>JAJJWX010002982.1:600000-1200000 GCA_023529315.1 Papaver bracteatum
AGATCGGTTTCACTAATAAAATTCATACCAATACATACGTCAGGCCTCATGTGAATAGTTTTACCAAGAACACAAACAAGTTATGAGAGGTTATACTAATCATACATATTGGTCGTTCATAAGATATGCAATGAAGAACATCCCCAATAACGCCTGGCGATTTCATTTTCGGTTCACAACAAGGTTTATAGCATTAGATAAACGTTCAAGCACCATTGTCCTCTTCCCTAGTGACACCAATCAATATAAAATTGATTCCAACATCACCTGTTTACTCCGTATATTTCTCCCCCTTTTTGTCACAAAAATGACAAAGAAACGGAAAAATAAAGGATAACACGAAAAGGATTTTACAAATCTCACTAGACTTGCAACCTGTTGAGTCAAGCACGAGGGTTCCACATACCATTTTTGATAACTAATATCAAAACCGAAACTACAAAGTAATTATGTCTTGATATGTCATCATGGAAATAATCGCCCGAAGAAATTTTCCCAACTAGTTTAGCAAACCAAAAATCAACTAAGAACATGAGTTCCTTTGCTAAACCGATTGTATAAATACAACCGCTTCATTCGATGGAACAAAACAAAGATAAACTCCATTTTTGTCATCAAGTTCTAATTATCCATATAACTTAGACCTTTAGATTTTAAACAAGCTAAATACTAGGTTAGTTAACTAGCATTTCCTTGTTTAGGCATTCAACTAGACTTGAATAACCGAAACCTCCACTTTGATAAGTCTAGCTAAGATCAGAATTAACTTAGTTTATCTTATCCGGAATCGAATTGGACTAAATAACTCATCTTGTCAATATATTCATTCGTTAAGCCATAAATAATTCTTACAAACCAATAAATCAACTTGCATAATTATTCACCTCAACCGGAAGCAATTGAAACAACATACATTAAAGTTCCATAATTGCACCGAAATTTTTGTAATCCTAAACAATTGATACCACACAATAAAGCAAAATAACAATTGTTTTACTTAACCGGAAGCAATTGAAATAACGTAGACATTAAAGCACCGTAATTGCACCAAAATTTTGTTAGCCTAAACAATTGATATCATACAATGAAGCAAGTTAACAATAGTTTTACTTAACCGGAACCAATTGAATCACACATACATCCATACATTCATAACAAGCAATATATATATATATATATATCAAATAAAAACATGCTTTTCTTAAACAGGAAAACAATTAACTAACAAGATTGTTACCTCAATTTCGCATCCAACTTCTCCAAAATGATCGCATCTTTTTCTTCCAAGGAGAATTGATGATATCGAAATATCATTATATTGTCATCCTTATGCAAAAACAAAAGAATAACAACAACCAACCTTTACCATAGAAAGGTTGAAAATCGGTTTTAACAATTGCCAGCAAAAGTTGAAAACCGTTGAAACACATATGCTTTTATGCTAAACCAAAACCGATTCAACATATTGAGACTTTTTCACATATTGTTTATATAGGAACCCCTCATGATCCTTTGATAAAGCCTACCAACATGGGCTATAACTTAATCTTGCTAAATCAAAAAGTCACCCAAACCATAAGGGTTCATAACATATTATGAGAGCGAATATCAAGGTAATAAAACCAAAATCAAACATCACATAAACATCCATAGCAATAAATAAAGCATTCAAGCACAGGCTATGTAAATAAAAAACTATCACAAGAAAAATTATAAGAATAACTTTATTCATAATAGTTTTTATTCATAATAGATTTATACAATCAATGAAAGAAATCAAAAATTGATGTCTATTTTTCTAGATTATTAAGTATTACAACATATAACTTAATCTCTAGTAGTGCTCTTGTTGTTTACTGAAGTTTCATCAGCATTTACACTATTAAAGTATGTCTCAATAATTTTGTTGGCAACCACTTTTTGTTTTCCAATAACTTTAAATTGAAGCTTCAAGATCAGCAAGATCACTTTTTGCCTCTTCCGAGCTTTCTTTTAGTCCATTTCGAACTTGTATCAAGGAAAAAATATTTCCTATGAGTTCTTCAAACTCATGCATAGCTTCATGCATACCATCTGTGGAAAACCACTTGGTGGAATCTGAATCATCGATTGCAAAAAGACTTATTTCTTCTTGAGAACTACCAGAGTTATGATCAGACACGACTCTCGAGATAATCTTTTTGATTCTTCATTTTGAGATGAAACCTTGACAGTTTCTAATCTTTCTAGCTTCCCTTTAATTACTCCTTGCAACACTTCGAGTTATAGGAGACATGATTTTGCTCAAAAATACTTGTCAGGGAAGACTTATTCTTAAGAGAAGATTTTCTTCCTCTTGAGCAGAATATATTCGGTTCAGAAAGTAGGGTTTCTGACGGCTGTCGTATGCGTCAAAAATAAATAAATTTCTCACTGCTCAAATTTTTTTTTTTTAGCAAGGGCAAGAAAGGATCGTTCCCACAGAGAGGACTAGATTGTCAATATATTTTCAGTTTCCTATAGGTAACAAGGGGGGACTTTTCTAATTTTTATAAAGTAAAATAAACTAAAAGCAAAACAAGAAATAAACATGCAAATCAAACAAGGTTGTGAGAATATTGGTCAAAGAGTTCATCTTCAATTGTAAACAAGTATTGAATGTATGATTAGAATTCATATTTAATCTCGCTATCATCAAAATCCCTAGAATACCTTATTGCAAGAATACTCCGTAAATTTCCTAAGTAATCACACTTCCATGTAAAACGATGCAAGTATGAATACTACCTAGA
Source organism: Papaver bracteatum (assembly GCA_023529315.1). NCBI lineage: Eukaryota > Viridiplantae > Streptophyta > Magnoliopsida > Ranunculales > Papaveraceae > Papaver > Papaver bracteatum. The sequence continues at coordinate 602,772 of JAJJWX010002982.1, forward strand.
GAATAACTTGATGCCTTGCGTTAATCAAGTTCAATTTCCAAAAGTGCATTAAGAAAGGTGAAATAGGCTAATCAATGCAATTGAAATACATTGCGCAAACAATTTAGACAAAGGTCAATTTCTACATATGATTACAAGAGTGTATCACTACAAACCGTATGACATTGTCGTCTTGCGAAATTAAAGCCCCATGAAATTGTCGTCTTGCGACGAAATTGTTGGACGTCTTTACACTTGCATGTAATGACACATTGATCTCGCCTTATCTTTTCTTTTGTATTATTGCCTCTTCAGGATTGTCGCACAAATATGACAAGCCTTGATACTCCTGTGAGTAAAAAGCCCCATGACATTTGTGTGTTAAGACACTTATCATATCCCTAATGGAGGGTGCCGCCCTTATCTTCCCCCTGGTTGTCCCATCAAGGAGACGTACTTCTTCCATACAAGGCTAGTTCCTCACATCCAATCCTAACAACAACCAGTTATTTTCGTAGCCTATTATCCCTTTTGCCTATATGGCTTATGGTTATGAGACTGCACCCTAAGTAGGGTTTTCTTCGGGCCGAGTGCATCATAGTCAATACTTGCCAAGAATGGCCAGGTGTTTATGGGAGAAAATCGCCTCTGCTGAATTTTGTAAATTCGATGGTGGATAGACTGGTTTAAACACTTAAACAAATGTGCTGCACGTGAGCAATTTTGATTCGAGATATCAATCTGTACAACTCTGGCCTAAACCAAGAAGATGGCCGTTCCAGATTTGCTTCGGTCACAAAGTGTAGGAGAAGGGTTGATTTGGGGAGGATAGCGAAGAAGGGTGATGAGACCAGAGAGTTCTGGCTAGGTAGTATCTCGGCTTGTATCATAAGTGTAGAAGCTTGCGGAAGCTTGCTAGTGATGGAAGCTTTTGAGAGAGCTTGCAAAGTGGATATCTAATAGTATTGTATTTTTCCTGACCAAGGCTTGTGTTGTTTTGGCAGAATAGTTGAAACCTATTTATACAAGTGAGATTGAACGTACCCTGGCCTCATTAAGGAATTGAGTAAATGTTCCAATTAAAACAAAGGAGGTAGAAAACGTTGGATTTATGGTGAAAACGTTTTCACCATAAATTTCCTTATTTAATTGACCGTATTCATTCCTTGCACGCCTTGATTTATTGCGAGCGTAGTGTACGCTGCACGCTGTGACCGCCAAACCAAAACCCCAAGAAAGCATCCCCAGTTTGTGTTGATGTCTCGAGAGTTGGGCGCAAGTGGCAATGCCAAAGTTGCTAGTGAAGCGTTGCGGCATGTGCCAATGGCATGTTCGGGATGTCTCGACCGCAAGTTGTACTTTGAGTGCGGATGGCAATGCCAAAGTTGCTTGGTGGAGCATTTGTCATGTGCCAATGGCATGTGCGGAATGCCTTGGCCGCAAGTTGCACTTTGAGTGCGAATGGTAATGCCAAAGTCGCTAGTGGAGCATGTGTGGCATGTGCGTAATGCCTTGGAAATTGGCTAGCAAGTTGGGGATAAAAGTGGCTAGTGGTTGCGTGTTGGCATGTGCCAATGGAAGGCACGGCCACTTTGGCCAAGTCGCGGGCGCTACAATTGGGTAGCGTCTTGGAATTGAAAGTGGCTAGTGGTAACGTGTTGGCATGTACCAATGGCACGCATGTCCACTGATAGACACATTTTTGTGTCTGAATTGTCTTCATTGTCTCTATTGTTAGTCTCGATTTTTGTACTAATTTTGGTGTTTTTATGTTTGTGTAGGTGTTTTTGGAGAAATACACTTGTGCGGAAAACGTTGCTCAAAAAGTGTTATTTGGACCCCGAGAGAAAATTGCTAAAGGCACACAACATTTGGATAAGGGCACCCACTAGTTATCTGGGACCCACGGATTTGGATAAGGGGCAACCCTTTTCTTCTTCGTTTGAATTTGGTTTTGGCGGGAAAATATTTTCCATGAACAACATAATTTTCTGGATAATTATGGGGCGTGATTTTGTGTGAGTTTTGTTGGAATTAATTACAATAATCGAATGCAAATGGGAAATAATACTTAGATTACACTGATAGTAGTAACAAACAACTCAATAAACTTAGTAGAGGCACGTATGAGATACGCTGAGCTAAAGGTAATATTGCCTGCTACTCCTCTGAGATGCTATAGCAATTAACAAATTACCTCCAGGATACAACTACTGTTAGTTCTCCTCTATGTGTAGCATACACAGAGAGAACCCTTAGAACTTGGCAGCAAAAGTAAAAACAAAAACACAAATTGAAAATACAAATTGTTTCTGAGTAATGTAAAAACAATTTTATGTTTCTATAAACTATATTTCTGTGAACTAAAATTCTGTAAATCAAGAAGTAGTTATACAAAATTATGTTTCTGTAAACTACAACTTGTTTCAGAAAAGAACTGAACGTTTTCTGAGTTTTAAGACAAATATTAATAAGAACTTAAGTTTATGAAAATAATTAGAGAAGAAGGAGAAATTCAGAAGATAAGAGGTCTGAATGGTATGTTTTTTAAACTGAAAGCCTTAACTCGTATTTATAGGTAAGAATTCGAACGTTTGAGACACAGATCCGTAAATCACGCGTTCAATTTGTCGGACGAGTAAAAGCAAAAAGCATCCGTTAAAATAACAGTAAAAAACGCATCTGTCGGGTAAGATTCTTCTCGACGAGAAATCTCCGTGCACACGCGTGAGATGCACAGGTGTCCACACGCGTGAGATTAAAGATTCTTTACGATGAAAACAGTTAAGAGAATTCACGCGTGAGAATTAACCGTGTGTGACTAAAGATGCTTCTAGTGGCTGTCGGATATCCAAAACCGAGAAGGCAAAGAATAAAATTCTTTACATGTGTGGGAGAAGCGTGTGGTAAATTTCAGCAAAAATAAAGGATGGGTCGGATACACCCACGCCCACGCCCACGCCCACGCCCTCGCCCTCGCCCACGCCCGAGCCGTGCCGAGCCGAGCGAGCGTGCGTGCTTCTGTGCGAAGCACCGCGCGAACGGGAAAGGCAATAAGAAATGCAATAAGGTTTAGGCAACCTTGCCATAGTCTAGGGCTTTCCCCATACACAAAGGTCTAAAGACCCAAAGGGCCATACCCTTAAGGCTAAACCAATGCTATTTAAGTCTAAAACTCTTAGTGTTTTAGTCTATATGGGACTAATGTTTTATTCATTCACATGAAAAAAACATCTAGGGAGCAATAGGTCTTGGGATCAAAACATGGTCCATGCATTTTTTTTTTTTTGATTAAAACAAAACATTGATTTTTTATAACAAGTTTTTCACGGGACTGGTTTTCTAATGACTCATATAGTCAAAACAGGGAAAGTAAGTGATTTATCCACGTAAGAAAAGGGAAGATTCTCGTGATTATCATAAAAAATAGGATCGAGAGAAACACGGGTTCGATTCATTTTTTATGAGTTTCTCTGAGGTTGGCGTGTTCTCAGAGAACTTTAGCTATATATTGAAGCATGTACGAGGTAAAAATGGAGATTATGACAGCTGCAAACGCGTAGGAGAAAGATTTTAGGAAATAAAATATTTCCGAGAAGAAGAGAAATAATGGTGATTAAATGAAGATATTTTGGGAGATTTCTGGTGCCTGTCGAGGATAAAAATTCATGTTGGAGGTCATAGAGAGAGGACAGAGTGATTGGGAGAAGAACAGAGCAATAGAAATCAAGTTGGAAGAATTCTGCTGCTGCTGCTGTTGTGAAGAACATGAAGAACTTTAGACGCAAAAGGTCAGTCGTTTATCAACAGTGACAACGACAGAGTGTAGCGAGTCGTATTTCAACAGTGACAGTGACACTTTTGTGTTATCGTTCTTTGTAACAGTTCAGTTTGTAACAAATATAACTGTTACAAACCCGATTTTTCATCATTTCTCCCTTATTCATCATTTGTAAACCATTTTTTAGCATAAATAAATTCTTTGAGAGGGTTTTCAACATGATGAGCAGCTGAAATACCCAGTGACTGAGGCAACGGAGGAAACTATTCACTCATGCTTGCTTGGTAATTTCTTTATTATTTATTTAATTTAATTCACTAGGATCAACATAAAGATAAAATTGGTTTTCTTAATTAGTTGTGAATCTATTCGATGTGTTATGATTAGAATCAATTATTTGATAATTCATGCTTAGGGATTACAATATAATTTTTGGACACCATATAGATTAATAGTGAATTAATGAGAAAAAGATCTTAATAATAATTCTTGAAATATCATTATAAACCAATCAATTAGGAGTAATAGTGGAATCCGGAGCCTTGGTCTATTTTGAAATCTTGAAATCACTTTTTAAATTAAGTTTTGTTTATTTTTAAGTCTCATTAAGTCTAAATTCTATTGCTTTCACAAGTCTCAAGAACCTTATTACTACAACAATTTTGATATCACATCAATTTTTGGCGTCGTTGCCGGGGAATCCGGAGCCTTGGTCTATTTTTAAATCTTATTTTTGGCGCCGTCGACACGGAGCTTGTCTTTAGGCTAGAGTTTTTAGATTATTTTTTTTTTAGGTTTTTATTTGTTTTTATTTTATTTGTTCTTTTTTACGTTTTTTTTTTGTCTTTTTACTACAGATTTTGGAATTTGGAGCGAAATAAAAATTTGCTAAAGTTTTTGGTGAATAATTAAAGATTTGGAGTTAAAGACAAAGCGAAAGGAGCGAACGAAGAAGATTTTTTTATTTTTATTTTATTTTTTTATAAAAAGAGAGAAAAAAAAAGAGTTTATTTCTTTAGATTATATTAGGATTTCTTTATTCTTGTAATTTTATTTTTATTTTGCACTTTACTTTTTGGACTTTGGACTTGGACATTTGGACATTCTTTTATTTTTAAACCCTACAGAAGGGTAGTTTAAATACTAAACTGTTTGCAGAGAAGGACGGTGATTACGATATCACCTCGGCCCCTCGGGTTTGTACATGACATAGGAGTCGTGGCCCGAGTCGACTACAAAGGTTCTTCCCCCGTATGTAACGGGAGGTAAGTTTGTCGAAACACTCGCGAATCTCCTGTCAGCGAGTTATTGTATTCCTTCGTTTGCATATATGTTGAGGAACTGAATACGGATGTTTTAAATTCCTAATAAAGGGCAAGGACTGGCCATATAAGATAAGGGTTGGGATTTCATCACCGTTCTCTTGTTTCCCGCCTTAGGAAAACGATACCAAACGCGAGCCTAAGCTTAAAATTTGGAATAGAACGAGACCTATAGGGTAACGAGCTTAGAAGGAAAGTCGTTCGAAAAATATTGGTTACTATTTTGAGCATGATTTTAAGTTCATGATGGTTTCTATAAGTTGAATACGTGACTGCGCCGCCTTGTGATGCGGTGAGGCCTTGGGTATCAAAGATCCACACAGCTTCCCACACCTCTATTCAACATACTTAAACTCGGATTGATTCCAGAGGGGTTTTTTCAGATTGTAACGAATTCCCTTTCGAAGGATTAAAAGCTGGTCTAGAAAACAATCTAAGTGGAGCCATCATGCTTTTTGTTTGCTATAAATCAGTAGGTTTGTTGTAGTGGAGTCGGCCTTGTTTGTGTTTGCATAGAACTTCCCTTCTTTTTAGGATTTTTCTTTTTCTTCTTATTTTGTTTTTTCTAGTGTATGCCCGAGGTCATTAGAGAACGGGCTTGGAAAAGAAACACTCTAGGTCGTTTGATTAGTGACAAACCTAATAGTTCTTCTTGTGAAGGCGGGGAGCTTGAAGACTCTTCTTTTGAGAGACCCGTTTTTGGAAATTTCAGCTTTGAAAACTTGACAATTAGTGAAGAAAGTACTCCTAGTCCTTTGATAGTGCTAGAAATGGCAACTTTGAAAGCTTTGTTAAACCTAACTAGGACCTCTCGTCCGTCATGTATCAAGTTAGCTGAAACTGAGGCAAATTATGAACTGAAACCTAGGACTCTGCAGATGCTCCCAATATTTTTATGGAGAGAAAGTGAAAACCCATATTTTCATATTACGGAATTCGAGGAAGTTTGTAGTACTCTGAAAATTAAAAACCTAGATGATGCTGCGTTTAAACTTAGGTTATTCCCATTTTCCCTAAGAGATAAAGCCTAATCTTGGCTATATAGTTTGGCTTTTAAGTCAATTAAAACCTATGACCAACTTACAGCTTACTTTTTATAGAAGTTTTTCCCTAGGCATAAAACATCGTCTATTAGGACACAAATCTGTACTTTTGCTTAATAAGAGGGAGAATCTTTATATAGGTATTTGGAAAGGTTTAATGACTTAATAGCTCAATGTCCTCATCATGGTTTAGAAAAGGTTAGGCTAGTTCAGATCCTCTACGAGGGTTTAGATTATTCGACAACAACCATGGTTGAGTCGTTATGCACCGGTGGGTTTGAGAATAAAAAAGTTGATGAGGCGATGACAATTTTGAATGAAATCGCCAATAAGACCCAACAATGGGAAAATAGTAAGGAACCCCAGAAAACAATTCTTCTAAGTATAGGAAATGTCAATAGGGTAGAAGGATCTTATGAGTCTGATGCTAAAATAGCATCCATAGCCAAAAGGTTAGAAGCCTTAGAATTAGGTCATTCTAGTGGTAGTAGTGGAAGAATAAAGCCTTTTTGGGAAGGCCATACTGTTGATGAGCAAGCCAATACTCTTTATAACAACACTAGATTTGATAATCGTCAAAAGTTTGACCCTTATTCGGAGACCTATAACCCTGGCTAGAGAAACTATCCAAACCTTTCTTGGTCTAAGGGCCAGAATCAAGGTCAGTCTAGTAAATCTCAAGTTCCCCCAGGATTTGGCTATGCTAAGATTCCTTCAGCTCAGGCACAGTTTCAGAACCCTTCAGATAAAAAGATTTTGAATTTAGAAGAGAATCTTGCATTGTTAACTCGCAACACTGTGCAACTTCAGCAAACGGTTGCTCAAGGTTTAGAAGAAAATAAGAGAATAGGTCTATCTAACTCTTAGGCTATTTCTGATTTGAGAACCCAGGTTAGTCAGATAAATCAATCTTTGAGAGAAATATGTAGGTTTCCTAGTCAAACTCAACCCAACCCTAGAGGAATTAATGAAATAGGTGAAAGACTATCTAATCATGTGTATTTTATTAAAATCCTTAGGAGTGGAAGAGTCATAGACAACAAGGTTTCCATGCCTAATAGTGAACATGCTGTAGTTCACCCTTCTGAACCAGAAACCGAGGAGACTGATAGAGTCTCTAAAGAGACCGATGAGGTTCCTGATAAGCCCAGCTTTATTCCTAGATCCCCATTCCCACAGATGCTAGTTCCAACTAAGAGGGAGTACACCTTTAATGATATATTGGAGGTTTTTAAGCAGGTTACTATCAACCTCCCATTGTTAGATACGATCAAGCAGATTCCCACTTATGCTAAGTTTCTTAAGGATATGTGTAGCGAAAGCGTAAGATTAGTGTCCAGAAGAAATCCTTCCTAGCTAGTCATGTGAGTTCTATTATTCAGAATACCGCTACTCCTAAGTATAAAGACCCAGGGGCCCCTACCATTTCTTGCACAATAGGTAAATAATGTGTTGAGAAAGCGTTGCTTGACTTAGGAGCCAGTGTGAACTTACTTCCATATCATGTGTACCTTAAGCTAGGACTTGGTGAGATGAAACCTACACAGATGACTCTTCAGTTAGCTGATAGATCCATTAAAATTCCTCGTGATGTGATCGAGGATGTTCTTATATAGGTCGACAAGTTTATATATCCAGTGGATTTTGTTATCCTAGATACCCAACCTTTCCCTGACCCAGAGAACCAAATACCAGTTATTTTAGGTCGCCCTTTTTTATCTACATCCAATGCGATCATTAACTGTAGAAATGGTATTATGAATTTGTCTTTTGGTAATATGACTATTGAGATGAACATTTTTAATATTAGTAAGCTACCCGAAGAACTAGATGACTCGAACATAGAAGAGGTGATCATGATAGGAACATTAGTCGAGGAGTCATTACCAAACACTTTGTTAGAAGATCCATTAGAGAAATTCCTAGCTCACTTTGGGATTGATTTCGATGATGATGATGTGATTAATGAGGTGAATACTTTGTTAGATTCAACCCCTTTGATAGACACTAGTAATGGATGAAAACCTAAGTTCGAACCTATACCCATTTCTAAGTCTACCCTATTTCCTTCTTTAGAAAAGCCTCCTAAGTTGGACCTTAAACCATTACCAGATACCCTGAAGTATGTGTTTTTAGGCCCATCTGAAACTTTACCTGTGATTATAGCATCCGACTTGGATAGTGATCAATAAAGTAGGCTAGTGACTGTCCTTCAGAATAAAAAAGAAGCTTTAGGGTGGACCATAGCAGACATTAAGGGTATAAGTCCTACTGATTGTATGCATCATATCTATTTATAAAGTGAAGCCAAACCTTCTAGGGAGAGGCAACGTCGAATGAACCCAAATATGAAAGAAGTAGTTCGAACCGAGGTTCTTAAGATGTTAGATGCAGGCATTATCTACCCCATTTCAGATAGTAAGTGGGCCAGCCCCGTTCAGGTTGTTCCGAAGAAATCCGGTATTACTGTAGTCCAAAATGATAACAATGAGCTAATCCCAACCCGAATGACCACGGGTTGGCATGTCTGTATTGACTATAGAAAATTGAACAAGGTCACTAGGAAGGACCACTTTCCCCTTCCCTTCATCGACCAAATGCTAGAAAGATTAGCTGGACGTAGCCATTTTTTCTTTTTATATGGATACTGCGGTTATAATCAGGTTCCTATTTCCCCAGAAGACCAAGAGAAAACCACTTTTACCTGTCCCTTTGGTACCTTTGTGTATAGACGCATGCCTTTCGGGTTATGTAATGCCCCTGCGACCTTTCAAAGTTGTATGTTGAGCATATTTTATGACATGGTAGAACAATGCTTAGAGGTCTTTATGGATGATTTTTCAGTGTTTAATTCGTCTTTTGATGAGTGCTTGCATCATTTGTCATTAGTTTTGACTAGGTGTAAGGAAAAGAATTTAGTGCTTAATTGGGAGAAATGTCATTTCATGGTTCGTTCAGGAATCGTTCTAGGGCATATCGTATCTTCGAATGGTATAGAGGTAGATAGAGCCAAAGTTGACCTTATTAAAACTTTACCGGTCCCAAAAACCGTAAGATATATTAGGTCATTCTTAGGGCATGCTGGTTTTTATCGTCGATTCATTAAGGATTTTAGCTTGATTTCTAGACCTCTTTGCAATTTGCTTGCAAAAGATGCTAAGTTTTTCTTTGATGATGGGTGTTTAGAGGCTTTTGAGAAGCTTAAGACTTTACTCACTACCGCCCCCATAGTCCAGGCACCCAACTGGAACCTACCCTTTGAGATCATGTGTGATGCTTCAGATTATGCTATTAGTGTTGTGCTAGGTCAGCGAGAAAATAAGTTACTTCATGTGATTTACTATGCTAGCAAAACTCTGAATGATACCCAGTTGAACTATACCACTACGGAGAAGGAACTATTAGCTATTTTGTTTTCCTTAGACAAGTTTAGATCCTACCTCTTAGGTTCTAAGATCGTAATCTATACTGATCATGCTGATTTGAAATAACTTTTGTCTAAGAAGGATACCAAACCTAGATTGATTAGGTGGATCCTATTGTTACAAGAATTTTCTCCCGACATTAGGGACAAAAAGGGTGAAGAAAATGTAGTAGCATACCACTTGTCTAGGCTAGTTGTTAGTTCCCCTAGTGATTCCCTTCCTATAAGGGACAACTTTCCTGATGAACGATTATTCTCTGTTTCCCAATCACCTTGGTATGCGAATATAGTGAACTATCTTGTTACTGGTCGAATACCCCAACATTGGGGTAAACAAGATCGTTCTAGGTTTTTAGTCGAGGTTAAGCACTTCTTTTGGGATGATCCTTATTTGTTTAAGTATTGTCCAGACCAGATTATTAGGAGATGTATACCTGAGAGTGACCAGTACAGTATTATTTCCTTTTGTCATGATCATGCTTATGGGGGTCAATTTAGTGCTAAGAAGACTGCTGTTAAGATATTGCAGTGTGGATTCTATTGGCCTTAGTTATTTAAAGACTCTCACAGTTACTGTGTTACTTGTGAGCGTTGCTAGAAATTAGGAACCATTTCCCGTAGGAACATGATGCCCTTGAACCCTATTTTAGTTGTTGTGGTCTTTGATGTGTGGAGTATTGACTTTATGGGTCAGTTTCCTAATTATTTTGGTAATCTATACATCCTTGTCGCCATAGACTATGTATCTAAGTGGATAGAGGCGGTTGAGTGTAAAACCAATGACCATAGGGTTGTGATTGAGTTCTTGAAAAATAATATACTTACACGTTTTGGTACACCGCGAGCTATAATAAGTGATGGTGGGTCGCACTTTTGTAATGGACCTTTTAAGCTTTTGATGAAGAAATATGGTATTACACATAAGGTAGCCACCCCGTATCATCCGCAGACTACTGGTCAGGTAGAGGTTTCCAATAGGGAGATAAAATGTATATTAGAGAAAAAAGTTAATCCTAATCGGAAAGACTGGTCGTCTAGGCTCACTGATGCCTTATGGGCTTACCGTAATGCATTTAAGACCCTAATTTGAATGTCGCCTTATCATCTTGTGTATGGAAAGGCATGTCATTTACCTTTTGAGTTAGAACATAGAGCTTATTGGGCTGTTAAGCAGCTAAATTTTTCACTTGACAAGGCAGGAGCCCATAGGAAACTCCAGCTCAATGAGTTGGACGAGATTCGTATAGATTCTTACGATAGTGCGAAGGAGTATAAGAACAAAATGTAACTTGTGCATGATAGAAATATTTTACAGAAGTCATTTTCTCCAGGTCAAAAAGTTCTTCTATATGATACCCGCTTACATATTTTCCCTGGGAAGTTACGTTCTCGGTGGACGGGTCCTTTTATTATTCGCACTGTCTTTCCTCATGGAGCTGTTGAGATCGAGACACCAGATGGTTCTTCAAAGGTTAACGGTCAGAGATTGAAACCCTTTTTAGAGCCCTTTCCAACAGGTGATGTTGAGGAGGTCCCTCTGGAGGACCCTGCTTACCCGTGATTGACCATCGAGGCAGTTGTATGTTGTATATTAGTTTTGATTTTATCTCTCTTCACCCACGTACTATCCTTCCAACTTCTTCTCGTGTTATTTTACTTTTGGTACTGCTTTTTCACTATAAACATTGAGGACAATGTTAGATTTAAGTTTGGGGGTGGGGAAGAATTTTTTTAGTTGCACTTTTGAAACTTCTAGCGTCACATGGTATCCGGTTAGCTAAGTTTACATACTGTTTCTCACCGAAAGGATAGAAATTGGAATGCTAGGGATAACAACCTATTGAGACATTAGATAAAAAGACATTGAGATCCTTGAAATTCAGGAGAGAACTTTTTCCTTTTAGAGGGTAACCGTGATGGACCTAACCATCCATGATGGAAAGGACAGTAGGTCAGGAAATGCCAGAAAGACAAAGCAACCTCACAATGTAGTCTTAGTTACTGGATTACAACTCTCAGTAGAAACTTATCATCATCAACAAACGTGGCGACATCAAAATCTATGAAGAAAGTGGAAGACGTTTAATATTTAGAAGCAACAATAGAAAATCAGAATTCAAACTCAATGGTTACAAGAAGTTATAAGAGCAAATTATATAAGTTGTTGGAATTCATGATACCAAGACATCACGAGTTTCGAAGATCCAAGTTTTTAAAGTTCTTCTCTCATGGCCATGTAAATTTTTGTCTTGTAATTTTTGTGTTAAAAAAAAAAATCATCGTTACGTTCTTTTTGTTCTATAATTAGTTTTTTGTTCAATAAAGCCATAGGGATGTAGAAATTTTTATGTCAAGCAAGAAATCGAAAAGAATAGTTAATTGTCAAGGTTCTATGAGGTTCGATAGTTTATCATCCATAGTTGAAGACCGAAGAAGACGTTGTTTCTTCTGAGCACTATGAGAGAGTCGAAGAAAGATACATTTGGTTGCTTTGTTAGTCCGCTTTCAATCTGGCACAAGATCTTTCTAGCACTGGTTTAACTCATCACACGTAATTAGTCCAGCTGTGTATCAGATGTCCCTCTCATCTTTTTCTCTCTCCTAATCTTATCCAGCTGTAAATTAGCGGACGCATCTTACAATGTTTATCTAGATGTGTAGCGGATATCTCTTTATCTAGAAGTGTTGCGGACGTGTCTCCCCTTTTCTTCAGTCAGCTTTAGAGCTGGCACCTTTAATTTCCCTGGCATTCTAGTCACTTGGAGATAGGTTGAGAATTTGTATACCATAGCTCTTTGGATACTTGTGACCAATTAGAAGTACAGGTTTTGTGGGTAAACCCTCCGGAGACAACACTCCGCCGCTAGGGCCACCTAGCGGTTTAACGTCTTGCTTCACGTGCTAAGTGTAGTCATTTTATTTTCTAGATTAGATTTTCTCGAGGACTAGCAAATAATAAGTTTGGGGGTATTTGATAGACACATTTTTGTGTCTGAATTGTCTTCATTGTCTCTATTGTTAGTCTCGATTTTTGTACTAATTTTGGTGTTTTTATGTTTGTGTATGTGTTTTTGGAGAAATACACTTATGCGGATAAGGGGCAACCCTTTTCTTCTTCGTTTGAATTTGGTTTTGGCGGGAAAATATTTTCCATGAACAACATAATTTTCTGGATAATTATTGGGTGTGATTTTGTGTGAGTTTTTCACGGGACTGGTTTTCTAATGACTCATATAGTCAAAACAGGGAAAGTAAGTGATTTATCCACGTAAGAAAAGGGAAGATTCTCATGATTATCATAAAAAAGAGGAGCGAGAGAAACACGGGTTCGATTCATTTTTTCTGAGTTTCTTTGAGGTTAGCGTGTTCTCGGAGAACTTTAGCTATATTTTGAAGCGTGTACGAGGTAAAAATGGAGATTATGACAGCTGCAGACGTGTAGGAGAAAGATTTTAGGAAATAAAATATTTCCGAGAAGAAGAGAAATAATGGTGATTAAATGAAGATATTTTGGGAGATTTCTGGTGCCTGTCAAGGATAAAAATGCATGTTGGAGGTCATAGAGAGAGGACGGAGTGATTAGGAGAAGAACAAAGCAATAGAAATCAAGTTGGAAGAATTCTGCTGCTGTTGCTGCTGTGAAGAACACGAAGAAATTTAGATGCAAAAAGTCAGTCATTTATCAACAGTGACAACGACAGAGTGTAGCGAGTCGTATTTCAACAGTGACTGTGACACTTTTGTGTTATCGTTCTTTGTAACAGTTCAGTTTTTAACAAATATAATTATTACAAACCCGATTTTTCATCATTTCTCCCTTATTCATCATTTGTAAACCATTTTTTAGCATAAATAAATTCTTTGAGAGGATTTTCAACATGATGAGCGGCTAAAATACCCAGTGACTGAGGCAACGGAGGAAACTATTCACTCATGCTTGATTGGTAATTTTTTATATAATTTCTTTAATTATTTATTTAATTTAATTCACTAGGATCAACATAAAGATAAAATTGGTTATCTTAATTAGTTGTGAATCAATTCGATGTGTTATGCTTAGAATCAATTCTATGATAATTCATGCTTAGGGATTACAATATAATGTTTGGACACCATATAGATTAATAGTGAATTAATGAGAAAAAGAGCTTAATAATAATTCTTGAAATATCATTATAAACCAATCAATTAGGAGGAATAGTGGAATCCGGAGCCTTGGTCTATTTTGAAATCTTTAAATCACTTTTTAAATTAAGTTTTGTTTATTTTTAAGTCTCATTAAGTCTAAATTCTATTGCTTCTACAAGTCTCAAGAACCTTATTACTACAACAATTTTGATATCACATCATCCACTTTGGCCAAGTCGCGGGGGATACAACTGGGTAGCGGCTTCTAATAGTGGTAACATGTTGGCATGTGCCAATGGAACGCATAGCCACTTTGGCCAAGTCGCGGGCGCTACAATTGGATAGCGGCTTGGGATAGAAAGTGGCTAGTGGTAACGTGTTGGCATGTGCCAATGGCATGAACATCCACTTTGGCCAAGTCGCGGGCGCTACAACTGGGTAGCGACTTGGAATAGAAAGTGGCTAGTGGTAACGTGATGGCATGTGCCAATGGCGTGCACATCCACTTTGGCCAAGTTACGGGCGCTACAACTGGGTAGTGGCTTGGAATAGAAAGTGGCTAGTGGTAACGTGTTGGCATGTGCCAATGGCACGCACTGCTACTTTGGCCAAGTTGCGGGTGCTACAACTGGGTAGCGGCTTGGTATAAAAAGTGGGTAGTGGTAATGCGTTAAAGTTTGCCAATGGCACGCACGGACACTTTGGCCAAGTCGCGGGCGCTACAAATGGGTAGCGGCTTGGAATAGAAAGTGGCTAGTGGTAACGTGTTGGCATGTGCCAATGGCACGCACGTCCACTTTGGCCAAGTTGCGGGCGCTACAACTGGGTAGCGGCTTGGAATAGAAAGTGGCTAGTGGTAACGTGTTGGCATGTGCCAATGGCATTTACGGCCACTTTGGCCAAGTTGCGTGCGCTACAAATGGGTAGCGGCTTGGAATAGAAAGTGGCTAGTGGTAACGTGTTGGCATGTGCCAATGGCACGCACGACCACTTTTCCCAAGTCGCGGACGCTACAACTAGGTAGCGGCTTGGAATATAAAGTGGCTAGTGGTAACGTGTTGGCATGTGCCAATGGCACGCACGACCACTTTGGCCAAGTTGCGGGTGCTACAACTGGGTAGCGGCTTGGTATAAAAAGTGGGTAGTGGTAACGTGTTGGCATGTGCCAATGGCACGCACGTAAACTTTGGCCAAGTTGCGTGCGCTACAACTGGGTAGCGTCTTGGAATAGAAAGTGGCTAGTGGTAACGTGTTGGCATGTGCCAATGGCACGCACGGCCACTTTGGTCAAGTCGCGGGCGCTATAACTGCGTAGCGGCTTGGATTAGAAAGTGGCTAGTGGTAACGTGTTGGAATGTGCCAATGGCACGCACGACCACTTTTCCCAAGTCGCGGACGCTACAACTAGGTAGCGGCTTGGAATATAAAGTGGCTAGTGGTAACGTGTTGGCATGTGCCAATGGCACGCACGACCACTTTGGCAAAGTTGCGGGCGCTACAACTGGGTAGCGGCTTGGTATAAAAAGTGGGTAGTGGTAACGCGTTGGCGTTTTCCAATGGCACGCACGGACACTTTGGCCAAGTCGCGGGCGCTAAAACTGGGTAGCGGCTTGGAATATAAAGTAGTAACGTGTTGGCATGTGCCAATGGCACGCACGGCCACTTTGGCCAAGTTGCAGGCGCTACAACTGGGTAGCGGCTTGGAATTGAAAGTGGGTAGTGGTAACGTGTTGGCATGTGCCAATGGCACGCACGACCACTTTGTCCAAGTTGCGGGCGCTACAATTGGGTAGCGGCTTGGAATAGAAAGTGGCTAGTGGTAACGTGTTGGCATGTGCTAATGGCACGCACGACCACTTTGGTCAAGTCGCGGGCGCTACAACTGCGTAGCGGCTTGGATTAGAAAGTAGCTAGTGGTAACGTGTTGGCACGTGCCAATTGCATGCACGGAAAGTTTGGCCAAGTCGCGGGCACTACAACTAGGTAGCGGCTTGGAATATAAAGTGGCTAGTGGTAACGTGTTGGCATGTGCCAATGGCACGCACGGCCACTTTGGTCAAGTCGCGGGCTCTACATCTGGGTAGCGGCTTGGAATAGAAAGTGGCTAGTGGTAACGTGTTGGCATGTGCCAATGGCAAGCGCGGTCACTTTGGCCAAGTTGCAGGGTGCTACAACTGGGTAGCATCTTTGAATAGAAAGTGGCTAGTGGTAACGTGTTGGCATGTGCCAATGGCACGCACGACCACTTTGGCCAAGTCGCGGGCGCTACAACTGGGTAGCGGCTTGGAATTAAAAGTGGCTAGTGGTAACGTGTTGGCATGTGCCAATGGCACGCACGGCCACTTTGGCCAAGTTGCGAGCGCTACAACTGGGTAGCGGCTTGGAATATAAAGTGGCTAGTGGTAACGTGTTGGCATGTGCCAATGGCACGCACGACCACTTTGGCCAAGTCTCGGGCGCTACAACTGGGTAGCGTCTTGGAATAGAAAAAGGCTAGTGGTAACATGTTATCATGTGCCAATGGCACGCACGGCCACTTTGGTCAAGTTGTGGGCGCTACAACTGGGTAGCGGCTTGGAATAGAAAGTGGCTAGTGGTAACGTGTTGGCATGTGACAATGGCACGCACAGCCACTTTGGCCAAGTCGCGGGCGCTACAACTAGGTAGCGGCTTGGAATATAAAGTGGCTAGTGGTAACGTGTTGGCATGTGCCAATGGCACGCACGACCACTTTGTTCAAGTCGCGGGCGCTACAACTGGGTAGCGGCTTGGAATAGAAAGTGTCTAGTGGTAACGTGTTGGCATGTGCCAATGGCACGCACGACCACTTTGGCCAAGTTGCGGGGTGCTACAACTGGGTAGCGGCTTGGAATAGAAAGTGGCTAGTGGTAACGTGTTGGCATGTGCCAATGGCACGCCCAGCCAATTTGGCCAAGTCGCGGGCGCTACAACTGGGTAGCGGCTTGGAATAGAAAGTGGCTAGTGGTAACGTGTTGGCATGTGCCAATGGCACGCACGGCCACTTTGGCCAAGTTGCGAGCGCTGCAACTGGGTAACGTCTTGGAATAGAAAGTGGCTAGTGGTAACGTGTTGGCATGTGCCAATGGCACGCACGACCACTTTGTACAAGTCGCGGGCGCTACAATTGGGTAGCGACATAGAATAGAAAAAGTCTAGTGGTAACATGTTGGCATGTGCCAATGGCACGCACGACCACTTTGGCAAAGTTGCGGGCGCTACAACTGGGTAGCGGCTTGGAATAGAAAGTAGTAACGTGTTGGCATGTGCCAATGGCACACACAGCCACTTTGTCCAAGTTGCGAGCGCTGCAACTGGGTAGCGTCTTGGAATAGAAAGTGGCTAGTGGTAATGTGTTGGCATGTGCTAATGGCACGCACGGCCACTTTGGTCAAGTCGCGGGCGCTACAACTGCGTAGTGGCTTGGATTAGAAAGTGGCTAGTGGTAACGTGTTGGCATGTGCCAATGGAACGCACGGCCACTTTGGCCAAGTCGAAGGCGCTACAACAGGGTAGCGGCTTGGAATATAAAGTGGCTAGTGGTAACGTGTTGGCATGTGCCAATGGCACACACGACCACTTTGGTCAAGTCGCGGGCGCTACAAATGGGTAGCGTCTTGGAATAGAAAGTGGCTAGTGGTAACGTGTCGGCATGTGCCAATGGCACGCACGACCACTTTGGCCAAGTTGCGGGCGCTACAACTGGGTAGTGGCTTGGTATAAAAAGTGGGTAGTTGGTAACGCGTTGGCGTTTGCCAATGGCACGCACGGACACTTTGGCCAAGTCGCGGGCGCTACAACTGGGTAGCGGCTTGGAATAGAAAGTGGCTAGTGGTAACGTGTTGGCATGTGCCAATGGCACGCACGGCCACTTTGGCCAAGTTGCAGGCGCTACAACTGGGTAGTGGCTTGGAATAGAAAGTGGCTAGTGGTAACGTGTTGGCATGTGCCAATGGCACGCACGGCCACTTTGGACAAGTTGCGTGCGCTACAACTGGGTAGCGGCTTGGAATAGAAAGTGGCTAGTGGTAACGTGTTGGCATGTGCCAATGGCACGCACGACCACTTTGGTCAAGTCGCGGGCGCTACAACTGGGTAGCGGCTTGGAATATAAAGTGGCTAGTGGTAACGTGTTGGCATGTGCCAATGGCACGCATGACCACTTTGGCCAAGTCAAGGGCGCTACAACTAGGTGACGGCTTGGAATATAAAGTGGCTAGTGGTAACGTGTTGGCATGTGCCAATGGCACGCATGACCACTTTGGTCAAGTCGCGGGCGCTACAACTGGGTAGCGGCTTGGAATAGAAAGTGGATAGTGGTAACGTGTTGGCATGTGCCAATGGCACGCACAGCCACTTTGGCCAAGTTGCGGGCGCTACAACTGGGTAGTGGCTTGGAATAGAAAGTGGCTAGTGGTAACGTGTTGGCATGTGCCAATGGCACGCACGACCACTTTGGCCAAGTTGCGGGAGCTACAACTGGGTAGTGGCTTGGAATAGAAAGTGGCTAGTGGTAACGTGTTGGCATGTGCTAATGGCACGCACGGCCACTTTGGCCAAGTTGCGGGCGCTACAACTGGGTAACGGCTTGGAATAGAAAGTGGCTAGTGGTAACGTGTTGGCATGTGCCAATGGCACGCACGACCACTTTGGACAATTTGTGGGCGCTACAACTAGGTAGTGGCTTGGAATAGAAAGTGGCTAGTGGTAATGTGTTGGCATGTGCTAATGGCACGCATGGCCACTTTGGTCAAGTCGCGGGCGCTACAACTGCGTATCGGCTTGGAATAGAAAGTGGCTAGTGGTAACGTGTTGGCATGTGCCAATGGCACGCACGACCACTTTGGCCAAGTTGGGGGCGCTAGCTGAGCATAGCGGCTTGGAATAGAAAGTGGCTAGTGGTAACATGTTGGCATGTGCCAATGGCACGCACAACCACTTTGGCCAAGTTGCGGGCGCTACAACTGGGTAGCGGCTTGGAATAGAAAGTGGCTAGTGGTAACGTGTTGGCATGTGCCAATGGCACGCACGACCACTTTGGTCAAGTCGCGGGCGCTACAACTGGGTAGCGGCTTGGAATAGAAAGTGGCTAGTGGTAACGTGTTGGCATGTGCCAATGGCACGCACGGCCACTTTGGCGAAGTTGCGGGGTGCTACAACTAGGTAGCGGCTTGGAATAGAAAGTGGCTAGTGGTAACGTGTTGGCATGTGCCAATGGCACGCACGGCCACTTTGGCCAAGTCGCGGGCGCTACAATTGGGTAGCGGCTTGGAATAGAAAGTGGCTAGTGGTAACGTGTTGGCATGTGCCAATGGAACGCATATCCACTTTGGCCAAGTCGCGGGCGCTACAACTGGGTAGCGGCTTGGAATAGAAAGTGGCTAGTGGTAACGTGTTGGCATGCAAGCACGGCCAATGGCACGTGACCACCACTTTGGACAAGTCACGGGCGGCAATTGGGTAGCGGCTTGGAATAGAAAGTGGCTAGTGGTAACGTGTTGGCATGTGCCAATGGCACGCACGAACACTTTGGCCACATTTCAGGCGCTACAACTAGGTAGCGGCTTGGAATAGAAAGTGGCTAGTGGTAACGTGTTGGCATGTGCCAATGGCACGCACGGCCACTTTGGCCAAGTCGCGGGCGCTACAATTGGGTAGCGGCTTGGAATAGAAAGTGGCTAGTGGTAACATGTTGGCATGTGCCAATGGCACGCACGACCACTTTGGTCAAGTCGCGGGAGCTACAACTCGGTAGCGGCTTGGAATAGAAAGTGGCTAGTGGTAACGTGTTGGCATGTGCCAATGGCACGCATGGCCACTTTGGTCAAGTTGCGGGCGCTACAACTGGGTAGCGGCTTGGAATAGAAAGTGGATAGTGGTAACGTTTTGGCATGTGCCAATGGCACGAGCGGTCACTTTGGCCAAGTTGCGGGGTGCTACAACAGGGTAGCGGCTTGGAATAGAAAGTGGCTAGTGGTAACGTGTTGGCATGTGCCAATGGCACGCACAACCACTTTGGCCAAGTTGCGGGCGCTACAACTGGGTAGCGGCTTGGAATAGAAAGTGGCTAGTGGTAACGTGTTGGCATGTGCCAATGGCACGCAAGACCACTTTGGCCAAGTTGCGGGCGCTGCAACTGGGTAACGTCTTGGAATAGAAAGTGGCTAGTGGTAACGTGTTGGCATGTGCCAATGGCACGCACGGCCACTTTGAACAAGTCGCGGGCGCTATAACTGGGTAGCGGCTTGGAATAGAAAGTGGCTAGTGGTAACATGTTGGCATGTGCCAATGGCACGCACGGCCACTTTGGCCAAGTTACGGGGTGCTACAACTGGGTAGCGGCTTGGAATAGAAAGTGGCTAGTGGTAACGTGTTGGCATGTGCCAATGGCACGCATGTCCACTTTGGCCAAGTCGCGGGCGCTAAAATTAGGTAACGGCTTGGAATAGAAAGTGGCTAGTGGTAACATGTTGGCATGTGCCAATGGCACGCACGGCCACTTTGTCCAAGTTGCGGGCGCTACAACTGGGTAGCGGCTTGGAATAGAAAGTGGCTAGTGGTAACGTGTTGGCATGTGCCAATGGCACGCACGGCCACTTTGGCCAAGTTGCGGGCGCTACTTTTGGGTAGCGGCTTGGAATTAAAAGTGGCTAGTGGTAACGTGTTGGCATGTGCCAATGGCACGCACGACCACTTTGGCCAAGTCGCTGGCGCTACAACTGGGTAGCGGCTTGGAATAGAAAGTGGCTAGTGGTAACGTGTTGGCATGTGCCAATGGCACGCACGGCCACTTTGGCCAAGTCGCGGGTGCTACAACTGGGTAGTGGCTTGGAATAGAAAGTGGCTAGTGGTAACGTGTTGGCATGTGCCAATGGCACGCACGACCACTTTGGTCAAGTCGCGGGCGCTATAACTGGGTAGCGGCTTGGAATAGAAAGTGGCTAGTGGTAACGTGTTGGCATGTGCCAATGGCACGCACGGCCACTTTGGCCAAGTCGCGGGCGCTACAATTGGGTAGCGGCTTGGAATAAAAAGTGGGTAGTGGTAACGTGTTGGCATGTGCCAATGGCACGCACAGACACTTTGGCCAAGTCGCGGGCGCTACAACTGGGTAGCGGCTTGGAATAGAAAGTGGTAACGTGTTGGCATGTGCCAATGGCACGCACCGACACTTTGGCCAAGTTGCGGGCGCTACAACTGGGTAGCGGCTTGGAATAGAAAGTGGCTAGTGGTAACGTGTTGGCATGTGCCAATGGAACGCACGACCACTTTGGCCACATTTCGGGCGCCACAACTGGGTAGCGGCTTGGAATAGAAAGTGGCTAGTGGTAATGTGTTGGCATGTGCCAATGGCACGCACGACCACTTTGGCCAAGTCGCGGGCGCTACAACTGCGTAGCGGCTTGGATTAGAAAGTGGCTAGTGGTAACGTGTTGGCATGTGCCAATGGCACGCACGACCACTTTGACCAAGTCGCGGGCGCTACAACTGGGTAGCGGCTTGGAATAGAAAGTGGCTAGTGGTAACGTGTTGGCATGTGCCAATGGCACGCACGACCACTTTGGTCAAGTCGCGGGCGCTATAACTGGGTAGCGGCTTGGAATAGAAAGTGGCTAGTGGTAACGTGTTGGCATTTGCCAATGGCACGCACGACCACTTTGGCCAAGTCGCGGGCGCTACAACTAGGTAGCGGCTTGGAATATAAAGTGGCTAGTGGTAACGTGTTGGCATGTGCCAATGGCACGCACGACCACTTTGGTCAAGTCGCGGGCGCTACAACTGGGTAGCGGCTTGGAATAGAAAGTGGCTAGTGGTAACGTGTTGGCATGTGCCAATGGCACGCATGGCCACTTTGGTCAAGTCGCGGGCGCTACAACTGGGTAGCGGCTTGGAATAGAAAGTGGCTAGTGGTAACGTGTTGGCATGTGCCAATGGCACGCACGGCCACTTTGGCCAAGTCGCGGGCGCTACAACCGGGTAGCGGCTTGGAATATAAAGTGGCTAGTGGTAACATGTTGGCATGTGCCAATGGCACGCACAACCACTTTGGTCAAGTCGCGGGCTCTATAACTGCGTAGCGGCTTGGAATAGAAAGTGGCTAGTGGTAACGTGTTGGCATGTGCCAATGGCAAGCACGGCCACTTTGGTCAAGTCGCGGGCGCTACAATTGGGTAGCGTCTTGGAATTGAAAGTGGCTAGTGGTAACGTGTTGGCATGTGCCAATGGCACGCACGACCACTTTGGCCAAGTCGCGGGCGCTACAACTGGGTAGCGGCTTGGAATATAAAGTGGCTAGTGGTAACGTGTTGGCATGTGCCAATGGCACGCACGACCACTTTGGTCAAGTCGCGGGCGCTATAACTGGGTAGCGGCTTGGAATAGAAAGTGGCTAGTGGTAACGTGTTGGCATGTGCCAATGGCACGCATGGCCACCTTGGACAAATCAAGGGTGCTACAACTGGGTAGCGGCTTGGAATAGAAAGTAGCTAGTGGTAACGTGTTGGCATGTGCCAATGGCACGCATGGCCACCTTGGCCAAGTACGGGCGCTACAACTGGTAGCGGCTTGGAATAGAAAGTGGCTAGTGGTAACGTGTTGGCATGTGCCAATGGCACGCCCAGCCACTTTGGACAAGTCGCGTGCGCTACAACTGGGTAGCGGCTTGGAATAGAAAGTGGCTAGTGGTAACGTGTTGGCATGTGCCAATGGCACGCACGACCACTTTGGCCAAGTCGCGGGCGCTACAACCGGGTAACGGCTTGGAATAGAAAGTGGCTAGTGGTAACGTGTTGGCATGTGCCAATGGCACGCACGGCAACTTTGGACAAGTCGCGGGCGCTACAACTGGGTAGTGGCATAGAATAGAAAAAGGCCAGTGGTAACATGTTGGCATGTGCCAATGGCACGCACGGCCACTTTGGTCAAGTCGCGGGCGCTACAACTGGGTAGCGGCTTGGAATAAAAAGTGGCTAGTGGTAACGTGTTGGCATGTGCCAATGGCACGCACGGCCACTTTGTCCAAGTCGCGGGCGCTACAACTGGGTAGCGGCTTGGAATAGAAAGTGGCTAGTGGTAACGTGTTGGCATGTGCCAATGGCACGCACGGCCACTTTGTCCAAGTCGCGGGCGCTACAACTGGGTAGCGGCTTGGAATAGAAAGTGGCTAGTGGTAACGTGTTGGCATGTGCCAATGGCACGCACGACCACTTTGGCCAAGTCGCGGGTGCTACAACTGGGTAGCGGCTTGGAATAGAAAGTGGCTAGTGGTAACGTGTTGGCATGTGCCAATGGCACGCATGACCACTTTGGTCAAGTCGCGGGCGCTACAACTGGGTAGCGGCTTGGAATAGAAAGTGGCTAGTGGTAACATGTTGGCATGTGCCAATGGCACGCACAACCACTTTGGCCAAGTCGCGGGCGCTACAACTGGGTAGCGGCTTGGAATAGAAAGTGGCTAGTGGTAACGTGTTGGCATGTGCCAATGGCACGCACGGCCACTTTGGCCAAGTTATGGGCGCTACAACTAGGTAGCGGCTTGGAATAGAAAGTGGCTAGTGGTAACGTGTTGGCATGTGCCAATGGCACAAACCGACACTTTGGCCAAATTGCGAGCGCTACAACTAGGTAACGGCTTGGAATAGAAAGTGGCTAGTGGTAACGTGTTGGCATGTGCCAATGGCACGCACGAACACTTTGGCCACATTTCAGGCGCAACAACTAGGTAGCGGCTTGGAATAGAAAGTGGCTAGTGGTAACGTGTTGGCATGTGCCAATGGCACGCACGACCACTTTGGTCAAGTCGCGGGCGCTACAACTGGGTAGCGGCTTGGAATAGAAAGTGGCTAGTGGTAACGTGTTGGCATGTGCCAATGGCACGGACGACCACTTTGGCCAAGTCGCGGGCGCTTCAACTAGGTAGCGGCTTGGAATATAAAGTGGCTAGTGGTAACGTGTTGGCATGTGCCAATGGCACGCACGACCACTTTGGTCAAGTCGCGGGCGCTATAACTGGGTAGTGGCTTGGAATAGAAAGTGGCTAGTGGTAACGTGTTGGCATGTGCCAATGGCACGCATGACCACTTTGGGAAAGTCGCGGGCGCTACAACTGGGTAGCGGCTTGGAATAGAAAGTGGCTAGTGGTAACGTGTTGGCATGTGCCAATGGCACGCACGGCCACTTTGGCCAAGTCGCGGGCGCTACAATTGGGTAGCGGCTTGGAATAGAAAGTGGCTAGTGGTAACGTGTTGGCATGTGCCAATGGCACGCACAACCACTTTGGCCAAGTTGCGGGCGCTACAATTGGGTAGCGGCTTGGAATAGAAAGTGGCTAGTGGTAACGTGTTGGCATGTGCCAATGGCACGCACGTCCACTTTGTTCAAGTCGCGGGCGCTATAACTGGGTAGCGGCTTGGAATAGAAAGTGGCTAGTGGTAACGTGTTGGCATGTGCCAATGGCACGCACGGCCACTTTGGCCAAGTTACGGGGTGCTACAACTGGGTAGCGGCTTGGAATAGAAAGTGGCTAGTGGTAACGTGTTGGCATGTGCCAATGGCATGCCCAGCCACTTTGGACAAGTCTCGTGCGCTACAACTGGGTAGCGGCTTGGAATAGAAAGTTGCTAGTGGTAACGTGTTGGCATGTGCCAATGGCACGCACGGCCACTTTGGCCAAGTTGCGGGCGCTACAACTGGGTAGCATCTTGGAATAGAAAGTGGCTAGTGGTAACGTGTTGGCATGTGCCAATGGCACGCATGGCCACTTTGGCCAAGTCGCGGGCGCTACAACTGGGTAGCGGATTGGAATAGAAAAAGGCTAGTGGTAACATGTTGGCATGTGCCAATGGCACGCACGGCCACTTTGGCCAAGTTGCGGGGTGCTACAACTAGGTAGCGGCTTGGAATAGAAAGTGGCTAGTGGTAACGTGTTGGCATGTGCCAATGGCACGCACGACCACTTTGGTCAAGTCGCGGGCGCTACAACTGGGTAGCGGCTTGGAATAGAAAGTGGCTAGTGGTAACGTGTTGGCATGTGCCAATGGCACGCACGGCCACTTTGGCCAAGTTGCGGGCGCTACAACTGGGTAGCGGCTTGGAATAGAAAGTGGCTAGTGGTAACGTGTTGGCATGTGCCAACGGCACGCACATCCACATTGGCCAAGCCGCGGGCGCTACAATTGGGTAGCGGCTTGGAATAGAAAGTCGCTAGTGGTAACGTGTTGGCATGTGCCAATGGCACGCACGGACACTTTGGCCAAGTTGCGAGCGCTGCAAATGGGTAACGTTTTGGAATAGAAAGTGGCTAGTGGTAACGTGTTGGCATGTGCCAATGGCACGCACATCCACTTTGGCCAAGTAGCGGGAGCTACAACTGGGTAGCGGCTTCGAATAGAAAGTGGCTAGTGGTAACGTGTTGGCATGTGCCAATGGCACGCACGACCACTTTGGACAAGTTTCGGGCGCTGCAATTGGGTAGCGGCTTGGAATAGAAAGTGGCTAGTGGTAACGTGTTGGCATGTGCCAATGGCACGCACGGCCACTTTGGCCAAGTTGCGGGGTGCTACAAATGGGTAGCGGCTTGGAATAGAAAGTGGCTAGTGGTAACGTGTTATCATGTGCCAATGGTACGCACAACCACTTTGGTCAATTCGCGGGCGCTATAACTGGGTAGTGGCTTGGAATATAAAGTGGCTAGTGGTAAGGTGTTAGCATGTGCCAATGGCACGCACGACCACTTTGGCCAATTACGGGCGCTGCAACTGGGTAGCGGCTTGGAATAGAAAGTGGCTAGTGGTAACGTATTGGCATGTGCCAATGGCACGAACGACCACTTTGGCCAAGTCGCGGGCGCTACAACTGGGTAGGGTATTGGAATAGAAAGTGGCTAGTGGTAACGTGTTAGCATGTGTCAATGGCACGCACGGCCACTTTGGCTAAGTTGCGGGCGCTACAACTGTGTAGCGTGTTTGAATAGAAAGTAGCTAGTGGTAACGTGTTGGCATGTGCCAATGGAGCGCACATCCACTTTGGCCAAGTTGCGGGCGCTACAACTAGGTAGCGGCTTGGAATAGAAAGTAGCTAGTGGTAACTTGTTGGCATGTGCCAATGGCGTGCACATCCACTTTGGCCAAGTTGCGGGCGCTACAACTGGGTAACGGCTTGGAATAGAAAGTGGCTAGTGGCAACGTGTTGGCATGTGCCAATGGCACGCACAGCCACTTTGGCCAAGTAGCGGGCGCTATAACTGGGTAGCGGCTTGGAATATAAAGTGGCTAGTGGTAACGTGTCGGCATGTGCTAATGGCACGCACGGCCACTTTGATCAAGTCGCGGGCGCTACAACTGGGTAGCGGCTTGGAATAGAAAGTGGCTAGTGGTAACGTGTTGGCATGTGCCAATGGGACGCACAACCACTTTGGCCAAGTCGCGGGCGCTATAACTGGGTAGCGGCTTGGAATAGAAAGTGGCTAGTGGTAACATGTTAGCATGTGCCAATGGCACACACATCCACTTTGGCCAAGTAGCGGGCGCTACAACTGGGTAGCGGCTTCGAATAGAAAGTGACTAGTGGTAACGTGTTGGCATGTGCCAATGGCACGCACGACCACTTTGGACAAGTTGCGGGCGCTGCAACTGGGTAGCGGCTTGGAATAAAAAGTATCTAGTGGTAACGTGTTGGCATGTGCCAATGGCACGCACAGCCACTTTGGCCAAGTTGCGGGCGCTATAACTGGGTAGCGTCTTGGAATAGAAAGTGGCTAGTGGTAACGTGTTGGCATGTGCCAATGGCATGCACGGCCACTTTGGCCAAGTTGCAGGGGCTACGACTGGGTAGCGACTTCGAATAGAAAGTGTCTAGTGGTAACATGTTGGCATGTGCTAATGGCACGCACGGCCACTTTGGCCAAGTCGCGGGCGCTACAACTGGGTAGCGGCTTGGAATAGAAAGTGGCTAGTGGTAACGTGTTGGCATGTGCCAATGGCACGCATGGCCACTTTGGACAAGTTGCGGGCGCTACAACTGGGTAGCGGCTTGGAATAGAAAGTGGCTAGTGGTAACGTGTTGGCATGTGCCAATGGCATGCACGACCACTTTGTCCAAGTTGCGGGCGCTACGACTGGGTAGCGGCTTGGAATAGAAAGTGGCTAGTGGTAACGTGTTGGCATGTGCTAATGGCACGCACGACCACTTTGGTCAATTCGCGGGCGCTACAACTGGGTAGCGGCTTGGAATAGAAAGTGGCTAGTGGTAACGTGTTGGCATATGCCAATGGCACGCACGACCACTTTGGACAAGTTGCGGGCGCTACAACTGGGTAGCGTCTTGGAATAGAAAGTGGCTAGTCGTAACGTGTTGGCATGTGCCAATGGAACGCACAGCCACTTTGGCCAAGTCGCGGGCGCTATAACTAGGTAGCGGCTTGGAATATAAAGTGGATAGTGGTAACGTGTTGGCATGTGCCAATGGCACGCACGGCCACTTTGGCCAAGTCGCGGGCGCTACAACTGGGTAGCGGCTTGGAATAGAAAGTGGCTAGTGGTAACGTATTGGCATGTGCCAATGGCACGCACGACCACTTTGGCCAAGTCGCGGGAGCTACAACTGGGTAGCGGAATGGAATAGAAAGTGTCTACTGGTAACGTGTTAGTATGTGCCAATGGCACGCATGGAAACTTTGGCTAAGTTGCGGGCGCTACAACTGTGTAGCAGCTTGGAATAGAAAGTAGCTAGTGGTAACGTGTTGGCATGTGCCAATGGCACGCACGGCCACATTGGCCAAGTCGCGGCCTCTACAACTGGGTAGCGGCTTGGAATAGAAAGTGGCTAGTGGTAACGTGTTGGCATGTGCCAATGGCACGCATGGCCACTTTGGCCAAGTTGCGAGCGCTACAACTGGGTAGCGGCTTGGAATAGAAAGTGTCTAGTGGTAACGTGTTGGCATGTGCCAATGGCACGCACGACCACTTTGGCCAAGTTGCGGGCGCTACAACTGGGTAGCGGCTTCAAATAGAAAGTGGCTAGTGGAAATGTGTTGGCATGTGCCAATGGTACACACAACCACTTTGGCCAAGTCGCGGTCGCTATAACTGCCTAGCGGCTTGGAATAGAAAGTGGCTAGTGGTAACGTGTTGGCATGTGCCAATGGCACGCACGGCAACTGGGTAGCGGCTTGGAATAGAAAGTGGCTAGTGGTAACGTGTTGGCATGTGCCAATGGCATGCACGGCCACTTTGGCCAAGTCGCGGGCGCTACAAATGGGTAGCGGCTTGGAATAGAAAGTGGCTAGTGGTAACGTGTTGGCATGTGCCAATGGCACGCACGACCACTTTGGCTAAGTTGCGGGCGCTACAACTGTGTAGCGGCTTGGAATAGAAAGTGGCTAGTAGTAACATGTTGGCATGTGCCAATGGCACGCACAACCACTTTGGCCAAGTTGCGGGCGCTACAACTGGGTAGAGGCTTGGTATAAAATGTGGTCGTGGTAACATGTTGGCATGTGCCAATGGCACGCACAACCACTTTGGCCAAGTCACGGGCGCTACAACTGGGTAGCGGCTTGGAATAGAAAGTGGCTAGTGGTAACGTGTTGGCATGTGCCAATGGCATGCACGTCCACTTTGGCCAAGTTGCGGGCACTACAACTGGGTAGACGGTTGGAATAGAAAGTGGTTAGTGGTAACGTGTTGGCATGTGCCAATGGCACGCACGACCACTTTGTCCAAGTTGCGGGCGCTACAACTGGTAGCGGCTTGGAATAGAAAGTGGCTAGTGGTAACGTGTTGGCATGTGCTAATGGCACGCACGGCCACTTTGGCCAAGTTGACCTAGTTGCACGGTTTGCAAGCCTAGGGCGCTATTTTTGGCACGTGCCAAATGGTATAGCGGCTTAGTTTGGCATGGTTGCTATGGTGCGCAGTATGTGGCTTGGTTTAAGAATTAGGGTTCTATGTCGAAAAACCCTAATCTGGTATTTTTGAAAGAATACCCCCCATTAATTATTAAGGTCTGAATTAAATGCTCGTAGTTAATATGTTGTTGGTAACACTAGGTCATGGGGATTTACGATTTTACCCCTTATCTAAAATCCACCATCAACATTAAATCCCTTGCTTAGATCGGAACATGAGATTTGCTGCGAGGTAAGAAGAAGATGGTGCCAAGACAAGATCTGAAAGAGAAACGGGAGATTTATCTGACCTTTTTTCTGAGATGCGGACTGGATTCGGAATCCTTATCCTTGGAAGTTTTGCACGGAGCGGGAGATTGGAATAATTTGGCGGAAATGGACAGCTGGGAAGCATTGAGCTGCTGGCACGACTTGAGAAACTGAGCGTGCGCTGGCTGGTAGGGCCGGTGGATGATAGCTGGTGTGACTTGGGCAGCATTGACAGGTCGGCGCGATTGGTGGGACCGGTACAAAAGGAGCATGCTATCTTGGGTGGTACTGGCGCAAGGTTGAGAGGCTGGCATGGTGGGACCGGTGAAAAAGGGAGCGTGCTTTGGAGGTATTGGCGCCGTTGATGGGGCTTGAGCGGCCGTTGGGAAGTTGGGCGCCCTCGTTGGCCCAAACTTCCTTTACACGCGCGGCTTTGGGAGAAAAGGAATCCTTCCTTATTGTGGAAACCGCTCGCATATATATACATGAAGTCCTTTATTTTATTTTGCGCTTTGTTCCTTCTTTCTTCCTTGCTAGCGGTAAAGTGATAAAGGATAAACTGGCTACCCAGGTGTGTCTTCTAATACTTCTCTTGTTTCCCTTTGTAGGTGCAAACCCTAGCAGTAGGTGTTTTTTCTTTTATAAATCTTGCGTTAATATCGTGCGTACGATCGGTTGGCGTGCTTCTTGTAGAGAACATTGTATATATATATGATTTGATCCTGTAGAAAATACTGCATAAATGATTTCGAACCCGTAGAGAATGCTACGCGCATTATTTTGAACCCGAAAAAAGATTCCGTTTATGTTTTTGAACCCGAGAAATATACTACGCATGTAATTTCGAACCTGAAGTAGGATACTGTATATGCACTTGAACCCAAGAAGTATATTGCACATGAATCACGAAAAAATACTGTATGTGTGCTTCATATGGACCCGAAAGAATTACTGTATATGAATCACGAAGAAGAATATTGTATATAAGAATATTGTATATGGTCTTCATATGAACCCGAAAGAATTATTGCATATGAATCCCGAAGAAGAATACTGTATATGCTCTTCATATGAACCCGAAATAATTACTGCATATGAATCCCGAAGAAGAATATTGTATATGTATTTCGAAACCATAGAAAATACTATTCTCCCATGTGTCAGGGATTTTTTTTTGTCGAGCGCGGTTATGTGTTTGGGAGATCATTTCATAATTTCCCTGTTTTGTTTTGTGTATATATCTTGTTGCTAAGCGAGAAAACCGACAAGATGTTACCTGAACAAGGATTCGTTTCGTCGAAAGATGTTGATAGTTCGAAACCAAACATAGATGATGAGTTCTTTACCAAACCCTTTGCTCCTGCTCGGAGGAATCTTCTAGACTTCGAGCCAACTTTATTGACTGATGGTGAAAATGAAAAGGAGACCCGCACATTTCGGCTGGAGCATACCATACGGTTTTGTCTTCATAAATGAGTGTATGCCTCTTCCAGTATTGACTTCAGGATGTGTCAAAGCCCATTGCGTTCTTTCGATGTGTGGGTCGAATTTATGGTGAGTAAGGAGCATATAAATCTCAACTTGACTCGAACAAGGATTATTAATGCCGTCAGATCTTCAGTAAGTCTCCAGATTAGGAAAGATGTCCCGGGCTTGGTTGCTTTCCTTTCTAGGTGGGGCTCGGATACTCACAAAATTATCTGTAGATGGGGAGAAATATCTTTCACCTTGGAGAGCGTGGCTCTCTTGTTGAATCTTCCGGTAACCGGGGATCTTAATATCTAATTATCCAGAGATGAGAAGAAGATGCAAAATGACCTTGCTGCTAAGTTGGGATATTTTTCCTGAAAAGACTCTACTGCGAAGTCGAAGGATTCTGTCCGGAAAAAGGATGAAAGGTGCTTTTATAGCTGGCGGATATCTCAGTGGTTTTCGGAAGAGTTGGAGGCTATACAGAAGAGCAGCGATCTCCACGTTGCAGCATTTTTGGCCCTCTGGTTGTCTAGAGACATTCTTGACGACGGTTACGGCAAGAAGGAGATAAGGGAAAAGATGCTACCAATTGCTGTGAAGTTGGCGAAAGGTGAAGTCCTCCCCATCGGTAGGTTATTCCTTGGCTCCTTGCACGCGCATCTGGATCACTTAGTCGCGAATATGCGAGTTTCGAATGGTCTCATGAAAGTGGATTTGTATGTGCACGTTGTTTTTCTGCAAGCGTGGCTATGGGATCATTTTGATAAGTACGCTCCAAAGCCGTTTCCCACGATTCCTGCGAGTTGGGGTGGCTCTCGAATTCTTCTATGAGGAGAATAAGCGTCCAAGAGTTGGTATGAGCTTGGTCATCCTTCTTGATAAATCACACGAGATCAATTTTCGTCTGTGGGAGCCAGTTCATAGGTCCGTGACTCAAATTGATACTTTTTCTTCTGCTCTAGATGTGATTTTATCTTCAGATGACGACTTGAGCGTTGGTGAAAACTTGTTTATTCAAAGTTGTATCCTCGGTCACATGCCATCCTTATTTAGAGGGGCTTTCCAGATTTCTGAGTACAATATTGATCGCGCAGCTCGCCACATAGGTTTCGATCAGGGGGTGACCCTTGCTTGCCGGCTGGAGATTCCTGAGAATTCATTGCTTGTTGCCATCGATGCCAGTTCCCTTGGGCCAGATATCCGTCTCCCCTTCTTTCAACCGGAAAAAGCACCCTTGATGACCTTTAGTTACAACGAGTTCTGGTGCCGTGAGCGTCTTATGATTCGCAATTTTATGGATGACGCGGTGGAGAACGTTCGTGGTAAGCCTTCCCAAGAAGTTTTGAAGAAGTACCCAATGTTGAGAGATTTCAAGCGAAAATCGTCTGGTAATTCTGAAAGTCCCCAAGTGAAGGAGAAGAGGACGAAAAAACGTGCTGGTGGGTTTCAGACGGCTTCAAAGGATCCTCCAGCAGCCCTTGTGTCTTTCAGTTCTTCCAATAACCAGGTATGTGTCGCCTCTTTGCTGGTATGTTTTCCAAATGTGTGAATTTTTGCTAAAGGTATGTGTCTCATTTCTTCCAGGGCTTTGGTAGTGTTAATGCTTTTGCTGCTCTTGCTCGCTTTCAGGAGATGGTAACTCCGTCGAGTAATTCTGGCGGTATGGAGCCTTCTCGCAACGGTAATGCGCCAGAGAAAGAAGAAAGTTCGGAAGGTGAAGGTGATTCTTCCGATAGCAGCACTGGATCCCTTTTTGAAAGTGGCTCGGTAGGTTTCGCGCCTCTTTTTCTTCTTCCTCCCTTTGAAAACGTCTAACTCAAATCTTGCAGGAGGAATCTGACTCAAGAAATGGATCCGAGGTGGAGGCATATGAAGACTTGCCCTTGGTGACAACAACCGTCAATGATGACCTGGAGATGGAAGTTGAAAATCCGCATGTAGTGAATGTGACCGCTGATGATGGCTTGGAGATGGAAGTTGTTCAATCATAAAGCATGAATGCAGTTCGACCGGGAAATGACTCTCTGATTGCTGGCGCAGATGCGGGAGGGAACCCTTCGCAGATTGCAGGTTTGGTTGCAGGCGTCATTTTCGATCCTCCATACTTGGTTCCTTACCCAGGTCACGTGTTGGTCGGCGGTTTCAGCGTGCTGGATAAATATGAGGCGTTGTATACCAAAATCTAGAAGAAGTATGGACACATGGCTACGACCAGGAAGAACACTAGTCGTATTGCATTGGTTAAACGTGTGGAAGAAGCTTTATCTTCTATTGAGGACATGTGAGGGGTGACTGGCCACGCCGTTTCTAAAGACGTCATTGCTAACTGGGAGCATCACCGCGATGTGTGTGTGGAAAAGGAATTCAATGCTTCGTGGTTCGTCGAAAATCTTGCGGAGATTCGGAAATTGAAGGACACAGTAGTCGAAATCCCTTCCGCGGAGGAGATCACACGGCAAGAAGCGAAAGCTGAGGAGTTGTCCAAGGTGTTGGCTATGAAGAGAGCGGCTATTGAAGATGTGAAGGACCGTCTTGCTAAGAAGAAGAAACTGTTGTTGGACAACTTCCCTTGAATATTTCTCCTTTAGATTCCCTTTTGTTTATTTCGAAGAACACTTTGGGTGCTTGATTTTGGAGTCTGATTGATTTTGGTAGTTGGTTGATGTTTTTTGAGATGTTGGATTATTTTCTGGGATGAATGGTTTCAATATATAACTTTGGTTATGCCTTGCGAAGGGAATATTGTTTTTATGAAAGTGTGTGCTAATAATAACACAAAAGGTAACGGTATGATGGTTTTACTGAGAACCCAAAAACGGATCAGATATCTTGCCCGGGCTAGACTTACTTGCTGTATAAATCTTTCATCGCAAATATGCCTATTCTCGTATAAGAAGTGGTTTTGCCGGTGACTTTGCCAGTAAGTCCCCAGTTGCTGGTAAGATTTTCACCGAAAAAGCCGCCAGCCAGTCCCAAAATCAGAGTCCCCAGTTCCTGTGTAGTTTTCACGGCTGGCAACTGGGTTGTGTGGTAGTTGAGTCGCAGATCTCCAAACCGATTTGTTGTTTCTACTGTTGGTGCTTGTATCGAGACGCGAGATCGATTTTTTAGGAGTAGATATTGTAACCGAGAGATTAAAAATCCCGCTGTGGTCGCCAATTATTTATGGGAGAAAATCGCCTCTACCGAATTTGGTAAATTCGATGGTGGAGAGACTGGTTTAAACCCTTAAACAAATGTGCTTCACGTGAGCACTTTTGATTCGAGATATCAATCTGTACAACTCTGGCCTAAACCAAGAAGATAGTCATTCCAGATTTGCTTCGGTCACAAAGTAGAGTAGAAGGGTTGATTTGGGGAGGATAGCGAAGAATGGTGATGAGACCAGAGAGTTCTGGCTAGGTAGTATCTAGGCTTGTATCAGAAGTGTAGAAGTTTCGGAAGCTTTCTAGTGATGGAAGCTTTTGAGAGAGCTTGCAAAGTGGCTATCTGATAGTATTGTATTTTTCCTGACCAAGGCTTGTATTGTTTTGGCAGAATAGGTGAAACCTATTTATACAAGTGAGATTGAACGTACCCTGTCCTCATTAAGGAATTGAGTAAATGTGCCAATTAAAACAGAGGAGGTGGAAACCGTTGGATTTATGGTGAAAACGTTTTCACCATAAATTTCCTTATTTAATTGACTATATTCATTCTTTGCATGCCTTGCTTTATTGAGAGCGTAGTGTACGCTGCACCCTGTGACCGCCAAACCAAAACCCCAAGAAAGCATCCCCCATTTTGTGTTGATGTCTCGAGAGTTGGGCGCAAGTGGCAATGCCAAAGTTGCTAGTGAATCGTTTCGGCATTTGCCAATGGCATGTGCTGGATGTCTCGACCGCAAGTTGTACTTTGAGTGCGGATGGCAATGCCAAAGTCGCTTGGTGGAACATTTGGAATGAGCGGAATGCCTTGGTCGCAAGTTTCACTTTGAGTGCGAATGGTAATGCCAAAGTCGCTAGTGGAGCATGTGTGGCATGTGCGGAATGCCTTGGAATATGGCTAGCAAGTTGGGGACAAAAGTGGCAAGTGGTTGCGTGTTGGCATGTGCCAATGGCACGCACGGCCACTTTGGCCAAGTCGCGGGCTCTATAATTGGGTAGCGGCTTGGAATAGAAAGTGGCTAGTGGTAACGTGTTGGCATGTGCCAATGGCACGCACGACAACTTTGGCCAAGTCGCGGGCGCTACAACTGGGTAGCGGCTTGAAATAGAAAGTGGCTAGTGGTAACGTGTTGGCATGTGCCAATGGCACGCACGACCACTTTTTCCAAGTCGCGGGCGCTACAATCGGATAGCGGCTTGGGATAGAAAGTGGATAGTGGTAACGTGTTGGCATGTGCCAATGGCACGCATGGCCACTTTGGACAAGTCGCGGGCACTACAACTGGGTAGCGGCTTGGAATAGAAAGTGGCTAGTGGTAACGTGTTGGCATGTGCCAATGGCACGCACGGCCACTTTGGCCATGTCGCGGGCGCTACAACTGGGTAGCGGCTTGGAATAGAAAGTGGCTAGTGGTAACGTGTTGTCATGTGCCAATGGCACGCACGACCACTTTGGCCAAGTTGCGGGCGCTACAATCGGATAGCGGCTTGGGATAGAAAGTGGCTAGTGGTAACGTGTTGGCATGTGCCAATGGCACGCATGGCCACTTTGGCCAAGTCGCGGGCGCTACAACTGGGTAGCGTCTTGGAATAGAAAGTGGCTAGTGGTAACGTGTTGGCATGTGCCAATGGCACGCACGACTACTTTGGCCAAGTCACGGGCGCTACAACTGGGTAGCGGCTTGGAATAGAAAGTGGCTAGTGGTAACGTGTTAGCATGTGCCAATGGCATGCACGGCCACTTTGGAAAAGTTGCGGGCGCTACAACTGGGTAGCGGCTTGGAATAGAAAGTGGCTAGTGGTAACGTGTTGTCATGTGCCAATGGCATGCACGGCCACTCTAGCCAAGTCGCGGACGCTACAACTAGGCAGCGGCTTGGAATATAAAGTGGCTAGTGGTAACATGTTGGCATGTGCCAATGGCACGCACGACCACTTTGGCCAAGTTGCGGGCGCTACAACTGGGTAGCGTCTTCGAATAGAAAGTGGCTAGTGGTAACGTGTTGGCATGTGCCAATGGCACGCATGGACACTTTGGCCAAGTTGCGGGCGCTACAACTGGGTAGCGGCTTCGAATAGAAAGTGGCTAGTGGTAACGTGTTGGCATGTGCCAATGGCACACACGACCACTTTGGCCAAGTCGCGGGCGCTACAACTGGGTAGCGTCTTGGAATAGAAAGTGGCTAGTGGTAACGTGTTGGCATGTGCCAATGGCACGCACGGCCACTTTGGCCAAGTTGCGGAAGCTACAACTGGGTAGCGGCTTGGAATATAAAGTGGCTAGTGGTAACGTGTTGGCATGTGCCAATTACACGCATGGCCACTTTGGCCAAGTTGCGGGCGCTACAACTGGGTAGCGACTTGGAATAGAAAGTGGCTATTGGTAACGTGTTGGCATGTGCCAATGGTACGCACGACTACTTTGGCCAAGTTGACCTAGTTTCACGGTTTGCAAGCCTAGGTCGCTATTTTTGGCACGTGCCAAATGGTATAGCGGCTTAGTTTGGCATGGTTGCCATGGTGCGTAGTATGCGGCTTGGTTTAGGAATTAGGGTTCTGTGTCGAAAAACCCTAATCTGGTATTTTTGAAAGAATACCCCCCATCTGAATTAAATGCTCGTAGTTAATGTGTTGTTGGTAACACTAGGTAATGGGGATTTACTATTTTACCCCTTATCTAAAATCCACCATCGACACCAGGGTAGTTTCATACACCCCGGGCACTCTTGGATCAACCGTGTACCTCGACGCCTTGATCATACTCTGCACTCTTTAGGAGAGTCCTTATTACCTTAGTCGCCCAACTTAAGTCATATGCTCAAGTTGAGAATCCAAGGAGCCTCTCCTGGATGGGCTTTCATTGACCCCAAATCTCCATGACTCAGGTTCCAGCAGCAGTATAAACTTATCCCTGAGCCATGCAACAAATACCCCCTTCTATGACGCACTTTAGGTCTTACATTTGCCTCTTGCGAAATTTTATTCGCGAACTAGGGTGTACGTCATAAAGGTTCGTCCCATTCTAATATGTCATTATTTTCTTATTTTCTCTTGCGAAATTTTCGCATATTCTCATTTTCTTTTGATCTTGAATAATCTCGCAGCAGCTCTTCCATAAAATTTTTGTTCATATTCATTTTGTTGCATCATTCATTATTTCATTATCTAAGGTTTCTCAAAGTGCTTCACGGGTAATATCTCTTTAAATATAATCTATTCCATGGTATGTCAAGTCTTTGACCAACATCTCTACCCTCTGGATCCATAAATTTGTATGCCCCCGTTCCAATTATTTCTTTTATAACATACGATCCATCCTATTTTTCTCTAGTTTCCCACCACCTTCTCGCTGGTAAATTGGCGTCTCGCGAAGAACTAAATCACCTGGTTGAAATTCACGTGCCTTGACACGCTTATTGTATTCTCGGGCTAATCTTCGCTGATAATTCTCCATATGATGTAAAGCTCTTTTTCTATTCTCTTCTAGCTTATCAAGTTTGTTTAGGATTATGCCAGCACTAAGATTCTTCTCCCAAGCCCCTCTCTTTGTTGTGGGAATAACAACTTCTGTTGGTAACACTGCCTCAACTCCATATGTCAAACAGAAAGGTGACATTCCTGTAGCTTGTCGCCTAGTTGTGTTATAATCCCAGACTGCATTATGTACCTGTTCACACCATGCTTTATGATGTCCTTCTAACTTTTTCTTCAATATGTCTGCGATTGTCTTATTTGTTGCTTCAGCTTGTCCATTGGCCTATGGATATAAAGGGGTGGATTTTCCACACTTTATCTTGAATGCATTGAGTAACATTTCTATGTTCAGCCCTTCAAATTATTTCCCATTGTCATATACCAATTGTGCTGGAATTCTAAATCTGCAAATGATATTTTCAAATATGAATGTAAAGATGTCTTTGTCGCGAATGTGTTGTACCTCCTTTACTTCTGCCCATTTTGTGAAATAGTCTATTGTGACAATTAGGTATCTTTTTTGTCCAGATCCTGGTACAAATGGTCCCATAATATCTAAGCCCCACTTTCCAAAGGGCCATACACTTGTTGAAGGTAATAATGGTGCTCCAGGTGCATGTATTTTCTTTCCGTGCCGCTGCCAATCTTCGCAACGTCTTGATATTTGCTTCGCATCTTCATGCATATATGGCCAATAATAACCTTGTATTTTTGTTCTGTGTGCCAAATATCTTCCTCCACTGTGACTGCCAGCATCTCCACTGTGTAACATTTTTAACACCTTTTCTCCTTCTTCTCGTGTCAAACATCTAAGTGATGGTCCATTAAATGATTTTCAATACAATATCCCATCTATTAGTTCATAATTTGTTGAACGACTCTTTAATTTTTGTGCCTCCAATCTATTTGTTGGTGTTTCCCCTCTTGATGAATACGCATGAATTTCTATTCTCTAATATGCGATATTGTTTTCACCACCTTCTATTATCATTACATCTACCTCTTCTTCCTCTTCTTTATTTATTGATGGTGATATAAGTGTCTGGATTTTTATGCATCTCGCAGTTGGATATGTCATCATACTTGAAATGAAAGCATAAGCATCTGCGAGTCTATTATCCTTCCTTGATATATGCCTCCATTTTATTTTTGGGATTTTTGCTGACAATTCTTTGACAAGTTTCTTGTATTTCTTAAAATATGGTTCATTTGTTGTGTATTCTCCTTTTATTTGGCGAATAACTAGTTGCGAAACACTGGTAATTCTAGCATTTTCTAATTTCATTTCTATTGCGAATTTTAGGGAATGTATCATAGTTTCATATTCTGTTTCATTATTAGTGGATGCAAACTCCAATCTAAATGAAAAATCTATCTTCGTTCCCTCCGGCGAAATTAAGACAATTCCAATTCCATTACCTTCCCTATTCGAGGAACCATCCACCAATATTTCCTATCTATTTGGTTTTGTTAATAAGTCTTTTGGATCACCATGTTCTTCTTCTATATCCATCATCTCCTCCACAACTTCATCATCTTCTAAAGGAAGTTCTGCTAAAAAGTCAGCGACAACTTGTGACTTTCACTACAAGAAAACTGGCATTTACCGAAAAACACAATACAGACGCAAGAGGTCATTTTGAAACGCAACAGCCCTCCAGTGGCTAAATTTTTGTAGTTGCATCGGTGTTGCAAGAAAGCATGTGACTAGAGGTTCGCAGCGACACTTTTGTCGCTAGAGATGCCTTGCTACAATCATCAGCGGCTGTAATACTTGATCGCCATTAAATTCCTGTTACTGACGCATTTCAGTTGCATGCTTGTAGTCAAAACATGTTCTTCCACTAATCTTCATCACATCGCTGTACAGGTTCACCAAGTACAATTAGGTTGTAGCACAAGAGGTTCAACAACTACATATTTTTTGAAGCACAAGAGGTTCAACGACTACACTTAAGTTGTAGAAAAATAGGTTCAGGGATCACATTTGTGTTGAATCATTAGAGGTTGAGCGACTACACCTAGTTCGTAGCACAATGGAAGCATAAGAGGTAGAGCGACTACACCTAGTCATTGCAAAATTGAAGCATAAGAAGTCCATCGACTGCATTTAGGTCGTATTGGGCAGCTACATTTTTGAATGTTCATATTTGGTTTCAAGAATGTACCGGATACTAGATCCGAACATTGATTATCAATTTAGAAGTCAAAACTATCAATTATATATATAAAAAAAGATCACATACTGGCAATATCCAAAATACACATATGGGAGTGATTAAGAAGCTTTCACTAGAATGTTGTGAAAAAACCTCCAGACAAGTATTGTCATACATACATCCATTCCTTATCCTCTTTTCCTTAATTATATGCTCCTTCAATTCCCCATCATCCCATACTAACCATCCTCTAGATTTTCTTCTTTGCCATATTCTCAAAGATTGATAGATCTCTAGTAATTCTTTCAATGAGATTTTCATATGATTTTCTCATTCTAAGGACTTACTTATGATTCACATCGGTGTGATTATCTGAAATAATTATTAGAAATTCCTCATTGTTTCTTTTGGCAGAGATTCTCTCTTTCCCTTCCTTCTGGAATCGTTCTTCATCAAAAAAAGAATTGTTTCGATATGGGTGAGGAGGAAACTTTTTCCATAAGCTATTGTCAACTATTTCCTAGGATTTTGAGTTGATCTTATAGGGTTGTGGCATAATCTGTCTTTCTACCGAGGAATGATCTTTCAGTTTTTTAAGACAAGAAACTTCCTTCAATATTTTGACCACAATATGTTGAAGAAGTATAAGTTTCCTATCAAGTGACTAAAATGTGTATTCCTTAAGATCATTATCACGGAATCGCTTTAAAGTTTCCTTTGGACAAGATTTCATTTGATCATCAGTAGATATAGAAGCTGGTTTATCATCCTCTTCTGACTTGATGTAGTTCGGCAAACTACCATCATCTTGATATGCTTCAGATGTGACTAAAACAACAACATCATTTGTCATATTCATTGGACATGTATCTTTATTAAGAGAATTAACAAGATCTTCTAATTTGACAGCGAGATTCATATTCTCTTCAGCCAGACTATCCAGTTGACTGTCTTTATTTCTGATCTCCGGTTTAAGAAAATTTGACTCTGTCTTTAAAATCACCATTTTAGAAGACAGAGATTTTATAAGCTTTAGGAGTTTTTCCAACTCTTTATCAACATCTTATTTTTCATCAGAAAAAGACATATATGTTTTCGCAACTCCTGGATCATGAGTCAATGAAGTAGTAACATCTTCAACCTTTGAGTATTCATACTCTTGCTTAACGTTAACTGAATCGGACAAGGATTCAATATCTTATAGGATGGATTGCACCAAACAAAGATTGTTAGATCTTTTCCTATTTTCCTACTATGATACCAATTGAAAAGGCGAGGGTACCCAAATATACCTCAAGCTAAAACTTTTCCTTCCTATAAGTCCTTTCTCCGAAAGTGATTGTCTATGGATATGAGATCGATACAATACAACAAATCGGTTCACAGTTTGTGTGATTTTCTATGGATACAAGATCAAGATAATACGACGACAAATTATGTTTACTTGATACAAAGGTTCGGACTAAACCAAACTCAATAGGATTACATGTCAAGTAAATAGGAATTAACGTTTGTGCAATTTACTTTAATTATAATAAAACAATTATAATGCTTTGAAATATAAAGTAAATGACATAGCAAGATTTTGTTAACAAGGAAACCGCAAATGCAGATAAACCCCGGGACCTTGTTCAGAATTGAATACTCTCAGGATTAAGCCGCTGTACAAAATAAACCAACTTCGTATAGTTGAGACCAAGTAACTAAACCTATAGTTCACCTAGTTCCGTCTGTATTCCCATGCCTCCGACTTGTAAGAAAGTCACATACTTAGACAAATTCCTTTGGTTCGTATTCCAAAGAATAAAGGAACAACAAATCTATTTGGTATCAACTCTCTTCAACCAAGTGATATGAGTTGGACAAAGGATATTATGTTTATCTTAGCATAAATTCCTTTTCCAGGTTCCAAGATCTATCTTATGTTGAATCACCAAAAGGTAATCATTAAGATTTTGCTATCAATAACTTTAATCCCAAGGAAATGTATTGATGCCGATCTACACAACTAATCTACCAAAATTCTACAAGGATAAATCGATAATAGTTGGATCCTCTATTACCGAAACAAGTATTGTGGACACCAAAGATTTATATAACCAAGTCAGAAATATTCTATCTCTTCTTTGTCTTCAAATCTTCTTATATCTTCAATAAACACCTGCACACAACTACTTGAATCTCTTGTGATCAATCACACACAGAACGGAATATGTTAACAATGCATTATCACAAGATCGTATTTAGATCTAACAAAAGTCTAAAGATCCCCGTCGAAACTTTAAACTAGTTTGAGTGAATATTATATCAGAAGAGAAGATCCTCAAGCATATAAAACTAGATGCAATCAAAGTTCAACCACAGTTAGTCAATCAAACCAATATGAAAACTAAAGATAAACTGCAATTATCTAGTTTCCCACCAACGGTACACACTAGAGCTTCTCAATCCCAAAGAAGACTTCAAATTGAGCGGTGTAAGAGATTTCGCCTAATTAGGTTACTCTCCTTTCCGAATAGGCGGCTTCACCGGTAACTGTACAACATGGGAAGTTTACTGTCACGAAGGATTAGTTTGCTAAAAATGCAAACTCAAGGTATTTATAGACAAGGAAGTTTGGACACCAAGGAATTTCCAAAACCGAAAATATTCTCAAGATATTCAATTATTTCTAAATTCGGTTTTCATAATTCCTGAGAATGCACTGCCCAAATTAATGATCGAAATCTCCTTGGAAAATCTTTAACTAGTAAATATACATTACTAATTATTATTTTCCATATATAATTAAAAACCTAAATTAAAAGATTCTTAACTTATTTAAATTCGATCTTGGGATTAACTTCCTTATTAGCTGTTAAGGAATATCTTTGAACAATAAAAGATACGCATTAATGTCCGTGTTCAAAGTGTGTCGACATCTTTCTTTTGTAAGTCTTTTTTCATACTTACTCACTTGAAACCGATTTACCACGCTTCCAAACAAGTTTAGAATTGGTTCATCTGACTTTCAAGAATTATGTGATTTATCAAGTAACACTCAATCACAAATCATGGGTTTAACGGTTCTACCAAAATAAGTTTTGGTTCTACCTCTATGTGAGTACTATGAATAGTCACACTAGCTTACCAAACTTTGGTTGACTAGGTACTATGATGGGTTCCCCACATATATATGGTATATATCTAACTCATATGTGTTGCACATGTCCATAGGATCGGTTCCCCTTTTCCTAAAAAAGTGTTGCAAATGTCCATTTGATTGGTTTCCCTTTCTGCTATAAACCTTACTGCACCTCATACAAGGATCGTTTCCCCTTTGTACGTGTTTCACCTCTTACTAGGATCGGTTCCCCTTTACCCAGTGTTAGGTTTTACACACACAAACTCGATCATACCCCATGTGATTACTTAAGATCGATTTCACTAATAAAAGTCATGCCAATACATAAGTCAGGCCTCATGTGAATAGTCTTCCCAAGAACACAAACAAGTCATGAGCGGTTATACTAATCACACATATTGGTCGTTCATAAGATATGTAATGAATAACATCCCCAAAAATGCCTGGCGATTTCCTTTTCGGTTCACAACATAAGATCATGAACTTACTTCCTTAAAACACATGTAAAAACATTGTTTCCTAGGATGAAATCCTCACCTCATACACATACATAATCACAATAGCATTCATACGATTATTATGATGTCTTATACACAAAGTTTAATGGTTAAGTAATAAACCTCGTATTGTATTCCTTAATACTATGTCTATCTAGAGTGTTCATGCTTCGCATTTTATGTTTTCAATATGCACGACATGAAAGATACGTTAGAGAATGAAATAGTTCAAGTCAAATATCACTAACCACAAGTGGAAGGATGATGTTGTGGTTGTAACTATGTACTTCTTCACTTCTTCAAGTCTTCGCAATACTTGTAATGTCTCATATCCTAATACTTTTAAGTTAACCTATATGAAGTTGACTCTAGTACATTTAATCAAGCGACTCTTAAATGAGTTTTAGTTCACTAAAATATGACAACCAAACTTGACATACCAAAGCTTGGTGGGTTCAACCGAGCTATGCTCTAACATAAGGGGGAGTGGTTTAAATTTGTGAGATAAAGTATTGACTATGGGGGAGTGATAGATATCACCATAGCATTATTGTCAAAGTTGTGATACAATTGAGCTTTTATGATGTGTAATAATACTATGACATTGTATGTTAGAGCATTGATCGGTCAAACTCGCATGCGTCGCTATCCATTTGATCGGTTCCCCTTTTCCTAAAAAAGTGTTGCACATGTCCATTTGATCGATTTCCCTTTCTGCTATAAACCTTATTGTACCTCATACAAGGA
Organism: Papaver bracteatum; assembly: GCA_023529315.1. Lineage (NCBI taxonomy): Eukaryota > Viridiplantae > Streptophyta > Magnoliopsida > Ranunculales > Papaveraceae > Papaver > Papaver bracteatum. The sequence goes on from JAJJWX010002982.1 coordinate 646,241, forward strand.
TCGTTTCCCCTTTGTATGTGTTTCACCTCTTACTACGATCGGTTCCCCTTTACCCAGTGTTAGGTTTTACACACACAAACTCGATCGCATGCGTCGCTATCTCAAGCATGTTTGTCAATGTTAGTGATCAAAACTATAAAGTCTTAATTTCTAGTCTAATATAGTTAAGGTCTCGGACTAGGATTGAAAGTGTAGTTGAGCTCAAGACTCCATGGTAATCATCATACAAGACGAAGGACTACTCAAGGAACCAGTGGATCTTCATCGACTAAAAGGTATGTGGAGACTTGAACTTATCTATCACTCAAAAGTCTATCTCCTATCTTTGAGACAAAAGTCATTTTACTATATACACTAAGAATATGCACATGTGACATTTCGAGACGAGTATATCTCGCTTATCTATTTCTCTAAATGGGTGTTGGTAAACCTTTCTTTTTAGACAAGTTCATCTTTGCCTAGTGACGAAAGTCATGTTAAGTTTCAATCTTCTTGGAAAATGTTCTGAAGAAAAATAGTTTGTGAATAACAACTATATAACGCCCTATGAGCATGTTTCAATGATTGAAATGAGAGTTTAGACTATATAACCATTGGGGGATATAAACATTATTGTGGCAACACATATATGTATAAGTCCTTATAACTTGAACCGAAGTTTGCGAACTTTTTTGATCAAGTGGAACCGGAACGTGAACAGAAACTCAGTCCGCAAACCCAGCCCGCGAACTGGCGTAGTTCTCTAACCCGAGAATTTCTGCCGGAGTTGTAGCTCATGTGCAATCCGCAAACTGACAGAAGCTCTCGAACCCAAGAATTTATGCTGGAGTTTATAACTTCAATTGGTTAGCTTGAGTCCGCGAACTCAGTCCGCGAACTCAAGAGGTTATGTATGAAAACGTTGTTCGTGAACTTATTCTATATTACTAAGGGATGCTTTTGCAAACCGTGGCTTTATAGTTCATGATTAATGATTCGAGTGAATCACATCGTTTTTGATTCAATTGTGTCTCTTGTAGTACTTGAGATTTCATATCAATTGAATAACTCTCTAACTAGTTCATTTGAGTCATTTGGACTAGTTATGGTGAAGATGAACATGGTTGATATGGAACTTATCATTTGGCTAACCTTTTGGTTAACTAGTTGTGAACCAACCATCGTACACGTTTGGGTATGGTTACACAAACCCAAAAATTGTCAAGTACATGTGTGTATGGCAAGCTAAGTTTTCGATCTAACGGTTGAGGAATATTATCTTGTATCTAATCAGGTTTTCATCTAACAGTAAATATTGAATGCTTTGTTACTAAGCTAACATTGATTGCAAACCCTTATTTGAATACTATATAAGGAGAACTCTAGCTATTGGAAAAACTAATCCCCACACACTTTTCTTGTGTGATACTAGTTTTCTCTAAGCTAGAGTCGATCTCCATTAACCCTTGAGTTTTCTCTCTGAACTCGGGTTAACGACTTAAAGACTTCATTGAAATTGTGAAGCCAGACCAATACTATTTTTATCGTAGTTTTGTGATCTGATCTTGCTCTTTCTATCGTACGAGTACAATTGTAATAATTGTCTTGAGATTATATCTCTGATAGGCAAGATAAAAGTAGTCACAAACATCTTCGTCTCATTGTTTGTTATTCCTCAATAATATTCTTCGCTGCGTCGATTAAGTTTATTATGAGGTGATTGATGAAACTGAGTTGTTCTTAGGGAATATAAGTCTGGTTTTATCGATTGGTTCATGTTCACCTTGATTTATCAAAAGACAGAACAAAACTTGTAGGTTTATTCGTGGGAGACGAATTTATCTATTACCTGTAGACTTTTCTGTGTGAGACAGATTTGTTTATTAAAGTCTTCAGCTTTGGGTCGTAGCAACTCTTGGTTGTGGGTGAGATCAGCTAAGGAAATCCAGTGTGCAGTATCCTGCTGGGATCAGAGGCGTAGGAGCATAACTGTACTAGTGTGAGATTGGTTGTGGTTCAACTACAGTCCATACCGAAGTTAATTGGTAGTAGGATAGTGTTTGTAGTGGCTTAATACAGTGTATGTTTAATCTTGACTAGGTCCCGGGGTTTTTCTGCATTTGCGGTATCCTCGTTAACTGTAGGAGTGGAATATCACAACAAATGATAACTTACGAAATTGTGGAGAGAAAAGACATCTTGCGAGCAAAGAACATTTTGCGAGCAAAGGAAATCACGAGGAAAGCAAAGGAAGTTCACAAAGTGAAGTTACGAAGGTTCGCAAGATAATTCTCAAATCCGAAATGGCGGGACAACACAACTGTCATCTTTTGTAAGAACATATAAATAGCCATTTAGGCATGAGAAGTAGGAGAGGTATTTTTTAGAGGGAGAGATAATTTTAGGAGGAGAGAGAAATTTTTAGGAGAGATTTTATTTTCTTTATCATCTTCTTCCCTAAAAAACTATAGCTCTAAATATCCATTAATGGAGTCTCAATTGTAAAATCATGTAATCACATTCAATCACTAGTGAAGCACCGTGGATGTAGATCACATTGATCGAACCACGTAAAAATCTTTGTGTCTCTTTTTATAATTTTAGTACTTTAATTCTTAGTTTTCATATCAAATTAATTAGATAATCAAATCAAATTAGAAGAATCTCATGGGGGTGTAGTTGTGAGATAATCCGCAACTACATTTTGAATATCCAACCATTTTGGTTATTGATTTAAATTGATTGACACTTGGATATTGGTCTTTGGTACCATCCAAGTTATCTCTCTTTGATTAGACTCGTGAATCATATTTTCTTGAGCAAATCAAATTGAGAGATTGAGATAATAACTCCTTGAGATATTTTCTATTGATTGAGTCTTGTTGATTCTCTAGAAAACAACTCGGAGTTGTCCATACAGATTGCTAATCGAAATATTGGGTGGTGTTGTTAGAACCCCGCTTTTTTAATTGGTATTAGAGCAGGCAAATACCTTAAACCTGATAAGTTTGTGTTTGTTCGGTCCTTGAAATTTGTCGCATGGGAAATTTCTTTGGAAAATATGCTCTTGGCATCTGTCGCACACCATAAATTCTTAAATATTGATCAAGATCTATTATGGTCAAAACCTCTGATCTCTCATGATAATTTCATTTCATCTGAGAAGGAAGTTATAGATGATATGTGTCAATCTAAAGAAAAAAATAAAAAGGAGGAGAGATTAAAGAAACGATCATGGCGCTCAATGATGTGGAATCTCACGAGAACAACTACTGATCTCTATGAGGAGTACTATCATAATGGATCAGATGATAAATATCTCTACAAAGCGTTCGAAGACATTTTTAGATCCTTAGAAAAACTTAATTCTGTTAATTCTAAGAATCACTCCAAAAAGGGCTCTGTACATATTAAACCTTTAAATAATATTGTACAACCTGGAAAATGGAAGAATCCTCCTTTGAGGCATATCAAGCAAAAGAATGGAATCTTAGACTCCCCTGAGTATTATCATTATGATACGGGACCGGTTCACACCGATCAACCAAAAATCCGCATGAGAATTCTCTGCACATTATGCCTCTTGGTAACAGGACTGGCACTACCCCATATGTATATATCTTGAAATGGGGCAAGAAATGGTTGAATCGTGTACAAGTTTCAATTTAAGCTTTCTAGTGCATCCTTCTTGTTGTGGAATGTATAATTCTTGATATGCAAATTGTCTAAACAAAGCCTCCCTTAGTTCTTGTGGATTGAAGTTCACAAATGGGTCCATGCCCATGTTTGGCCTTATCAAAAGGAAGTTCGCATACTCCCTTCTTCCTCTCACCCGCCCGCGTACGTGAACTTCTAGGTTTTGTGTGTTATCTCCATTAAAGACATCTTTGGAGAAACTAAGAGAAAGGGTGTTGAAGATTCACTCCAAGTAAGTAATTTATTCTTGTTCCTCTCAATTTATTTGACCTCATGATGAATTCTAAGGGCTCAAGTAGGATTTTCAAAAATCCAAATTCTTCTAGTATGGTTTCTCCTTGTGACCAAAATTCCTTTAGGATTAGGTTTGTGAATGATTCTTGTGCTAGAATTTTTGAGAAGATTTCATCTAAAGGTTTTATTGTTGAAAATAAATTGGATATTTCAAGTGGACATAATGAAGATTTAGCTTGCTTCAAAAAAATTCAATCTTGGAAATATCTTTGATGGTCTTGGTCAAGGTTTGGATTCTATCACAAGAATTTTCTATGCCAACATTCATGATGTTAATCTTGATAAGATGGAATTCAAATCCATGATAAATAGAAAAAGGTTTCTTGTTGATAGAGAATTAATTTCAAATATTATCAACATTTCGTTGGGGAACATGCGTCTCCCTAGACCATGTGAAGAACGACCATCATGCGATGATATCTCTATTGGGCTTTGTGGTAAGAAGGTATCTTGGAATCAAGGTAAGTTTCCTACTAATGATCTTAGTATTGCATTAATGACATTTGGAAAAGTTGGTATTCCCAATCTATGTCCCTCCACAATTGAGAATTCTTGGTGGAGCCATGAGTTTGCTGAATTAGTCTATTTTCTTGAATCGGGTGTTCAAAGTCTTGATATTTGTGGATTCATTATACATCAAATGGTTACAATGAATTCTCTCATCAAGATGTTAGGCTATACTTGTTTGATTAGTCAAATCTGCCATGATAGTGGTGTTGATACAATTGGAAACTCTCTTGGGGTACCCAAACCGGTTCGTTCCTGTACCTTCAGGCGCATAAGGGAAAATGTGTGCAAAAGACAAAGAGATGCTTCTTTCAATGAGTGTGACCCTACTACCTTGAGTTTACTTAAAAAAATTCACAAGGGAGTGTGTAAAGTAAATTCAAGGGTCAAATGCGTTCAAGAACAATTGTCGGTGGTTGAAACTAAGTTTCATGAGCTCAAGGATGAGTTGAAATCAATTCAAGCTTCTTGGAGTATCTCCGATGAAGATGATGAGTAATGCGTTGATGTCTAGTAAATCTTCTATGTTTTCTGTTTTATTTAGAAGAATAACTAGTGTTTTGGAATAGCCATGATTGTGATTACACATAGCTATATCCAATGTTTTTTATCTTCTTTCTTTTAGATATATTGGTTTAAATTCTAAACTTGTTTGGAAGATTATGGTTGCAGTATTAATCTTTATGATTTTTTATATTGCAATATTTTGATGGAATATGTGTGTTCACGTCTGTGAACTTGATTGTCCCATATTTTGTCAAAAGTAAAGTCGTTCACGAATTGGTATGCAAATATTGATCATGGAATGAATGGACTTTTGGCAAAACACAAAAGTTAAGCCTATATTATCAATTATTGATGTAAGATAGGTTAAAATCTTTTGTGATTCAAGGATAAAGTCTATTATGTCACTTTGTGATGGAAAAATAGAATAGGTCCTTGTTTTTTTTGTTATCCACGGTATAGAGCTTAATTGTTCCATAATTATTATGTATTACCGTGAAGGCTCCATTGTGTATCTTATGTTGAGCACGATACGACTAAGTCGATTTATTATTGGCATGATTGGTTGTTCCATGAGATGTTATATGTTGAGCATTAAGAACTAAGTTAATCAACTTGTGTGGTTATTTAGTTTGTATTCCATGAATTCTCTCATGTTGAGTACATGTGCGGTTAACGTTGGAAAAGTTTGGGTGTGGGGGAATTTGATAGGTGTGTAAAAACACCTCTCTAAGTATCGATTGGTTATGCTTTCTTAGCTAGTTTTCTTGCGAAATTGTATTATTATCTTTCGTTTTATATTTTATGGGAATTTTGGAGCTTATTCCCAAAAAGAACAAAGAATCGTCCGATTTGCCAAAAAGTGAGACGGAATTATCATTGTATGGGAAATTACTATGGTCAGTTGTATGGGCGTTAAGAATAACCAGCTGAAATCCATTGTGAATTACCGGAGGAGCTCTAACCATTATATTTTGGGCCTTAGCTCAACAGTTATTTACACCACAAATGAAGGTTGAATAGGCTTGAGTGCATCAGTGCTAATGGGTTTGAGAATGAAGGTTGAATGGTCTTGAGTGCATCAGTGATAATGGGTTTGTATGGCCATTTGATGGGTTAAGAAGGTGGATGTGATGAGATGGCAGTGTAGAATATGCCATGAACTGAGAAGTGGGAGACGGAACTCAACAGAGTATTGTCAGAGGTTATGGAGGAAGTTTATGGAGGCAGGTGAGATGGTAATGCAAGTGTTGCCAATGGTTGTTGGACTGACTGAAAATACTCAAGCATGGTTGCAAATATGAAGCTGAGCTGCAGAGAGTTGGTGCTGAGAGTGATCGATGATGAAGTTCAGCATGATAAGGCATGCAGCTACATGGAGCTAATGAAGTTGAGAATAGCCAGCGACGATTGAGTTTTGGTACAGAGAGCATGGACTTGCTGCTGGCGTGAGAGTGGTTATGAAGCTAAGAGTGAAGGTCGATGCTGGAAGTAGTGAAGCTGTAGTCGATAGTAGTTTCCAGTGAAGGTGATGATGGTCGATAGAAAAATGGATGTTTGGCTGTAATTATATGAGCTCGAGAGTTCATGGAGCGATAGTTGCTTGCAGTGACAGAAGAAGATAGCCACTGATGGATTTATGGGATAATGGTGATCACTGGAGTGGATGTCGATGGGATTTTTCCAAGATAGAATGCATGGGACGTTGTCGTGGTTGATAGAACTCAAGCTCGAGATGATGAACATCTCATAATGGTGCTGCTGTGGCTCGAGCTGGAAGTCAGGGCAGAGAAGGTGGTATGAAAGTGATGGAGTCTTGCCGGTGAGGATATGGAGATGGTCCAGCTGTTTGTGTTGTTAACGGAAGAAGTCTGGTCGATATAGAAAAGAGATGATGTCATCGATTGATGTCGGAGATGGTTTGATTGATAGTGTTGTGAATGGTTGCTGCCATAGTTGATCGAGAGAATATGGAAGGGCATTAATGATGACGTTCATGAATAACGGTGGTGAACGGAACATGGTAGTGGCTGGAAATGGTACGAGTTGGAAGTTGGAAGAAATTAAGTTTCTGTTGTCAGTGCATTTGGGTTGACAGGCCAAGGACTAAATGGGCTGGGCTTTGTTTTGGATTTAGACTTTGATGACCAGCCTTTGCCGTGGCTCACTTTGAGAAGCCTTGGACGTGATTTATTTTGGGATTTGGCAGGAGTCGAGAAGTGGCGTTGTTGCTGTGCTGATGGAAAAAGTTTGGCAAACCTACTTTGACCGGGCGTTATACACGGGACATTTTTAAGGAGGTGCACTTTCCTATTTTTGCTAGGTTTTCTAGTTTTGAGGAGGTGCATTATCCTATTTTTGCTAGGTTTTCTAGTTTTATTAAAGAGGAGGTTACAAAACTCTATATATAGGGAACCCTAGGTATAATTTGAGATATCTTCTTGACACATATCTTCTTTTCACTGTTTTTCTCCCCCTTAGGGGGAGAACTATCTCTTTTCTATATTCTTTTTATTGTAAGGATGAATTCAAAGTTCTAATGTGAAGCTCAATTATTTTTCAAGTTTGTTTCAAGTTTTAAATTGATTCATTGTGGATTGTTTTTACTATATCGAAGGTTTATGATTGGTTCTTAGATTGGTTTGGGTGCGCAACCAGATTAGTTTATTAATCATTCCAATGCTAGTAGAGAGTTGAGTCGACCCGTAATTGTCTCTCATCTCCTACACAAGTAGAAATCGCAAGACCTTACGGAGGGATTCTGTGGAGCAATTGCGAGTGAAGAAAACACCAGTAAGTGGACCGAGCGTACGAGTTTTACGCTGGGATCAAACCTAAATTTACAAATATTAATGCGTTCGGGAATTACATCTTGTAGTCGAGCGCTTTCGTGTCAAGGTGGTTCTTTTGAATAGAATCCGGTAGTCGAGCGCTTCCGTATCCGGTGATACAAGGAGTTTTTGGGGATTGCTAAGCCTACCTGCTTTCCTACGGTTGGTGACAATTGAGTCTAACAAGAGATAAACTGGTACAATGTTGAGTTAACGGTTAGTAACTGCGAAGGATTTCTTCAATATCTTTATCTTATTATCCTTATTTTATATTTTCTCCGATTTAGATAACATATCAATTGCATTACTCTTCGTGGGAACGATCTCTTACTACCGCTATATTATATTTAATTAGTGGGAAATATATTTTTATTTTGTTGAGTAAACGACGCTCACCAGGAGTTCTTTTGAACTTGCGCTTAATTTCCAAATCTTTGTGGGGAGTGCGGCTATGGAAATTGTAGGGGTTATCTTGTATCTTTATGAACTCCTTGATGAATGCATTTAGCCTCGGCTTTATGATTGCATCTAAACAAGATGATAGAACATTTACCTTTGGTCATGAAATGTCTCTTATGAAAATTTCATTAGGATCCCGTTCTTATAACTTTGCCAATTTTATTGACAAAAATGGGGAGAATTAATTGTAATTTACACTACAAATACATATGGTTTTCGGATCATTATGTAAGGGGGAGTGGTTTCCATGAGAGATGGAGTATTGACTAAGGGGGAGTGAAGTATCACCATAGTATTGTTGTTGAATTTGTGATGCAATTGTACTTTGACGCTGTGTAATAATAATATGACATTGTATAACAATGATTGAGAACCGATGCCTTTCTCATTGTTATAGCAACGGATTTTCAACAACGATAATACTAAACTTACAACCTTTGGGATCATTGGACTACTTGGAAGTGACGAAGATTTCAAGTATTGTTGAAGATTAGGCATGTGTAATAGGAGCTACAAATTTTATTTATATATTTTTTGTATTCCATATGTATTAATAGTTTTGCCACTAAAATTGACAAAGGGGGACATTGTTAGAGCATTGCTCGGTAAAACTCGCATGCGTTGCTATCTCAAGCATGTTTGTCAATGTTAGTGATCAAAACTATAAAGTCTTGATTTCTAGTCTAATATAGTTAAGGTCTCGGACTAGGATAGAAAGTGTAGTTAAGCACAAGACTCCATGGCAATCATCATACAAGACAAAGGACTACTCAAGGAACCAATGGATCTTCAACGACTAAAAGGTATGTGGAGACTTAAACTTATCTATCACTCAAAAGTCTATCTACTCTATCTCCTATCTTTGAGACAAAAGTCGTTTTACTATATACACTAAGAATATGCACATGTGACATTTCGAGATGAGTACATCTCGCTTATCTATTTCTCAAAATGGGTGTTGGTAAAGCTTTAGCTTTAGCCAAGTTCATCTTTGCCTAGTGACGAAAGTCATGTTAAGTTTCAATCTTCTTGGAAAATGTTCTGACAAAAATAGTTTGTGAATAACAACTATATAACGCCCTCTGAGCATGTTTCAATGATTGAAATGAGAGTTTAGACTATATAACAATTGGGGGATATAAACATTGTTGTGGCAACACATATATGTATAATTCCTTAGCACTTGAACCGAAGTTTGCGAACTTTGTTGATCAAGTGGAACCGGAACGTGAGCAGCAACTCAGTCCGCAAAATCAGTTCGTGAACTGGCCTAATTCTCGAGCCCGAGAATTTCTGCTGGAGTTGTAGCTCATGTGCAGTCCGCGAACTGACGAAAGCTCTCGAACCCGAGAATTTCTGCTGGAGTTTATAACTTCAACTGGTTAGCTTCAGTCCGCGAACTCAAGAGGTTATGTCTGAGAACGTTGTTCGTGAACTTATTCTATATTACTAAGGGATGCTTTTGCAAACCGTGGCTTTATAGTTCATGATTAATGATTCGAGTGAATCACATCGTTTTTGATTCAATTGTGTCTCTTGTAGTACTTGAGATCTCATAGCAATTGAACAACTCTCTAACTAGTTCATTTGAGTCAATTGGACTAGTTATGGTGAAGAAGAACATGGTTGATATGGAACTTATCATTTGGCTAACCTTTTGGTTAACTAGTTGTGAACCAACCATTGTACACGTTTGGGTACGGTTACACAAACCCAAAAATCGTCAAGTACATGTGTGTATGGCAAGCTAAGTTTTCGATCTAACGGTTGAGGAATATTAGCTTGTATCTAATCAGGTTTTCATCTAATAGTGAATATTGAATGCTTTGTTACTAAGCTAACATTGATTGCAAACCCTGATTTGAAGACTATATAAGGAGAACTCTAGCTATTGGAAAAACTAATCCCCACACACCTTTCTTGTGTGATACTAGTTTTCTCTAAGCTAGAGTCGATCTCCATTCACCCTTGAGTTTTCCCTCTGAACTCGGGTTAACGACTTAAAGACTTTATTGAAATTGTGAAGCCAGACCGATACTATTTTTATCATAGTTGTATGATCTGATCTTGCTATTTCTATTGTACGAGTATAATTGTAATAATTGGCTTGAGATTCTATCTCCGATAGGCAAGATAAAAGTAGTCACAAATATCTTCGTCTCATTGTTTGTGATTCCTCAATAATATTCTCGCTGTGTCGATTAAGTTTATTATGAGGTGATTGATGAAACAGAGTTGTTATTCGGGAATATAAGTCTGGTTTTATCGATTGGTTCCTGTTCACCTTGATTTATCAAAAGACTGAACAAAACTTATTTGTTTATTCGTGAGAGACGAATTTATCTATTACCTGTAGACTTTTCTGTGTGAGACAGATTTGTTTATTAAAGTCTCCAACTTTGGGTCGTAGCAACTCTTGGTTGTGGGTGTAGTACCAAAATATCACTACAACGTTATTCCCGCGATATTAACAACATTTCTGTGAGAAGCCCTAACGTTTCTACAAGTATTAACGACACTTTGACGAGATTATCGCAAGATTCCTCAACAACATTTGGCGAGTGTCACAAAAGAGCGATGTAACGATTAACGATTAAAGATATATGAAGAATAAGTCTGCTTCACGATGGTTATAAAGTTGGCGATGGTGAAGACTGAAGTTATGGCGATGAGATTGCAAAGTAAATCCGAATTAGTGGGAAATCTTAGCTGTCTTCCACTATGTAAATCCCTATATAAAGGGCACGATAGATACAGAAAAGGATGATGTATTTTTGAGAGCTGAGAGAATTTTGAGGAGAGAGAAACTCTAGAAAGAAAGTTGTACTTCTGAGTTTTGATCTTTCTTGTAAATCTTCCTGAAAGTGAATTAATAAAAGTGTTGTTGTTCATCCACAATTATGGCTTAGTTTTCATAGATTCTTGATAAGGGTGTAGTGTAGGAAATCCTGCAACTACATTTTGGCGCCCGAAACAGGGAATGAATTAACGAAAATAGAAGAAAAAGCGAAGAAGAAGATAAAAATTGTTCAAAATTAGGGAAATCATAAAGTAAATCGGTGAGAAAATTGAAGGAAGAATGATCAGAATCAAAAAGGATTGTAGAAAATTGAAAGGTGATGTAATAACAAAAGAGATGATTGATAAATTTTATGAAAATATCAAGGGAAGGATACATAGACGGGATTATGAAGGAAGGAATATTATGGCAGTGGAGAAGATATCATCATTGAAAGATTGGGAAAAACAAGAAATCACGTTTACAGCAGCAGAAATACCAGGAGAATATTCAAGTCATACATCTCCATTGGTGGTCACAGTAACCACTATACCAATGAGAAAGGAGAAATCGATAAAATCTGAAGAAGAATGGGCTATGAATAGAACTTTAGTAGACACAGGAAGTTCTGTACACATGATATTTTATCATAACTTCAAGAAGATGGGATATAAGGATGAAGAAATGTCTCATTCAACGTATTATGTTCATGGCTTCGGAAAGTCTATAACAAAACCTAAAGGCAAGATAATGGTGTGAATTCCACTAGGATAAATTGAAACACAAATATCATTATGTGTGGTAGATGTGGAATCGCCGTACAATATGATATTGGGAAGACCATGGATACATGCAATCAAGGCTGTGGCGTCAACATTACATCAATGTGTTAAATTTCCTATGCCTAGTGGAATTGGAGAAATTAGAGGAGATGTGAATTTCGCGAGATTGTGCTACCAAATTGAAGTAAGAAATTGTGAAGAACGTCCAAAGCTGCGAAAAGCTCGCGAAAATTGAACAGAGAAGTAAAGAAAGAAGAGGAATTTAAAATTTACATGATAAGGGCAAAAGAAGGAAAAGGGATACCAAGTGAAGTTTCGCGAGAAGAAGATGAGTTCGCGAGAGTTATGAAAACGCCAACACCAATGGGAAAAACTGAAGCCAGCTACACTGCTGCTGAACCAACAAAAGAAATAAATATTAGAAGTAAAGATGAACCTAAAATGCTGAAAATTGGGACTAGAATGGAGGAAGATGAGGAATAAAGAACTATAAATCTTTTGCGAGAATATGCAGATATCTTCGCGTGGAACATGGATGAGATGCCAGGGATAGACCCGTCAATAGCATGTCATAAATTAGAAATCAACAAAAACATAAAACCCTTTAAGCAAATAATAAGGAAGATCACAACAACATATCATTCTCAAATAGAAGAAGAATTACAGAAGATGCTCGACGCAGGAATTATAAGACAAGCAAAATATCCAGAATGGATTGCAAACATGGTGGCGGTCCCAAAGAAGAACAAAGGCATAAGAATTTGCATAGATTTTACGGATCTAAACAAGGCATGTCCAAAAGATAGTTTTCCGTTGCCAGATATTCCACAAATGGTCGAATCAGCAGCAGGAAACGCAAGAATATCATCATTAGATGGGTATAAAGGATATAATCAAATCCTCTCATTTTGAAGAAGATCAATAACATACTGCATTTTTTTCTCCAAGAGGATTATATTGTTATACAAAGATGCCATTTGGTTTACGAAATGCTGGTGCAACGTATCAAAGAATGGTGGAAAAGGTGTTTGAAAAGTGGATCCACAAAACATTAGAAGTGTATGTAGATGATATGCTGATCAAAAGCAAAGAAGCTGAGAATCATGTGCAAGATTTGAGAGAGATTTTCGATCAAATGCGGCAATTCAATATTAAAGTGAATCCGGATAAGTGTACCTTTGGAGTAACTTCAGGGAAGTTTTTGGGGTATATTGTGTCAAAAGAAGGAATACAAGTTGATCCAGAAAAGGTACAAGCAATTCGCGATATGCCAACTCCTGCGACGGTAAAAGATGTGCAAAAACTAAATGGACTCTTAGCCTCGCTAGGAAGGTTCATTTCGCGATCTTCAGACAAGTGTAAACATTTTTTCAATATACTCAAGAAGGGAACAAAATTCAAGTGGACAGATGAATGCGAAAAAGATTTTCAAGGAATAAAAGAACATTTGGCGAGTATATCTATATTACAGAAAGCTGAACCGGGAGAAGAATTATTGATTTATCTCGCGACAACTCCATATGCGTTAAGTTTTGTGTTATTACGAGTAGACGCAGGGGTAGAAAAAAAAATTTATTATATCAGCAAAACATTTAATTCAGCAGAGAGAAATTATTCAAAGATTGAGAAACTAATACTAGCATTGGTACACGCAACCTTCAAGCTTCGGATTTACTTCCAAGCGCATAAGATCAAAGTGTTAACGAGAGTGCCAATTGAATCAGTGATGAAAAATTCAAAAAGATCAGGCAGAGTTGAGAGATGGAATGCACAAGTAGGGCATTTTGATATTCAATATGAAATTCTATCTTCGCCAAAATCACAAGTTATCGCAGATTTTTTTAGCTGAATTTTCTTTAGAAGATGATGAAGCTGTAGAAGAGATGATGATGGATATAGAAGAAGAACATGGAGACCCAAAAGATCTATTAACAGAACCTGACAGATGGGAAATATTAGTGGATGGATCGTCAAATGGAGAAGGAAATGGGATTGGAGTTGTTTTCATTTCACCAGAAGGAGAGAAAACAGCTTTTTCATTTAGATTGGAATTTGCATCCACTAATAATGAGACAGAATATGAAGTTGTAATCCATGCATTGAAGTTTGCGATAGAAATGAATTTGGAAAATGCTAGAATCAACAGTGATTCACAATTGGTTATTCTCCAGATAAAGGGAGAGTATACCACAAATGAACCATCTTTGAAGAAGTACAAAAAACTTGTTGAGGAATTGTCTGCGAGAATTCCAAAAATAAAATGGAGACACATATCAAGGAAAGATAATAGGCTCGCAGATGCTTTTGCTTTCATATCAAGTATAATGACCAACCCACTTGCGAGATGCATAAAAATTCAAACACTTTTGCAACCAGCGATAAACAAAGAAGAAGAAGAGGTAGATTTAATGATGGTAGAATCTGGCGAGGAAGAGAGGGAATAATGCTACAGATTAGCGAGCAGATCTTCATGCTTATTTGGCGAGAGGAGAAATCCCAAAAAATCGATTAGAAGCACATAAATTAAAAAGGAGAGCAACAAATTATGAACTAAGAGATGGGGTATTATATCGAAGATCATTTAATGGACCATCACTAAGATGTTTGACGAGAGAAGAAGGAAAAAAGGTGTTAAAAATGTTGCATAGTGGTGATGCTGGTAATCACAGCGGGGGTAGATCTTTGGCATATAAAACAAAGATGCGGGGTTATTATTGGCCATATATGCATGAAGATGCAAAAAAACTTTCAAGGCGTTGTGAATATTGTCAGCGATTTGGGAAGAAGATACATGCACCAGGAGCACCATTATCATCTTCGTCAAGCATATGGCCTTTTGGAAAATGGGGATTGGATATTGTGGGACCATTTGTGCCTGGTTCTGGACAAAGAAGATATTTAATCGTTGCTACAGATTATTTCACAAAATGGGGAGAAGTTAAGGAAGTATAGCACATCCGCGATAAAGACATTTTTACGTTCATATTTGAAAATATAATTTGCATATTTGGGATCCCAGCACAGTTGATGTCTGATAATGGAAAGAAATTTGAAGGGAAGAATATCGAATTGCTTCTTAATGCATTTAAGATAAAATATGGAAAGTCAACTCCTTTATATCCACAAGAAAATGGTCAGGCTGAGGCAACTAATAAGACAATCGCAGACATCTTGAAAAATAAGTTAGAAGGTTATCACAAATCATGGTGTGAGCAAGTGCATAATGCAATATGGGCATATAATACAACTAGACGAGAGGCAACTGGGATGTCACATTTCTATTTAACATATGGAGTTGAAGCTGTCCTACTAACAAAGGTTGTTATCACAACAACAAAAAGAGAGGCATGGGAGAAAAATCTAAGTGATGGCATGATTCTACATGAGTTAGACGAACTAGAAGAAAAGAGAGAAAAAACTCTACAACATATGGAAAATTACCAGCGAAGATTAGCTCGCGAGTATAACAAACGAGTCAAGAAACGTCAATTCCATCCTGGCGATCTAGTTTTGTGAGAAACACCAAAATATCAACAAGAAAGTGGTGGAAAATTAGCGAGAAAATGGGATGGACCATACATCATTAAAGAGATAATTGGAAATGGAGCATACAAATTAATGGATCCAGAGGGAAGAGATGTTGGGAAAAGACTTGATAGACCATGGAATAGATTTTTTCTGAAAAGGTATTATCAGTAGCAGTTTTTGCGAAGTAAGAAATACAAATGTAAGATGAAATAATTAAAAATTCTTCTTTCAATATCAAAATTTATGCGAGCATCATCGCAAGAATAGCGAATAAAATTTCGCAGAGATTAAAAGAATGGGACGAACCTTTATGGCGTCCACCCGAGTTCGCGAATAAAATTTCGTAAGAGGCAAATGTAAGACCTAATAGCGCGTCATATGAGGGGGTATCTCTTGACATGACTCAACGATAAGGTTATACCGCTGCTGGAACCTGAGTCATGCAGACGATGGGGTTAAAGAAAACCTATCTGGGAGAGAGATCTTGGATTTCCAACTATATATGGTTATACCCTGGTTGGACGACTGAGAGTCTCTTCCAAGAAGTTCAAAGTATGACCAAGGCGCCGAGGTACACGGTTGAGCCAAGGGTGCCCGGAGCGTACGAAAATCTCTTGACATCCTTGGTAAGTCTTGGATACAATGCACTTGGCCTGAAGAAAACCTCACTTAGGGTGCAGTCTTGTAACTATAAAGGACAAGAGGCTGCGAACACAAATAGTTGTTGACAGATCCGGATGGGAGGAGCTAGTCTTATATGGCCGATGTGCCCTCCTTGAAGGGGCAACCATGGGGAAGATAAGGTCGGCACCCTCCATTAGGGAGATGATAAGTGTCATAAGACGGCAATGTCATGGGGCTTTATGATCGCAAGAACATTTAGGCCTATCATATTATCGCGTAACCTAAATAATACAGAGGTAACAAGACACAAGAGCAATGTTAAGATGAGATCAATGGGTTTTTACATGAAATTGTAAAAACGTCCTGCGATTTCATCGCAAGACGGCAATGTCATAAGGGTAAATTCTTGCGAGAGAATGTATGCTTATCATATTGTCGCAAAGATTTTGAAAGAAACATGGATAAGACAAGATCAAAGGGTCTTTACATTCAAATGTTAAGAAATCCTGCGATTTTGTCGCAGACAGAAAAGGTTTGGCAAAATAAGACCTTTAACTAGGAAGGCAAAATAAGACCAAAAGAATAATCTTACCAATTAACTATTTTGCTTTAAGATGGCAGGAAACATTCATTTATCGCATAATTATATACAAGGAGGCAAATTTTTAACATCGCGGATTCTCTCAGAATTTTTCAGAAAAGTGCAACAGTATTCCTCATATCGCAGATGTATTCATATTTTCGCATAGAATGAAGCAACACAATTACTCAAAGAAGATAATGAATATTCACCATTTCAAGCAAGATAATGAAGGGAAAGAAGGGGAATAGAGAAGTAATATTACATTATCTTACTTGAAAATATTCAAAGAAAGCTAAATCGAAAATTAAAATTATAAAAATTTCGAAGATTACATCACTCGCAAGATATAAGAAGTAAAAGAAAGCAAAGATAAAATTCAAGCCTCGCCAGACTTATTGTTCTTGACAGATTCATCAACATCATCATCATCCTTCTCACCGCGAGCTTCTTCTTATCTGGATTCTTCATCAGCGATTATTTCTTTTGGAGGAATTTTTTCTTCTTCTTCACCACCTTCTCGATCTTCTTGAGTGGTATTTTCTTCATCATTAGTAAACTCTAACTCTTCATCCATGGGAAGAGGAGTTTCATCATCGTCAACCTCTAGAGGAGGGACAGAAACAGGAGAAAGAGAATGGGGAAGCAGAATATCGTTCACGAGAACTTCAGCCCTAAGATGGACTTGGCGAAGAAGAGCTCTTTCACGATTCCTAATTTCTATATTCTTGAAGTATTCAAGATAATCAAGTCTTCTTTCTGATTTGTCTTGAGCACTAAAGCAATTAGAAGCAAGAGATTTATTTTCCTTGCGAACTTTATCCAATGTAGCGGTCAGATCAGTGATGGTAGAATGAAGATTTCTTTCGGATTCTGCGAGCAACAAAATAAAAAATCAGTTAGACAAGAATCTCACAAGGAACATAATATAAGATTTTATGAGAAGATCAACAAGAGAGGAAGTCAACCGACTACCTTCTTTTGCGAGGTAAAGTTTTGGATTAAAGAAAATAAAGATTTCTCCCACTGATTCATGGCATCATCGAATTTATCGCCAACCATACCCTTCAGGCGAGATTTCATGTTTTCTTCTTTGTTGCGAAGATATGAATTTTCCTTTGTTAATGAAGAATAAGATTCCTTTAACTGAGAGTATTGGTCTTGAAGTTCGTTGGCTCTTAAACTAAGAGTTAATCTACCCTTGATAAGTTTATCCTTTTCGGCGGCAGTGATTCAGTTAACTCTTTGAGATCCTTCTTAAGAGAATGAAGAGATTGCTCTTGACTATTACATGTACTTTGAAGATTACTTATTTTCTGCGAGGAAATCGTCATCAAGCTTGAAAATCTATGTTTTTCTTGGGATAGGGTTTTATTCTCATCTGATAAAGATTCCATCGCCAAATTAGCCTTAAAAAATAAATATGAGAGGCGATCAAGCTCGCCACTCAAAAAATTATGCCTTTGCAATAATTGATTGTTCTCATTAGTAAGATTATTTATGCGATCAATTGAATAAGTGTACAGATTGTCTAGTCTAGTATGTTGATCTATCCAAGAATCTCTTTCAACGCGAACTTCTTCAACAATAGATTCAGATTTGAGTCTTTCTATGAAATGAGCCCGATTTGAAACTAACATATGAATCAAGAATTTAAGAAATAAGTCTAAGTACAGAAAGTATGTATATGAAACAGAAAAGCAAAAAGAGCAGAGGCAAAGAAAAAATCACCTTTCAGCTCGTCATTTCTTCTGCGAAGATTCTCGCAGTCTAAAGAAGAATTACGGAGCATGTGATTCAAGGTATCACACTGAGAAGTTTTAGCTTGAAGAGTTTTCCTCGGAACTTCAATCTCATTATCTAGAGCCGCTCGAGAATCATTACAACCAGAGCCAAAATACTTAAACAGAGTCTCGCAAGCTTCATGTTGGAGAGGGTCAATAGAAGACTTTCTAGTATTGTCTAAAATATTAGACAAGACTTTAAAATCAATATCAACACCTGCAAAATTTTCGCTTGATGAAGGAAAGGATTTAAAAGGTGAAATAGTAGTGAGAATAAGTTGGTGATCATTTGTGGTGGTTGAGTTATCAGGAGGAGTATGTGGAAAAATAACATTTGAAGGCCGTAAAGGACCTTCAATCGTAGCATCTTTAGAAGCTTGGTTTAACAAAGTGTCAGAAGGGATAGAGGTATGAATAGCGATATTCTCGCGGATAGGAGAAGAAATATTTGGTTGCGTTGGTGTGGGAGTAATCTTCACAGATGTTAACGGGGGCATAATGAGATTTTCCCCGAGTGTCTTAAAATGGCGAGACCTTTTGGGAAGTTTATCAGGATTCACGTCATTCTGCGAATAATAACCCAGATAAGAAACAGAGGCAACAATATTGTTATTAAAAATAAAGGGTGTTTCTTACTACCTTATCATTCGCAGAACTTTTCTTCCTCTTCTCATTCGGTCTTTTGCGAGGATTAGGGTTGTGAGAAGTAGATTTTGTGTTAGAAAACTTTCCTCTAAAAAGAAGACATAACAAGGAAATAAGAAAGATTGGAGAATGAAAGTAAAAACTGGCTTAAAATAAACAACATAAATCAAGAAGCAAACCTTGAGGACTCCATTAGAATAGTAACAGAAGAATATGAAGAAGAGGCAAAGTTGCAGACGGAAGATGAAGAAGATGAAGAAATAGAAAAGTAAAGCTAATTTTGAAGATTAATTCAACCTTTTATAGGAAAAGGGGAGTGGACCTATGGAGTAGGAATGTGTCAGTAAATGAAGGGATTCACAACACGTGTAAGAAAGGATGGAATAACGGGATCTTGTCGAGGAGAAAGTATAAAAGGGGAAGAAGTTGCGAAGAATAATAAAGAATATTAGTTCTCATGATCTTCTCTTCTTCGCAGAAAAAGACATGAGAAGAGGCAAGATGTAGTACCAGAATATCGCTACAACGCTATTCCCGCGATATTAACAACATTTCTGCGAGAAGCCCAAACGTTTCTACAAGTATTAACGACACTTTGACGAGATTATCGCAATATTCCTCAACAACATTTGGCGAGTGTCACAAAAGAGCGATGTAACGATTAACGATTAAAGATATATGAAGAATAAGTCTGCTTCACGATGGTTATAAAGTTGGCGATGGTGAAGACTGAAGTTATGGCGATGAGATCGCAAAGTAGATCCGAATTAGGGGGAAATCTTAGATGTCTTCCACTATGTAAATCCCTATATAAAGGGCACGATAGATCCAGAAAAGGATGATGTATTTTTGAGAGCTGAGAGAATTTTGAGGAGAGAGAAACTCCAGAAAGAAAGTTGTACTTCTGAGTTTTGATCTTTCTTTTAAATCTTCCTGAAAGTGAATTAATAAAAGTGTTGTTGTTCATCCACAATTATGGCTTAGTTTTCATAGATTCTTGACAAGGGTGTAGTGTATGAAATCCTGCAACTACAGTGGGAGAGATCAGCTAAGGGAATCAATTACGCAGTATCCTGCTGGGATCAGAGGTGTAGGAGCATAACTGTACTAGTGTGAGATTGGTTGTGGTTCAACTACAATCTAGACCGAAGTTAATTGGTAGTAGGCTAGTGTCTGTAGCGGCTTAATACAATGTATGTTTAATCTGGACTAGGTCCCATGGTTTTTCTGCATTTGCGGTTTCCTCGTTAACAAAATTCTGGTGTCTGTGGTATTTGTTTTTCGCATTATATTTTTATATAATTGAAATAATATAGGTTGTGCGTTGTTCAATCAATTAGAATATCCGACCATTTTAGTTGTTGATTTAAATTGATTGACACTTGGATATTGGTCTTTGGTACCATCCAAGTTATCTCTCTTTGATTAGACTCGCGAATCATATTTTATTGAGCAAATCAAATTGAGAGATTGAGATAATAAATCCTTGAGATATTTTTTATTGATTGAGTCTTGTTGATTCTCTAGAAAACAACTCGGAGTTATCCATACAGATTGCTAATCGAAATATTGGGTGGTGTTGTTAGACCCCCGCTTTTTCGCTGTATAACAATACGAAAACATCTTGTTTTTATATTGTTATATCTACGGATCTTTAACAACTATGATGATGATTTGGACACGTTCATAATCATTGGAGTACTTGGAAGTGACGAAGATTTCGAGTAATGTTGAAGAACCAAGGAAATCAAGCATTTGGATGAGAAGATATAAAGTTTATTTATTTTGTAATCCATATGTATTGATAGTTTTGTCACTAAAATTGAAAAATAGAGAGATTATTAGAGCACTTCTCGGTCGAACTCGCAAGCGTTGCTATCTCAAGCTTGTTTGTCAAGTTTAGTTGTCAAAACTATAAGTCTTGATTTCTAGTCTACTTATAGCTATGTCTCGGATTAGGATCGAATGTGTATTTGAGCTTTAGACTTCACAGAGTTCATCGATTGAAGATGAAGAACTACTAAGGGGAGCTTGTGGAACTTCATCAATAAAAGGTATGTGGAGACTTGAACTCATCCATCACTCAGAAGTCTATTTCTATTATATCTCCTATTGAGACAAAAGTCGTATAGCTATATAAATTTTACTTTATACACATTTGATTTGATATTTAGAGATGAGTTTAACTCGCTTACATCTTTATTGAAATATATGTTGGTAAGATTTCTCTTTAGCCAAGTTCATCTTTATCCTTGACGAAAGTCAAAAGATGATCATGTGAAAATCGCCTGGTAACATCTTACATGATTCGTGTGAGACATTCATTTGATGTATACTCAGAATGTTTCATATTGATCATTTGATCACTTGAAAATTGCTTTGAAGCTAATAGTTTGTGTGAGATAGATATTCCCGTGAATTTCTGCTGCAGTTTGTGAACTAAAAACAAACTTATTCCAGGTACTTAAGTCCGTGTACCAGTATGCGTACTTAAGTGGGTTAGTTTCTAAAAACGGTTATTCATGAACTTAAACTAATATAAACTAAGGAATGCATACTTGAAAACCGTGGCTATAAAGTTCATGAATCAAATCATTTTTGCTTCAATTGTGTCTTGTATACTTCTATGAGATATAAGCAATTGAACAACTCTCTAGTTCTCTTGATTCATTTGAACTAGTTATGGTTAAGATGAATAAGGTTAATATAAAAGTTCTCATATGGCTAACCATTTGGTTAACTACTGTTGAACCAACTAAGTGTACATGTTTGGGTACGGTTACACAAACCTAAATAAACTTGCATTTCATTTGTGTGTAACAAGCTAAGATTCGATCTAACGGTTGAAAGATATTAGCTCGAATCTAATCAGATTTTCATCCAACGGTGAATATTGAATGCTTTGTTACCAAGGTAACTTAGATTGCAAATCCTGATTTGGAGACTATATAAATGAAAACTCTAGCAACTGGGAAACGAAATCCCCACACCTCCTGTGTGATACTAGTTGTATAAGCTAAAGTCGATTCTGCTTTAACCTTAGTCTTCTCTCGAGACCTTGTAGGTTAACAACTTGAAGACTTCATTGGGATTGTGAATCCAGACCCAACTATTTTATCTGTACTTGTGTGATCCGATCTTGCTATTTCTATCGTGATTGAGTGCCATCGTAAGATTGGCTTGAGGTTTATCTCTCCAATAGGCAAGATAGAAAAGTAGTCACAGATAGCTTCGTCTCATCGTTTGTGATTCCAAAATATCTTATTTACATAGTCAATTAAGATTATTGTGAGGTGATTAATATTTCTAGGATGTTCTTCGGGAATATAAGTCTGATATATCAATTGGTTCCTGTTCATCTTGATTTATCAAAAGACGGAACAAAACTCGTAGGTGTTTCTGTGGGAGACAGATTTATCTATTACCGTAGACTTTTTTGTGTGATATAGATTTGTTTATTAAAGTCTTCGACTTTGGGTCGTAGCAACTTTTAGTTGTGGGTGAGATCAGCTAAGGGAACCAAGTGTGTAGTATCCTGCTGGGATCAGAGACGTAAGGAGGGAAAATGTACCTTGGATCAATGTGAGATTAATTGGGGTTCAACTATTGTCCAGACCGAAGTTAGTTTGTAGTAGGCTAGTGTCTGTAGTGGCTTAATAGAGTATGTGTTCAATCTGGACTAGGTCTCGGAGTTTTTCTGCATTTGTGGTTTCCTCGTTAACAAAACTTATGGTATCTATGTTATTTCTTTTCGCATTATATTTTGTTATATAATTGAAATATCATAGGTTGTGCGTTGAATAGATCGATTGGTAAATCCAACCTTTGGTTGTTGATTGAAATTTATTGATCCTTGAACATTGGCCTTTGGTACCGTTTAAGTTATCTCTCTTATATTCAATCGGGCTCGCAAATTATATTTGTTTGATTACTAATTGAATTAAGAGATTGAGATATAACTCTTTGAAATACTTTTCATAAGATTGAGTATAATTGTCTAGATGATTCTCTTGTAAGTATATTGGACTTAGTTCATACAGATTGCTAAGAGAAATATTGGGTGAGGTTGTTAGACCCTCGCTTTTTCAATTGATATCAGAGCAGGCAAACACGTTTAAAGCCCTTATAAGTCTGTGTTTGTAGCGAACTGACTCTATGGTCGGCAGTAATATCTCTGATAAATGCGTCACCAGAAATAAAATTTTTGTTTCGACAATCTCTATTAAAGATTAAGATTCGTCAATCTCAAATATAGACGAACCTAGTGTTCTGACAAGATAGACAGGCACTGAAATGTTTTATCCTGATTACCCTTCAAAAGAGTCTATCTCCGTTAATGAAAGGGAATCAACCAAATTAGGGAAAATACCCTCCCATATATCACGAGATAAAAATACGATACGGGCAAGTGATGACTCGTTAGAAACCATATGAGTAGGAGAATGCTTTGAAGCATTTATTTTGAACAACTAATATCGTTTTAATAGTTTCTTTGATTAAAAAGCATTAAAATATTCCGTTGAAACCCTAGCATCTTTTGGTATTGTTAGGGACGGGATAATGAGCAGCAGCAGATTGAAAGCTCTTATTGATCCTATGAAATTAGACTCCTACTATGTAAAAAATACCAAAACAAAGAGACAACAAAGTAACATCAAAAGTACTGAGCAGAAAAAAATTATCAGAAAGATGACTTGCCCTGACGGTCGCGAAACTCTTATTTTCCATTAGTGTGTCCTTGCTAGAATTTGTGAGATTACCTATATAAGTTTGATTGTTAGGTAATTTTTGGACATAAGGGAACAAATTCATGGGGATATACTAGAAAATTTGTGAAAAAAATATATATGATTTCGTACGTACTCTTCCATTTATTGCTGATAACTTTTCTCCTCAGTAAAGAAAGAAGATGATTCTTCTTAAAAGGGAAAGTTGATGTTTTAGTAGATTAAATTGATGTTTTAGTGGATTAAATGTGTAATTGATAATTTATGAACATATTCCTAGAAAATTCAAGAATCAGATAGGAAATAGCTAATATAAAAATAGTAACCTAGGTCAAAATAATAGTTTTGAAACAGTCAAGCCCTTTGATAACATGTCTATTCACTGTATAGTAATAGAGTTTATGTAGATTTTACAACTCCAAATTCAAAACATGATAGAATTTAAAAAGTATTTCAATGCGTCTGCAACCGAACATATATTTTAGGAAAAGTGAATAAAATAATTGCGTCCTTCGACCGCCTAACAGAATCTTGATCATAACTTTTAATATATAAATTTTCCCCCTAAATAAAAGTTCTACTCCATCCTTGGGAAGGATTAGTGATAGACACATTTATGTGTCTGAATTGTCCGCAATTTTTTATATTGTTAGTGCTCATTTTTGTACTTATTATGGTGTTTTATGTGTGTGTAGTATTTTTGGAAAAGAAATTGGCTCGAAAAAGTTACTAAAGGAATCGAAAAAATGGGAATTGGATTTTCTCAGGATTTTCTAGAGAGACAGTAGAAATTTGACATTCTTGAGAGAATATAGAGAAATTGGCATTTTGGAGAGGAAAATAATCTTTGAGAGAGTCGTGATGGACCTAACCATCCATGTTGGAGAGAAAATTAATCTATAAGGAAATGCCAGAAAGATAGAGCAACCTCATCATGTAGTTTTAATTACTGGAATACGACTATCTCTTAAGAGAAACTTATCATTATAAACAAACGGAGCATCATTAAAAATCTATCAAGAGAAACTTATCATCATCAACAAACGGAGCATCATTAAAAATCTACAAAATTGTTTGAAGACGTTCAAGGTTTAAAAGCCACAATACAATAAAGAGAAAAATTCATAACCAAAGTTGAAGAAGACTTAGTTACAAGAGTGAAAAACATCAAACGATATAAGTTGTTGAAGTTTATGATACGAAGACATTACAAGTTTTGAAGATCCAATTAGTAAATCCCTTCTCTTATGGCCATGTTAATATTACTTTTATGTTTATTGTAGTCAATATATATAATAAAAAAAATCACATTTTGTTCAATAAGGCCACGAGGAGGAAAATCCATTTAGAAGTTTTAAGCAAGAAGAAATCGAGGAGAAAAGTTAATACAATGTCAAAGTTCTATGAAGTTCAAAAGTTTATCATCAACAGTTGAAGCCGAAGCCGACGATTGAGCACTATGAGAAAGTCGAGTGTTCATATGGCTAACTTCGGTTAACTACTGTTGAGCCAACAAGGTGTACATGTTTAGGTACAATTACTCATTTATAAATGAAGTCACTTTTCATTCGTGTGTAACAAGCTAAGTGATATAACGGTTGAAAGATATTAGCTTGAGTATAACCAGGTTTTCATCTAACGGTGAATATTGAATGCTTTGTTACCAAGGTAACATTGATTGCAAACCCTGATTTGATGACTATATAAGGGAGAACTCTAGTAACTGGGAAACCTAATCCCCACACCTCCTGTGTGATACTAGTTGCGACTAGATTCGATTCTCCTTTAACCTAGGTTTTTCTAAAACCATTATAGATTAACTACTTAAAGACTTCATTGGGATTGTGAATCCCATACCCAATTATTTTCTTTGTGGTTGCGTGTTCTGATATTGTTTTTTTTATCGTATTGAGTACTATATTCTCTAATATTTGCTTGAGATTTATTCTCCGATAGGCAAGATAAAAATTAGTCACAAACATCTTCGTCACATCGTTTGTGATTCCACAATGAATCAACTATATTGAGTTAAAGCAACTCTAATATAGTAGAGAATGTAACTGAATTACTATGACGGTGGATTCAGTCTAAACTATATTCCAGTCTAAAGTATTCATACTAGGCTAGAGTCTGTAGCGGCTTAATACAGTTTGGTGTTCAAATCTAGACTAGGTCCCAAGGTTTTTGTGCATTTATGGCTTCCTCGTTAACAAAATTTCTGGTGTCTGTGTTATTTTTTTCCACATTATATTGTTTATTTTTATAATTAAAATATCACAGGTTGTACGTAAATCAATCAACGTAGTTACGTCCATCGTAATTGTTGGATATGACTTGACTGATTTTGGATATTGATCTTTGGAATCGTCTAAGAACTCTCACGTTATAATTAGGTTCACAGATTTGTCTCCGTTTACATATTGATTGTGAAGAAAGAGATGTTATCTCTTCATATAATTCATGATTGAGATTTATTAAATTGTAACTCACATAATTGTATTTGAGTTTAGTCAATACAAGTTGCCTAAGAAAAAGTTTGTGTGTATTTTGGTACCCCCGCATTTTCAATTCCGCATGACACCTTTGTTCAAGTTCCGTCATGGTTTCACCATCCCTTATGTTTGAACCTTCTTGCGGAATTAAAACAAGATACACACTAATCTATTTCCTTATTCATTACAGTGAAGCGATGAGATAGCCCTGAAGCATCAAGATTGTTGGGGTTCATTGTTTGTGCTTGAAATTTTCCAAATATACTTTACCAAAATGTTTGGGGATGGAATGCATCTGCGAATATAATATCAGTAAAAAAAAAACATAAACCCTGCAAATACGTTTATCTCAGTAGTAAATTTTGGTAATCTCCTCCTAATTCAACTTTGCACATTGGCCCGATTACCAGCTCTTTGATTCTTTGTACCACGCTCATATTATTATCCATGCTCTTCGATACATTCGTGCTTCCCTTACCTTAATTGACTTGGATCGCTAGTTTTACTCGAGATAGTTATTGATTAATGGAAGACACGTATTGTCATATGAATGGTGTTTTGTTCTTTTCGCGGCAGACAATAAGACCATCACCACCACCACCTTCTTCTTCTTCTATAATCACCACCACTTCAACCAATTAGTTAACTAGGAAGGATATTTTGAGGGAGGGTATTTTCGGAAAAGATAACACCGTTTTATTCAAAAGTATTAAATCGGATGAAAAAAGATCATTTTGTAAATGAATTACAAAAATATGATCATTTTGTGGCCGAATTACAAGAAGTTTGACCATTCTGTAAGAACGCGTAATTGGGGGATATGGAAACTAATTGGGGGATATGAATTACTTCCCCCAACCAAAGGTGGGTGTTAAGGGGTGTTTTTTGGGTGCGAAAATACTAAAACACCCTTAGATTAATTAAAAACTTTATGAAATGACTGTTATGCCCTTTCCCCTAAAACATAAAATTCAAATAAACAAATTCATATATCCCCCAATTCCATTTGTATAGGTACAACACAGTTTTGAATTTTTTTTTCCTTCATCTTCTTCCTCCTCGTTCATTCTTCATCGACGATTAATCGTTGAATAAAAATTTTCTTTGTTGACTAACCTACCATAACCATGCCTCCGAGAACCAAATCAAAAGAAAAAGCGATAACCAAATCGATTGCTCAACAAACACATGAACAAAGAATCGAGAACATTGCTCACCAGCTAGAAGAGGAAGCAGCAGCGAGCTCGGATTATCAACCACTCGCAGTCATGGCTTCTCTAAGAAGGTAAGTGATTTTTGAACTCATTTATGATTGTTTTAATCGATTTGTATCCATGGGTTTAGGTTAGAATCTCCAATAATAGCTGAAACTGTCGAGTTACAGAGAGTACCGGCATGGGATATGTGTTTGAATACCAAGCCGGTTTAAGTACCGGCATAGCATTTTGGTTGAATACCATACCGGTTTGAATTCCTGAAACTGAATTTTTTTATACCGGCATAGAATTAGGGTTGAATACCATACCAGTTTGAATTCCTGAAAATTAATTTCTTGTACAGGCATACGAATTGGGTTGAAGACTATTCTGGTAGCCAACTAAAAACACACATGAACAATTTTATTTGTACCGGCATGCATTAGTTCAATTAGGAAATGCCGGTAGTACACTTAAAACATTCAGGAACATCACTGAAATTGTGCTCGATACCGGCACACAATTTAGGTTGGGCAGGATGCCAGTACTTAAAAACCGGCATGCATTAGTTCAATTAGGCAATGCCGGTATTACACTTAAAACATTTAGGAACATCACTGAAATTGTTCTTAATACCGGCACACAATTTTGGTTGCGTCAGACGCCGGTACTTAAAAACCGGCATGCATTAGTTCAATTAGGAAATACCGGTAGTACACTTAAAACATTCAGGAACATCAATAAAATTGTGCTCGATATCGGCACACATTTTAGGTTGCGCAGAATGCCGGTACATCGATACCGGCATGCTCGATATTTAAAGGTTTATGCCGGTACATGTTACCGGCATTGGTTTGTTTAAGAGTTTCCATGCCGGTTCCTAAAATGCCATGACTTTTCTTATGTTTGTTTTGTTTGATTATGTTATAGGTCAAAATCAAAAGAAGCGAAGAAAAATAAAGGTCCTATTCTCACTAAGAAAAGGAGGAAGGAGGATCTTGATACTCCTCAGTCCCTGCCTCCACTGAGGAAAGACGCAGGTCGCAAGAAGTGTTTGGGGTTTCAAACAAGAGGGTCAGTTTGGGAGAGTGGTGGTGAACATAGTGCACTTACAATCCGTGAAGGTACTGGAACAGTTGAGGAAGATGAGCATGATGAAGGGGAAAGTGAGGAAGAAGATGATGAGGTTCATCCAAGTCAATTAGCAACCCAAAGCGAAGTTTTTGGGACGAGTCAAAAACCAACATAAGGCAAGGGCAAGCGCAAACACAAAGTTAAAGGTTGTCACCTTCCTCACATTGATGACATGATACCCGATAATGATGATGGTAAACATTGGGGTCAAGCTTCGGAACCGAAAGTACTATTTGGATACAAGCACTCTTGGCCTCGTACTATCTTTCAAACCTATGTAAGCATTTTTTATTTTGTGCATGTACATTGTTTTATCTTTTACATCATATCTTAATCGTATTATCTCTTATTTGTAGGATCATACTAAGGTTGTGCGTGTTTGCCGAAACCAAGCCGCGACTGAGTGGAAAATGTCGTTGGAACATGAAGATGTTCAAACATTAGTAAAGAACTCTGATCTGTATTCTTTGGTTGAAAATTACGTGAATCCAGATATTGTGACCGTCAATTGCTTCGTCGAAAGGTATCATGGTGAAATTGATACAATGCACTTCCCGTTTGGAGAGATGACCTTGATTCCTAAAGATGCTCATGCCTTTCTAGGCTTGAATGTTATAGGCAAATCAATTTTAGAAGGATTTGAGTCTCGGGACCTAGATTGGATGAAGTTGTACGATTTGACTAAAACGTTGTTTGGTTGGGACTTCAAAACTTCTTCGGATAGCTTTTATGTAGCATCGAACGGAAGTAAGATGAAGACATTCAAGCTGACGATGCTTAAGAAGATGTTTGAAAATATAAAGGCTAGAAGCTTGGAGGATGGATGGGACCCTGCACAGATTTGGTATACAGCCGCCGCGTACCTGTTATACATCTTGGGGACTATGGCATTCCCTGACACTAATGGCAACAGGGTAAGTGCAAACTTTCTCCAGTACCTTGACTCGTTGGAAGGTGTCTATGGCTATTCTTGGGGCACCGCGGTCATGGCACATTTGATGGCGGAGATGAGAAGGGCTTCATTGGCTAAAACAAACCAATTTGTAGGGAATTTCACTCTACTCTAGGTACAAATTTCTGTAATCTATGTTCACATGTATATTATTCACATGTATTATTTTAACTTATGTTCACATGTATATTGTTCACATTGTATTAGGTGTGGTGTTATGAACACTTCCCAACCTTGTTCAAGGACTGCCAATTCTTGAAGATCAAAGACCTTCCTGAACCCGATACCCCTAGAGATCAGAGGTTCGAGTTTAACAGTAATCCGAATCCTAGTAACAAAGGTCGAGTCATCGATATGAGATTGGATCTAGATGCTATGAGGAAGGAAGACGTTGTGTTTGACACTTATAAGGAGATTAGAGAATACCGTCAAATTCCAAGAGATGTTGCATTTTACAAAGGGCCGTTGTACAACCCAAAAGGATACATTATGTCTGATCCAAGACGTGTGATGCGCCAACATGGATTTAAGCAATTATCCCATTTTATGTCGGGATCTGTTGATGATTATCGTCTTTCCTTTTCTCGGTGCAATTCAACTCCCAACAAGTTGCATGTAGTGTATGATCCAGAACCGGAATCATCGCATTGGAGTGAAAGAGAGCCACATCGTTTGGTTGATATTAGTAAGTGGATGATTGCGGAAAATGGTTATGAAGTTGATGACATCTACATGAGGGATTACCTGGAATGGTCACATCCTTATGTCGTGCGCCCTCCCTCCGTCGAAGCTCCACACCAAGAAAACCCACATGTTGAAATTTCTCCACCTCCAAAACCTACGATGGCCCAACTTCTTAAGACTTTCGGAATGGTGGTAGGTTTTATTAATTGATTATAGTCATTAAATGTAAACATAATCATATATTAACATATATACTGATTATGTGTTTGATGTATTAAACTAGCGACATCGGCTTGGCAAGGTTACGAAGATGTTAGGTTGCAAGCACAAGGAAGGAGTGTTGCTATCTCTTCAAGAAATCAAGGAACTCGAGGAAAAGCTTCATAGAATTGAAGGAACCGACCCTACTGTCAAATCTATGTATGGGGAAACAAGGAAGGGGCTGACCCAAAAGAAACAAAAGACCAATTTAGTGGAAGAGAATTGATGACAATTAGTGATGGTTAACTCTTTAGTTCTTTGGTTACGTCAAAAACAATTTCAAGCTTGTTCTTTGGTTTATATTGTGGGTTAACTCTTTAGTTATTTGGTTTTATGTTGAACATGTTTAGATTTCTAGTTTGAAAGTTAACATGTTCCGGCATAGTAGAGCTAAGTTTTAGAAATAACGGTACACAAACCGGCATTTACGGAATGATCAAAACACTGTCGGTACCTTGTCCCGGCATAGCAATTTCTATGCCGGAACAATCAGTTTAGAATATTTGGTTCCTGTATAGAAACTGACTTGTACCGACATTGTGGTTTTTGCCAAGCTTCATGCCGGTATTGAAAATTTCCAAATACTCTTAAATATGTGACAGAAAACCGGCATAGTAAGATTCATTTTGACAATGCCGGTATCTAAAGCGTCCAAATACTCTTACAGAGTTGACATAAAACCGACATAGTTGTATTGATTTCCTCAATGCCGGCACTCTTCTTAATTCATTTCAAATTCTATTTTATTTCGGTCCAAAGTAATCGATTACATTGGATTGGAAACTTTAAATTAAAAAAACAGTGAATGGATTGCACTTAGAGATAATGTATTTCCATCCCTTTTCAACAATTGCGGAGCCTTTGAGCATTTCCCTAATATGTTCAAAGACATCGTCCGGGATGGGGGTGTCAAGGATCATCCTCATTGTCTCTTCTTCTTTTTCAACATATTCCTTCCCCTTTATATAACACCCATCACACCCATCGATAGGCTTGCATTGGCCCTTGTGGGTTTCTCTTGACTCTGCTAGTTCAACAGCTTTGTCAAACCATTGAAACTCATCGCAGTTTGGGTGATTCAAACACCTTAGAAACATTCTTCCATTTTGAGCATCATCAGTTTTTGCAATCCAAAACCGGTGTGTCCCATCCAGTGTAGTCAATCTCGGCCATCTCGGCCGAGATATCGCCGGAAATTCCAGTTTCGGCGCTCAGGGTAACGAAATCTTTGATTTCGCCAAGACGAAATGTCTCCGGAAACCTCGGTTAACTCGGCCGGAATTTGATAGGAATAGCCGGAAATCTCGGTGTCTTGTACGGAGTCGAACTTAATTTACAACAAACTATACGAACTTAAGATGTTTCAAATAACCTACTTTAGATGAAATATCCAATTCCACACAGGTTGTCCAACCCTAAAATTTCATACTGATACAACTTCTCCCCGGTCGATTACAATTACCCAGCTATACCAAATCCAAACAATTTAACCAAAACACTCTAAATTGAGAACTCAAAGCAACCTCAAGTTACCTTTTAAAAAAAGGAAACTAGTTAATGTTTGGAACAAACACAAAATAAAAGATCCAATCGATTAAGCTGACTGAATTTGAATCGTGATTTCACCACAAAAATACTGCATTATAGACTTACAGTATTCTTCTTCGTTACGGTGAATGAGAGATTTGTGGTATCAAGGTCATAAGAAGATGGTAAATGAGAGAGAGTGCGATATCAAGGTCATAAGAAAGATGAAGGAAAAAAAGAATGAAAAGGGAATAAAAAGGAAGATGATGGGGCTGAAGTGGTTTTTATGACGGTTTTGTTAAAAATGAAGTGGTTTTGTTTAACATGGAAACACGTAAGTGCACAGATGTCTCTTTAAAAGATAAGTCATCGATTTATATTAGTATATTTAAAAAATATTTTTCAAAACTAAGCATTCCGGAATTAAGGCCGGGTGTCTCGTTGAGATACCGGCATCTCGGTGTCTCGGAGGGAGCCGAGATAACCCGAAACACGAGATTAACCACATTGGTCCCATCACAGCTTCTACACTTTGAATAAATAAATGGTCAGTCCATGGCTAGGTGAGAAGGTGACTTGCAAATTTAACATTTGCAATGATGACTCTGTAAGAGAAAATTATATTAGTTATCCGTCATAGTATTGAAGAGTATGTTGTTAGTAAATATACTTAATTTGCAAATAGAGGTAGATGATGAATCCCCCTTTCTTTGAACCGTGCTTGCTTTCTTGAGAGAATGATTTTTGTTATTTTGTGCTTGGTTTGTGTAGTTTTTTCCAAAGGAATGGGGGATGTTATATAGAAATGAAGCTCCAACGGTCATATTTTTCAAAAAACTAGCCGTTTTGTTTTAGAATTTAACCCATTCCGGCATAGAGGTTCTTATGCATTGAATGCCGGTATTGTAGGCATATTTGGGTCATTTCCTGTAAAGAAATTCCGCATTACCGGCATATTCGTTTTATAACATTTAGTGCCAGAACATACTACCGGCATAGACGTACTTCCTCATATGTATGCCGGTACCAGAAATTGAATGCCTAACGGCTAGTTTTTTAAACCATACACTAGAAAACATTAGTTCTGGCGTGGGATCTAAGTTACTTAGAGTGCCGTCACTAAAGTGGACAAGATCCGTTATGTCCACATCTATTTAAAGGAATGGATACACCCATTGCACTTGATACCTCAAAGATATATCTCCGATGGATTATCAATCACCAGCTGCCAAGTTCATCAATTCCCTCGAAAAAGAAAAACGTATGAGGAACATATTGTCCACTCCGACAGGAAATCAATCATCAACCACGACCAACTCCGTTGCCACAATACTAGAAAAACTAAGAAGGAAGGAAGAAACCACCAAGTCAATTTCAAACTTCACTAGCTTCTTCTTCTTCTTTATCAATATCTGAAACTTCTAACCAAGTTTTAATTTGTTCATTAATACCATCATCATTATCACTAGGTTCAGGATCCCTTCAAAAATTATTTCTAAATTGCACTAATTTTCCAAAAACTAATCAAATTTCCGTCATTCACCAAATGTGTCAATATCAGCCATCACTGGGGGCAATGGGTTCTAATGTATTTTAAGTCCAACGTCATCGGAAACTTGTGCTATTCGTTGCTGGAGATTCTCCGGTAATGGTACGGATATTCGGTATAAGAGGATTTATAGAGGTCCAATGCTCAAAAAACTTGTTTGCGGGAATTCGCACATTCTCGCTAGAGTTACTAGTACTGGCCGTGTAGAATGTTGGCAGTGGCAAGAATTTGATTCTTCAGGTAGTTATAATCTAAATGGGATATCCGTTATCCTGCCAAGTTCACCTTCAGAGACATGAAAATGTTTCATTTTACAACGGACCGTTATTTCATCCAAAAGGATTTGTTATGCATAATCCTATCCGCGTGATGCGCCAACTCGGTTACAAGCAGAACGATCTCACAGATACATCTTATCATAAATATTCTCATGACTTTACTAAATGCCAATCATATGAGAGCCATACGAAGATATGCTACGACCCAGAACCTATTCTTGCACATTGGATCGAAAGGGAAGAAGAAGAACTAGTGCTGGATAGGGATGATTGGGAATTGGCTGAGAACGGTTTTGATAGTGAACCAACATTCCTAAGATGGCATCTACGATACTCGCATCCTTATGTTGTACGCCCGGATACGGTAGAGGTCCCTCCACCACCAGCACGTCCCTCCACAACTCCAGATACTGTACCCGGACTTCTACAGCTCGTTACGTTGTTGGTGCGTTCATTACTATTCTCTTAATTTATATATATCAACTTATAAAATTGTGCATACTAAATACATGTTTAAAAATTCCTTCACAGCGTCAGCGGCTTGGAAATCTATCATAATTCATTAAGAAGAAGACCAAGAAAGGAGTGGTGTTGACCCTGAAAGAAATGGATAAACTCAATGAAAAGATAGACAAAATCGAAGATCCGGAGGCAAAAAACTTGTGGGGAAAAAAGAAGAAGATGGCACACAAGAAGCCAAGAACTGAGTGATTGTTTGTTTCTATAATAGTATTAGTTTGGTTTATGTTTTTTTGTGTGGCTTGGTAAACTTTGAACATCTCTGTTTCATTTGTTTTCGGTTTGGAACATCTTAACTTCACATTTGGTTTGTTTAAACTTTGCTTATGTTATTTTATGGTATTAGGTCTTCTGCTTTTTCTAAGTTTTTATTTTCCAAAACCGGCATAGTCGATATCGTGAGTTCTACGCCGGATCTCTGTTTAGTTCCAGAATGAAAAAAAAAAGAGAGTTCCGGCATGGTGGATAGCACCACAATCATGCCGGTACTAACACTCTCCCTTGTGTACTTTTTTTACAGAGTACCGACAGTGTTATGCATTTTTTTACAATTCCGGAAATGGCAAAATTATATCTGTGTACTTATGGTGTTATTCCGGCACAAAAGAGAACATATATTGCAACGACGGTACGATTACCAGCATAGTAAAGTTTGAATCAAATCACATTGGCACGTACATGGCATATGGTTTAATGATTACAATTCAAACTTCCAAAAAAAAAAGGTGGCGTATTAGTAAACCACATATATCCAAATTACTCATCATCGATTCCACACGTATGAAGTTTCAACTCCTCCTCTTCAAGAGGTTTCTTTGATAAGGCCAAAGCATCCCATAATTTGTGATTCTCCTCATTCAATGCCATCCATACCTTCCATATATTTGGATCTAGTTCCTTGTTTTTAACCATCCCACAAACTGGTGGAAATGGACAATTGTCCTTGAGTTTTAGAATAACGAAATGATTTCCGTTCACGTACGCCAAAACAACTCTTCTCGTCTTAAGGGATCCCTCGCATTTTTTCCATTTTGGTGTAAATGTTGTGACTACGGTGGGGGTAAAATAATGAACAACACAATTAAATGTATCCGCTACTAGATTCCCACAAAACGGCATCCTCATCCAATATTGAGTAGGAAGAAATTCCATCTCCTGCTCGGGTCCTAACACTTGAGCACACATATCATCAAACACCTCGTCGTGACCAACCAATTGCTCATAAAAGCTCCTCTTCTTCACAAGTTGATCGGCCATCCTCATTCTAGCATATCGGCATGGTGTCATTCCTTTACGTACAGCCGTCTCGAAGATTCCTAATTGTTCGGTCACGGCATGATAGCCACAATTTCCATCTCTATCGACATCATCCGTGTACACAATAAACTCGCGAATAACCTCAGGAAGTTGGTCTATGTAAGACTCTATCTTCGTATGGTAGTGTCTATAAGTCCTACCCGTTTGCGAATACTTTTACATCGCCATATTACAAAATTTTAGCTTAATTATATCCAAACCATCCTCTGCAATCCCTACACTCCAAATGTCTTTGGTATTGGACATGAGAATATTCTTCCTTGGCCTACCCCTACCCCTTTTCCTTTGAACCTCGGATACATCAACTATTGGTGTACCTTCGGAATGTTTACCTTGTTGTCCTTGGTAGCTTAATGTGGGTACCTTCGGAGGCCTTCCCATTTTCCTTTGAACCTCTGATACATCGACTATTGGTGTAGGTTCGTAATGCTCACCTTGTTTCCCTTTTTTTCTTAATGTTGGTAACTTCGGCGGCCTTCCCCTTTTCCTTTGAACATTGGATACATCAACTATTGGTGTACCTTCGGAATGTTTACCTTGTTGTCCTTGGTAGCTTAATGTGGGTACTTTCGGTGGCCTTCCACTTTTCCTTTGAACCTCCGATACATCGACTATTGGTGTAGGTTCGTAATGCTCACCTTGTTTCCCTTGGTTGCTTAATGTTGGTAACTTCGGTGGCCTTCCCCTTTTCCTTTGAACATCGGATACATCAACTATTGGTGTACCTTCGGAATGTTCACCTTGTTGTCCTTGGTAGATTAATGTGGGTACCTTCGGCGGCCTTCCCCTTTTCCTTTGAACCTCCGATACATCGACTATTGGTGTAGGTTCATAATGCTCACCTTGTTTCCCTTGGTTTCTTAATGTTGGTAACTTCGGCGGCATTCCCCTTTTCCTTTGAACATCGGATACATAAACTATTGGTGCAGGTTCGAAACTCGTCGATTGTTGTTGACTTGATATCGGTTCCTTCCTCGGCCTACCCCTTTTGTTTGGAACGGGCGCTTCCGTGAATCTTGCTTCTGAAATCTCACTTGCACATAGATCTCGTTTTTTAGTTACCGCGAGTTCCTCTTCACGTCCACTCATTTGTTTTAATTCTTTTCTTTGTTTCTTACTTGCAATATTAGTTTGTGGTCTACCCGACGGATCTCCCTTTGTTGGCTCTTCACTTTGTGCTATCCATGGCCGTGTAATTAGTCTTAGTTGGATCAAAAATACTTGTCGTATAGCCGAGTTTCCACGTGAGTAAGCTTCATAAAATTCTTGGGCCTCCTTTGTATCCCATGGTGATTGTCCGGGAGCTTCGGTATGGGGAAGGTCGAAAGATAATTGCTTCCAAAAAAGATCAATAACATCAATAGGTATAACTTCTTCATACTTCACAAGCATATGACGACACGAAATCCCCAATGAAGACATGTCGGGACAAATACACACATCACCCGGTTTTCCGTAATTTTTCTCATATTGCATTTGTCTCATCATATGTTTTATTGCCCAACGGGAGACGTTAAACTCTATTCCTTGGAGCAACTTAGTATGTGGAAGAAATTGAGTCATCCTTTCCATTGAGATTTTCTCAAAAGCCTTCTTGATCCTATCGATATCGGCCTCAAAGTGTTGCTCCATTGCCTCGGTGACCGTAACCACGTTTCCCTGGCCGGACTGGATGATATCTTTAAATCTCCCATGTGAGGACTCCGCTATACTAGTTGCTTCATTCCCGTAATGTCTATAACGATTTGACCACGCACGCACAAATTTTTCCTTGAACTTATCCAACAAATTATCCCGACAATATGAGACGGCACTTAGATACACTTCGTTATATTTGGCAATAAACATGTTCAATATCTTTTCATACATGTCCTCGGTAAGAGACCAATAAACTTTCTCCCAATCCTTTAGAAATTCCAACCACCTTTTATGATTTTCATCGTGTTCTTTGTAGACTCGCTCTTTAATCTTTCCTCTTTCATTTTCTTCTTCTTCGGGTGATAGTTTCTCTTTGCGAACATCTTCCTCTAGTTGAGCGACCATTCGCTTCTTAATATCATCCTTAGAGGGTTCAAACAAAGCATGACAATGTTTTTTCACATTTTCACCTATATGATATGTACATAGGAAATTTTGTGCATCCGGATATACGTCGGATATGGAATTTATTAGTGCGTCTAATTGATCGGTTATGATGACCTTCGGAAAACGATTTTCCGGGAACAATGCCCAATGATAATTGAAATCCCTCTCGTTTTCCATTAAACACCAAGCCAATGTGAATCTTACCTTGTCCGAAGTTTTCCCTACGATGTTGAACAACGGCATGTTGTATTTGTTTGTCTTGTAGGTGCAGTCCATCATAAGAACATCACAACACGTATGAGCCAATTATGAAAGCAAAGGATGCGAAATGAATATTTGAAGCGGCTTCTCGTCCAGACCTCTTTTAATGATATGCGTGTAGTTGTGATCCCAAACTATCTTCTCAAATTCTTGCATAACACTCCTCCCTTCCCATTCCAACCTTTTAATGGTTGATTGTGCGCTATAAATTGTAGTGAGTGAAGAAACGTTCATCTTATCCTTTTCCTTGAAGGTTCTGAGAATCACTCTTGGTTTTATACATGCTTTTGTCATCATCTTGACATCCTCGAATTGATCAGGTTTTAGCTTCGCAACTAGGGAGTGACCTTCAAAATCCTTTGGATCGGGGTGGTTGTGACGGCCAAACCACACCTTACATTCCCATTCTTTTTCTTCTTCTTTTTCTCCTCTTAGATAGAATACAAGCTTAAAGGGGCACTCATCCTTCCTCGTAACTGTATTGTATACCCTCTTAGTCTTCTTTTCATATACATAACCCTTTCTCTTATGGTTATTTTTCTCATTGTATTTTCCACTTCTGTTGCAAACCATCTCAAAACGAACATTTGAACGTTGGCTATTCCTCACTAAGACACACATGTTCTTAAGAGCCGTCGCTTTTTCCCAAGCAATTGCTTCATTTTCATATTTTATTCCCTACATAAGGACAACAATGGGAGATTACAAGCAAATCCCAACATAAAATTGTAAAAACTAGGTGAAAGTATTGTTTGGTAACATACCCGAGGCATTTTATAGTATTCCGACGTATCCCGATGGAGCGGTTTAGAAATTGGTTGATCGTTGTATGTCACAATCTAAGGAATGAATGAAAAGAAAATTGGATTAGTTCAAAACCGGCATTGTCGATAAGTAAAGTAAACTGCCGGGATTAATGACTGGCATACATGGTAATTGACTTTTCATGCCAGTATTAAAACCGGCATTCAGAGAATATCAGTTACCATTCCGGGATAACGTTACGGCATAGTAAGTTCAAAGATATGCATGCCGGTATTTAAGTTCAAAATATCACTAACTTCTGTATGTTTTTCATGTAAAACCGGCATCCTCAACATTTAAGTTTTCATGCCGGTATTTAAGTTCAAAATATCATTAACTTCTGTATGTTTGTCATGTAAAACCAGCATCCTCGACATTTAAGTTTCCATGCCGTAATCGTAAACCGACATTATATGTCATGTACTCACATTGCCGGTTTGAATATTCCATAGAATATTCGGTGGTGGGTAAAAAGTATAAATGTGTACCGGCATGCAATCTTGGTTTGAATACCGCGCCGGTTTGTTCTTGAACAGTTGGGGAATTTTGTCCCGGCATATAAATTTGTATGAATACAATGCCGGTTATAAAGGTTCCGGCGTAGTATTCATAAAACGAGCATGCCGGTACTAAGGTTTTTCAGACAAAAACGGCGGTTTCAAAAATAAAATAAAATAAATTTCGACCTCTTTGAAGCATTACCTGTGTGTTGGGGTTGCTTGTATGCTGAACATGTTTACTTTCTTGAGTTGGTTCTTCACAAAACCCTTCATAGTCACGAAAATCACGATTCAAAGGTGTTAGTTCATCATACAAAATTTGTGAGTTGTTATCATTAACCGAAGATTGTTGTTGTAATTGAGCTAAAGATTCAGCAGCTGCAAGTCTCTCATCACAATCATCTTCCATTTTCAAAAAAAAAAAAAATTCTACTCAAATTTTTTTTCCCTCCTTCTACTCTCAACTAACCCACACAAATTCAAATAAACATAAATACACAAATTAATATCTGTTCTAAATTTTGGATGTTAGGGATAAGTTCATGTGAAGTTCTTTCCAAAGAGGTTTTTCTTTATCTCATCAGTCTTTCAGAGGTTTGAACTGTTTTTACAATCAAGGTATTCAATCTTTTCACTCATATCTTGTTTTATTTGCTTTAGTATTCCCATTCTAGTCATACTTAAGACTGTTTTATAAACATAGTTAGAAATATAAACAAGAGCTTAATTAGACTATTCCTAGATGATTTGGATTCTTATGTCAAATAAATACTAGCCTTACTTAGCTTGGACTGGAGTGAGTTTTTTCCGAGTTGTTATGGTTTACAATCCGACTCAGAATATACTAGCCTTACTTAACTCGGGCCACATGGTAAAGTTGGATCACAGTAGGCAGTAGCGGTTTCAGGTCATTGAGTGCAAATTTTGGGCACAGCTTATGAGGAAGATTTTGGATCATTGAGCATTTTTTAAGTCACAGGTAAATTCTTAGGTCACGTGGCAAATTTAGGATCAGAGAAATGAAGTTTGGTTTATAGTCAGTGACTGAATAGAGGGAGGCGTACTGAGAGAGAAGGCAATAGTTGTGCCAGTATTATTGCTAAGCACACAAGGTTAGTTAAGAGGGGCGAGAACTGGTTAGAGTTCAATGTGGGTTCTCTGAACCATAATGTGTCTTCTTAATTGCTTTTAATAACCGGTCTCTTATCAAAAAAGAAAAAGATAGAAAAATAATGGAGGGGGGGGTGGGGTGGTGGTGGTGATGGTGGAAGATTAGGTGCAGTGTTTGTAACCCTCGATGTATGAATAAACTTTACCTTAAAATCAAAAGACTAGATGCTAATATCACCTAAATTTTGGGCCTAATATGCAAGAAAAATTAAAGGATAAAAAATTAAATCCTAACTTCCAATTAGTAGTGGTGTTTGTTTGTATTTCTGCTTTTAAAATTTTGTTTGATGCTCAGTTTTGTCTATGAGTTTTTGTATACCCAAATATTGTGAACATAATGGGATGCAAATATGAAAGGACCATTAAGGGTTGTAGCGTTGTACCGTAAAATTAGTGAACTTCATATTCTGTTATCCTTCTTTGATGATGGATCATATGGGTCCAGTAGTTTCAGTAGTTAAGGCAGACTTATTAGTTTAGAACATCCTGGTTAATTACTAATTAGTAGTGATGGTATCAAAGCGGAATTCAACATGGGCCTTTTAGACTTTT
This sequence comes from Papaver bracteatum, assembly GCA_023529315.1. Taxonomy (NCBI): domain Eukaryota; kingdom Viridiplantae; phylum Streptophyta; class Magnoliopsida; order Ranunculales; family Papaveraceae; genus Papaver; species Papaver bracteatum. The sequence continues at coordinate 687,241 of JAJJWX010002982.1, forward strand.
TGCATAACCATCACAAGGCAACATTTTTCATGTTGCTTCAACAACACAATTCTCCTGGTCGGTGTTGCTCGTATTCAACAAGTTTTCCATGGATTCAAGAGGATTTTCACGAGCATTTTCCGGTATAATATCACATATTGTTCTACTTTATTTTAATTTTCAGTTGGTTCTCGATGGTATCAAATCTACTGATATGCGTCATCGTGTTATAAATACTTGCATCATCGTGTTATAAATACTTGCTTAAATAATTTTGGTTAAGGTTTGTCCTATTTATCACAATTTGATCTGTTTTCAAATCTACAGATGCGTCGATCTCATGGTACAACCCTTGTTGGGTTGACATCCGATGATGCTTTGGTTATGGGTGCTGATGGGATGGGAACAGTGGACTCTCGGTATAGATTGTCTTGGAATGTAGTTAAATATATCCCTGAAGCAATTGACTGTAAGTATCTTAGGATAACTTCGGCATATAACTCTGAATGTTATAACTTTTACCACAAACATGGAATATTAAGTGTTTTGTATGTATCTTTTACAGCTAATACCAAATTATTCAGAATAGATGACAAAGGCAAAATATATTTTGCTGCTGCTGGAGACGAAGATAAAATAATGGATCTCAGGGATGCTCTTTTGGAGAAGGTGATTTTTTTTCCCCTTTGGTTACATACTTAATTGTACTACACTTCGATTATATACTTAAATCGCTATAATAATTGATTTTTTTTTTTTTGTCTTATTTATCTAGTTTGATGAAGATAAATGGGATCAGGAAAAGCCAAGAGCAAAAGGCGTCAATGTTCAAAAAACAATTCAATACTGTGCCAATTTTCTTCGTTATGAGATGGATCACATGGATGGTGCCAAAGATGAGAGGCCAACAGCTCTGATAGGTGGATACGACACCTATAAGGTAACCACCAGTTCTACCCTGTTTCTTGTCAACCAGTGACCTATATGTCTGGAATTTAGAAATCAATGTGCATTTTTTCATGCATTTCTTCTCCTTATAGTCATAATTTCATGTTGTGAAATGCGGGGAAAGAATTTATGTGCTATCATCACATTTACAAAGCCTAATTAATTCAAGGTAGTAGTGGAAAATACAGCACGAAGTTGTTTGTATGTGATTTCCCTAGGCAGATCAAGTCTAACAAGTATCCAATTAGCTAACATGGACTAATGCATGAACTGGAATTTTGGCGCCTAGCATGGAATTGGTTTTGTTACTAATGGTTTTGACAAACGAGTATCCAATTAGCTAACATGGACTAATGCATGAACTGGAATTTTGGCGCCTAGCATGGAATTGGTTTTGTTACTAATGGTTTTGACAAAATATGGAGTGTGATTCGTTGTTGCCCTATTGGTACTGTAGTTGTTCTTTGTAAAAAAAAATTGTCTCTGCCGAAATTGTACTGTAGGTAGTCTGCAACATGTTTTACACATACATTACTATAGAATGGGCTTTGTTTTATGTCAATGTCATAATAACTTCTGTAGCTTTGTTAAAATGGTGGTAAGATTTGACTGCCGTAGAATGAGTTGGACTGGTAGGAAATGGTTATATCTGCATGCTTTGAGTTCACGACTCTCAACTCTTGTTTTAGGTCTCTAGTGATGTACGATCTCGATCCTAAGAGGAAATGATGAGATAGTGAATTGGTTCCCAAATAGCATTTACACATGGTAGGTACAACTGTACATATATACGTATATGGTTGAATCGTTGCGTATTTATTCTACGTACTACTTTTTCAAAAAAATTGTAGGATTTTGATAAGGAAAAGGAGATATGGTTGAGAGTAGTCCCGTTTAAGACGATCATGCCTCGAATCCAACTTTATCAAGTCTATTTGAGCTGAACCCATCCATCAAGAGTGAAGATAGATTTTCTCAAAATAGACAATAGGTAACTCCTAATAACGTATTCCATGTGAACGGAAATTTGCAATGAAATTCAATGTCACCCCTTAATAATTTTTATGTAGAACAGTAGAAAACTTAACATCAAATGAGTACGAATCATGTTCATTCACACCCGTGTAAGAACTGAATTTGGACATGATATGATAATCTTGGATTGAGTTTGACTTGGCTCTTTTTATGAATAGAGCATAAAGCCATATTCTGAAAGCGTGGTAAAAGTCGAAAAACAAATCGAGAATTCCTTTGACCTCTTATGGTCCCTCAAACTGGGATGAGCTGTAATTAGGAACTATTTAGCTTGCCAAAAAGTTGTATATAACTATATTCTTATTCCACAATGATTAAGTTTTTATGAGAAAAATGTCGTGTAACTATCCTTGTTTGACGAGATTTAGTATCCTTTCTCTTATGTAGGTCGGAGATCATCCACTTGGTCCGCAATTATACCATGTTTCTGCCGACTTCGTACATCCTGTGCACGAGTCGCCAGACAGATTTGCATGTGTAGGTAGCGGGGAGGATATTGCTAGGATGTCCTTGACACCGCACTTTGGTGCTTCACATTCTCCTTCTTTGGATCAGACTATTTTCCTAGCTAAGAGATCGTTAGCTCAGGCCGGTGATAATGCGCTTACCGGTGACTTCATCACGAGTAAGTGTAAAAATAAGTAAAAAAATTTGTGAGTACTTAATGTAATTTTTTTATATATTTTTTCTAATGTTGCTCGATATGATTGTGAATTGCAGCTGTCGCCATTTGGGATGGTGAGATTTACGACTACTCGACCAATGATACTACATATCTGAGGAGGCTCCATCGTCTTGGGCCAGTGAGGAGGCACTTGATATAAGCATGCAGAAGAGATGCACTAAAGAAGAAGATAAAATTATAAACAGTAAGGGAATACAAAACAAAGATCTTGATCGAGAACACTATTACCATTTTTCGGTATATTAAATTAGTTAATTGGTTGATATTTTACCAAATTTAGATTACATTTACTTTGTAGCAGAATACTACTAGCTTCTATAAAGGCCTTATACCTTGGTATTTTGTTAACCTTTTAGAGGATAATTTTGCTCTAGTCACACAGGGGAATTGTGTAGTCTTTGTTATATAGATATAACTCGTTCTTTGGCAGTGTTTGACTGTTTGTTATATTCTTGCTTTAGTCATTGTAAATGAGGTGAAGTCTTTTCTGCTGGTCTTTGGTCAGAGTCGGATGGGAATGTTGTTTGGCGTATGCTCGAACAAGTTTTTCAGATGTTCCCATTTTCATAGGGAGGGAACCGGTTGTTCAGTATTAGCTAAATTTGGTGCATTATTGGTCATATGTATTGTTGATACCTAGTGGAGAATGCTGTTATTACTGGGTAGACCAAGAAGAAGCTGACTTCCAAGTTACCCTACCTCTACCTGGCTAAATCTATCGTTCTTTCAAGGGTTTCTGACATGGGACTTTTAGAATTGATGGTTTTGTCATGTTTGATAATAGGGTGGCTAGAGAACTGCAGTGCGATTCTTTTATTGAGTTTGATCTCGGGAGGAAAATTGGATTGATCTCAGGAGGCTGAAGAAGGTCATCATTGATGGCGCAATTGTTCATGTTGACGCTACTATACCGATTTGCAGAAAAGGGAGAATGTGATACTCATTCCATTCCCATAAAGATGAAGATAATATTATCATCCCCATTCAATCTATATGAAGGCAAGGCAAATGGTTAAAGATTAGAGGCATCCCTATGATATGTTCAAATCGATTGAAGAAAATTGGTTGCAGAGAGAGCGTGAAAGATGGAACAAAACACGACATATTTCAGTCTGTAAAATCTCACGGCTTACACCAACCTCTTTTAGGAAGGACTTAGGGTCTCTTTACTTGAAGAACAAAACGAGGACTCGGAATCTTACCTTCTCATAACAAAGATTTTTGTTATAGGGAAAGCTGACTTTTGGTCATCCGAGATTGACTTGCAATTATTAGAGGGGAAACATAAAACAGTCCCTAACTTTTAACTGTTTGGATGTAAAATTTTAAAGGTGAAATTTATGGGTCCAGGGGATTTGATAGAATTACGTTTCCGTCTGTATGTTTGGTTTTCCGAATCTTTGGAATCACGTTTCCTACGGGATTCAGTTTTCCACCAAATCCTCCTTATGGAGTCCGACTCCTCCCCCAAAGATTTACTGGGAAACTTATTAAGGGATTTATGAACTTTTTTTTTTTTTTTAACTCTAAATCTCATATATATGCAATTTTAAGATTTGAGGGTAATACCAAATGGTATAAAGACTTTAATACAAGAAAAATCTATAAATCCTAGGAATTTTAATTGAGTTACCAAACACACAAGGAATTTATATAAATCCCAAAATTTATAATTCCATGAGATTATAAATTCCTGGAAAAGGTGAATTCTGCAAACAAACCCACTCCAGGTCCCTACGACAATCACCCTCATGCTGTTTAATATTTCGATTATTATTTATCTTTCGTTGCGATCATTCAACTGATTGTCATTTTACTTTTTAGAATCACATAAAACGTTAAGTTTAAGGATTCCAAATTAGTGCACCCCTCTAAAACCGGGGTGCACATTCCGGCTCCTACCATTCACTCAAAAATCTCTATATCTATTTGTTTCCGTTTTTTTTTTTCCATTTTTCTTTTCAAAAATACATTTACGATCCGAAAAATAAGTTAAGTTCGCACACATAAATTTTTGTTTCCCTCTCATCTATTCCCAGTAAGTCTTCACCTTCCATGAACAAATTAAAAGCAAATAATAAATAAATCTGCACACATTCTTCACCTATTTAACGTATTTTCCCTGCCACACCAAATCGAAATTACATCGCCACGGGGCGGGGCGAAGCCCGGCGCATGCAAAATCAAAAATGCATCGCCACGAGGCGTGCGGAGCCACGCGCACACCAAGTAAAAATAAATAAACAAATAAAATATGCACACATTCTCCACCTATTTACTGTATTTTCCCGGCCACACCAAATCAAAAATACATCGCCACGGGACGAGACGAAGCCCAACGTACACCAAATCAAAAATGTATTACCACGGGGAAGGACAAAGCTCCGCGCACACCAAATCAAAAATACATTACCACTGGAAGGGGAAAAGCCCCACGCACACTTAAAAGAAAAAATATGCCCGATGCGTAGCATGGGCACAAATCTAATTAGGACTAAATAGGGTATAAAAATGAAAAAAGTCAAATGTGTATGTTTTTACTCTTAGGTGCATCTAAGGAGAGCGAACAACAAATAAATTTGCACACGTTTTCCACCTATTTAATGTATTTTCCCTGCCACACCAAATTAAAATTACATCGCCACAGGGCGGGGCGAAGCATAGCGCACGCAAAATCAAAAATGCATTGTCACGAGGCGTGCAGAGCCCCGCGCACACCAAGTAAAAAATAAATAAAATTTGCACACATTCTCCACCTATTTAATGTATTTGCCCGGCCATACCAAATCAAAAATACATCACCACGGGAAGGGATAAAGCCAAACCAAAAATGCATCGCCACGGGACGGGACGAAGACCAGCGCACACCAAATCAAAATATATTGCCACGGGTAAAGGAAAAGCCCCGTGCACACCAAATCAAAAATGTATTACCACGGGACGGGGAAAAAAAAAAACCATGCACATCAAATTAAAAGATAAAATATGTCCGATGCGTAGCACGGGCATAAATCTAGTTAGGACTAATTAGGGTATACAAAAAAAAAAAAAAGTCAAATGTGTATGTTTTTACTCTTAGGTGCATCTAAGGAGAGCGAAGGCAGGTGTATCTGATAGTTAGACACGTTCTTGGCATGGGTGGAGTTTTACCCTCTTTACCCCCTAGTTAGTAATTCTCCGAATCATTCCCGAATGATTCACGAACGTATCCGAACTGACCGAATCCGAATGATACTTCCGAACTATTTGAACTCCGAACCTAGTTCCCGGATTATATGGACCTCACGAATGATTCGCGAACGTATCCGAACTGACCGAGTCCGAATGATATTTCCGAACTAGATCTCCTATAGGTAACTCTCTCACCAGAGTTCAGTTGATTGGTTTTTGTTTGATTTTGTATATACTTTATATTTAAATACAATTATTCAGTTAATTCTTTTTATTGGTAGTTGTTTAACCAATGTTTTATGTGTTGATTTTTTTTATAAGTCTATAAACTCGTTTTGTAATACATTTATGCGATTAAATTGTTTACTTCTTGTTAAATAATCACGCTAAAATATTTTTTTCCATCTTATAAATCATATCCAAATAAAATTAGTCTCGTAATAAAGACATAATACTTATCAATTTATCATATATGTAAGCCAAATTTTAAGTGTCGAACTCACATTTATAAAACGAATATGCACGTACGTATGCCGTTCCGAACTACTGTCCGAACAACGAACCGTTGACCGGATTTTTGACCGAATCCGATATGCCCGAATCCTTATAATTCCCGTACGTATGCCGTCCCGAACTACTACCCGTACCCCGAATTGCTAACTAGGCTTTACCCACTACACTTTTTCTGATAACATTTACGTGTACTGATCTCTGAACAAAGAACAAGCACAACATCACCGTACCAAAAGTGGGTACATTGTAGCCTAGTTAGTAATTCTCCGAATTATTCCCGAATGATTCGCGAACATATCCGAACTAACCGAATCCGAATGATACTTCCGAACTATTTGAACTCCGAAACTAGTTCCCGATTATATGGACCTCACGAATGATCCGCGAACGTATCCGAATGATATTTCCGAACTAGAACTCTCATAGGTAACTCTCTCACCAGAGTTCTGTTGATTGGTTTTTGTTTGATTTTGTATATACTTTATATTTAAATACAACTATTCAATTAAAATTTTCTATTAGTAGTTGTTTAACCAGTGTTTTATGTGTTGACTAGAGCTTAACCCGTGCCGTAACGGCACGGGGCATTTCTTTGTTACACCCCTACTCACAGTTACCCATGGCCAATATTTTCACCTAAAAAGACCCTCATTGACCATGTTAAAAGAAGTTACATGCCATACTTTTTGTTCCCAAATTTCTTTCGTATCAAGGACACCGTCGTTTTCCATTTTAGCCTGTTACACCCTTTATCACAGTTAATAAGGGGCACATACTTAATGCTAATAGTCCATTCTTTCACTTTTCACTTTCTAATAATTCTTTCTTTTCTTCTCTTCCCGGTAGTTATTTGTAAATTGAGGTATTAGTGAACATTAATTTTCTTCTCTTCCCGGTAATTATTTGTAAATTGAGGTATTAGTGATATTGAACATCAAAAACTGTTTGAACTCCCAGTTTACTTGGATTTAGCGCTCGCTGAACATGTTTTCTTCTAAGTGTCAATACAGAGGTTTAGCTGTGGGGAAATACTGGGTCATATTTTTAGGTCTGTCTCTGCCTGAAGTATCTCGTGTCAGATCCAATGTCGATGTAGCCCTTTCACGATCACCAGCTTCTGACTAACTTGGCGTAGTACTTTCTTCTTTGTTATCATCCGCTTATGTTGGGAAGGGTAGAAAGACCTGTTGAAGGTGCTTAAGATAGGTCTTGGCGATAGCAGGCCAGAAATGATTCCTCTTAGATCGGAATAGCATTCACATCAGAGTAGAAGAGGGGGTAACTTCTTTGAAAGAAAAAAAGTTTTCTGCAAAACTCCATTTTAAGTGGAAGTATTCTGAACATGTATGAGAATTATCCTGCATGGGTGGGACAATTTTTTTGGAAATGTTGAATTTCTCCCATGCTTGAAGTAAAGATTAAAACACACAGTTTAACACACAAATTGACTTGAACCAAATTGTAGTACATCCATTTTCACTGAACTTATTTATGATGCAATTCAATGCACCAGAAAATAATAGTACAGAGAAACTGCAACACACATTTGTTATCATGACATGAATTTTTCTTTGATCCGTTTCTACCTATGGCCCCTATCTCCGATCGACAGTTTAATCGGATGGCGCCCCACGATAGAGCGGATTTCATGGATATAGGAGCAATGAATAATTTGAAATTTGAGCAGGCTTGAACTGCTTATGCCATGTTGAGTAGTAAGCTGAAATAATCCCTTGAACTACAAAAATAAAGGAAGCATTCTTAATTAGTTAACACAACATACTACATTCGTATTTTGCAGAAGTATCATACTGCATTTTATTAAATAACTTCAGTGGACTGCATAACTTCAAGCAAGTGGCGGTTTTCACATTTGTATTAGGACAATTTCTGATGAACAATACCACATTCTCTTAAATAATGTTGAAAATCCAGTACTTAAATAACTTGAAGAACTTGAATCTTTTTATCTTGTGTGTTGTTTGAAATAAATTATTCCTTCATCTTTGATTTCATCAAGCAAACCCATGTCATCCTAGTGCAATCATCCCGAACCATCACGCTTCCAAGAGTGATCGCCCCAAACATCAGTTGAATAATCATGAATGGAATAGGACTTTTATTTAAAATTGATGGAAACAAATGCGATGGCTTTTATCTAGTTCACATTCTTCACATTGAAAACTAAAAACATCAAATACATGCACCGCAAACCACAGGTAACCTATACTACAAACAACCCAAACATAAGTGATCCTGAAACATTTTGAATAGAAAAGCTTAAAATGGTGCAAGTTTATTACGTTTGCAAAGGTAACATAATACAAATTGGAGGTGGATTCAATCGGAGGTGGCTCCTGCTTCATACAACGAGGTATTTTGAGGGTGAGTGAGATGGATATTTTTTTAGGAACTACATTCTTTTAGCTCCACAGATCCTACAGAGAACCATATTTTCTTTCCTATCTGACAGTGACGTCTAGTTCCAACACTACAAGTACTTTAAACGACAATCATCTCTAATGTCACTCCTTCATTAATTCAACTTTCAAAATTGTGCGGCCACGTCAATGGGTGGACAATGTAATTAATTAGTCCAAAATGTACAACACCAAGTATTCAAATTCAACTTCCATTATTCATATGGTCATGTGACTCATGTACCAAATTCCAATACCTATATATGTGCAGTGCAGTTGAGCTCGTTTAGGGAATCAACCTAGTCAAATGTAAGGTTTAGCGCATTCTAGTTTTACATTGTCGACCATACATCGGAAACCATGAAAAATGGATAGATAACTTCAATCAAAATGGGAACGTTTTAAACATACATTTACAACTGAAATATTGAAATGCACTTGGAGTCACCAACCTTTTTCTGAACTCTTAAAAAGATCTTGTTCTTGAAATGTCATTTTTTCAGAGCTTTGCAAATCAGTCTTTCAATAATTAAGAGAGAAATTTTTTGACTATGATTACTGGTATAGTCTTAAGTTGTAACAGGTGCTATATGTCTGAGACAACCATGCCAGTACAGTGAAGCAGATAAAATGTCACCCAGGAACGGTTAGCTCTATTCGTCCCCTAGCCTAATGGTTACAAATTAATAAATCAATCAAACATTGTAACTCTAATAAAATATTTGAAACCAAATGTAACGTAAAGAAGGGGCTAAGTTAGAAATTTACAATGACACGCTAATTAGAGATGAATCATGATTAATTTGTTGATTATGATTTATATTTTAGTAAAAGGAAACAAAAAATATTACCTTTTTTTAGCTTGCACAGATGTGTAGCTGTATTCGACAATCCAAATCATGGAATGATGATTGCATATGTGTCCTTCCAAAGACACAGTGTAAGTACTAAGTTAACATAATTCACCAAGAAATCTGCGCATTGAAATGAACCCAAATTATTAACCACACAACACTATAAGACAATTTTTAAATTAGTCTTCCTTTTGTTAACTTGACACGCTTATGAAAATCATCACAAAAATTTTACTCCAATAATTAAACCCCATAATTCGACCATTTTCTACCCCTGATCTCATTCGCGACCGTGGCACATTTGATGATAAGAACAACATGTAAGTCAGGTGAACTGATTGGAAACTAAGATAAGCAATGGTTACTTAATCTTTTCTCAGCTAGTGGGGGATACTCAGTGTTCTTTGTTTGGTTCTAGTTATGGACGTGATGTAAATGTTTTTTCTACAAACAGTGAGGACAACGACCATAATGACAGCTAAACTAAAACTTTTTCCCCTATAATTTTCTGGTTTAGCATTTTTTTTCTTGTACTCTTTTCATGATACCACCTCTTTAACACCAATCTTGTAGGGTTTTGATTCTGTTACCACTATAAGGGAGTTTCTTAGACAGTGCAAGATAGTAGTCTTAAGTAATAGCTATGTGGAAATTAACATCCTTTCTGGTGTATTTTGTTCGACTGACATGTGATAACGACCTAGGCACCTAGGTATCTAACTTGTATGAAAACATTCGAATATCATGCAAACATACCCTCCTTTTTATCCAGAACTAACATAAATCATGATTCACCATATTGTATGTGTACAGTAATTAATTTATGTGCATCAAATCCATCATATAAAGTCATGAACGACATTTTTAGTTGGATGCTCACAAAGTTTACAAACTTAGTAAAACAAAATTAGTTTCACTCTGCTAACTTGACATATTGATGTTCTAATGTTAATACTAACGATGTATATCTTCATTCATGGCTTATTAACAGGGTGAAACACTACCATTACTGTTTTAAGTACCCATTCTGGATTCATAGCATAACCACATTCAGGTCCAAATTTAGGGTATCCTTAATCATCGTCCTAAACAGCTAAACTTCTCTAACTAATGTACAAAATGGAGGCCATATGGTTTAAAGTTGAACACTTGCTGAAGTGAAATCTAATTTTTAAACTAAAACATGTGCATAAACTCATTGGATTCTACCAAATTAAAAGTTAGAAAGGAATTCAACACCAGATAATCAAAAAGGGAAGAAAAAAAATACCTTTCCGGAGATTCTAAGGAAACCATCTTCAGTTTTGTTGTGCTTGGGAACATCCTTAAGAATGAAGTTTTTGACCTCAATGACCACAAACCATTTCTATGCGGCTCCTGTTCAGAAAAAAAAAACATTACTTTTAATCCAGTTCAAATCTTTGGCTGGGGAAATCAAAACCCACTTATAATTAAAGAAAGCAAGAATTTGTTATTACTTACTTAAGAAGGATCCTAGAAACGTCTTCCTTTTCTTGGAGCACAACAATCAGACCTTGTGATTAAATAAATAAAATATTATCACAAAAGCCCTAATTAAGCATAGGAAGCTTGAGATGGCTAGTTAATAAGAAGAAAAGTTATTGATCTTCACTGGAGTTTCTTTTTCGTTATTCTTGTCGATGATCAGTAGATTTTAATTCAAACAATAAAAAAAATGAGCATCTGATATTGTATTTGGTTTGGACAACCATATCCCTAGATTATCTCTCTAATGTTGCTGCTACGCATCTTCGGGAGCCGGTGCGCCCTGTCCGGAGCTTTGCAGTACTGTAGAAGCCATTCTAACGACCTACATGATTCACAGAAGGCACGAATAAAGTTTGGATTTGAAAAAAAAAAAGTGGAAATAATATTAACAACTTTTTACATGATACAAAAGCAACACACTTGGAATAACTGTGGCTGAGAAGTTCAATAGGGGGAAGATGGAGCTTGAGTGTGATGTGCCTTTGAAAAATCAAGTGGCCTTTATATAGGATGCACCACCTCATTCTTTCAATGCTAAGACAATAAATGGACACAAAATGAAACGGTTGTTATTAATCATATTACTAATGACAATTGAAACCAATAAATTTATTACAAAAAAAGGAAGATGAAAGGCTAAAACCACCATGGAGTTACTTCGGTTACCGTAAGAAGATCGACTGCAGACGAAAAATGCTAATAAATCAACAAAGCGACAATCAATAGTGATTAAAGATTGATGTGGGAGGACCCAATCAGGCTAATAATATGCATAGGACCCTAGAAATTAGGTCAACATCAGCAGCACAATGACATGATCTGAAACATGAAATTTAACGAATCTTTTTTAATTAAACTAAAATTTCATACAAATAATGAAGAAAAATGAAATTTAAATACCCATAATGAACCCAACTTCGATTTTTCGGGGAATCAGAGAACCAATTGATATCCTAACATGATAAATCTTACTAACCGATTGGGGTTCATGAATTTCAGTTTAGATGTACCGATTGACCCGAGAACTAATTCGAGTTTTGCAATCCTGACTGATGTGATAACCAAACCAAAGCTCAAAATCATGGTGAACATCTCCATGGCCAATGAAATGGAACTTGTGAGTTCATCTTTCATGAATGCAAGGCATGAAGACGAAGAACTTGAGGTTACATTATTTTGGGTAGGTATAGAAAATGACTCAGGGACCACCCTAACTCATTCATCTACCCTAGCTATAGACACACGTGTGGAAAAAGTGTTAGGTCTGAAGAACCACAGCCCTTGATTTATTTCTGTAAGAACAAATCCTGACCACCACTAACAAAGGCTAATTTGTCCAAACCTTGTTTTATACTAATGATTTTTGTTTAAAAGTCTATAAGTTTTATAATACATTTATCCGATTAAATTATTTACTTCTTATTAAATAATCACGCTAAAATATTTTTTTCCATCTTATAAATCATATACAAATCAAATTAATCTTGTAATAAGGTCATAATACTTATCAATTTATCATATATGTTAGCCGAATTTTAAGTGCCGAACTCACATTTATAAAAAGAATATGCACGTACGTATGCCGTTCCGAACTACTGTCCGAACAACGAACCGTTGACCGGATTTTTGACCGTATCCGATCTATCAGAATCCGTATAATTCCCGTAAGTATGCCGTCTCGAACTACTACCCGTACCCTGAATTGCTAACTAGGCATTGTAGTATAACAAGATTTTTCTGCACGTTCCCTACCATCAATTTTATCATAGGGATCCGAATTTACACGGTATGTATGTTTAAGTTTAAAACTAAAATTACTAATATACCCTCTCTTTATTTTTAGCACATGAGTTATGTGGGCATGAGAAAAAGGCCATTTTGGATTTCCAAAATGTGTAGCTTCAAAACACCATTGATGAACAGTTAAGAGGTCTTCCCTTTATAATAGTATATATACATATAAATAAATAGATAATTTTAGGTACAAGAATGGATTGTAAGATTGTATCCTTTTAAAAGAAAAAACAACGAAAATTGATACTTTTGTCGAATGTTCTTCTTTTTTTTGCTTCGAAAGTGTATTATTTATGTATGCGATAATGAAGTGTGAGTTACAATTCATTTACTCATGTCGTGTACAAAGTTGCGCAGATAACAAAAAAAAGTGATGTAAATAGTGTCGTCCTGGGTTGCACAGACGTAGACGTGTAGACTCAGAACGACACGACGCGGACACGACCAAATTCTCAAAAAAGTCGGACGCGAACACGTATATATATATATATATATTTTTTATTTATATATTATTTATATATACAATCATGTATTTGTACAACAAAGTCAAGTGTTTCGATCCTGAAATTAGAAAATGATGTTGCCTATTTTTTTGAAACGAGAAAGAAACTTTTATTGCAGAATAAAGTGCCAAACAATTACATGAGTTGCATATTCAGCTAGTTGAACTCTAATCTGACAGGGATCAGTAGTGCTCCAAGTATTTGTCAGAGACTCTATTCTAGCTAATTTTGATAATTGATCAGCTACTTTATTTATTTCTTTAGGGACATCAGAAAGTTTCCAAGATTTGAAAGAACTAAAAAGAGTTTTAATATCAGAAATGAAATGTTGTAATCTCCAGTCTAAGGCACCAACTTCACTTTTAACAGCATTCACAACCACTTGCGCATCAAGCTCAAAGATTACTTTCTCCCATATCTTTCACCCAATGAAATGCATTCCACAGGACCATACACTCAGCTTGTTCCGCGCTCCTTAAGTTATTCAAATGGATGAATCTTGCTGACCGTTGTTCACCTGCAAAATTTCGAATAATTAAACCAATGTCACCTGAATTAATAGTAGATTCAAATGAACCATCACAGTTAACAGTCAAAGAATCAACAGGAGGGGGAATCCAGTGCATATTTTGTCTAACAACTCTTTGAGTTCTAGCAGAATGTATTGAGTTGCGAACTGCATGTTCTTCTAAAAGAAGTGAACATCTCTGAATAATCGTATCAGGATTTGAGTTACTTTGTTGAAAAACTTTCTCGCATCTTTCAATCCACAAACTCCAAGCAGTTATAGATCTTTTAATGACTTCAAAGTCCGTGATAAGTTTTTTATTCAGACTGTCAAACCAAGCACAAATCCAATCGGATAGACTTAGAGAAGTATTAGAAGACCATCCACAGGTAGAGAACCAGACTGCTCTTGAAAACTGACAGTTCATGATAACATGAGAAGCTGTTTCCTCTTGTTGACTACAAAAAGGACATTTGTTGTCATCACCCACAACAACAGGACCAAGAAGATCTTTAGTAGGAAGAAGACATGATATAGCCTTCCATAAAAATTTCTTGATTCTAGGAAAAGTTGAAAGCTGCCACATCTTAGTGTAGATTTTTTGCATTCTAGAGCCAACTGTTTGATAAGGATTATCTTCTTGATACATCACTCGATAACAAGACTTAACAGAGAAGATCCCATTTTTCTCTGGCAGCCAAATAAACATGTCTTCATATTTTTGTGAATAGGAATCTGTAGAATTATACTGACAGTACCAGGATCAAACAACTCATTAAGAAGTGACAAGTTCCATGTTGGTGAGTCTGTCTCAAATAACTGATGAACATGAGAATAGTTATTTTGTATTGCGCAGCCATTCTTTGGTGAAGGAGGTAATGAGAATCCGGAATCCATCTGTATTTCCAAATTAGAATACTTTTTCCATTCCCTAAGTACCAGCAACTGTGATTTTTGATGAAGGGAAGTTCATAACTAATACCACACCAAGACCAAGTAGAATTAGTTTTCTTTTTGAGGTCAAAGATGTCACCATCTGGGTAATATTTTAGACTGAAGAGAAGTAGACATAATTGAGCCTTTGTCTGTACATAATTTCCAGCCTGACTTAGCCAATAAAGCCCTATTGAAAATCTTCAAATCGCGAAAACCAAGACCTCCTTCAGCTTTTGGATGACATGCTCTCTTCCAGGTAACTATCTTTTTGCCTTTATTTGTCTTTTTATTTCTCCAGAATTTCTATTGTGACGAGTTCATTTTCTTGATGGTATCATCTGGCAGCTTAAAACAAGTCATATGGTGAATTGGGATTGCATTAGAAACATTCTTTATCATCACAGATCGTGCAACTTCAGACATATTAGTAGCGTTTCATCTTGAGAATCTGTTATCCATCTTCTCATTTAACACAACAAATGGGACTCTCCTATTTTTTTCCAACATGAAAAGGCAAGCCTAAGTATTTTTCTTCTTTAACATTCATTTGTCTAACCTGGAGAAGACCACTGATGATTTGACAAGCACTCGGATTCATATTTAAGATGAAATACACAGCAGATTTGCTAAAGTTAATCAGCTTCCCTGAACAAGAACTGAACTGCTCTATTACTTGTAGAAGCTGTGTTGTCTGATCAAGATTTTCCTTGCAAAATAAGATACAATCATCTGCAAAAAGTAGATGATTTATCTTAGGGGCAGACCTAGAAATCTTCATTCATGAAAGAAGCCCTTTGATTTCACAGTGATCCATATACCTAGAGAACGACTCCATTGCCAGAGTGAACAAATATGGAGAGACCAGATCACCTTGACGAATACCACGAGATAGATGAAAAGAATTAGTTGGAGATCCATAAGCATGACTTCAATCTTTGTTGTACTAATACATTGATGAATAAGTTGACAAAAATTTTCTCCAAAACCAAATTGTTTGAGCACATTTATAAGAAAACACCACTCTAATCTGTCAAACGCCTTTGACATGTCCATTTTGAGAGCAAGATGACCACATCTACCTTTTTTTCTTTCATGGCTTGGACTATCTCTTGGACAAAACAGATATTTTCAGAGTAATCTCCTCGGAACATAAGCAGCTTGCATTGGCCCAATAATATTTATAATGTGTTTCTTCATTCTTAAAGCTATAAGTTTTGATATGATCTTATACACTGTATTAAACAATGCAATAGGTCTGAAGTCTTCATGTTTTTGTAGAGATTGAGTTTTAGGTGTTAGAGAAACTCTAGTTTTATTGAGATGGTTAAGAAGAAAACATGAGTGAAAAAAGGATATAACCATCTTGCACACATTCCACTGCGACTAATAAAACCCCGGAGGAAAACTGTCTGGTCCTGGTGAGTTCCAAGGATCCATTTTCATGAGAGCACTATGTATTTCTTGTTCAGTAGGTATAGACACTAGTTGAGTGTTATCATCATCTGAAATGAGAGAGGGGATATGCTTAATAAAGTGGTAGCTATCTGAAGGTTCTGATGAGGTTATTAAGTTCTTGAAGTGATTACTAAGAAGAGCATCTAAAGAATCTCTATCCCTGCACCATAAGCCTTCTGGAGATAAAAGAGAATCAATTCTATTACGCGCCCTTCTCCGATTAGCTCTAATATGAAAATAATTTAGAGTTTTTATCCATGTCATTGAAATAGAGATCCCTTGACTTTTGTTTATTAGAGCTAGCAAGAATATCATTAAGAGAACTTATATCTCTCTCAAGATTGATAACAACATCAATATTACTTCCATCATTGTCCATTGACTGAAGAGTGGATATCTGAGATTGGAGATCAAGAATTCTGCTTTGAATGTTTCCAAAAGTAGTTTTACTCCACTTAGCTAAAATATGTCTTGTATGATAAAGTTTGTTATAGAGCACAAAATCATTAGAACTAGGGCTGGCAATGGATAACCTATATCCGGTATCCTTTTCCGATTATTCGAAATCCTATAGGATTTTATCCGTTATATCGGATACCGGATATCCGGATCCGATAACTTATCGGATATTTCCTCTTAACCTATCGGAATCGGATTGGGCTCTATCCGATTGGTTAATATCCGATATCCGATAAGGTAGGGGTTAACGGATAAAAATCCTATAGGATAAGGTCATACATTAACGGTTTACTAGTAGTGACAGTTGAAACAATGTTGCAATGGAAGGTTATCGGGCAATAAACAATGTTTAGTCGTCACATTGTCTTTAGCATTAGAGTAGTAGCAAGGTTCAAGTTAAAATGGTGTTACGTTTATGGTCAAAAAACTGAAGAAACGTCCATAATGATAAGGTCATATATTAACGGATAAAAATCTGATATCCGATAGATTAACCTTAACCTTATCGGATTGGAATTTTTGGTATCCGCCGGATATTATCGGATACCGGATATCCGATAATCCTTAACCTTAACCTTATCGGATTTGCCAATATCCGCCGGATATCTATCCTTTGCCACC
Source organism: Papaver bracteatum (assembly GCA_023529315.1). Classification (NCBI taxonomy): domain Eukaryota; kingdom Viridiplantae; phylum Streptophyta; class Magnoliopsida; order Ranunculales; family Papaveraceae; genus Papaver; species Papaver bracteatum. The sequence continues at coordinate 704,631 of JAJJWX010002982.1, forward strand.
CCTAATTAGAACCTACATAGTTATTTGACCAAGCAAGTTTAATTTCCTAATGACAAGATGCATTATTTAACCAATGTTCAAAAAATTTCCAATTACTACTACCAGATTTATTGACCCTATAAAGGTCAAGAAAAATAGGGGAATGATCCGAGCCTCTCCGGATTAAGTGATAAAGGATGAAATCTAGAAAAACTAAGGACCATTCATTATTGGTTAAGGCTCTATCCAGTCTAGATTTGCGTTTTCTTGTTCCATGTTTATTACTAGTCCATGTAAAGGGGTTACCATTATAGCCTAGATCACTCAGACCAGAGTCTCTAATGAGTTCTAAAACATCAGGATAAGTAATATTAGAAGCATGATGGTTTCTTTCCTCAAAATTTAAGATTATATTTAAATCACCTAAAAGAACCCAAGGGATATTAACAGATCGACTAAGATCATTGATGAAAGACCATTGAGATGGTTGTTGAGGTATATAAGGTGTCCCATAAACACAAGATAAGAACCACTCCCCCTTGCTAGGATCATTTGAGACTATAGCATGAATTATTTTTTCACAAGAGCCTACAACTTCTAGAAAAATCCATCTTTCCACAAAAGAATCGACCCTCCTGCTAAACCTACTGAGGGAACATAAAAACTATTAGGCATGCATAAAAAATTAGATAACTTAAGAATTCTAGCATCATTTATCTTAGTTTCACAAATGAAGATGATGTCAGGGGCATGAGTGGTGTTAAGATACTAAAGATGTTCTTTAGTGTCTTTCCCTAAGAAACCCTGGCAGTTCCAACTCAGAACTTTCATATTGAAAGAATATCTGAGAAAAGGATTAATCTGATAACTTGAATAACTAAAACAACAATTATCTGATACTGGGAAAAAACTTAAAATATAGGAGAAGTTATGTTTAAAAGAATAGGAAATATTTACCAACGCAGCAGAGGCATTCTCCAGTTCATGAGAGTACTATTTTTCATCCATTTATCTTTGTTCAATCATATCATGCTCCATATCAACAGACTTAATCACAGATGGTATATTTCCAGTGTTTCCTTCAAGAACACTTTGACTTGGAGTTTCATTTTCATCTGAAACCGATCTTCTACTTTTCTTATGTTTTCTAGTTGTATCTTGGTCTTCAGTCTCAGAATTGAGTTTTTTAATGATAGCTTCTCAGATTTTTTGAACAAGAAGATTTAAGTCTTTAACAATTTCAACTCCATAAGCTTTAGAAAACTCATGAATATGAATGATATATTTCTCATTAGTATAGCCCCTGACTCTTAAATCATCTGCAACATTCTCGCATTCATCATCATTATGATAAATAGTGAAGCATTCAAGACATACATTATGAGACTGTCTTTCCCAGTGAAAACGAACCCATGAAACTCCTCCCGAAGCTGTATTCCACCATCCACTTCGAAAGAGAGGTTTTCGAAGATCAATTTTGACTCTTGCAGAGATCATGCTTGCACATCCTGGTCTATAATTTTCAGAATCAACTGAAATCTTCTCACCCAATTCCTCAATCGTTTCATCTATAATAACTATTGAATGATGATCTAATAATAGATGTTGAAATTGAACATTCCAATCTTGATGTGTGAAAGTCCAGTCTTTAATAGCAATTGAAGGATAATAAACTTTGAGATTCAAATGACCTTTAAGAACATTCCAAGTCCCATTCTTGAGCAATGTCTCCATTGTTTCCTTAGAGAAAAACTTCAAAAGAAAGATATTCTTGTCCACTACACGAACTTTTTTAGTTTTCCATCTATTCCATAGGATAACCACTGCTTTCCTAACATTCTCTACTTCCAAAGAATCTTTATGAAACACCTTACCTATCAAGGTGTTATTCTAATTCCTGTAACTTCAGTTACTGCTTTTTGAGCACCTACAGTCCTTCTAATTTGTCTTGCACATAAATCACGGATTTTTGCATTTTGAAGTTAACTAGTAACGGCAGTGATTTGGTTGTTTGATGAAGATGCCATTTTTTTCCTTCTGGTTTAAAGGTAGATAGGAATGAAAAATAGAAGTAGAGTTTATATCTTTTATTAAGCTTAGGGTATAAAAACCATAATTATCAGAAATACCATACCTAAAATTGTAGATATATTCGATGAAAAATAACAGGAAATCAAATATTCTCGGAGAAGAATAATTAGCATCAAATTGATATGTAGTCAACTGAGAAAAATAAGGGTGACAGCTAACTCGATGGAGAAGTCTCCGCCCTGAGACGGGGGAAACGTTTGAAATTTTGATATTGATTGAACTGAATCGGCCAGACTGAGTTAAGATGAAAAGAAGAACCATAACCCAAAAAATCATACATGTGATTTTCTGAAGAAACATACTGATTTGTACCAACTGAAGATTGATGGTTTGTAATACTGCTGACGGAGATGAACATACTTCTTGTGATTGAAACCATATGTTTTGCAGAAGGAGAAAGAAGGAAATAAAGGTCCAATACTGAATGCCTCTCATACTGGGAAGTATCTGCAAGTAGAATATTAAGAATCCACTAAAAGATGTTCTATTATTTAAAAAAGATAAAGAAAGAAAGCAAAAAATCAAAAGAAAGACTAGTAGTTATCTATTTTTCATCTTAAGAAATCATAGAAAGAAATTAAAACATTAAATCTAAGAAATCATAGAAAGATTAAATCTGAATAAAAATGAAAAATGTTTAGACTAAGTTAACCCAATTTCCCGTTTCAAAAGAAAATGTTAAAACCGAGAGAGTGTGTTGTTTAGTGACTCATAAAAAAAAGTAGAGATCACTTGCTTATACACGCTGAAGGTCAAGCAAGCAAGCAATATTAAAACAAAAATTTGTTCCAAGACTGTGAATACCAATATTCTGTGAAGCACGTGTCACGAACATAGTGGTCGCGCAATAACTGAATTGTATAGCCTTCACTGGACAAAGGAACCTAAGCAGCAAAGGATACCTCCGTATATCAACTTTATCCCGCCCCAAGAAAGAAGACCTCGACGGTAGAGATGAAAGAAGTACAAGGCGCAGCTGGCAAAGGGACAGAGTTAGATGACGCATCTAATCAGCATTAAATGCCAAAACTCTTATCTACACGCATGAATCAACGAACGTGGAGAGGAGAAGCATGGCGAGACCTGATTGGATGACACAGGCGGTGAACGAAGGTACATCCCATACAAAGGATGGGAAGTTACCGAAGGAACGTGGGTTAGCTGAGATGGCATGATTCTACTGGAGCAAGCACGCGGTGAATGAAGGTACCACTGACACCTAAGGTATATCAGTAGACGATGGACCCAAAGGCAGCAAAGATATACCAGGGGTTATAAATACCAAGCCTCACCAACAAACTAGAGGCATTCAATTCATTACCTAGAAGAGAAGAAGATCTAGTCTTAAGATTATACCTCTTTAATGTTTAGAACTTAAGTAACAATTACAACTTGAGTTCTCTCTATTACTTTGGGAAGCATTTAATATCTTTTTAACCACCACAACCTAATACAAATCAATCACTCATTTCCCTCATGGACGTAGACGAATGTAAAACCACGTTATATCTTGTGTCTCTTGATAACTTAGATGCTTTTACATTTTCTTTACATTCTTAGTTATTGTTGAGACCTTACTCGTCTTATATTTCTTAGTATCATCAGTTCAACAAAGGTATCGCTACTTCCTAGTATCCGATCCTTTGAGCTGTTTACATTACGTAGACTATGGGAAAATAAGTTGTCACAGTTTGCCGCCCACCGTGTTCTTTCTCACGACCATGAGCTTCGACACAATTTTAATTTAATTTTTTTTATTTTAATTCTTCGGAAACGAAGCGATCTGTGCCTCAACGGTGAATCTCACTCTTTAAGCGATTCATTCATTTGTTATTTGTGTATGTTTTTTGAGTTTGTAATCTCTAGAAACACACGGATTTACAGATCTACAAAGTTCTTCATAAAAGCATATCCACAAAATGCCAAAATCTTTGTTTTATACTAAAACAACCACCTTTTTTCAAAGCATATCATAAATTTGAGAACCTTTGACCGACAGAGGAACCTCAGTAAGATTTTAAGGAAGAAAAATCTTCTAAAGCATTAATAACCTCGTTTTCTCCAAGATTTGACACCCTTTTTTTTCGGTTTTCAAGGTTTTAAGGTTGTTTTTCCCAAGGGTGTCATACGCCTTTAATACCCGTCTGTCAAAAAACATAATTTCAGTACATTTTTCTGAAAAAGCTGCTTAGCTACCCTCTGTGTTAGAGCATTTATTGTTACTTTTTGACGAAGGTACCAAAGTACCAGATTTCTTCACTCTCTTTGTGACCACAGAGTATCAAAAGCTGAAGGTATGCATAAACCGGATGATTTACCAACCAACTCACGACCAACGCTCACAAGAGGTGGATCCCAAAATCCGTCTCAAGAAAATCAAAGAAATGAAGCAGAGGACGGACAAAGTGAGAAAGCAAAAAGAACAGTTATTACAAAGACATCTATTCCTACTGAGGGGATGGGGAAAACATAGAAAGATCAACCTATCTACGGCATGCCAATAACGGAGCATCCAGCTACTACGAATCCACCTGCGGTCAACGAGGGGTAACCATGAACCTTAGTTCTTACGGGACGAGGTTAGGAAACCTAACACCAATCCAGATAGACCAAGACGCATCGGTCATAGATGAAGTTTCAAAAAACTCTGAACATCCATCCGACTACACTCTGCAAGGAGGTGGATCCCACTACGAAGATCAGATGGCAGCGCAGGTAGAAGCCTTGATCCTCCAGAACAAGGAAAACGAAGATGCGTTACAGAAGATGGTCGAGCAGAACCAGAATCTCAAAGGTATGTTAGACACACAGATTGAAGGATCCCAAGCTCGCCCTCCCCAAAAGAGGCATGATAACGGAGCCATCTTATGGAGACAAAAGGTGAATCTCAACATGACAATGACTAATCGACCTAACGGAGATGGAGCACTACACCATGACTAGGATGAGGTGGAATCAACATACAAACCCTCTCAAAGCTACTAAGACAAAGCGTTATGCAAATATGCTCACAACGTGAGCATGGTCATGGAGCAAATGAAGAAGATTCAGAGGGAGATAAGAGGACTAAAAAATGGACACACAGGCGCAAGACTAGAAGAAGCTCTACAGGAGGCAACAACATCACCATTATCTTTTCACATTTTTAGGGAATCCATTCCTCCAAAATGCTTGGTACCTACGTTTCATGCATACAATGGTACCTCAGATCCCGCAGCCCACCTACGGTATTATACTCGTGTCCTTGCCCATTGGGAAAGAGATGAGGTATTACTCTGTAGGTACTTTCCGGCAAGCTTAACAGGATCATCACTTAATTGGTATGACAACCTACAAGCAAACTCAATTGACTCCTTCGAGCAATTATCTACGGCATTTTTGAAGACATACATGTACAACAAAGAAACAAAGGCAGGGTTAGATAGGCTATTTTATTTAGCTATCAGACCTCGGGAAACACTCATGCAGTATACAAATAGATGGGAAAAGACATGCAAAGCTATCGGGAACGCCAATCCTGAAATTAGCATTAACCACTATAAGTACGGACTTGATATAACCTCAGATATCTTCGTGAAACTTCACAATAGATCCCTCGATTCAGAAGGAGAGCTCAGGGTCATTCAAGATCGATAAATCAGGCTCGAGGAGATCCAGAAGGACAACCCCAGAGCACAAACAAAGACAGAAGCAGCTCCATAACGGACCAACTCTTAGAAACCAATCCCAGAGATACCTAAGCGACAAAATGAAGTAGGGGGCAGAGCTAGCTATCAGGACAAACATTCCAAGTACAGAGATGACAAGAAAGGTAAGATAAGATAATAATTTGTCGACAAAGTCTACACAAAGATGAATACAACCTTCTCTCACATCCTAAGCAAGGAATGAGCAAAGTCAGGCTTCTCATACCCGGGCACTAGGGGAAAGAAGCCAGACAAAATGAAGGAAGCTAAGGAGTACTGCGAGTACCACCAGTTCAATACATAACACAGATACTTGTTACCACTTATGCAGTGTGATCCAAAGATTCATCGACGAAGGAAAGTTCTTGGAGTACGTGCAATTACATCCAGCAGAAGCTGAGGAAACCTCAAAGAAAATGGTGGAGCTACCTCAGAATGGAAAATACATCAACATGATCACCTTCTCCAGTGGAGTCCAAGAAGCAATGATAGAAGACATACTTGAGTTAGCTCAAAACAAGAAGAAGATTGAATCCCATGAAGTGTTCAAGATAAGTGGACCACCCACCGGAACTTGGGAAGATTGGATGGCCACGACATTAACATTCTCAAAAAAGGAAGTCAACTAGGAGGTTGAAATGCACAATGATCCACTTGTTATCACCCTTCCAGTACATGGATGGAATGTTACAAAGGTCCTCGTTGACAGGGGAAGTTCTTTAAACGTGATATTTTATGAACCATACCTACGCATGGGTTTAACAACGGAGCAAATGGATTCCTCCACTTGCACAACATACGGCTTTAACGGAGCCGTCTCTAGACCAAGAGGAGAAATCATTTTGCAGGTACACGCAGGTCCCTTAGTAACCAACACACACTTCTGCGTGGTGGAAGCACCTTCGCCCTATAATGTCATCATGGGCAGGCTCTGGGTCCAAATATTGCGAGGAAAGGCTTCAACTTATCATCAGTATCTATGCTTTCCTACACCCATGGGCGAAATGGAAATCAGGGGTGACCATCAAGGCACAAGGCTATGCAACTTGGCAGAAATCAAACTCAACGAAGAAAGAAGTGCGGCTCAGTACCAGGAAATAAAGAAGAGCAAGGCAACTAACAAAAAGATGGAAGACGGGGCCACCCTCATCCGTGAAGAAACCTCCGCAACAAAAGAAGGCACCTTCGCACCAGAAGCAGGTATCTCCACAACTCCAAGCACATATGCCTCCATCAAATGACAATTACAGAAAATCACTCCTCGACGACCTCAGCAAAAAATGTGCATACAGTGGAACCAACCAAGAAGATCAATATTGGGACAAAGGCAGAGCCAAGGATACTCAGCATTAGAACTTTACTCGAAAAGGAAGAGGAGGTGCAGCTAAAACGGCTACTAGAAAAATACGCAAATGTCTACGCATGGTCAATGGAGGACATGCCAGGAATTGACCCGGATTTGGTCTCACACCACCTACAGATAAAACCGGAGATACCACCATTCAAGCAGCGCATACGGAAAGTAGCGGACATCTACCACGAAGGGGTAGAAAAGGAGCTGCAAAAGCTACTCAAAGAAGGATTCACATGAGAAGTTAAATATCCCACTTGGATATCCAATATGGTCATCGTTCCCAAAAAGAACGGAGGCGTACGCATATGCATTGACTTTGGCAATCTTAACAAGGCGTACCCCAAGGACAGCTCCCCGTTACCAAACATTGACCAACTGGTCAACGCAACCAAAGGCCATGAAAGACTATACTTCATGGATGGATACTCAGGTTATAACCAGATAGCTCTTGCAGAAGAAGACCAGGAGCATACTACGTTCTTTACCCCACGAGGCCTGTATTGCTATACAAGGATGCCTTTTGGACTAAAGAACTTGAGGGAAACATACCAACGGTTAGTAGACAAAATTTTCAACCGTGGATAGGAAAAACACTGGAAGTCTACGTGGAAGACATGCTTGTCAAAAGCAAAGAGGCAAAGGACCATCTCTCACACCTAAGGGAGATATTCAAATTCATGAGGAGTTTTCACATGAAGGTGAACCCGGAGAAATGCACGTTCGGAGTGACCTCAGGAAAATTCCTAGGATATCTAGTAACTCAGCGTGGAATCGAAGTGGACCCATAAAGAGTCAGATCTATAATGGAGATGCCATCACCGCAAACCCTAAAAAGAGTGCAAAACCTAAACGAAATCTTAGCTTCCATGGGGAGATTCATAGCAAGATTATCAGAAAATTGCAAAGCATTCTTCGACACGCTAAGAAAAGGAAGCAGGGTCACATGGACCACGGAGTTCGAACAAGTCTTTCACAAGACAAGGAATACTTGGCGCCCGTACCCATTCTATAGAAGTCGGAGCCAGGTGAGATACTTACCCTATACCTAGCAGCAAAAATCTACGTTGTAAGCACAGTATTGGTCCAAGTTCAAGGACAAGGAGAAAAACCCGTGTACTACATCAGCAAAAAACTCAGTTCAGCGGAGCGTAACTACACCAAGGTGGAGCAACTCATATATGCCTTAGTAGTGGCAACACAAAATCTAAGGATATATATTTTGATGCGTACACCATTCGAGTTTTTACGAAGACTCAGATAAGTCAGATCCTCGACAGCACGGAGAAAATTAGAAGAGTGGAAAAATGGAATGCTATGATCAAGCAGTTTCACATAATCTTTGAAACCAGGAAAGCAGAGAAATCACAAATCTTAGCAGACTTCTTGGCAGACCTACCTTTGAACGATAAATCAGAGGTAGATGACATCCTAGGAATGGAGGAAGGAAAGACGGACCCAAAAGACATCTTGGAGCCGGAAAACTTACGAATGTGGGAGATCTTCGTAGATGGCTCCTCCAACGGAGAAGGCGCAGGCATAGGGATTGTGATGACAACCCCTACCGGAGACAGTCTCATCCATGCATTCAGGTTAGAATTAAAATAATATACCAACAACATCACGGAGTATGAGGCGGTCATACACGGTCTACGCCTAACACATGAGATGGGTCTATCAGATGTTCGTTTGACTAGTGACTCATAATTAGTCATCAGGCAAATATAGCTCAAATACCAGACTCTGGATCCGATACTAGCTTCGTACCTAAAGCTGGCACAGGAGCATGCATCAAAAATCAACAAGGTGACATTTAGGCATGTCTGTCGAAAATACAACAGACACCCAGATGCCTTAGCATTCATATCATCAATGTTGTGGGACATAAACACCACCTCAGTCCAGATAGAGAGAATTTAATTATGAACCTTCGATAGGAGGACTAACCTCCGCAGAAGAAGCCTTGGTCGTCCATACCAGGGGCATGAGGGAATCAGAGAAAACAAAGGAAGATGATAGAGCCGAAGAGCCGGATAACAAATCCTTCATATCTGGCGAAGACCAATCAATGTCAGATAAAAGCAACAAAAGTGAGCCAGAAGATGATTGGAGGACTCTAATACACAAATACCTCGACAAAGGCACCCTACCCGCATATACCAAAGAAGCTCGAAAAATCGAGTCAAAAGCAGCAATGTACAGCCTACGGGATGGGATACTCTACAGAAGGTCGTTTCTCGGACCTTTGATACGATGACTCTCACAAACCGAAGGTAAGAAAATTTTACATGACATACATAGCGGAGAATCTGGAAATCACAGCGGAAGAAGGACTCTGGCGATCAAAGCCAAATAACAAGGATATTATTGGCTAAGCATGGACGAAGACGTAAATAACGTAGCAAGGCGTTGTGAAAGATGCCAACACTTTGCTAGAAAGATTAAAGCACCAGCAACGGAGCTTAACTCGGTCATCAGCACTTTTCCATTCACCAAATGGGGTGTTGACATCGTTGGACCCTTGATAGAGGGGACATCAAAAAGGAGATATCTAATAGTAGCCACGGACTATTTCACCAAATGGGTGGAAGTAAGGGCTTTGGCAAGAATTAGGGACACCGATTCTTTAAATTCTTGTTTGACCAAATTATATGCAGGTTCGGGATACCGGCGTCTATAGTCTCCGACAACGGAAAGCATCTGGAAGGAAAGAGCATAGACATGCTGTTCAACTCCTTCAACATTTAGAAAAACAAGTCTACTCCGATATATCCTAAGAGTAATGGATAAGCGGAGGCCACTAACAAGACGATTGCAATGAACTTGAAGAAAAAGCTAGGACCATACAATAAAAAATGGTGCGAACAACTACACAACGTCCTATGGGCCTACCGTAAAACAAGAATGGCGGCCACGGGAGAAATTCCGTTCTTACTGACCTACGGAGCCGAAGAAGTCATCCCAACGGAGATAATGCTACCAACAAAAAAACGGAGGCATGGGAAAAGAACCTAACAACGGATCTTATGCAGGAAAAGCTAGGCGACCTCGAAGAAAGGTGTGAAGTGGCTTTGCAAAGAATGGTGAACTACCAACGAAGGCTTGCTCGTGAATACAACAAACGGGTAATTCCTAGAAACTTTGTGGTGGAAGAGTACGTCTTACGTCAGATACCACCATATCAAAAGAATGAGTAATGGAGAAAACTAGCTCCTACATGGGACATACCCTACATCATACACGATATCGCCGGAAAAGGTCCATACTACCTGAGAAACCTCAAGAGAGGAGTATTACAACACCCTTGGAACGCAATGTACCTAAGTACTACCCCTAAATGAACGGTTATCACTCAGGAGAAGAAGGGGAAGGGATACAACCCCCCCATGTTCTATCCCTGAACGAAGGTAGTACAACTTTAATTAATCAATGAAAAAAACTTTTTGCTAAAACAAAAGTAAGAGTTGATTAAGACACAATTTCAGTTAAGAAATTACACCCTCCGTCAGAATTTCCGTCTGAATTGATGATGAGACAAGGCACGGCATAACTGCGCATATGTCAATCTCGGATCCTAAGGGCGAAAGTATCCCTCAAAAGGCAGAATGTAAGAAATATATCCAATAAAGAGATATACCTTGTCGAAAGTAAAGAATCCTCGCTAAACACATATGGCTACAACCCACGTAGGGAACCTCTCCTCCCCGGTACCTTCTGGCTAAAGTATACCCTGGTAGGAGGTGGAATGTTCCGCCCCCAAGGTCGCACAAAACCTTAGCACCTTGTTACAAGCAAGAATGTGCAAACAACTAGACACAATTTGTCTACATGATTTCATACAATGAAGGTACACTAAAAATTGTTACCAAAACACAACTAACATGTCTTAACAGTTGCAGATGACGAAGGTCTAAAAAGTAACGAAGGGTGTTCCAGAAATATCAAATACCCCTCAGTTGGGGGCAAAATACAAACAAAGAAGTTCAAATTGAAACTGTAGCAGGAATAGCATAATCAAGGATAAGGAATACGGGGAAAGACAACTCCTTCAGCCTGGTGCTCAGCCTAAGCAAAGGCATTGTTGATATACTCAATAGCAGAATTCTTGTATTGCTCCTCCATCCGGGAAGCCTGAACCTCCGAATCCGAAGCCGACTTCCGACGAAGCTCTGCAACCTGAGCACTAAGCTGAGTATTAGCTTCCTGAAGAGACACCACCGACTTCTCCTGGAGACCTGTGCATGCAAAGGGTATCAGAAACAAGGAGAGACAAATGAAGACACGAAGGATGCCTTGGATATAATAAACGTCCTAGGCTACCTCCGGCATGGCTAAGGGATTCCTCAAAATTATGTTGGGCTTTAGCAAGGTCCACCTCAGCTTTCTCAAGATATTCCACATGGGTATCCTTTTCAGTACGGAGATCACCTATATCTATCTGGAGCGAAGCATTCTCAGAAGATAGAGTTTGGTACACATTTTATAACTCTTCAAACCTCTTTTCTAAAGATGCATAAGACGTGGAGGAAGACTCGAAGCCAACATTGACAAGTTTTTCCTTAAGGGAACGAACCTCAGAATACAATACGTTACGTTCCGCAATAACCTTAGCTAAATATGCACAAGCATCCTCAAAATCGGCATAGTATTTCTTCCGAATGATATCTTGGGACGAGAGACGTTTCTCAACTAAGGCAATATTCTCCTTTTGCTTTAAAATGAGACTCTCCTTCCATTAAAGGGTTTCGTCATACTCCTTATAAAGCGAAGCCATCTGCTTCAATAAATCCGCATTATGAGCAGACTCAAGAGATAGTTGAGCCTCATTGTGAACAGTCACATTCATAAGCCTATCAGACTTTTTTTGGTAATACCAAACATCATAAGTTAACTTGGTTACTTGATCACGGAGATACCTAAGTTCACTTGAGCCACCGGATGGTAGACGAAGGTTGTTTCAGGACTACGCAACCATCAAAGGAAAAGAAAAAGCTAAAGGAGAGAAGAAACAAACCTATGGCTTTGGAGGACTCGGCGGCTAAAGCAGCATCAGCATCCCTACGACCTTCTTCAGCAACCTTGGCGGCATTATTAGCTATCCTAAGAGCCAATAGGAAAGCCTTCAGAGACCTCTGCGTCTTTTTCAGGTCATCCTCCAGCGAAGCTATCTTAGCAACCAAAGCAGCGTCATTGGAAGAAGGATGCTTTGCAGAAGCAAGAGCATACTCTTAGTTTGCACGTTCCAGTAAAGCACTCAGATGAGTACGCTTATGCATATAAACCTTGAACAAGGTATAGCTAACATCGATCTGCTTACAAAGCTGCATACAAAGGAGCTAAGAGCGGACGAAGGGTCAAATTGAGAAGAAGAATACTCAGGTAAGAAGCACTTACTGAAAAGGCTGCAAGACGAGGAAGGAAAGTGGCATAGGTATCCATGAAAGCTTCCATCTTTTGGATGCTACCCCTACGGAACTCACCAAATCTCTGGTTAGATTGAAGACAGTCAGGGTCAAAGAACAAATACTTAGATGCGCGCTACTGCGCAGTCAGCACGTCTAACTATGAAGCAACTTTAACATAACTTTCAAGATAATGATGATCGACTCCAGCAGATAAGGGACCCTTGTAATCCCGCAGAACAGCCTCGAGGATAGTGTCATCAGAGCTACCTATACTCAAGCTCTCCAACATCTTACCATGACTTGGTTCAACACCAACATGGGGAACAACTACTGAGCCCTCACCACGACGAAAAAACGGCATGGTAGAGGAGCTAGGAACGCAAGAAAGGCCTTGAGAATCACTCAAACCCAACTCACCAGCAGATGGAAGATTACCAAGCATGGTCCAGTCTGGTGACGAAGGGGGAGGTCCAAGAACTTTGCTAACAGGAGCAATAGAGACATACCGAGCACTCCCAAGCGAAGGAGGAGCAACATCGAAAAAGAAGATTCCTAGTGAAATCACTACCTTATTCTTCGACTGCGAGTCTGAGATACCGGCCCTAACCGTGGGGACGCCAACCCTGAACTACTCAATTGAAGAGAGGTGGTAGGAGCTGAGGAAAGACTCTTCGAAGCCACCACAGTAGCTATGGTAGCAGTAGAAGTAGCAGGCATAGCTACGTTGAGTGCAAAAAATAAAAGAATCTTCAAGAAAGAAGTAACAGCGGGGACATGAACACTAACAGGCATGATGAACTTAGCACCAACACCAACAAGGAGATTCTCACCCTCAGCTGAAGAAGCTCTAATAGGACTAGGGCTTCTATGGGAAAAATCCTCAGCGATATCGTCCAGATGAGGGATAAGACCAGTATCCTTGACATCATCCATATATTAGTCACGAGGAACTCCATCAGTAGACTTATCCTCCTCTTCCAAAGTGTCAAGATCAATAATGGTCTTCAGCTTACCCTTCCTCTGAGAAGACTACAAATAAACACATACGTCAACTAAGAATTGGGGGCAAGATGCTAAGGAACATACAAACACAAAGGTATGACAATAATCCTTACCTCCGCAGGTGTTTCAACCAGAGATTTCCTATTCCTAGTTCCCGTAGACACGGAGTTACCAGCAGAGCCCGAAGCAGTCCCAACAGAAGAAGCGGGAGAAGACTGTGAAAAGAAAGAAAAGATGCCTAAGTATAACAAAGCCTCCGAAACAAACGAAGATATCAAACTAACATAAGGTATTGCATGACAACATACCTCGTGAGAAGCAACATGATTGAAGACCCAAGGCTGATATCTGTCATACTTCTCCGTCAAAGAGCGAGCTAAGCGCGGAATAAAAGGGTCTGCGATGGTGAAACCATAGGCCCAAGGACCAACTATGCGAATAGGAGTACGAGCCCAGCGGTCATCATGATCAAGGAGGATGCGGTCATTCTTCGGAAAAGACAGCCTAGCAGAGTAGGGGATGGTGGTCAATACAGTCTTGCCAATCTCCTCCAACAAACGAAGGTTGTTTCCCTCCCTGAGCTGCTTAACGGTGACATGAATACGACGAGGACCAACACTCCAAGGAAGAAGATTAGTCTTCTGAATAGTATCAGCATAAGTAACATTGAAGTTGGCAGGGGTGTAAGCTTCACGCTTCGACCTTCCTTCAACAAATTGGTCATAAGACTCCATCGTTGTCTTACCCTTACTACTGTTCAACACTCACAAAGAGCACGCCAGAAGTTTCCAGCATATTGGATGACTCCTCGGACTTGGGTCTTGTTTGCTGGATCATCCCACGAAGATAAAACATCGTAATAGAAGGGGTCCTTTCTACTGAACATGGGGAGGAACATACCTGCGGCTAACTGACCAACGCTAATGAGAAGATTATTCTCATCATAAGGAAATTCTCAGATAAGAGTCTCGGTAAGAACATCAGGACCATTAACAAATGATACCTATAAATTGCGGAGACGGAAAGACTTGGATATCTTAGCAATAGTCCAATGAGGAGAAGGAAGAATAAGATCTCCACCAACAACAGCCTCCTCAGCAACCGCAGCCTCCTTAGCAACCGCATGCGCCTCAGCTCCGGAGGGAAACTCAGAATCCTCAAGAGGATGAGAAGGCGTAGCGTTTGGATGATCCATCTGCGTAGGTGGATCTGTCGACGAAGATACCTTCGTGGATTTACGCGTAGGTTTATTCGGGAGCCCCATGATAACTGACACCAGCAGAAAAATTTTCTCCATCAACAATGGCAGCAGAAATTTGCAGATCACCCGAAAACAAGACAGGGGCAAAAATTAAAGTACTTTGGGCATGGGTTTCACTAAACCAACCAAGGGAAACAATTTGATTATACTACAACGAAGAATAAAACTCACACATCGCGGGTAAAAGATTTTTTGGGCATACCATGATCATGGAAAAAACCTAATCAAGGATCAAAACAAAGAAAAACACAAGTTCCAACAGACCATAAGCATGCGAAACAAGAATACCATTCTCACATACAAGGGAAAATAGCAACAATCAACAACATCAACATCAACAGATCCACAAGCCTAAACAGGAGACATGCATCCTAGAACGGGAGAAAAAAAATGAACAATACTTACTTGTATAATCAGCCGTGAAGCCAAATCGTACACAGAATCCAGAAGAGCAGTTAAGCGGCAGAAGAATAAATTTTAAAGAAGAGGAAAGCGACAGTTCGAGGAAAAGGAATAAGAATTTAAGGAAAATTTATTCCCTTTGTACTCCTCTTATAGGCGGCTGAAGAATCCAAAAATTTGGAGAGCCCAAAATCCGAGGAGAATTTATTGCATGAAATGACATGTAGGGACCACTCAAGCGTTACGTGCAAAAATGGCGGCGTAACGGAAGTTTTCTTCCACTTCAAACTAAACAGCTGAAGAAGAAAGAAAATGGGAAAACTGTGAACACCAATAATCTGTGGAGCACGTGTCACGATCTTAGTGGTCGCGCAATAACTGAATTGTATAGCCTTCGCTGGACAAAGGAACCTAAGCAGCAAAGGATACCTCCGTAGATCTACTTTATCTCGCTCCAAGAAAGAAGACCTCGAAGGTATAGATGAAAGAAGTACAAGTCCCATCTACAAGGCGCAGCTGGCAAAGGGACAGAGTTAGATGACGCATCTAATCAGCATTAAATGCCAAAAATCTTATCTACACGCATGAATCAAGGCACGTGGAGAGAAGAAGCGTGGCGAGAACTGATTGGCTGACACAGGCGGTGAACGAAGGTACAACCCATACAAAGGCTGGGAAGTTACCAAAGGAACGTAGGTTAGATGAGATGGCATGATTCTACTGGAGCAACCACGCGGTGAATGAAGGTACCACTGACACCTAAGGTATATCAGTAGACGATGGACCCAGAGGCAGCAAAGATATAACAGGGGCAGAAGGGGCTATAAATACCAAGCCTCACCAACAAACTAGAGCCATTCAATTCATTACCTAGAAGAGAAGAAGATCTAGTCTTAAGCTTATACCTCTTTAATGTTTAGAACTTAAGTAACAATTACAACTTGAGTTCTGTCTATTACTTTGGGAAGCATTTAAGATATTTGTAACCACCACAACCTAATACAAATCAATCACGTATTTCCCCCGTGGACGTAGACGAATGTCGAACCACGTTATATCTTGTGTCTCTTGATAACTTAGATGCTTTACATTGTCTTTACATTCTTAGTTATTGTTGAGACCTTACTCGTCTTATATTTCTTAGTATCATCATTTCAACAAAGGTATCGCTACTTCCTAGCATCCGATCCTTTGAGCTGTTTACATTACGTAAACTATGGGAAAATAAGTAGTCACAAAGACTTTACTTTTGTATCTAAAATTATGTAGAATAAATGTTGGTGATCATTGTTTAGTGACGAAAGATTAATGTTTATGGATCTGTAATGTAATTAATTAATATTTAAGATACATTTTCTTAAGCTTATTATTCCGTATTCTAATCGGATGAATCGGTTTAATGATTGATCTAAATATTTGTATTTCTTCATTTAGTTAATACTAGTAAAAATAAAGAAAGAAGTTTAAATGAAAATGAAAAAAAAAAAAACGTTAAACCCGTGTCACCGGTGTGTCTAAACCAGATGCGAACCGAACGCGCATATTGGTGCGTCGGACACGCGTTGTGTCAACGTCCAACGCGCGTCATGTGTTCGACGCGAGTCGAACGCTGTCACGGCTCAAAATTTGGAGCGTCCGTGCAACCCATCCATCGTCATGGTCCTATGTTGTTGTTTTAATTTTGACTAATGTGATTTTCTTCTTTGTTTAATTTCCACATCATTATCGGATACAGTATAAGGGACTAATTTCACCAGCATAATGGACTAATTTTCCTATCCAGATTGGGCCTATCCCAATTAATTTGGGCCTGCTACTACAAGACAAAAAAAGATTATTAAGAGATGAAAGTAGCAATTTACCCTTTATCAAACACTAATACTACAAATGTGTCCACATTTAATCCTAATAATAAAACTAAAAACTTAAAAACTAAAATCAAAATCATAAAACTAAAAACTTAAATCAAAATCAAATTCATTTCCATCTCCATCTCCATCTTCAACCGATTCTTCTTCTTTTCTTCTCCCCTAATATGAACCATCTTCGATTGTTATAGAAGCAGATGAAATGGCACGAATAAAGTATTTTTTTTTTAGCAACTCAATCCCCTAAATTAGGTTTTAGCAACATGCAATCACTAAAAATCCGATTTTTTTGAAATCAAAATGCTATAGGTTTATTAGAATTTGTTTACGTCAATGTACTTATGAATCGATTTTATTTTGAAACGGATTTTGTTCATGCCCACAAAGACCGATTATACTCAATGTGTATTCTGGTTGGAAATATTGAACCAGAATTGGTCTATGTTAATGTCCACATAGCCCAATTCTGGTATAGAAGAGAACAGTTTTTTTCTGTATATTTTTTTGGTTAGAATCGGGTTACAAGTATGTCCACACAACCCGATTGTACAACCTTTGATTTCTTAACTGCTATGCCCACAATCGGATTATTTAAGGGTCCACATAAACCGATTGTTATTGAAATTCCTAAAAATCTGTAGATATGATACACCTACATAAACCGATTCTGGCGAAAGAAAATCACAGAAAAATTCATGAAATTTACAATCGGTTTATGTTCTAAGTATTATAAACCGATTCTTACAATCTGTTTATGTGAGCATGAACATCCACCGATTCTGGACGAGTGTTTTCAAAAAAAAAAAAAATATCACGTTTTTTCGAAGAATCAAGATTAGCTAATTTCTAGTTTAATTTGATTAAACATCAATTAATTACCCAACTAACACTAATTAATCAAGGGGTAAATTAGCCATTTTTAAAAATAATTGGATAAGGGGTCATCTTTTTTACTTTTTAGTGATTTTTTTTTGTCATGTAGTAGCAGGCCCAAATTAAATGGGACATGCCCCAATTTAGCCAGGCTAATTTGAAACAATGAGAGATGGAGTTGAAACAAAAATCATCATTTCAAACCCCTAGAATGAAGGCAAAAAAGATTAAAAAATGGTGCATGCAAACCATTGGATTGATGGATTGATATCAACCCCTAATAGAGCTGGTATATGCCTTTATAAATCATATCAAACATGAGTCATGACCATGGTGTATCGTTTTTTTTTTTTTAAATAGCTTTTCAAAGTTGTACTCAAGTACTCGATTGTACTTGGCTTCATCCACGTATGTAAAAGTCAATTCACAGGAGAAAAAAAAAACATTCGAAGGAACTAGTGGGCCACAATTGTTTGGTTGCCCAACTTGGTAGTGGCTTCTAGATCAATAGCCAGGCAGCTTACATAGTCGAGTTTTGAAGTGAAATTGGAATACGAATTACATTTGATTTATTATCAAGAAAATTAGGAAAGTGAATCTCAGTACGTTTTGATTTGCGATCTTTCTTGACTAGAACATTGGCAGCTTCACTACTACTACCATTGTCTGAAACAAATACACGCATTACACAAAATTCCACCCATTGTTAAATAACTTACTACTCATGAGTATTAAACACATCTAATTATCAGCATCATAAAATAAAAGCACAGAACTAAGTTTTACTTCATCCCTACATTTGGCTGTCCAGGCATTCTCTCTTCTCACTCTTCAGAACCTTCTCACTCTTCTCACTTTTCCAACGGTTACTTGCACTGGGTCAGTAAGGTACTCCTGTGAGACACAAGCTTATTAGCACAGTGACAATCTTTCGAAAAGTAAAAAAATAATAATACCTGGCTTAATGATCTTAAGTGCTGTACCCAAATCTATACCTGTGCAAGGGCTTCAATTTCTACTGGAATAGTTGCACTAAACAGCAACGTCTGGTGCTTTATGGGAAGATTCCGCATCACCTAAAAGCCAAGAAATAACCAATAAATAGTAGATACCATTACACAAGCAAGCGCACGCTTCAACACTGAAGTTGGCAGACGCATGGCAGCCAATAAAAGCAAAAAAAGGGAATTCAAGTAGGAATCTATACCTCTCTAATTTGCGGCTCAAACCCCATGTCCAGCATTCTGTCAGCCTCATCCAAAACAACGAATGAGATCCTAGAGAGGCAGGTGTTTCCTTGTTGTAAATGGTCAATCAAGCTTCCAAGGGTGGCAACCACAATACTTACTCCTGCCTGCAACTCAGACACCTGTTACGGTATAAACAGTTAGGCAAATGGAGAAAAAATAAATAAGTAGCACAGATATACTAAAGCTACAACAACAAAATCAAAATGATGACAACCATATCACACCAATACCTAAACTACAACAAATTACCTGCTCTGCCATA
Source organism: Papaver bracteatum (assembly GCA_023529315.1). Taxonomy (NCBI): domain Eukaryota; kingdom Viridiplantae; phylum Streptophyta; class Magnoliopsida; order Ranunculales; family Papaveraceae; genus Papaver; species Papaver bracteatum. Next base: position 724,061 of record JAJJWX010002982.1, read on the forward strand.
TTTGTTCCACCCACAACAATAGCAGATCTGATGGACTCCAGAGATCTACTGAAAGCTTTAACCTGAGTAAAATTCAATAATCATAGTCCAACGGAGAATCAGACAAGTCAATAAGAAAGGTAAGATGACCAAAAAAGAGCCAAATCAACAGAATTTTGGTGGACTCGACCTCATACTACCGACTACCTATACCAGAAAGTGCAAAAATAAAATAAAATACTGAGACTAGTTGAAACAAGAAACATAATAGAAAAGTATACAAATTGATTCATAGGCTGCCTGGCAACAAAACACAAATCTCATTGTGTAATACACAGAAAGGAAAAGGACCAGTTGTGGAATCATTTTCAAAATCTCGTGGTAAATAGTTAGTAACCTCACCTCTTTCTCTATCTGTAGGGCATGATCTCTGGTAGGTGCCAACACTAACGCAAGAGGACCATCACCTTGCCGAACAGAAGGCTGGGCTGAGCAATGCTGCAGATTTAAAACAAAATAGGTGTATAAATATAATACAAAAAACTAACGCAAGATGGTGAAATGCTTACAAAAAAGAAAGAAAAAAAAAAAGACCTGGATCATTGGAATAGCAAAAGCAGCAGTTTTCCCACTCCCAGTCTTTGCACAACCCAAAAGATCCCTTCCACTAAGAGCAACTGGTATAGCTTGGGCCTAAATAGAGGTCGGTCTAGTGTATTCGTGAAACACTATATCTTTCATGATACTTTCATGCAAACACTGAAAAGAAATTACACAGTTTTAGCAATGTAAATCTCAGTCATAGACTTGTACTATCCAGAAAAGAAAATAGTGTACCATGTCTGTAAATGATTCAATTGGCGCAGGAGCGGAACCTGGTGCTGCAGTAACATCAACATTTGGCCGCAAGCGGGTCTCTTTAATCTGTGAGAACTGAGAAGAATCCAGTAAGTCGATTTCATAAAATTTAGAATTTGAAATCACATGTGAAGCATGGAAAAGCACTTTCCCTGACTGGAAATTCCATTTGATTACAATAGGTAATTAACCACGTTGTATGCCACTAACTGCAGATATCACTTTTTACATAATGCACGGGAACTTTCTTGACAGAACAAAAAATTACATAAGAAGAATATTACTCACATATTGGTTGTGTCTGCATTGATGCTCTCGAACAGGCCAAAGACTTTCCACAAAAGGCGAAAACTGGGAAACCGATTCTAATTTTGAAAATAGGGAATCAGAAACCATTTTCGTAACCACACCACTTTTAACCTCCCCTGTTGACGTTTTCTTTTCCAAATTATAAGAATATAGAGAGACTTTTTTTATATCTGCTCGGCAATTACTTGGGTTGGACTCAATAATAATCCGGTCAGCTCCTGCAACCCCATGGAAAAAAGCAGAACTCCCAGTGCCCCAATGGAAAGGTAATTCCAAAGTGATTTCAGTCCAACTACTATATCTACTGATAGAAGCATCATCACTACATATCCATAGCTTTGCGACATCACTAGTCCATCGTTGGCATAAAGCTAAATGCCCACCCACTTCTATTAAACTATAGAAAGAATCAAAATAGCGCTCTGGTGGATCCATACATTTCTCTCTAATTTCTTTAGGGACACTTGTTACTTTAAATTTCTCACTTGCAACATCAAATGAATTCAAGAAATTAGGAATGCCCATCGACTTATCACCCCAATAGATAAAACCATTTGCATAAATAGAATTTTTTACACGATAAGAGAATGGCACCTCGGCTTCAATTTTTCTCCAATTGCTTTCTCCTACTGTCAGGACCTCACAAATGTTTGTCCTTCGTATGCCGTCACCTAGACCCACAGGCTTATAAATGTCCACTGGCTCACGTACCCTCCAAGTGCATACAACTTTGTGAGTTTTGGTGGCAGGATCAAATCCGAAGAAATAAGTTGGTAGCCATGCCCCACGTTCATACTCTTTAACGAAATTGTACTTTTTATCTGTACGAAGCGATGAAGATATCCATGATGTTGATTCTCTGGTGCTTGGATTTAATATGCGGACAGCAGCTTGGCAACGGTTGACGAAACAGATCAAACCATTGACGGGTTTTAGAATCTCAGTATAATAAAATGCTGACTGCTCTAATCTTCTTACAATACTACTAATGGGAGGCAGTGTTCCACTTCCAAACAAATTACCTAACAATATGGATTGCTGATATCTATACTCTCTCACACCCCCATACATAGTTGAACTCTTGAACCCTGAATTATGCATTGTTTTTTGAAAAATATCAACCTCAGTATGACGCGGAATAACAATATAGAAATCTGGACAATTTTGCTTTGACCGAGTGAAGTGTAAATCAATCAAACGTTGATCTTGGGAAATTGAGAACCGCCAATGTTTGCTGACACACTTGAAACGCATCAGTGATTTTATTGGGATCCTGCTCAACACCTCAAGAAATATTCGATTGATATCAAAAATATTGTTGCTGTTGCTACTACTACCAACAACAACTTCTGAATCAACATGCCCACCACTACGCTTGTCCTCCACCTTCCTGCCACTACACTTGATCATTGCCCTATCCATCTTCATCTTCTTAACTCCTCTAATATTTTCCTCTTCTTCACTTTTGGTGCTACTACTACCACCAACAACAACTTCTGAATCAACATGCCCACCACTACGCTTGTCCTCCACCTTACTGCCACTACACTTGATCATTGGCCTATCCATCTTCATCTTCTTAACTCCTTTAATATTTTCATCTTCTTCACTTTTGGTGCTGCTATCACTATCAACAACAACTTCTGAATCAACATGCCCACCACTACGCTTGTCCTCCACCTTACTGCCACTACACTTGATCATTGGCCTATCCATCTTCATCTTCTTAACTCCTCTAATATTTTCCTCTTCTTCACTTTTGGTGCTGCTATCACTATCAACAACAACTTCTGAATCAACATGCCCACCACTACGCTTGTCCTCCACCTTCCTGCCACTACATTTCATCATTGGCTTCCAGTTATTCATCTTCTTAACTCCTCTAATATTTTCCTCTTCTTCGCTGTTGCTGTTGCTACTACCACCAACAATAACTTCTGAATCAACATGCCCACCACTACGCTTGTCCTCCACCTTACTGCCACTACACTTCATCATTGGCTTCCAGTTATCATCCATCTTCATCTTCATCTTCTTAACTCCTCTAATATTTTCCTCTTCTTCATTTTTGGTGCTGCTATTACTACCACCAACAACTTCTGAATCAACATGCCCACTACTACCCTTGTCCTCCACCTTACTGCCACTACACTTCATCATTGGCTTCCAGTTACTATCCATCTTCATCTTCATCTTCTTAACTCCTCCAGTATTTTGCTCTTCTTCACTTTTCCTGCTGCTATTACTACTACCAATACTAACACTGCCACTAAACTGATTATTCACCTTCTTCTTACTCTCTTTGGTAGTTTCCTGCTGCTTACTGTTGGTGTTATTTTCATGTCTTTTTCTCTTTTTCCCATAAAATCTTATATTAGCTAAACTCAATTTAATAGGGTTCACAGGATATTTTAATCTCTTCTTAGGTTTGATACCCATTATCAAATTCACTGCATCCAAAAACACAAATAAATCCACCTTAATTTAAAAAAATCCCCAAAATGTTTCAATTTATGAAACCCTAACTTTCAAAATCCCTAACATTATCAGATTATTATCAGAATTAAAGAAGAATAGGAAGATAAAATAATTTAACTTACCTTTTGATGTGATATTAAACTGAAAATTGTGGTGCTGGTGGGCGGTTAAAACTCCGGTGATGGGTGGTTCCAGGAGGGAAGAACGAGGAGGAAATAAATACTCTACGGCACTAGTTCGAGGAGAAGAGAAACTTAAGGTTAGGGCTTTAAAGAGTTTTATTATCAACGGCCGCTATTAATCGGTCTAAAACTTTGGTTTCTTCGCAAAGCTGCTAACGGGCTGGGTTGCATGGACGCTCCATTTCTTGAGCCGTGTCCGCGTCTGGTTTGGACGCACCGATGACGCGTGTCCGACACATTTTTTTTTCATTTTCATTTAAACTTCTTCCTTTATTTTTACTATTATTAACCAAATGAAGAAAAACAAGCATTTAGATCAATAATTTAGGTCTTTATTAGGGTTTTGTAATTGGAAATGACATCACGTATACTCTTAGTTGGGCATGTATTGTTCCAAGAATGCATTTTGATTGTGTCATGTGTTTAATAGTGACTGATTGTTTGACATTCGACGTGTATAAACAAACGATATCTTTTTTTCTTTTGAAATTTATACACATCTAATTTTTAGGGTCGAATTACTTGACTTTGTTGTATAAATACATGATTATATATATAAATAAAATATGTATATACGCGTCCGCGTCCTAGTTTTTTAAGAATTTTGTAGTGTCCGCGTCGTGTCGTGTCCGCGTCTACGCGTCCGCGTCTGTGCAACCCAGCTAACGGGGTACCAAATAGCTGGGTAGTATTTCGGTACACCCCAAACAATTTGGTATTTTTTATTAGTAATTTTGGATTTTCGGGAACAAAAACAAGATTTAACGGCTTCAGACCAAAAAACTGCACCGAACCAAGAGTTTCTTTTTCTCCGAAGGATAAAAGGGTTCAAAAGAGCTAAGAGCATCTCCAACGGGACCTTGGAGTTTAGCTTGAGTGTAACTCTCAATTTACAGATGTGAGAATAAAATCTCCTTAATTTGAGGAGGTTAAGAGAAACCATCTCCAACCGTAAGGGCAACTCCTATGGTATGGAGGTAAAAACATTCATAAGTTAAAGAGTATCCATATATAGGAGGATCCTCAGTATCTAGTGGAGACAAAACCCACCATGGAAAATTAAAAATGAAAAACAGTCCATCCGCTCCCTCTTAGGCCGGATTCTCAAAAAAGATTTGAGTTCTCAAAAATTTGATATTTACAACGCTTAAAAACGTTACAAATTGAAGGGGTTGTTGTAGAGGGTCCATCCGATTATTGGATGACCGGGTAGTATGGTTATTTTCACAGTCTGTAATATTTAATTTACTGATTTTTGATAAGGGTAGTCTGGTCATTTTTCACGGTCTCCATAATATTTATTGCACTTTTTCCAATAAGGGTAATATGGTAATTTTCATAGTCTGTGAGAATTACTTTACTTATTTTTGATAAGGGTAGTATGGTCATTTTCATAGTCTCCATAATACTTATTGCATTTTTTTCCAATAAGGGTAATATGGTCATTTTCACAATCTGTAACATTTACTTTACTTATTTCCGATAAGGGTAGTATGGTCATTTTCACAATCTCCATAATATTTATTGCACTTTTTTCCAATAAGGGTAATATGGTCATTTTCACAATCGGTAACATTTACTTTACTTATTTCCGATAAGGGTAGTATGGTCATTTTCACTGTCTCCATAATATTTATTCCTCTTTTTTCCAATAAGGGTAATATGGTCATTTTCACAATCGGTAAGAATTACTTTACTTATTTCCGATAAGGTAGTATGGTCATTTTCACTGTCTCCATAATATTTATTCCACTTTTTCCAATAAGGGTAATATGGTCATTTTCATCCGAACAAGAAACTCAGGTTTAATTCTACTAATTTTTGAACCTGTGATGTTCAAGTCTGATATATTTAGTCTTCAGTTCATCCGAACGAGAAACTCAGGTCTAACTCTAGTAATCTTTGAACATGTGATGTTGAATTCTGATATATTTCGTCTCCAGTTCATCCGAAAGAGAAACTCAGGTCTAACTCTAGTAAGGATGCAAAAGGGCCGGTTCAATCCGGTTTTCTGTTGGAACCGGTCCCTGTACCTGGTGTTGACCGGTACCTCATTTTGAGGACCGGTACTTGTACCTGTTAGACCGGTCCGGTACAAGTCCGGAACCTGAGTTTTACCCTAAGTCAAAATAAATCAAATCAGAACTAGGAAGCCATTAACATGGAACCAAAGAAACTATTTTTCAGCTTGAATCCCTGTTAACTCACGAGTTTGAGCATAACTTAATGTACCATAGTGAATAATAATTTCAATTTAGTATTACAGTCTTGATCATTCAAGATGCTCTTCAAATCCAACAACAAATACACTTTTAATTTGTCCACCATTTCTTCCATTTTGACGTGATTCATCATTAACCCATCTTCTCTGTCTTGTTCAATTTAACACTAGCAACATCATTGGTACACTTTAACATCATTAACCCTTTTAATTAATTGGTGAATCTAAAAACCCCTCTCCTGAATTTCACTAAAACAACACCAGATCTACTTCCTTGACTCTATATTTGCTCAAATTCCTTCTTCCACTCATTTCCTTGTCGATTTCTTCATTTCTTCATCTCCAACAAATCCCCAATTCGTCAGTAACATCAACAATGCATCCATCTCAAATTCTCAGCAAAACCATCTTTACTTCTTTTGATTTGCATCTTCAGAACTTACAACTCGTGACTAGTAGCCACCATGGATAAGAAGAAGATCAGTTCATGGGCCATCAACCTTGCCTTCTAAAATCTCTCTTTACAAATCTCAATTTATGAAATCTCATCGAGAACAACAGTCGGCATGGATAAGAAGAAGAAACATGAGTGAAATGAAATCAGTTCCTCATACATAATAGGAGTCTTAATACCTAAGGTGGACGGCTTAGATTAAAACTAGCTCAAGATCTGAACGACTGGTATTAACCGGTACTTATAGTCCGGTACAAGCCGGTCCCAAGCCAAGAACCGTTCCATGTATCTGATTCTATCCCGATTCTCATTTTCAGTCCCGGTCCCTGTATCGGCTACACCGGTACGGTTCTGGTACCGTTTCTCCGGTTCCAGTCCGGTACAGGTCTTCTTGACCGGTTCTTGTGCATCCTTAAACTCTAGTAATCTTTGAACCTGTGATGTTCAATTCCGATATATTTCGTCTCCTGTTTATCCGAAAGAGAAACTCAGGTCTAACTCTAGTAATATTTGAACCTGTGATGTTCAATTCTGATATATTTCGTCTCCAGTTCATCCGAAAGAGAAACTCAGGTCTAACTCTAGTAATCTTTGAACCTGTGATGTTCAATTCTAATATATTTCGTCTCCAGTTCATCAGAACGAGAAACTCAGGTCTAACTCTAGGAATCTTTGAACCTGTGATGTTCAATTCTGATATATTTAGTCTTCAGTTCATCCGAACGAGAAACTCAGGTCTAACTCTAGTAATCTTTGAACCTGTAAATGGATACAATATGCCAGAATAGAGTTTGTTTAAGGTTTCGGGGAATATTCCAAAGGAATCTTACCTGTAAATGGATGGATTCATCGTTCTTACCAAGTTTCCGACTTATAGTAATCCACTCCCGTCCAGGTATCGATCGCGGAGCCAGGGTATGCATACAATATGCCAGAATATGTTTGTTTAAGGTTTCGGGGAATATTCCAAAGGAATCTTACTTGTAAATGGATGGATTCATCGTTCTTACTAAGTTTCCGACTTATAGTAGTCCACTCACGTCCAAGTTTCGATCTCGGAGCCAGGGTATGCATACAACATCGATTTCGGTGACGTATCCTTATAAGTTTGAAGACAGAACCCTCCCGGAGCTTCGTGGTTCATAGTTTGTATGCCGTTATACCACATTTGAAGTTCAAATCGACACTGAGATTCATATTTATCGATTTCGTTGGTGTATCATGCTAAGTTTGAAGTCTAAACCCTCCTGGAGCTTCTTGTTCATAGTTTTATGCTTCTTGAATCTACGAGTGTGAACTAAAGCTACTTCATGACATGTATGAATAGTCGAAATTACTTCGTGACCTATGTACACTAGTCGAAATTCATACCGGAAGCACAAAAACACAAAGAGAAAGCACAAAGAAAGTCACCAATTATCGAATTCACTTCTTATTTTTCAGCTTCATTCTTATACATTTTTTGGATTTTTTTATATGAGAATGTCGACAACAATGTCCTAAATTTATTAATAATTTTTTTCGATTTTTTTTCATACCGAAAGTTGATAATTTAACCGAATACATGAGTTTATACTAGCACAAAAAGAAACACACAAGCTTCCCAATCCGTATGAGCATCCTAAAGTGAATCTACACCGTCCCATAATTTATGCTATCCGTATGACCTCCTTATCTAATGTCTAGAGTGTTTTTGACTTATCTACACAAAAGGAGAGAGAGAGAAAACCTCTACCCATTTTCCGCTTCTTATCTCCGTCACACTCTTTGAAAACCCTAATTTCTCCCCTTTCCCCACTCTAAACCTTCATCTTCTAACGCTAAATCACTCTCATAAACTCCAATTTCATAACCTTAAATCTCAGTTTTCTTAATCAATTCACTCTAAATATCTAATTTCTTACCCCCAAAACCGTTTTCTTAAACTCTAATCAACCCACAGTTAGAATCACACATAGAGAATCATCAATCGAGAAGATGCCGAAAGGTTCAAAGAAGAGAATAGCTGAGAGGAGGAAGGAGGAAACTGGAATCCAAACTCCTCCTAATGGTTTTTTGTTTTCATCTTCAAACTCTAAATCTATGTTTATACTTTATTGATTTGAAATTTGAAATTTGTTTTGATTATGATTTTGATTTTTTACTGTTGTTTCTTTTGATAAGAATTGAGGATCCGAAATCGAACTATAAAATAGCAGATGTACGAAGTTTGTTTTGCCGAGAAGAGTAGGTCAACATAAATGAAGCTTCTGTTGTTGAATTAATAGATAAGTGGGAGAATGAAGGTGGTGATTGATGTTAAAGAGATGGGTTCACTGGATTTTAGGGGTTTGAGAAAATTGAACTGATAAGAAATAAAGATTTGATGGTGGTGGTTATTATGATGAAAAAATTAGTATATTGGTGAAATTCAAATTGCAAATGAGGAATTGAAGCTCAAGTTTGGAAAAAGCTCGAACCTGGTTTCGAGGAGGTATTGCTGGTTAGATGGAATGGTTGCTGGTTAGCTTGAACCTGATTTTCTGTAATTTCTCCCTTTTTCTTCTTAATTTCTCATCATTTAGAATTTTGTTGATTTCTTGTACAAAAACCATGGATTTTACAGGGTTTTATGTGAATTTCATAGTGGTGATTTTGATTGTTACACAGGCAGTTTAAGACTAAAATGTTGGGTTGTAGTTAATTGTCAAGGTAAAATGGGTTTGATTTGGTTGTGGAATTGAATTTTGGTGGTGATAGAAAGATGATAATGGAGATATTGATGATGAATTAGAAGATGGGTTAAACTCATATTTGAGTTTGGTGGTGTTCTCGAATTGCAGGTAAAGATCAGATGGATGAGAGGTTGCAGGCTGGTAAATGCAGTAGATGTATGTTAGATTATGTACCAATTACAGGTGCTGAGATTATATGGCAGCAAGGTGCAATGACTGTTCTGCATAGAATGGTTAGGTCATGAAGGAGATGTTGTGATGCAGGTGGAGTTGATGTTGTTGCTTGTCAGGATGGTAGTGCATATGATTGTGCAAGTAATGTCGATGCAGATATTGGGATGGTTGAGCTGAGAACTAGAACGACTGTGAATTATGAACACTGGATATGATGAGAGTCTGCTAGGTTGAGGAAAGTGAGTCTGGTGGGTGACTATGTTGTGAAGGTAGTGGTATGAGACATTGCAGGGGTACTGTGGAGTGAAAATGGAGGTGTTAGCGGCCTATGGTGTTCAAGGGTTACAACTGTTGAGACAGTGATAAGTTTGTGTGAGTGATGACGAAAAATATGAACTGGATGTATGTTGCAGAAGCTACAACAATGATTTGAATTGGGACTGTCAGAGATTGCGGTAGTTTCTATGAGTAATTGAATGGGATGTGTATGAACTAGAATACTAGATGTATGCTTAGGGTTGCAGTTTATGAAACTGAGATGCAGGTGCTAGCGCAATTCTGGTGACAAGTGTTGAGAGGTAGAAGCAAATTTATGTATTGTGTTTCTGGTAAATAGATGGTTATTAAAGTATTAGTGTTTGTAAGGTAAAATTGCTTCTACCCCAAACACAGAAATTTGTATGATGTTGTTGCTGAGAGTCGATCACTGCTTCAATCTTCAATTGAATTATGGTTAAGGAATTATAATGGGGTGTGGATAACCAATGGTGTAAGAGAAATTGTGTGTAAGCAGACGGGGCATAAACATCCTTAGAGTAAAAGGACGGGGGCGCAAATATCCGGGGCTACGGGATAAAACAACAACATGCTATACGGAATCGGATCTACGAGAATAAGTTGCAGCACGCTACACCGAATCATCTAGGAAAGAATTGTCATTTAATCGCCGATTGTCTTTCATAACTTGTTAATTGCAGATTAATCTCCATTTAATCGCCGGCTCTCGCCGCCGGCATTCTGCTGATGTAACTGGCCGAAGAAAGTATCGTCGACGATGACGTCATACTGACTTTAATGGTGACGTCACGGTGACGTGGCTGACGGCGTTAACTAACGCCGTTGCTTCTAACGAAATATTCGGCGAATATACTGACGGCATCTGTAACGGTAACGAAATATGTCCTTTTGAAGGAATCTTTCTGCTACTGACGTCATTCTGCTGACGTGTCGAGGTGACCTGTCAGCGCTTGGATGACGTGGCACGGTGCCACATCAGCACGCCGATGATGTGGCAGGTTGAGTATTTCCTTTTGCTAACGTGGCAGATTGAGCACTTCCTTTTGCTGACGTGGCAGGTTGCTTTAATTTTGCTGACGTGGCGGTCACCGGTTGGTCAAGCCTAGTGATGTGGCGTGATGACGTGGCACAGGTGAGGGGGCTTCCTAGTTGCTTGATTTGAACCTATGCACATGGGCTTCCATGCAAGGTGTTTCTTAGGCCTAGTTAGTACTACTTGGGTAAACAAGGGAAGCACCTTAGGCCCAACGAACCCTCTTTTGCTACTAGTAGGATCTTTGAAGGCCTTGGTTAGCCCATTTATTTGTGTAGAATATTAGGGGTACAAACAATTAGAGATTTAATTTTGTATCTAAATTCTCAATTTTTTTTTTTTTTAAAATCCAATATGTACCACAACTCAGAATTAGAGTTGTCAGAAGTGACATACAACTCTTCCCATAGTTGTCAACTAGATGATATACAACCCTCCCCACAGTTGTCAAAGAATTGTCATACCACTTTTCCCATTGTTGTCAAAGAATTGATATACAACTCTAACCATAGTTGTCAACGTATGTGCTACAACCTAAATAAGTGTAGTGTAGGAGTTAGTTTCACAACCCATGTAAGAGTTGTGTTAGGCATTAAGAGCAAATTTCGAAAGACTTTGACAACTGACAAAAGCATTGTACAAAATTAAACTACAACTATGTTTACGACTCTATCTGAAGAGTTGTATAGATTTGAGGACTTTCTACCCCCATGCAACCATTCGATAAACGTCGTCGTAGATGTATGACAACTATTTTTGGGAGTAGTTGATCACTGTTTTTCCGGTAGTGTTACTAAAAATATTCCAAGGAACATAATGACATTCTTTGGAGCATTAATTCTCTTGTCCTTCGTATCAAAGACGAGGTAGAGTACGCTGAAGCCATTACCTTTGTTTCGGTTGCTAAAAATGTAAATGCCATGGCATTATGTTTGTCAGTATGTTGTACACGATTGTGTAACAGGATGGTGAAATTCTTCATCACCCCCTTACTTGTATTTCTCCGAGCCTCAACTTTAATGAGGTGATATGTGGCCTATTTTTATTTTATGACACGTATCTAACTGTCCCCTCCAAACTTTACATTTTGAAAAAAAAAAAAAAAATTAATGGGAAAAAAAAAAAAAAAATTTATAAAAAAAAAAAAAAAAAAAAAAAATTATAAATAAAGATAAAATTGTTTTTTTTTAAATCAACATTATACGGCATGTCAACATATATAAAAATGGACCCGAACATATCCCCAATTAACTATTATTGGGGCTGTAGGAGGGAGAACTTTTTAGGGCTAAAATGCTATGTGTAGTCAAAAATTGGATAGGGGGAGGACTTAAGGTTTATGAAAAGGTCAAAAATACCCTTGCCTAAATTTCACTATTCATTAAAAAAAAACACCTAAATCTATAATCTTCTCCTTCTCCTTCTCATTCACAAATCATGATGATCATGATTTCATCATGATGAAGATCACTAAAAAAAACTAAATCTATTATCTTCTTCCTATCATTCTCTTCCCATATTGTACTGGTCGCAAAACTCATGCTTTGGTGAGAGCTGAACTGGTACGTATATTCACAACTTCCTCAAACTTTGTTATATTCACAACTTACATGTAACTCGATGATATTCACAACTTACCTCAACCTCTTATGGACAACTATGTGATTCACATTGTATTTGTAAATTAGGAGGCCGCAAATCCTGATGCAGTGATCACTCCTGAGGATGTGTGGGTTAGAGATCATACATAAGAAGGTGGTTCTATTTTACCTAGCGCGGTGCAGTTCGCTATGAGTAAGTTTACTTTACAGTTATTTCAACTCTTTTAAAACTATGTACTAGGTAGTCAAGATATTAGAATTTAATCGGTTGTTATGCTCAACATTATAGGAGAAGCTCAAGTTGGCCCAAGATGAGATCAAAGAAAAACAGGATGCATGTCTTCTAGTAAAAGAACCTTGTGCAATGACTAAAGCTTTTTGGCGGGATTCTAGAGGACGGGTTCGTTCTGTTGGTCCTATATCTCGTACACAAATCAATCTTTCTGCTCCAGCGCGTCAAAAGGTAAATGAACTGAAAGCGAAGGATGGTGGTGTTGGGGTGGTGTTGGTGTGCTGGTGGAAGAAATAGGTGGCAAGGTGGGTGTTCTGATTGATGGCTTTGTGAAATTGTGCCATGTAGTGGATGAAATTAAATATGCACTTCCAGTATCAGTGAGCTCGAACGTACCCAACACCTCAAGAGATGTAGCCTCGCATCATTCATGCGGTGTTTCTTCTTCACCTCAAACAGGTTCACATGCTGCGACAAGTTCACCTGCTGGGAATACTGCATCACCAGCTTCATCAAGAGCACCTGCTGGGAATATACTGCATCACCAGCTTCATCAAGATCACCCGGTGAACCACTTTGTTCGTTACTGAACTTTGAGAATTAAGTAATTGCAACTGGTGAGCTCTGTACTGGTGCTTTAACAGATAAGTTTCAGGGAGATCCAATACCTATACATCTTGCCAAGGTATGTATCGATGATATTCTCATCCCAGATGAAATCACTGCGAAATCTAACAAGTATGCAGCAACCTTCATAGAAGTTGGAATTGGTGGATATATGCTTCATCCAAATATGTGCCTCTCAAAAAAAGACTCGCCATCTCTTACTTTTTGAGCTAATAGATCTCAGCCTTTTTGAGCATCATGTAATATCTGCCTTGACTTATACAGATCTTTTTGTTATACTTGTGCAGTTCAAACTTTTGTACTCATGCTGACTGATGTGCATACTCTTATGCAGCTGTACATAAAAAGTATATAGGTTCTTTTTTTGATTTTTTTGGTAGTTCACACTTTTGTACGTATGCTGACTGATGCGCATACTCTTATGCAGCTGTGCATAAAAAGTATTTAGGATTTGTTTTGATCTTTTTTGGTGGTTCACACTTTTGTGTGAACTGACTGATATGGATACGTTTATGCAGTTGTGCATAATAAGAGCTTTACCTGAAGCAACTTTTTTGGTCCAATGTAACGTTTTTCTATATATGTGAACAAAAACCGGCTTATGAATGGATATTTTCTTTCAGTTCATGATTTTTCTTGTATATATATGTACCTGGTTTTTGTTATGTTATATGTGAATGCACAGGGACTTCAGACAAGGTCAGTTGAAGTAGTAGTAGCCACCAGGGGAAATATCAATCTCTGGTAAGTACTTCACTTGGTTATACTTGTATTATTAAGTTAAAATTTGTGTATTTGACACTCATTTTATACTTGCGAGGTATTGCGCTGGTGGTAAGTCAAATGCAGTGGGGTTAGCATCAACTTGTGTACCTTCTAGATTACCTGGTAAGTACTTAACTGTAGTTTTAGCACAATTTGTGTTCATTTTATTTGATTCATGGAGACACTTATCATATAGTTCTGTGGATTTACTATAGGGTACCAAAAACTACAGCGGTGGGATGATGCTCTCAAGGCGTGCACTGTCAAAGAAACTCACTAAGTCTGCAATTGCAGGTGGTACCTAATTTTTTTTATAAAATTTCTTTTTGTTTCTGTGCATCTACTTTTGGTCCTGAGAATTGACTTTGTATGAAATTGGTAGATTTTTGTTTTTGAGTGTCTTCATAATGTTTTGTTTCTATTTGTGTTTGCAGAAACCTAAGATTCAAATCTGGTTGTTTGAGCAAAAGGAATAAAGGATCGAGGGACGAATTATTATAAGTTACTATCATCCTTCTAATTATTTATTTTTAATGTGGTATAATTTAGTTGTTATTGATGTATGAAGGACTGTGTTAGTTTCAGCTGTAGGAACATATACGTTCCAAGATTTTGTATTTATATAGTCTTGCAATTGGGAGTTCCCCCATGGGAGTTTCCATCATAAGGGGCATTGTCTTGTGTAAACCAAAACCAGGGTAACAGATATACACTTTAATGTTTGCGTATTTGGGAATGCAGTCACAAGAAAACATTTTGAGTAGGCTCACTAGATGTTTATGGTGCAAAATGAAAGGGTTCTCTTCTTTTTCCTGTAGCTAGTGTAATGGGCATGATCCCAATAGATCTATTATGATATGTTATCAGAATGATTTTATAAGGACCCTCAAGCTCGTCAACGTTTTTAGACCAGCCAAGAGTCGATTAGGCCGCTAATAACCCGATTAGTTAACGTAGATTTTAATTAATAAGAATTAATATAACAGTGATCTAGATACGAAACTAGTATCACTAGACAGGTCTTGAAAAGTTACGTGGAATGGTCAAATCGAACGTGTCATTCGGACACCGGACGGGGAATATATCAATGGAGTTGTACGAGGGGCAAAATTGTCATTTCTCATCAAAACCCATTGGGATAAACTCGATCCCATCTCATTCTTATTCATTCATTCTTTCTTTCTTTCTTTCTTTCTTTCTTCTCCTTCTTTATTCTTCTGCTCCTCTTCTCCTCTGTTCCTTTTATGTCGAGTTTGAGAGTTGAATTAGTGTTGTGAGATCGTGAGGATTATGAAGAGATTAGGTCTTGACTGAGAGAGATGGTGTGTTGATATGTTTATCGAATTTAGTCTTCGCATGAAAGGTAAATCAGAGTTTTAATTTAGGATTTCAATTTGGTTCGATCTGCTTTGTGAAACTGTTATATTTTGATTGATTTTAAGTGGGTTTGCTTTTGATTTAAGGTAGAGATGAGTATATAGAGTTTAATTTTGATTTTATATAGAAATAAGGTTTCTGTTCTTCCCTAAATCAAACCAGAAATTAGGGTTTATGCGAATTAGGTTGATTGAGCCGTTTTCTGCTGATGAAGAAGATGAATTAGATTGAGGTTGGGATTTAAATTCAGAGTTTTGCAGAGAAGAATCAGAAGTTAGTGGATTTAATTGAGATGAATGTCTTGTGTAGAATTGAGTTGTGAATCGAATTAAGGTTTGAGGATATGAAGATGGGTGTGGTGCTGTTTCAATGGGGTTGATGATTGTAGGTTGAATTACAGAGAACTGGATTATGTGAATGGTGCTTGGCTGCAGTTCATGGAATTGGCAGTGATTAGATAAATAGGTGTATTTGATTAAGAGTTAATGGAGTTGTTGTTGTGATCCAAGTTCTTGGTAAAGAAATAAAGAAACTGTTGGGGTTCAATATGCAAGGCAGTTAGTGAGGATATGCAGTAAAGGTTGGTGATGTTAACTTGAGTTTAGTGTCGCTGTTATGGATGGAGTGGAGTAAAGGTAAGAAGACGACAATGCTGAGAGTGTTTCATTTGGATTGTAATTGTTGAAGCAGATATTTTGATTAAGATGAATTGGTGTGCTGGTGGTGTTGATTAGGATGTGTTGTATCTAGAGTTGGAAAGTGTGGAGAACTGATGTTGGCAGTTGAGTTGAACTGAGATGCATCTGTAGAGAAACGAAATTAAATGAATATTTAGGGTACTGCTGGGGGAAAGATTATGGCAGGTTTGATGAAGTTGTTCTGTTGATGGCACCATATTCAGTGATTAGTGAAAAAAATTTGTAACCAACATTATGCAGTCACGAATTTGTGACCAGAAATTTCTGTCACTAAAATTTAGTGACAGCCATATTTCGGTTACGAAAATGTGATAATTTAGTGACACACATAAGATTGTCACGATTAGTGACTCCTGGATAAAAATTCGTGCGAAATGAGCGTGTGCAGAGTAACACTCGGTAACATGTTAGCCGCGTGTGAATCACACGTTGACTCCATATCCATTTACTCTCCCAGCGGGTAAAAAGAAATCTTATCTCTTCGGTCTTCTTCTCTTTTCACTCTTCTACTGCTCTGGCGATAAAACTAGGGTTTAATTTTTTCACAGAAATCATCACAGAAATCTGCTCTTCATCGATTGATTTGGCCGAGAACATCACAGAAATATTGTCAATACATTTCAATCATCGATATGTGTAAGTTTTAATCGATCTGTTTCATTTTATTTTCAATCGATCTGTTTTATTGTTTCCATTCTTTAATCTGTAAAACGATTTGTTTGATATGAGTTATGTTTTGTTAATCTTCTTCATATAAATCTAATTGAAATTTTTGTCTTCTAATTTCTTGTTAGGGTTTGGAGATTTTTGAGGACTTGAAGGTTGAAGAATTTTGAAGGTATAAATCTTCTTCTTATCAACTGATTTTAGGGTTTTATGTTAATTTCGAAAAATTCTATTTTTTTTGTTGTGATTTTAGGGTTTTATGTCTCAGTTCTGTATCTTTTTGATGATTGAAGTGTGTTTATAATAGCAACACCATGTTTGTAAATATCATACTTGCTTACAATGTCTTATGTTTATAAATATCATACTTGTATGTTCAAGTTTTTGATCCACTAATCATCCTGTGTAAAGATGCATACTATTGTTAGACATGGTGTAGTTTTTTTTTTTCCTTAGAAGCATAGTAAGTTGACTAGGCAGAGTGCTACATGATAAAGGTATACTGATGAATGTGCCTATTGAATTGTAATATTCCTTGCTAAAGTCTTATATATTCTTGGAATGTTTGATGATAGCTAGAGCACTCTCTTTTCTATGAGTAAATCAATTGCTTAAGAAAAGCAATTGATTCTCTCATAGAATATATAGCGAGTGTACCAGCAGTCTCTAGATTCCAGATTGTATGGGCTTATGCTTTGGGTTTATAATTGCAGAATAAATGGATGATTATAACTTCACAATGTTGAATAATTAGTATTGAATTCAGTCATTTGGATATTGTTAGTCTTTTCCTCTCGAGCGCATGAAATGTTTTATATATTCTTATATATTCTTGGAATGTTTGATGAGAGCTAGAGCACTCTCTTTCGTATGAGTAAGTCAATTGTTTAAGAAAATCATTTGATTATCTCATACGAAAGAGAGTGCACCAGCACTCTCTAGATTCCATATTGTATGGGCTTATGCTACACCATGTCTAACAACATTATGCATTACATTACTCCTTGCTAAAGTCTTATGTATTCTTGGAATGTTTGATGAGAGCTAGAGCAGTCTCTATCCTCTGAGTAAGTCAATTGCTTAAGAAAAGCAATTGATTCTCTCATATGAAAGAGAGTGCACCAGCACTCTCTAGATTCCAGTTGGCACATCTAGGAAACATGTTGATTATATTCGTTAAGTTGCTATGTTTTACTATTATCTGAAGATTTTTTCATTAAGTGTCATAATGAGCTTCAATTGGTTAGCTAATGTTGTTCTGTATCTTTGTTATTTGCAGAGCCAGGAGAGGATCCTTTTGGCAAGAGCCAAACTGAAAAGACGCAGCGGTTAAGGAATCTGTTAAGGTAGTAACCTAAATTCCAGTTTGTATGTTCCATAAATATGCTCATCATGAATTGAACTTTTACTTCATGTTAAGGTAGTTTTTTAAGTTTAAATAAACTTTTACTTCTCTGTGAGCATGATGATAACAGTCCTAGTGGTGATTTAAAAAAGCTACTTGTAGCTCATTCTCTCTTTTTTGAGGGGATGTTTCTGTCGCTAACTTACAGGGCTTCGGCAACCCTGTACCCACTAGGACTAAGTTATTTTATTTGGTTGATTGTAACTGAGATTTGGATTTTCAAATTTTTACACGAATATAGATTTGTGTTGAGTGCAATTATTAGGGAAACTTGCAAATACATATGTGAAAGTCCCATGTGTAACCACGTCTTGATCATGGGAGCATAAATATCATTTAGTTATTACAGTTGTAGTTATTACTTTGCCTTAAATGTTAATAACATAGATATCATTTAGGTATCAATGGTTGATAAAGGCTAGATGAAATGTGCGCGTACTTCTGTTCAATACTTAGAAGGTGTAAGATCATTTATAGAGTTTGTGCGTGAAAATGCTGGTGGCAGAACTAAGTTCTCTTGTCCTTGTAATAGTTGTAAGAATGGTAAAGTACCTCTTTCTCTAGGTGAAATTGATTATCATTTGGTCAAGAATGGTATTTTGTTCACCTATACATTGTGGCATTTCCATGGGGAGAAGTCGCATGAAGGTAAACCCAGAAGTGATAATGTAGGAGTTGCAGTTGACAACGTAGGAATTGGAGACGATCTAGGAAATTCAGCTGACAATGTAGAAGTATTTGTTGAGGACAATGTAGAAGATTTTGCTGAGAACGTTAATCCCGCTTGTAGTGTAGATGAGAATGTTGGCGTACACAGTAGGGTTCACGAGTAGACTAGTAGCAACAAAAAAAGGGATTTTTATGAGCGTGCTAGAGAACCTTTATATCCTTAATGTTCTAAGGAAAAGACACCACTGTATACTGCTATTAAATTAAATAACATAAAAACCCAATATGGGTTTTCTGACAATGGTGTCACTGCACTCTTAGAATTGTTTAAGGAGTTGCTTCCTGATGGAAATACACTACCGTGTAAGTTCCATGATATAAAAAAGTTGATATAAGAAATGGGGATGGACTACATAACCTATGATGCATGCATCAATGATTGTATTTTATACTGGAAGGATCATGCATCATTGGTTAAGTGTCCTGTGTGTCAAGAACCTAGGTATGGGAAGGTCTTTAATGACGAGAGGAAGCTTACACAAGTTGCTCGCAAGACATTAAGACATTTTCCATTGATAAAAAGGCTGAAAAGGTTATATAGTGTACCATGGATAGAAGAGGCAATGTATTGGCATTCCAGAGCACAGTCAGATGGAAACCTTATGCGTCATCCAGTCGATTCTTCAGCTTGGCGATATGCGGATAATTTTTCACCGGAGTTCGCTAAGGAACCAAGGAATGTAACATTAGGTATATCAACTGATGGTTTCAACCCGAATTGGTGTTTCGGTCCTAGTCACAGCTGTTGGCCTGTAATTTTTGTCCGTATAACCTGCCTCCTTCGTTGTGCATGAAACGAGAGTTTGCAATGTTATGTTTGCTCATATCAGGCCCAAGAGCACCAGGTAAAGATATAGATGTATACTTGCAACCACTAATAGAGGAATTGATAGAGTTATGGAATGAAGGTGTACTGACATTCGACTCTTTCGCTAAAACTGATTTTTTGATGAGAACAAGATTATTGTGGGCTATTCATGATTTTCCCGCACTAGGGACTTTAGATAGATGTGTCACTCATGGTTACTATGCTTTCCCAACTTATGGAGAAGGAACAGTTTCTCAACATCTTCCGTTCACTACGAAAATTTGTTACATGGGACACCGAAGATGGCTGCCATCCAAGCATAAGTATCGAGATGATAAAACCAATTTCCATGGAGGGGTAGAGAACGGTTCAACACCATGGACACTGACAGGATTTCAGGTTCAATAGATTGTAGCTAATATTAGAACCAAGGTTGGTAAGGGAAAACAACCATCAGTAGCAAGTCGACAGAAACGTAAAAGAATACATGAAGGCGAAACTAATGTTGATGTAGAAGCTGAGGTTCATCACCACCCCTTATTTACTCGAAGATCTATCTTCTATGATCTGCCTAATTGGAGTTCAAATATGGTGCGACATAATACAGATGTTATGCATAAATAGAAAAACATAACTGAGCATCTTGTTAACACGATCATGGGTGGAAACAAGTCAAAGGATGGTCCTAATGCGCGTAGAGATATGGAAGCAATGGGGTATAAAAAGAAGCAATGGTTGAAAGTAGATGATAACTCTGGTAAAACAACAATGAAAGATGCTCCTTTTGCAATGACGAAAAAAGAGAAACTTGCATTTTGTACTGCATTGAAGAACTTAAAGGTGCCAACTTGTTTTTGTTCCAATCTTCGCACTTGCGTTAGTGTTGATCCACCTGAGTTGAAGAACTTAAAGTCTCATGATTATCATTTACTTATGCAACATTTGTTTCCGTTACTGGTTCATGCATCGCCTTTACTACCTAAACATCTGCGGCTTTATCTTTTTCGGATAAGTTTGTTTTTCAAAATTTTGTGCACGAAGGTAATCAACAGAGAACAACTTTTAAAAGCAAAGGGTACTCTAGTCAAATCAATCTATGTATTGGAAAAATACTTTCTTCCTTCCTTCTTTGTTATAAGTATACACTTGATGGTGCATTTAGCTGACGAAGCTTTGATCTGCGGTCTTGTCAGATTTAGATGGATGTATCCCTTCGAGAGGTAATTCCCAGAACTTACCTAGTTAGATAATGTATAACTTGAGTGTTTTGTTTTCATTACTGAACTGTTAACTTTTATGATCGATATTTTTAGGTTGATGAAAGGTTACAAAGGTTTGGTGCGCAATAAAAGGAACATCAATGGATGCATTGCAAGAGGATATGTTCTGCGAGAAGCCATCTTGTACAGTATGAAGGAAATATCAAATGATGGTGGTGGAACTCATAAACATACTCGACAGGCCTTTCTAGATGATGATGATGAGTTTGCCGATGAGATGCCTTTGAGTTCTGCCAAAGCTATTACTTTAACTCAAGTACAATATCAGCAAGCTCGTAGGTGGCTTCTGTCTAAGTATGTGGGAATAGATGAATGGCAGAGGTACAACTTCTTAACTTCACAGTTGTTAGATGCTTTTTGATTATTGTATTGTCAATCTAATTAACTCTGAAATGTTCTTTCATTATAGGAAGTATGATTTATACGTGAACAACGACAAATTTAATAGTCAGGAAAATATTTCTTCCACGAAAGGGCCAAAAAGCTTTCTCTTATGGTTACGCGATGAGGTACCATATATATGTTATCTTAAGAGTTGCTTACTAGTAAGTAAATTGTAGTCTAACGCCATCTAATGCAAAAACCCTTACCTGTAACACGAAAACTACATTTAGATTTTCTTTTTTAAGGATGAAAGATGATCATGGCTTTATGCTAAAACTACATTTAGATTTTCTGAACATGGTCCATGGTTGTAGTTAAAACTGCATCTTTATTTCCTCTGTAAATATTGTGGTTTTTGTTGTGCAACTGACACACATGTTCTCTTACAGATGATAGAAGCCAAAGAGACAAACTCAATACTTTGGCGACTAGTGCAAGGACCCCTCTTCAAGGCGCAGTCGTATAACAAATACCAATCCAATGGCTTTTCTCTTAGCTGTCAGGATTACGAGGAGGGTTTTGTAACACAGAACAGTGGTGTGTCTATGAAAGCCATTACAAGACATAGAGCAAAGTCCACGGACATAAATTTGGTGGAAGCTGAAATTACTTATTATGATGTCATTAAACAAATTATAAAGTTGAACTATATGGAATTCGAGGAAGTTGTTTTTTACTGTGATTGAGTCAGAGTTGAAGATAAGAGTAATGGGTGCAAAGTAGATCCAATCTCAAACTCAATAAAGGTCAACTTTTCTAAGCTACAAAGCACTAAGAGAGTGATGGATGAGCAGTTTATTCATGCATCTGAAGCGACTCAAGTATTTTATTCAAAGGATCTTGATGAAGTGGGATGGTTTTTGGTATTGCATTCGCAACAAAGGTTAACATGCATAGTAGATAAGTTAGAAATCCCTACTAGTTATCAGTCATCTCTTACTGACAATGAGAGCTTGGAGAAACTGTTATGTGTCACTGATTTACAATGCTAATGCTAATGCTACTTTATAATGCTAATGCTACTTTACAATATTTGCTAATGCTAATGCTACTTTACAATATTTCTGGTAGTTTAGAATCATGTCTGCCATATTTGTTAATGCTACTTTACAGGTTACTATAACAGCAAAAGTGGTGATGGTAGATGAAAATGGACTTCCCATTTCTAGAAACCCAACTAAGGCTGGCCATCGGAAGGGGAATTTGATTTGTAATTTTATCCCTGTCTCCTTCAAATCCTGGAGGGATGTGACAGATAACTTCAAAGAGGATGTATGAAATGAATTGCGTGTAAAATCTTCGATCTTTTGCTTATGTGAAAGTAGTGCTTTGTTTCATACTTTCTGTTACAACTGAAGCTCTGTTTTTTCAGAAATCATATATAATACCGGAGACTTCTAAGTAGAATTGTATAAGGGGAATAGCTGCTATATGGAGGAGATTCAAGTGAGAGCTAAGAATTGACTACTATGATCCTTATAACACTCATGAAGAAAGAATCGCTCATGTTCCTCCAAATGTAAAAGAAGAGGACTGGATAAAATTCTGTGAGAATGAAAAAGAGGAATCCCAACAGAAAAGTAGAGCGGAGCATAAGAAGAAAAGGAAAACATATGATTACGCCTGTACTACTGGTCACAAACCTCTTAGTTTGGTAAGAGCTGAACTGGTACGTATATCACCTGAACATACATTCTCATTCCCTCATATCTTAAATGTCTTTGAACTTAAATGTACTCGATTGATTGATCCTACTTATCATATTTGTAAAATTAGGAGAGCGAAAATCCTGGAGTTGAGATCACTCCATATGATGAGTAGATTAAAGCTCATACACAAGAGGGTGGGAAAATTCTACCTAGTGCGCAATCCTACCATGTGAGTCAGGTTATGCTTTATTTCTATTTACATATTATTCTAGTATGGTTGACCTCAGACTAATGCTTTATTTCACAAAATGTGCTCTACATTTCAAGATGCCTTAAGAAAGCGCAAGAAGATATCAATGAAAAACTAGGTGATGGTGAAACTGTAGATGAAATGGATGCATTAATTAAAGCATTTGGAAAGGATTCTAGGGGAAGAGTTCGTGTTGTTGGTCCTATTTCTCGTACACAATATGATTATTCTGCTCATGCGCGTGCCAAAGTTGATGAATTGAAGTGCAAAGATGGAGAAGTCAAACATGAGGTGAAGGATATAAATGGAAAGATGGAAATGCTACTTACCAGCTTTGGATCCTTATGTAAGGTTGTGCAAGGCATCCAATCTGTACAAGCATCATATATTGGCTCGAACCACTTTGATATTGCACATTGTTCTGCGTTTTCACCTACTACTTCAGCTGGTCATAATAGTTCACCTGCTCAGGCGCTTCCACATGAAGCTGAGACATCACTAGCTCGATTAGCAGGTGCCCGTGAGGGAGCCAAATGTTTATTGTTGAACATGGATGAAGATACTGTTGTTGTTGGTCGACTTTGTACTGGTGAATCTGCACTTATGGCTCATGGCACACTTGTAGCTGAAAATCATGCAAAAGTGTTGGTGGACCTCATAGTAATACCAACTGCACCGACCATAAAAGTTA
Source organism: Papaver bracteatum (assembly GCA_023529315.1). Lineage (NCBI taxonomy): Eukaryota > Viridiplantae > Streptophyta > Magnoliopsida > Ranunculales > Papaveraceae > Papaver > Papaver bracteatum. The sequence goes on from JAJJWX010002982.1 coordinate 747,922, forward strand.
ACGGGTTTTCTAGGACCTTTCAAGAAGTTGGAATTGGAGGCTATGTGGTTCATCCAAAAGCCTACATCCGATATGATTAGAAGGGTCTATCTGTCTTTTTGGAAATGATGTGGATAACTCAGCCAGCAGCCTATGCTTTTTTGCTATTTTGTCAGCCACCTTTTTTTGTTATTATTCGCACTTTTATATGTAAGCTGAACAACATGATATGTTCTCATAGGTAAACTCTGAGTAAACTCTAATGTAGTTGTGCTTAAGGGAGATTCTTATGCAAATGTGCATAAGAAAGTACTAATTTTAACTGACTTTGAATGTTAATATATCTTTTTTGTGAATTTTACTTTGTGTATGAGTGTAGTTTTTCTTTTGATATAATGTGTATTTGGTTGTGCATATGACTGCAGTTGAGGTTTGCTGAAGCAATATGAGCCAGATGGGGAATATCAATACCTGGTAATTACTTGACCTGTTTCTGGTTGTACATTGAAGTTGCAGTTTATGGATAAGTTTTAACCTTCAGTTTTACACTTTCTTGCAAGGTAAACTGTTATTGGATTATGCTGTTTGTGATCTCTGATAAGTCTATTTGTGATCTTCTTGACATCATGTCTTTCTTCTTTTATGTTATCTACGCTTCTGAGATCTGAGAAATTCTTGTATTTAATTTTCGGCGGCAGCAATGGCGACCGGAGATGACACAGTTCGTAAGAAGAAGAACAAAGTCTTGTTGGCTTAATAATAAATGGCTAAGGTAATGCTCACAATATGCTTATTCATATCATCTGATATTTCTCTTCCTTAGTAATGGTTGAACCTGTAATTGTTATAAGATAGCTTTCAACTGTAGAGCTTAGTAGGTATAAAGGTGAACTTGGTTCTATTCTTTAGTTATGGTGAACTTGTAATTGTTATAAGCTTTCAAATGTAGACCTGTCACTTAAATCGTGCTGCGAGTTTAGCTTTGTACATATAGTTACTGCAGTTTGAACTTTTATACCATTATTGTGTTGTTGGCTAGGTTCTTACTCTCTATCTATATAGTACAACACTCTCTCTTATCTACTAGTAAAAGTTTAAGCTTGAGTGACGCTGCTGAGGACTCTTCGAACTAACAGTTCAAAGCTGACAAGCAGTAGCCATTGAATTCTCACATTCTCAAGGATGGTGCACACGCTATGCATAATTCTCATCTGCAAATGTATTTCCAAGGTACATTTAGCTTTTGTACTAGCTCTTCATTTTGGTGCTTGATTGTGAACACAGATGGTTGTTAGAGAAATTACCACCAGTATTGTAGCTCCAAGTTAACTGACTTTTGAACAAAATTGAAATTTTAGAAGTATGCTGAAACTCTGCCTATACTTAGCATTTATGGAGTGATAAAAGAGTTATCTGTGTTAAACTCAACATGAACCCAAGTATCATGTAGCATTTATGTATACTTAGTAGTTATGGCTCATGAACACAACAGAAATTGGTTGAATGACTTCTTTTGAATGTTAGAATGAATGTTAAATTATATTGAATGACTTCTTATGTGAAATGTTGAAATGTGAAATGTGAAATGTTGGAATGTTGGAATTGGATTGTATTGTAACAATTCCAGGGGATAGGGTACCTGCAGGGTAAAATGAAAGGGATGGAAACATTAATATTGACCAGGTCAATAAAGACTGATTTTTTTTTTGTAACTAAAGGATTCGTAACGGCACAAAAGTGTAACTAATTTTTTACCAGGATAGTAGGAGTCAGTCAACGTTGACCTGGTCAAAAATTAGTGACCTTGGTAAAAATTTAGTGACGGAAAAATCTTGGTTACTAAAATTTTACTAGCACATTGTAGTCGGTCAACGTAGACTAAGTCAATGTATTTGTAACCGTAAAACTTTTTTTCGAAACGGTCTATCTCTGGTCACAAAATTTAATTTCATGACAGACGCTTGAGTGTCACTAAATGTGTCACAACCTCACATTAGTGACGACAACATGTTGGTTACGAAAATTTGTTACACACCTGGTTGTAACGGTCCGTGAGCGTCACAACCCCATTTCGTGACTGAAATAATGTGTCACAAAACGCAAAATATGGTGTGTTGGTTGTGGTCTTGACTTGAGGCTGTGAAGGGGATATGTTTTGAATCTAAACGAATTGTGGTGCTGATAAGAGTTGTAAGTTGAATTGGTGGCAGGGTTGCAATGTTGTTTATGCAGATTTGCTTGGATTGAAGTATAAAGGGTGGTGGCTTGGTAAAGTCAAAAGTTTTGGAAATAGTATGGGAATAAATGACAGGAGGTATATGAATGAGAGCAAATATGTTTGGAACTATAATTGAGATGTTGTAAAGATACAGGGAGGAAGCCTGAGTTTTATGGAATGATCTAGTGATAGAATTGAAAGGCTTGTAGAGTTAGAAATGCATCTTTTGTTGGCATGTTTGGTGTTGCATTTTGATTGTGCATTAGTGCCTTTGGTCTGTGTAATGGCTCAGGCCAGAATCCTGTTATCAGTCAGATATCTGACTGAATTACCTTAGCTGACTCATTTCATCTGACTGAGTTGACCCTATAACCAATCTTGACTCGATTTGACTCAGTGACGTAACTCGTTGACCTGACCTTGGACCAGTTGACCTTTGACTTGACCTTCGACTATACTTTGACCTTGACTGGATGTTGACTGTTGGTTGACCCTTTGACTGTTAGAAACCTTTAGTTTGACCCAAATGGATCAGGACTTAAGTTAACGGGCTTGTGTAGTGAACTTGGGCTTAATGTCATGAATTTATAGTTTGATACTTTGGACCCTTTATGGTCCGAACTAGCATTTGGTTCCTTCTACAAAGTTGTAGATATTCATAAGACATATCTAGTGGACTATTCAACCAACCTAATTGACTTAGTAAACCTTAGATGTGCTAGAGTTAGATAATTAAATAATGGAGAACCATAAATGGGCTTGGAACCATTAGATAGTTCACTTAGCTTATAACTATAGAATTGTATGAGATTATGTTTGAGCCTTGTATGATCCTTTTGGTTACATTCTCAGTTTTTGTACTGTGATTAATAGTGAATCTTTATTAACAACGATGGATCTAAGGAATGAATCAGTGGATTGTGGATTCTAAGGTAGGCGTGGCTTGACATCAAATCAGGTGGGAACCTTATAACCTTCTTGTAATCATTAAGTTCATTTTCTTCGCGAGCATGTTGTGCTTTCTATCTGTATGAGTGAATATTATATTTGCATTGAACAATATCTGTATAAAATATGATTGTATGTGTGTGATATGCATTATGTGGTTTCCCTGCGAGGAGTGTCTGTGATTCCCCACGGCTTTTATCTAAGTTAAGTATGCCGGTATGCCATTCGGTTGAATATTATGTAGTAGGGCGGTATGCCATCCGTCGACAATATTATTATACTTTTGTGCTTATGATAGTAGGGAGGTATGCCATCCGTCGGCAATAGTATTAGTAGGGCGGTACGCCATCCGTCGTCAATATTGTATATACTATTTTATTTAAGGGAAATCACTCGTGTGCATATTATGCTTGGTTGATTAACCTGTGCTTCTTGATGCGTACATTTCTGAATGTTTCCTTTCACGATTGTCTTCTTTTAAATTATTATTTTATCTTTAGAACTGTGAAGCATGTTAGTGATTACTTGAGAGTTATTTGTTTACATTGGGCACCCTTGGGATGATGTACGTGCTCACTTGTTCCCACATCAGTATTTCAGTAATCTGAAAGGATGGAGCGCTCGAGGATATCCGTTTCGTAGTTTAGAGCTCTAATGAATCTAGTGTTGTTGTGTATCTTTTATTACATGTATTCTTTCTTTTCTGTAAACAACACATTTATATATTCTTAAAACTCGAAATACTTTCATTTATATAATATCAGAGAGTTTGGGTTTTGTTATTTAGCACTTTCTATAGTTATGATTCTACAAATCGGTAATCTAGTTTTGATGTTTCAATTAGGTTGTAATCCTATCAGATAAGCATGTTTAGTATTTGGGGCGTTACAGATTTTAATATAGTAATGCCCTGAGTCAGCTCGCAGATCAATGTTTTGGTATTTGCTTGTTATATTTTGTCACATTTGTATTGCGAGTTCCTTGATTCTGTGTCACAAACTGCTATTGTTATGTTCCTTGTTATCACGAACAATTATATAGATAATTTCTGGGTATTATTCTCCTTTGAAACTGTGGGATTATGCATCTTTCAACTCATATGTGGATTTTGAAATTCTATCTTACATTGGTGTTTATCAATGTAGATATTGTGAACTTCATTAGGGGGGACACACTAGATAGTCTTAAGTTGCATAACTTTACTATTTTGATCGGGATTTAACGGGTTCGACTTGAAGGTATACCTCTTTGTTGATATGTGAAAACCTGACACTAAATATGACATGCAGTATGGTTTATCTCATACTCAGTACATGTCAATATGTAGTATGGTTTACCTCTTTATTGATATGTGAAAACCTGACACTACATATTGACATGCAGTATGGTTTACCTCGTACTCATTAAGGCCAATATGTAGTAGTATAAGAATATGTATCATAACTAAATATGAATATGTACACAGTATATTTTTCCTCCAAAACTATATATGATTTCCTCAAAAAATAAAAATCGTATGAAAAAAAACCCAGTTACCTTGATTGCCATTAAGACATGTTGTTGCCATGAGACCTCCTCTAAAGGTTCCAGTGAGAAATGTAAAATCACAGAATATCATGCGTCGACATAGTTTATATCCCTCTCTACAAGCTCCAAAGCAAACAAAAAGTCTGTTGAATCTTTTTGTAGCATCATTGAAGTTGAAATCAATAAATGACCCGGGGTTTGTTTCCTTAACAACATTCACCCACCAAGAAAGATCAGTGTAAGACTTGATATCATTACCAAAAATCTGTTTATGTGACAACTCAATGGCATGATATGCGTGGTGATACTGGATGTCGATCTCGCCACCTACTTTAATATATTCTATGACCTCTACTGGTGTTATGCGAGGGTTGTGCCTAACATACTCATGAATTAGACTGTTCATGAGTTTTCTCCTAACTCTTGGATTCTTCAACATATAACCACCGCCACAGGTGTGCCTTCCCTCATATTCCTTTATCTTAAAAACATCAATAGAACTACCAATGGCAGTTGCGTGAAGCCTCCATGAACAACCTTTCACGCTGCATACGGCGGTGAATCTCTCAAGGTCATTCTTCTTCTTAATTATCTTATATCCAGTTCTCATGCACTATTTTTGGCATGCTATACGTACGGCATCAACACCACCATAGAATAATCATTTTGGATCATCAAAAATGTTATCCCAAACGCTCTTGGGACCTCTTTACCATCTTTCAAATAACTGTTTTTTTCACTGACAACTAAGTCTGCATTATTGTCAACTTTCATACGCCTAGAAGAACTAGATGCGCCAACTAAAATTACATCCACCTGCAAATAAAAAAAAAACTGATTGCTTTGCAGAATGTAATGCAGCGATGCTCTGGAGCGTTACGTCGACAAGAATATGAACTATCGCTTGATTCTGGAAATAGTTAACCAGAATAGTCGATGGAGTCAACCAGCTCCACATATTACAGATGCAAAATTTCAAATCCTCTAAAGTTGAAAACGATGTAACCAAATACGCAAAATGGTATTGCTTATGGTATACATGAGAATAGCAAGAAAAATCTGGTCCGGGAGCAACGTTAGACATGTTAACCCTGTACAAAATGATCCAAAAATTAACTATTGGTAATATACATATCAATATGATACGTATAAGCTTGTACTGAGTCTAAAAAAGAGTCTTTATATGATACGTATTGATATCATACGTATTGACATGTACTGAGATGAACTAAAAAGTGACTCTATATGGATATGTATTGTATCATTTCGATATGTATTAACATGTTATCTCATACTCAGTAAGTTAACCAACTGCTTGACACTACATATTGACATGTAGTATGGTTTATCTCATACTCAGTAAGGCCAATATGTAGTATGGTTTACCTCTTTGTCAATATGTGAAAAGCTGACACTATATATTGACATGCAATATGGTTTATCTCGAACTCAGTATTGACATGTACTGAGATGAACCAAAAAGAGTCTTTGTATGGATATGTATTGTATCATTTCGATATGTATTGACATGTTATATGCATTACATTTTGACATGTACTGACTCATATTGATATGTATTGGCATCTACTGTAGGATGAAAAGAGAGCATGCTATATGCAGTACGTATTGGTATGTAATACAGATATAATGTATCATTAGCATGATATATGTAGTTCTGTGCCTATGAATAAATTATATTTTGAGAATCATGATCATATCAACAAAAAAAAGCATGCTAATGAACTGCAGATATATCAAAAAGAGAAAAAAAACATTACTACACGATCTGTCTAATGAAACTAAACAGAACAGCAACAGAAAAAAGTAGAAAATACAAAAATCAGATTACAAAACAGAACATACCTTGTTCGAATCTGAGATAAACCTAGTTTGAAGCTCAGATACCTAATTGAAACACACAAAAATCATGCAAATTACTTAAAAATCGAACGGACCTGAATTGAACAATGTAAATCATCATAAAACTGAAATCATAAAAGAAAGATAACAATGTACATCATATACAATTATCCTGATAGAAATCAGATCAGAATAAACCTAATTATTCATCAAGATTCCAAGAACAACAACAAATTAAAAGGATAAATACCTTGGTTCGAAGCTCAGATGAACCTAATCCGAAGCTCAGATGAAGATGATTGAAATACACTACCAGAAACGGATTCTATCCAAAACGCAGCAGCAGAGAAAAGTGAGAGAACCGATCTGACAAGGAAAAAAAGAGGAAAGAAACTGACTTTGATTTTTGTTCGTCACTTTGAGTTGTAGAAGGGTATATTTGGAATATTAAAATTACGGTCTTGTGTCAACCGCACGTGGATGGACTAGGGAATAAAGTTTCTGGTCCAAAAACATGTTTTTTGGACCAGCGGATAATTCTAATCTGGGGGTGGACTACACATTAACCGGTTCTCTCATTTATGTACTAACCAGTAATTCCTAGAAACCATATAATACTCGTACGTTTGCCGAATCCCGAATTGCTAACTAGGCCCGACTTTCTTCCACCACCACCACTTTCTTTAGGAACCGGTGGGCCCTATATAAATGTTACCGACGACAATGAGGGAGCGACACATAGACTGACAAACGGTGAGAAAAAATGATTTTGACCAACGGATCCATGGAGGGGGAAATGATCGACCGAAGAACAGCTTCCTGATGAGTCGCCGACGCTCCCCTATCCTAAAGGACAGGTGATTCTCACTGTTAAATTTGTTCATCGTTATTCTTGGTGGAAGAAAACTCGACTCCTCCGTTATTTTCTTTTCGAGCTAAGCGGCCTTCTTCCGATTAATTAAATAAATTTCATCTGTGAATGTGAATCCTAGGTTTCATAAACCCATCTCATTTCTTTCGATTTCTATTTCATTTGTTCATCTCATCGGAGAATTTTTCCTTTAGGCTTCATAATCTGTCCTGAATTCTTCAAAACCGTTAGATTAAAAATCAATTTATGAGATAATTGTTGTTTTCCCTTAACTTCGAAAGATGTTACTAGGGTTTATGAAAATTTTGTATGAATTGGTTAAAATGAGGTTGAAATTTGTAGTTGAGTAGTGGGTTTTCATTGTAATGCGGTGAATTGAAAGTTGAGATTGTGGGATTTGTTACTTTCAATGATGATTCATTGAGATATATGGCTATATTGGGGAGCTTCTGCGCTCATCAAAACCCGCATTTTAAGTAAATTAGAACACGTATATGTTCTTTATTTCTTAGTGGTACTAGTGGTGTAATTCTTGACTTCATCTGCTGAACATGTTTGGTCCGGAACGCCTTGGTCAACACATGATCTGGGACCTGCGGAGTCGTAGCAATCAATGTTGTAGCGGTGGATTGTATACCTGGATGTTGGTTGGAAGCAGTCACATCCCCTTTGTTTTGCTGGAAGTAGGCCAGACCTTTTGGGAACCCAAACACCTCACCTCTCTTGATGGTCTTGTAAGTAAGAACATTAGCAGTGTGGTGGATTAAGGCCACCAGGTGCGTAGTCAATGCGCAACGGGAGAGAGACACCCAAATCGAGTTCTCCAGGCATCTTCTGAACATTAACACCGTTCTCCTCAGAACACTTGGAGTTGTTTGTGTCTCCTTGGAACATTGGGTGCGTCCTTCTAACCGCTTACAAATGCATGAAAATACTTCTTTGGGTACTGGGCTCCACATATTTTTTTGCAAGCTTTGAAACTCAGAGTCTCTGCAGACTTTTTGTGCAGTGTGCGCCACAAATCGCACTCTTATATATGTATATATATACATAGATTGGTGCATATCATTTTTCCAAATCTTTGTACACCATCCTATCTCATTCTAAAATAGTTGTCTTATCTCTTCTCTCTAAGTACATGTGTGTTTGATGTTAAACCCATGTATCTACTATTAAAGGCATTTGAATGTGACGAGGTAGTACCTAAAAGCCTTATGTTTTCTTTCTAGGAGGTTTAAGTTTCACTATCTTTGTAATGTAGTCTCCCTTTGGCTTCTGGGCCTTATAGCTGTCACCGGAAGCTAATGTAGTTCTCTCGATGTCCTTACAACAGAATTAGATACTGCTGTATGGATTGTTACTTGGTGTTTTTGGCAGAGGATATTTCAACGTAAATTAGTTCCCAGATGGCATCTTATCATCTAAATTCATGGTTGGGATTCTGTTGGCTTCCCCAATATTTGCATCCTTAGCGGGAAGGTAAAATGGATGCAGTGTACAGATACAGGATTCCATATAATCATGTATTGTATTAGATCTTTATTGTTCTTTCTTTTTTAGTTTCCCCTTACAAATAACAACTTGAGAATCGTTGTCACCTTTTTGTTATTATCTCAATGATAATACAGCCGGGACCAGTTGTAGATTTTTTTAATTAATAACCAAGGTGTGAGGGATGCGGGTGACACTGACTGGGCAAAGGTAAGCAGTTTTAGCTCAAAATATGTGCTTGACTTATTTTAATATAATTGCTCCATCAACCTGACCTTGTGGTTCTATGATCCTACAGGCTCAGCAAACTCCTAAATATCCGAGGATAACGGCATGGCGTATCATGTAATCATCAAGGGATTCATAGATTACACACCTATTATCACAATTGATTAAGTGAACTTCCCCGCGATAATAATTGTAAGCTTTGCTTAATTTTTTGTTTGTATATGTTCTCTTGCTATGGTTAAACTGTGATGTAAGGCCAGCTGGTGATTTCAACTGTGTTTTTTATTCTTTGTGATGAAACAGTAAGAGAATGATGAAGAGAAGGAATGGAGTGATTTATTATTTATTGTTGTTAGTCAGACCAATTTTCACCTGTAGAGGGAAGGAATTGAGTGATTTATCTAATGATGCCTTCCTAGTATCAGTACCCGTCGTGTAATACAGGAATCTGAAGCAGAAGTAAACATTTGATAGGATTTGTTTCAGAGATTGGAGTAGAGAATACAGGTGAATTTCATCTAGAGTTGAAGAAATTAGTTTGTCGAGGTAAAATACAAGTTTTGCGAAATGGGTCGAGTAGATGATATGGGGAATGACAGAGAAATTGAGAGATTGTCAATGGATGGAGAAGAGATTGTGAGAAATGGTTCAGATATATTCGACAGATTGGAGAGCCACTGCTAAGGAAAAAGACTAGCACCTCCTCCCAGATTGCTCTCATTGGTGCAAATGTCTATCCTATTGAAAGCCTTGATCACGAGCAAGTGTTAGTTCTTTCTTTTTGTCTCCACTGTAGGTTTACAAGTAAGTGTTCTGTTTACTTTCTTTTTGTCTCAGCTGCAGTTGGCTTATGTTTTTTCTATGTTTTTATTGTGCAACCTGAATCTTATAGTGTTAGGAATTAGCTGACGAAATTAGTAACCGTAACCATGCAGAAGACACAAAAGTTTTATCTAAATGTTCTCTTCTGGATATCCAATAACATACTGGAATCACATTCGCATGAATCTTTTGTTCAAAGCTAATTATTTCACCAAATTTAACATTGATTTCTCTAACCTTTTCCATTAGCATGTCATGAGCTTCGAGTAAACTAGTGCCTTTAAGCCACTCAACTAATATGGTAATTCTAATAATCTACATGATCTGGGAACAAGAAAAATTTGTCTATGATATCTATACTTCTAGGATGTGTGCTATTCCTGAGATTTCAGTAATATAGTCAACTTCCCAGGGTATCATGAACATGCGTATTTGCACCCATGGTATTCTTATATAAAATTAGGAACATGATTGTTATTAGGCCTATCTGTCATAGGTCACATGAAAGGTCTTCAAAGATTGTTGTTTGTATTTTTAAAGAGTAGGCTTAGGTGTAGGTTCTGTACATTGTATAAGTAAATGGGGTTAATACGAGAGTATCTCTCTAAATGTTCCCGGACATAGATATATATCGATTATCAACAAAAGGTTATATAGACATTTACTAGTCTATATATATACATATCAACAAAAAGTTAGACGGCTTCACAAAAGGGAGTAAAGTCATTTCCGCAACTTCATGAACCAAAAACTAGCCAAAAGAAGGCTTCACAAAAGGGACTAGAGTAAAAAATAGAATAAATTCTTTTTCAATTTGGAAATTGGAATTAAAAAATAGTCTAACATATGTGTCCGAGTGCGTCCGATATGCGTCCAACGTGCGTCCCCTATGTGTCCAACGTGCGTCCAGTAGGGACATGGATTTTCACGCGTCCGACGCGCGTCGTGTGGGCATCGTGGCCGCGTCATGCGTCCGTTGTGCGTCCGACACGGACACGGGACCAAATCTGATGTGTCCGTGCTTCCCAGATTGAGATCAAATCTCTTGCCTGCCGATTATTGGAACACGGTACAAATTAAATTATTCCACTTTTGAAGTCCTTCGTAATTGGGACTCCCTAAGAATTCAATTATGACTTTGAAAAATGTTGTTTGGCCAGGAGAATTTGGGGTGTTCCCCTCTAATTCCTTGTAATATGTAATTACTGTGTCTGTGATTCACAAGATTATGTTCGTTAAAATAACGAAAAATGGGTCATTTGTCCAAAAAAAAATTAAAACACGGTTCAAATGGACGAGTAAAAAATTTTATGGGTGAAATGGACAAAATTTTTTTTAGCAAGGATGAAACTGGATTCATCCTGACTTAAACTTAAAAAATAGGAAGGATGAAACTGGATGCATCCTGTGTAAATTTAAAATAATAAAAAAGTATTTGAAAATGGCCAGGATGAAACTGGTTACATCCTGCCTATTTTTAAATTTTTGTCCATTTAAACAGTATCAAAATCTAACTGTCTTTTTCACCCAGGAAATTTTGATTTTGGTCTTTTTAACCAATTTTGTGTTAAAATAACCTATTAATCCATGTTTAATCGGTGTGCTAATCCAAAACAACCAGGAGATTATTTTACCGGCTTTCTTTTCTTATTTTTTTACTATGTCGCCAAATGGTAATTTTCCTAAAGAAGAAAAAAGAAAAGACAATCGCCCTGGAGTTTGTTTTTGTAAGGGTCTTTTAGTCATTTGCGTTATTAGGGTTATAATCTACATTTCTTCGTCTCTTTCACAACAAAATCTACATGGCGGTTTGTGTTATCGATTTCATCTCTATGGATTGGAAGTCATTAGGGTTATATTCTACAATTCTTCGTCTTCTTTCACAACAAAATCTATTTGGCGGCTGAGTTATTGAGTTCATCTCTATGGATTGGTATAGAAAAACAGGATTTTTGCCTAGAGGCTTCATTCGGCATAAGTATAAACCTCGTTATCAATTTCTTGGCACAGATGGTGATACTAAAAAAGATGAACCTAAAAAAGTTGAAGATGCCGCTGCTGATGAAGAACATAAGCGCTCTGATGAAACCAATGAAGAAGATCAGGGTGATTATGAAGAAGATCATGGTTACAATGGTGATGAAGTAGAATATTATGATGAAGAAGATTATGGTTCTTATTGTAGGGTTATTGATGATGATGAAGAAGAAGAAGATTACAGTGCTTATTATAGGGTTATTGATGATGATGAAGAAGAAGAAGATTACAGTGCTTATTATAGGGTTATTGATAGTGAGGAACAAGAAAATTATAGTGCTTATCAAAGAGTTGATGTTTCTTGTTAAGAGACATAGTGTTGTCATCTTTGGATAGAGTATATTGCATATCTCTGCATATCTTCTATCTTTAATCTAGAGTATACAACGTATATATTAGTTTCCTTGCATGTAATATATGGTGTAATATTCTCATTTACTTCTAGGATCATATCTCTTGTATAAGTAGGAACTATGTTCCATTGTAAGAAATACCGATTAATCAATATACTCTCAATTCCATGACTATCTTTGTCATGGCATCAGAGCCAACCAAGATCCAACCTTCCGCTGCAAACAACCAGTAATCAAATCCCTTGTCAAGAGACTGAAATTCCGTTAACCTTCTCATACTGATAATTTCTTCTACTTTGTTAGCTTTTCAGCCATCATCATGTCTCGAGAAGATTACCAACCAATTACAACCAAGTTCGATGGAACTAACTACAATCACTGGTCTTTCCTCATGAGAAGTTTTCTCAAGGGTAAAGGCTTATGGAAATATATTGATGGTACTGAAAAATACCCTGTTCAAACTATTCCAGAGAAAACAGATAAAGTTGAATCTTCATTCAGTGATCGTCTCAATGATTGGGAGATCAATAATCATAAGATACTCACGTGGATTGGAAATACTGTGATTACATCCATCAAAGATGCAACTTACCAGATTTGAAGTTGCCAAAGAGGCATGGGATTTTCTTTCCAAAAGGTATACACAAATTAATTTTGCTCAACGTTTCAAGCTTGAACAAGACATTCGATCCTTGAAACAACAAAGCGACCAGACAATATCGATTTTCACTCGAGATGTCTATTGTGTGGAATCACTGGCTTTAATGGAACCCAAATGGACTAGTGACGCATAACCTGTGGGAGAAATACCGAGAAGAATCAAGGTTAGTTCAACTTCTCATGGCTTTGAAAGATGAATATGAATCTGTTAGAGCATCTATTCGCACCGAACACCTCTTCCTACAGTGGAAGCCGCTTTGTCGAGCTTATCATGAAGAAACAAGGAAAAGAATTAAACCCGATATTTTCGCCGTATTTGTCGCTTCCTCACGATCAAATTACAAGAACCAGATAGACTTCAACAAGTCGTGACATGTCCCAGGTTCAATGTCACAATTGCAAACAACTTGGACACATGGCCAAAAATTGTACTCAACCACCTTCAATGTCACCAGGAACATCACAAACTTCGTCTCCATATCAATACAATTACCGCAAGGAGATAGGACATACAAGTGAACAACTGCACATCACCAACATCCGAAATATGCGTGAAAAGAGGAGAAACTCAAATGCAACATTGACACGTTTTCGCTGCACTGTCACATCCGAGATTGAGAAGAAACATGCACCATCTCTAGCCGATATCCAAGACATGATTAGACAAGCTTTGTCTATTGGTAATAATCATAATGTAGCCTCTGCACTTGCAATTCCCCTGTATTTACTCAACTGGATGGTTCCTAGACTACAAAGGTGCATCCAACCATATGACATTTAATTCACGAGTACTTTGAGAAATTACATTCCATAATAACTCCCAAAATACATACTTGATGGTTGAATTAGCGGCAACACACATTGGATTAGTTAAATCTTCGGACAAACTATGTGTTCTGACGTACTCTTAGTACCAAAGATTACCATGAATCTTATTTCTATTGGACAACCGTGTGATCAAGGATTTAATGTTCACTTCTTTCCTTCTGGTTGTGTTATACGGGATCCCAAGACGGAGAAGCTAGTTGGGATAGGGCGAGAGTGGGTCGATTATATCTCCTTGAATCTCTAGTTATCTCTCCACAAATAAAAATCATGTTGTCTGTTACTACAACTTCAACACAGTCATTCACTGTTTCTCCTTTCATGTCTTGGCATTCTAGGTTAGGTCATATTTCGTTTTCCCGTCTTACATATATGATTAATAAAGGTCTCTTAGGGTCCGTTCAGCTAGATAAAGAGCCATGCTGCATCACATGTAAGCTTGCTAAACAACCTAACTACCATTTAATAAAAGTATCACTTCTTCTCGCACCTTTCGATTTAATTCATTCAGATGTTTGGGGAAAGTCACCTCGTTGTTTCTAAAGGAGGGGCTATATATTATGTGTCCTTTATCGATGACTATACAAGATACACTTGGGTTTATCTTTTCAGTTCAAGATCCGACTTCTTAAAAATATACACTGAGTTTGCTGCCATGATCAAAACTCAGTTCACAAAAACCATTAAAATCTTTCGTGCTGATCAAGGGGGGGAATATATATCTAATCCATTTAAATTTTTTCTCAAATCGAAGGTACTCTTCTTCAACTTTCTTGTATCGAAACTCCCGAGCAAAACGGTTGCAGAACGTAAACATCGTCACATTATTGAAACTGCTAGAACCCAATTACTCTCGCATCTGTTCCTTCCAATTTTTGGGGAGAATCATTCTCACTGCTGTCTATATAATAAATCGTAGTCCAACCGTTGTTATTGGTGGAGTGTCTCCATATGAAAGATTATATGGAGAAATACCTAACTACTCGAACTCCGTGTCTTTGGTTCAACATGCTTTGTTCTCCTTCCGTAACGAGAGCGTAACAAACTTAGTAAAAAGAATGCGCTTTGTGTGTTTTTAGGTTACGGTATAGAACAAAAAGGGTATCGCATTGTTTTGATCTGTCATCAAAAACTCCGTATATCTCGTCATGTAACCTTCCGGGAGAAAATACCATATTACTCTCTCCCAAAAAAAGAAGAACTCGAGAGCTTTACATATCTTGATCCTTTTGATATCAGTTCCTCTTCAAGTTCTACATCCGAACCTATCGTTTCCACCCCGAGATCACTACTCCAACCTTAGAAACCTTTCCTACCCTAGAAACAACCGATATCGTGGATGATTTGTTCTCTAACCACTCTATGCCTCATCATCATATTGCTTCTCCCTGAACAGGGGATCCCGCACCTCAAGAGATAACTCTTGCTCCTCGAGAAAGGCGTCCACCGGCTAAGTTATCAGACTACCATTGTTACTTGTCAACTATATTGCCATTATATGAACCTAAAACTTACAGGGAAGCATCACCATTCCGGATTGGCAATGTTCAATGAAGAAAGAGTTAATTGCACTTGATAAAGCTGGAACATATGACATGGTAGACTTACCACCCGGAAAGTCTCGTGATTGGATGCAGATGGGTGTACAAGATAAAAACAAAGGCTGATGGTTCAATAGAACGCTACAAGTCTCGTCTTGTTGCAAAAGGATGTACTCAAGAGTATGGAATCGATTACGAGGAAACATTTGCACTGTAGCTCGAATGACAACTCGTGCGCACCCTTCTTGTCTTCATTTTCGCTCGTGGATGGGATCTTCATCAAATGGATGTTACTAATGCCTTTCTTCACGGAGATCTCCAAGAAGAAGTATACATGAATCCACCCCCGGGATTGTCTCATGCTCCAAATCAAGTTTGTAAGTTACGTCGAGCACTATATGGTCTCAAACAAGCACCTCGTGCTTGGTTTGAAAAGTTTAGCAGTGCTATCACTAATTATGGGTTTAGTCAAAGTGCCTATGATTCTGCTATGTTCTTTAGAAAATCGGAAAAAGGGATTGTTCTTCTTCTTCTTTATGTTGACGACATGGTTATCACAGGAAGTGATTTGGCAGGTATTAATGCCTTTGAAGTCTGAGTTAAGTTCATCTTTTGAGATGAAAGATCTTGGTCACTTGCGGTATTTTCTTGGTATAGAAGTGGATCGATCATCCACAAGTCGTTTTAATCTCCTGGTAAAATATGCTTCGAGATTCTAAGTCGTGCAGGGCTAGTTGATAACAAGACAGCTGATACTCCACTAGAATTAAACGTAAAATACAATCCTATGGATGGTGATGTCTTATCCAATCCTACATTGTATCGCCAGCTGGTTGGTAGTCTAAACTATTTAACTATCACTCGACCTGATATCAGTCATGCAGTTCATATTGTGAGTCAGTTCATGTCAGCTCCACGATCAACACATTATGCTGCTGTCCTTAGAATACTGCGCTACATCAAAGGTACATTATACCAAGGATTGCATTTTCCTTCTACTTCTGATCTTACTCTCAGGGCATACTCTGACTCTGATTGGGCTGGTGATGTTACTGATCGACGTTCCACCACTGGGTATTGTGTGTTTCTTGGCAATTCTCTAATCTCCTGGCGAAGTAAGAAACAATCTGTTGTTTCCGTTCGAGTCGAAAGTTGATATCGAGCCCTTGCTCACACCACTTCAAATTGTCTGGCTTAGATGGCTTCTAAGTGACATGGGAGTTCATCTTTCTGAACCTACTACATTATATTGTGACAACAAATCAGCTATTCATATTGCGCACAATGATGTTTTCCATGAACGAACAAAGCATATTGAGATTGATTGCCACTTTGTACGACATCATTACAAGAAATGATTGTTGATCTGATTCACCAAATCGGAGTTACAGATAGCTGATTTGTTAACTAAATCACACCCCTCTCATCGTCTTCAGTTCCTAGTATCCAAACTCAACATGTGTTCTCGACCATCTTGAGTTTGAGGGGGGGTGTTAAGAGACATAGTGTTGTCATCTTTGGATAGAGTATATTGCATATCTCTGCATATCTTCTATCTTTAATCTAGAGTATACAACGTATATATTAGTTTCCTTGCATGTAATATATGGTGTAATATTCTCATTTACTTCTAGGATCATATCTCTTGTATAAGTAGGAACTATGTTCCATTGTAAGAAATACCGATTAATCAATATACTCTCAATTCCATGACTATCTTTGTCATTTCTGATGATGAAGAAGAAGATAATTGGAATGGTTATGAAGGAGATCATTTTAAAGAAATTGAAAATTGGGAAAGATGTTATAAGTTTACTGATGTGCATGGATTTCCTCCGGATTCCGAAAATTCATCATCTCTACATTCAGATGAGTTGCCTGAATTTCCTCCAAGTCTGGAATCTCCGTTACATTCTGATGAGTGTTATTTGGATTCCGAAGACATCGTCAAACAATCTGGTAATTCCAGTCCGCCTCGGTTACTCACTGCAGAAGAAATTAAGAGAGCCTCAATCTTGGATAAAAGAGCTAGTGAATCAACTCTGATGGGGGAGTTCGAAGATAGTTACATTAGGTTTCATGAGAAATTTTTTAAGGAGAGGGAGGAAAGAGAGAAGAAGAGGGAACTTGAAGAAGAAGAGGAATGAGAATGTCAAAATGAGAGAAATTCATGAGATGGGTACTAGAAAATTTGATGTTCTTGTCCACTGGTTCCATAACAACATTACGTAAATCTAACAAAAAAAAAGAAAAGAATACAAACTATGATATGACAATTATGATCTACCCAAATTATTTTGGTTGGGTTGATATTTTTAGTTTTAGGTTAATATTTTGGTCCTGCAAGTGACTGTTTTTGTATTCAAATCTTTTCTCGTCAAAAGGTCCGAGCAGGAAGGTTATATTGGTAGTAAGTGCTTGGAGCTAGCCAAGCTTTGAAGGATGTTGTGAACATATATTGTTGGTAAATGTCAAGAAAAATAGATTTTATTTTAGATGTAGTATCGGCGATGAAGAAGTTGATTCTCTTCATCACGGATAAATGTAGCTCTTCTTATCTGTTTTTTTCAGCGTAGTGATTACTTTGTGGCATTAGTTTTTTTCATTTTTTTTTTCTTTTCTGTTTTCGACCTTCTATAGCAGCATTTGAGATATTTAGTGTGCGGGATACTTAGTTTTGCAACCTTTACTTGCACTGGATCAGCAAGGTATTTCAGTGACACACAAGCACAATGACTTTGGAATATTTCAAGACAGCCAACTCATTTCCAAAAGTTGGTTGCTACTTCTCACGTCATCTTTCTTGCCCTCTCATCGTAGTTGATTAATTATTATTTTTTTGCCGTCAGTGAAACCATCTCATAGCTCATACGTCAACTGCTAGCCACACCACTCACAGAGTCACACGTACAACGGTGAGACGAGTGATAATCCAAGAGTCTAGGTAAAACCTCAAACATGGATATCCCCGCTCAACACTTTTGCAATCGGAAAATGAGTCATTTTTCCAAATTTTTTTAAAACACGGTTCAAATGGACGAGTAAAAAATTTTATGGGTGAAATGGACAAAAAAAAATAACAAGGATGAAACTGAATTCATCCTGACTTAAACTAAAAAAATAGCAAGGATGAAACTGAATGCATCATGTGTAAAATAAAAATAAGAAAAAGTATCCGAAAATGAGCATGATGAAACTGGTTACATCCTGTTTATTTTAAAAAATTTGTCCATTTAAACAATATCTAAATCTAATTGTCCTTTTCACAAGAAAATTTTGATTTTGATCTTTTTAACCAATTTTGTGTTTTTTGCAATCCCAATATAAAAAAGATAGATCAAACTAAAAATGGATTTGACTCACTTGGTCCCACTCGTGATAGTACGGAATATATATTCAGACGAGCAGTAATGATTGTAAATCACATTATTAAGGTTTTTTTTTGTTGCGTGCAATCGACCGCGACCAAACAAGAAGTGTTGTGTGTGCGCTATTGAAAAGAACCAGTAAAACTGTTCTTTCATTTCCTTCTTTTGATAATGGGTCGTGTCTAAATTGGAGAAATTTTTTGATGGGGGCGTTTTTTGAAGGGCATGGGGGACAAATGATATGTTTAACACATGTATTTGATATTAATGAAATATGTTTCCAAAAATACCAACACCAATTAAGAAAACAAAATTTTCTCCAAAAATAAACCTATTTTGTATTTTTGAAAACATAATTCATTAATATCAAATACATGTGTCAACATATCATTTGTCCCCCATGCTTCCTTCCAAAAACGCCCCCATCAAAAAGTTTCTCTCTAAATTGGACCATTAATCACGAGCCAGTGTTTGGCAAAATATTTAGTCCCACATCTGCTATGTCGTGAGTCGTATTGAAAATATCAACCTATAAAACCTGAACTGCAAGCCTAGAATAAGCATATACCTTTCTCGGCCTTTTGGCTAAGATCAAGTGTAGTATCTGTTCTTATTGCAAGGGCCTGGCGCTCGCCTACCAATACTAATAAAAACATTCAGTATGTAGTTTGATGACTGTAAGTTCACTCGTGGTTTTTTGTCTTTGTGCAGGAACAAAATTAAGAAGCTCTGCAAGATTTAGAAATACTACAGCGTTCAAGCTCTACAATTGAAGACTATAATTTAGACTTAGATGGTAATTAAGTAGGAATTGGTGTGTGTTTTTGCTAGTGATTGGTCAATAAAGTTCAATATTGAAGCTATTGATGCTTATCTTTATAATGATTCATGGGAAAATTGGGAATCTATCCCATTTTCACTAATTGGTTTGGGGATCTATCTCATAACTGAAAAAATTAGTGAATCTATCCTAGAGAGATAAAAAATTTGTTAAGTGGGTGATATCCCACATGTGAATGTATTACGTTTTTACCCTTGGCCATTAGATGAGTGACAGGTTGGGTTTGGGCAGCTAATTGTACAGTACAAACAACAGGTATCTATACTGATTTATAAATATATATATCATCCCAATGTTCTATCAGGCATCTACTGATTTTCAAACATACCTTCTTGATTCACTTATTATTTAGCACTTCGTCCCCTAAATGATCCTTTCTTGTGCTGATTGGCTTTGGAAGTCGATGCAGGTCTTGGAACCTTCTGTGAATGCGATTGTGCGCGATCAGATTTCTGGAAAAACTGGGTTCATTTACCAGAAGCTTTATGAGAGTTAGTTCTGTTGGGTGTGTCGAATTTATGTTTTTTTGCTGGTGTCTCGTTCTGACTCATCTTAGATAACTCTCTGTGCCCCCTCTTATGCCTCCCTGCAGTAGAGGAATCAAGATTTTCAACCACGTCAACATTCTCACCTTTGTCAGAGCTGTTCTTTCCCCTGCGTTGCTCCTTGACGGTGTTGAAATATTTCACATATTTCTATGGACATCTATCTCAACTGCTGTAGCACCACATTTCCGAATAAGGATTTCCAGTATGATGGTAACCTTTTCTCTGAAATGACTTCTCGACACAGATGACCACCGAAGAATACCTTGAACAATATCTGGCAAAAGATTTTGCAGATCGCTTGCCTGCAAAGAGGATACAAGGACTTTCACAAAGCCCATGACAACTTTTACAACTTCCTTGGATTTGCTTTTAAGCAAAGCTAAAACAGATGGAACTACTTCAGGTTTACTATAATCACCGTTTACTATCTTGTTAGTACTTGAACTTCCAGGACCAAGACCTTGTCCTACCAAGAGAGTATTAGTTGGATAATAGAAACCCTGCCAAACAAATCCGCCATTTTTATCAAGAAGAACTAAGTTACCATTTGGAAGTAGTTGAATATCAACCAAACCTTTGTCGCTTGTCTTAGTTTGCCAACCAATTCGACCATTAGCATCGATTAAACCAGATTTCCGCTGCGACTAAAAACAAGTTTAGCTTTATCTCCAACAGGGCAATTAAGGTTAGCTACCCAAACCCAACGTGTTACTCATCTAACGGTCAAGGGTAAAAACGTCATACATTCGCATGTGTAAGCCCACACATGTGGGATATCACCCACTTAACAATTGTTTTCTCTCTCTAGGATAGATTCACTAATTTTTTCAGTTATGGGATAGATCCCCAAACCAATTAGTGAAAATGGGATAGATTCCCAATTTTCCCATGATTCATCTGCATTTTTGGGTTTAAGCTACGTTATGTGATACTAGTACAGTACCTACTGAAGTGGTTCTACTTTAGCTGCAACTGAAAATGCAAGCAGCGCAAATATGGTGCCATGTAAAACAACAAAGAGAGGGAATTGTTGAAGATGAAATCAGTAAGGAGAATATAGTTGTGGGTATTTTAGGGGCTAAAGTGAGACAGTGGACATTGGTTTGCTCCATCTGAATGAACAGAAGAACATAGATTTAGAACTCAATCGCTTCCATTGTTGCCATTACTGAGATTTAGGATTTGTGAAGTTGCAAGAGAACTGGCAAGTAAAATGGTCTTTGCCTGCACTGTCGAGGGAAGGCGTTGAAGAATGGTGGATTTGCATATGCATTGGAAACTTAAGCTTAACTGTTTCCACACCTAACCTTTCTACTATCAGTTCTATTCCAAGTTTCTACACCAAACGTATTTGCCACTTGTGTGTGATGTTAACAGTGTTGATTACCAGTTTTAACAGTCCCACAGTGCTCAAATTAGAGAGTGTGATTTAAATGAAGGTACTATAAAAAGTAGTTGTTCCTTTCACTTTTAGGCATCTTTGCGCTTGGGGCAATGACGCGGATAACGAGGTATTAGCAGAGGCATGCCAGTTGCTGGTTGAAAACTATTTCCAAACCCCCTCCTCGGCCTTAGGTCTCCTAGAGCCGTCTGAAATTTTCTTGAAGTGTTGTCGGAATCCTTGAACTGGAGCCTGTGACCAGTTAAGCTCAATCCTATTGCAGATTGTTAGAATCATATCTTCTAGTATGAAGAGAATAGTATATTAAATCCTTGATTTGTTCTCTCCATGATACAACACTTAAAAGAGAATCTTATAAGATGAAGAGTTTGCGCTAACGAAAATGATTTTTGAACAGCCTTCTTGAACTGATGCGTATGTGTCCGCCATCTGGACAGCCTTCGTATCTAGCTTATGTGTCCGCCATCTGGACTGAGTAGAACACAAGAAAAATGAATTTATTGACTTTCAAACTTTAGAAAAATGAATTCTCTCTCTTTGTATTCCTAAACCCAAAGAGTGATTCTACACTCACCGTGAAAGACACTTAAAGGGGAATCAATAGCCGAGCAGAGCGCTCTCTCACCATCAGGATTATTAATGGGCAAATGTGGGGCCCATCTCTATCTCACAAGGTGATTTTCACGGGACAAATATCCCGGTGAATCTAGTATTTTCGAACCCAAAAGTGGATCTGAATTTACTGAATCTTACCCACTCTCCTTCGTTTCAAATCCAAACTCCAAAGCTATCTCTCTTCCTTCTTCTCTATTGTCTTCTTCAAAATATAAGTTATAAATCCCAAGAAGAAGAATACCCAGTTGTGAAAAAAATCACATCAAAATTAAAGTCCTCACTGATTGAACAACATGAAGTACTAAGTGTTGGAAATTATTTTGGGGTTAATGGGCTAAAAGGGTATTGAAAGGATTTGAAATGGGCTCACAACTCTTTATTAAAATCTAAATTTTATTGCTCACAACAACTTGGTCGTACACTTACACTTCTTTCTTACAAACTCACTTTATATTTCACTCTTTCTCACCTATATCTCACTTCTTGTATTCACTCTCTTACACTACAAAATGCTAGCATGACAACTCCTTTTATAGGGATCTAGGAAGACTCTAGATAACCCTACAAATATCTCCAAGCCAATGTTTTTGACTAGAATACTCTAGAATACATTTGTCCTAGGCTAATCTAGAATGATCTACATTTTCTTCACGTGTCTAGATACTTCTAGATAATTCTTGATTTTTTTAAATCAAGTTTATATTTTCAACATCCTCCCCTAAACTTGATTTGTAGTAACTCCAAGAATCTCTCGCAATTTGACGAAGACCTCGTGCTTTAGTGGTTTCGTGAATATATCCGCAACTTGATTTTGAGACTTTATGTATTTCAGCTATACCTTATTCTCTGATATGCATTCTCGGATAAAATGGTACCGTGTGTCGATGTTCTTGCTACGGTCGTGGAACACTGGATTCTTTGCTAAAGCCATAGTCGACTTGTTGTCCACAAATATGGTAGTTGGTTCTTCCTGCTCTATTTTTAACTCCTTCATTAGACTCCTTAGCCATACCGCGTGACAAACACACGATGACGCTGCAACGTACTCAGCTTCGCAAGTGGAGAGTGTGACGATTGGTTGCTTCTTCGAACTCCATGTGAAGCCCGTATCTCCGAGAAAAAATACAAATCTAGTAGTACTTTTCCTTTCATCTAAATCTCCTGCCCAATCACTATCACTATATCCAACGAGTTTGTACTTGTCTGACGACGAGTAAAATAAGCCGAAATCAAGCGTTCCTTTTAAGTAGCGCAAAATTCTCTTGGCAACCTTCATATGGGTAGTCGTAGTTGCTTCCATGTAGCGACTGATTAGCCCCACTGCATAGAGAATATCTGTCCTTGTACAAGTTAAGTATCTCAAGCTTCCAACAAGACTCTTGTAAAGAGTTGGATTAACCTTCTTGCCTCCATCGATCTTTGATAGCTTGATTCCGCATTCCACAGGAGTAATTGCCGGATTACATTCCTCCATTTTAAAACTCTTAAGGATTTCATTTGCATATCCTTCTTGAGATATAAAAATTCCATTTTCCCGTTGTTTTACTTCGATCCCGAGATAGTATGACATAAGACCGATGTCCGTCATCTCTAATTCTCTCGTCATTACTTTCTTGAATTCCTCAAACATGATTGGGTTATTGCCAGTGAAGATCAAATCATCCACATATAGGAAGACGAGCAACATATCTCCCTTTTCATTCACCTTCACATAGAGAGCATGTTCATGCGGGCACTTACTGAAATTATTTTCTTGGAAATACTTATCGATTCTGCTGTACCACGCCCTTGGTGCCTGTTTTAAGCCGTATAAAGCCTTTTTCAACTTAAGGACTTTGTGTCCATGTCCTATGGCTTCGTACCCATGTGGATGCTCGACGTATACTACCTCTTCAAGATGCTCATTTAGAAAGTCAGATTTGACGTCCATTTGATGGACTTTCCATTTATTTTGGGCAGCTAGAGAAATAATTAATCTTATAGTTTCAAGACGAGCGACATGAGAAAATACCTCATCATAGTCGATGCCCTGTCTTTGGCTGTAGCCTTTTACAACTAATCTTGCTTTGTATCTTTCAACCTCCCCTTTAGCGTTTTTCTTGGCTTTGTACACCCACTTTACTCCAATTGCCCTTTGTCCTTTCGGAAGTGTTACAAGATCCCAGATACTGTTCTTCTCAATAGATTTTATTTCTTCATTCATCGCCTTTCTCCATTTCTCGCTTTTAACGACTTCTTCAAAATTTATTGGTTCACTTTCTGCAAAGAGACAAAAGAGAGATAAATTGTCTCCGTAGATATCGGTTAAATTCCTCGTCCGTAAGGGCCTTTCGCTAGAACTTTCATCTGCGGATGATGGATCATCATGATGCATTGCTGGAGGTGATGGTGGTGGTGAAGTAGCTGGAGAAACTGGTTCGGGTGGTTGTTGTTCTTCTTCTTCTTATAGAATAGGGAGAAAATTGTAATCCTTTTCTTGAACGCCGAAATCCCAGAAGCCTTCTTCATCGAACTCCACATCTCTGCTTGTGACGACCTTTTTATTGATTGGATCATACAACTTGTATCCCTTGGATCGAGGGTCATATCCGATAAATATGTACTTGACACTCCTGTCATCCAGCTTCGTTCTCAGCTGACTCGTAACATGAGCATATGCGATACTTCCGAATACTCGTAAGTGTGAGATGCCGGGTTTCACTCCACTCCATGCTTCTAAAGGAGTCATGTTCCACACGCTTTTTGTGGGACAACGGTTTATCAGGTAAACCGCACAATCAACTGCTTCTGCCCAAAACTCCCTGTGAACTCTCTTTGTCTTCAGCATACTCCGGGCCATGTTGAGAATGGTTCTGTTTATTCTTTTGGCAACTCCATTTTGTTGAGGTGTATATGGAACTGTAAGAGGCCGATGGATTCCATTGTTTTCGTAGTAAGCCTCGAACTCCTTCGAAGTAAATTCTCCTCCTCTGTCTGGTATCAGAGCCACAGATCCTATGGCTACCGAAATGTTCCTCTTCCAAATTCCTAGACTCACCAAAGATAATTATGAAAATTGGAGCATTCAAATGAAGGCATTACTAGGCTCACAAGATGCATGGGAGATAGTAGAAAAAGGTTATGTCGAACCAGAGGATGAAGCGGCACTGCCGCAAAATGAAAAAGATACGCTACGTATATCAAGAAAAAGAGATAAAAGAGATTTTTACCTTCTTTATCAAGGCATGGATGAGTCGTCCTTCGAGAAGATATCAAGAGCCGCTAACGCAAAGCAAGCATGGGAAATTTTGCAAAATTCCTTTAAAGGCATGGACAAAGTAAAGAAGGTGCGGTTGCAAACTCTAAGAGGAGAGTTTGAATCTCTCTCCATGAAAGAGTCCGAATTAATCTCGGATTATTTTTCAAGAGTTCTAGTTATCATCAACCAACTAAGAAGAAATGGTGAGGTCATGAGTGATAATCGTGTCATCGAAAAAATACTACGGTCACTTGTTCCAAAATTTGATTATATTGTCGTTGCTATTGAGGAGTCCAAAGACGTTGAATCCATGACTGTGGATGAGCTCATGGGATCGCTACAAGCCCATGAAGAAAGAATGAGAAAGAGAAGTAATGAGGGAGCAGTGGAACAAATTCTACAAGCTAAACTTACTTTAAAAGACAAAGGAGAGAGCTCTAGTAGTAATGCTAGAGGAAAAGGACGCGGCTACTATTGCGGAAGAGGAAGAGGCAAGCAGAATGACGATTATCAAAAGGGCCAGAGATCAAGCTTCACAAGAGGTCGTGGCAGAGGAAACAATTCATGGCACAACAATAATAGGCCAAGGTATAACAAGTCTCAAGTTGAATGCTATAATTGTCACAAGCGTGGTCATTATGCTTCGGAGTGTCGATTTTCTGTCGATGAGAGAGAAAACTATGCTAATAAAGAAAATTAAGGAGACCAGACCTTGTTTGTGGCATGCAAAGGAGGTGACTACAGTGAGAATTATACATGGGTGCTTGATACAGGAGCAAGCAACCATATGTGCGGCACGAAGGAGAAGTACGTGGAGCTTGATGAATCAGTTTCCGGCAACGTGACATTTGGAAATGGAGCAAAAACTCCGGTGAGTGGTCTAGGCAAAATTTTAATTAAGTTGAAAATCCTAGGTATCTAGCTGCTGTCTCTAGACTCTTCTCAATCTATTACAAACAGTACAATGGCCAACTCTCATTCATCTCCCGTTATAAGACTTTCTAGACATACCTTACTCTAGCTTCTTCTAGATTATTCTTATGGACCAACTATCTCACTCTTTAAGACTTTGACTGTGTAGAACTCTCTACACATCTCTACACTTATCTAAACTAATCTAGATAATTCTAGATTACAAATTACTATATCCAACACGAAGGGTATATAAAATAGAAAAGTTGTGATTGGTGAAATTTGAAGGAATAGTGTATGATAATTCTTCAGGGTTTTTAGTGCAGGAAGCATTTGAGAAAGTAGCCAGTTACATGTAATTACTGTGATGGGAAGTAGTTGTTGTTGATGGCCATCTATTTGATTTATCTGCTTCCATATTGATGGATCATGAACAAGGAGATCTGTTTGTTTGATTTTTAGGGTTTGGAATTTCCTTTTTCTCTCTGCACAGTTGCTAGATAGATGGAGGCGGCAGAGAGTTTGAGGAAAACTATTTCTACTTATAAAGGTTTATTAGAGTAGCCCAGTTTAGGGTTTAATTTCTGATCGTTGATCTGTTTTCAGTTGGAACGGCTCATACGATATTCTATGACTGAGCCACTGACCGTAACAGACCCAAGTATCTGTGACAGACTACTGCCATCGGTTCCTATGGAAAGGCAGACCCATGGAATGGCTTAAAATGTAACATCAGAATCAAAATGGACCGATCAAACCACAATTATTTTGTGTAACATAGACAAATTCCGGTGGTATTATATGGTAGAATAGAACAGATCAAGGTTGGAACGAGTAAAGAAATAATGTATAAACAAATCAAGGAGCGAGATAGATTGGTGATGGGTTGGTTGTTGGTGAGGAAGGATATGTATATGATCTATGAAACAAGGTCGTGCCTTGGTGGTACGGCACTGCACAACATCTGGGGTGATGTATACAAGAGCGAGTACCAGATAAGTAAAAATGATTATACGTTGGTCTGAGATTGTTGAAAGTGATGCTGAAATTCAAGTCAACTGATCCCATTTACTACTTGAGAAGTTTGATATTGTTTCTTTCTCAAATAATTTATGAACAAAACCATATCAGCTAATAAAAGTCATTGCATTATCCTCTAAGATTAGATTTCACAAATTCATTTTCAGTAGTAAAGTAAGGTAGGAAGCCTTTGGAGCTGAATAAATAGTCTTCTGTTCATACTCTTAAATACATACAAGTAATCAATGATACTACAAAAGCAGACACACAGATGCAAGTAACAACTTAAATCATCCTTTGCTTTTTCACATACAAACTAAAAGGAATCTTTAATGCAAAGGGAAAGACTAGCCAATGTTTGAAAGAGGTTGTTGGGGTACCAAAACCAACTGTTTGAATGCAACCTACAGGGTCGGCTATAACATCAGAAAACTGAGATCGAGAGGGTACCAAACCAATACAAAAAGGTGCCACAGGGAACATTTTATGGCCAAAGAAGCTGTCGGGGTACCAAAACCATCTACCACCGCATAATACTGGACAGATATAACGTCGGAAAATTAAGATCGGCCAATAACGTCGGGAACATTCTGGACAGATATGGCCAAAAAATAGTTTTTGACGTGATCAAACCCAAGCTTTAACGGATTTAGATCACAACCCTAAATCTCTACGAGCCTTTATAAGAAGAAGTAGTTCTCCTCCCCAGTCCCCAATAACTAGTTCCTCCCTAACCCTAAAAACAACAGCAACAGATCTCTACTGAAATTCCATAACAGGGTTTTTAAAAGCATCCTAAGTAAATTCAGCATAATGATTTCTCCTCTCAAAGAATTAAAATTTGTTATCGGAGGATTTGGTGTAAGAGAATGTTTCACATCCACCAAAATTTATCAGCTACTGCAGCATTTGGTAGGTCTTTCTACACTACTTTGAAGAAAAATATAAGCCTTACGGGATCTGACTTCCTGATCTATATTTGAAGGATCATGAGGATCCGATGATGATGACAGCATCTCATATTGATTTTTCCCCTCTCAAATTGTGAAGTTCTTTTCTCAAATTGTAATTGTTTTCTAATGTTTTTATTTTAGTTTATATCCTAGTTTGTAAATTTATATGCATCACTAGTCCTGATTGTTGTATCAATTACCCAAATACAACTAGTTCAGCAAATACATGTATCATCTGAATTTCCAATCAGAGACTCTGTCACTAGCAGAATAGTCATACAGGTAGAACCATCTTAATTTGCAACACTAATACTTTCAGTTTTATATGTCAAAAGAATGTTAATTATTGAATGTGATGTTTTAATTGCATGATATGAAGTTAATAGTAGCTATAATAATTGAATAAAACCGGAACTGATCTTTACATTTTCAATCCTCTGGTGGATAATCCTACCACTGTTCGTTGGATTGTTTTTAGTTTCTGTGGATTTTCTTAACGTCTTGCTTTTCTGTTACTACGTTTTCTGTTCATTTCAGCATGCCATCCTTCCTTGCTCTTCTGATTCCGATTAGTAATGAGATCAACAGAGATGTTACAAAACAAGTCGAGATGGGATTGGAAGAGCGTTATGTCTCATGGGATAATTCAAGGGAACATTATCTATATACCCCTAGTTTGAGGCTCCTTGAAAAATACCCTTTCAAACTTAATATATACCCTTAAGCTTAATACATTACTAAAATACCCTTTTATATAATGTATATATACAAAACCACTACCAATACACTATTCAAAAAAAAAAAAAACACTCTACTGCCCACCACTATTGTCCACCACCGCCAACAACCAGCACCACTGTCCCACCTATGCCGCCGTCCACCGCAGCCCACCACCACCGCCGCCGTCCACCGCCTACCACCGCCGCTGCCAGCCGCCGTCCACCGCCGCTGCCACCTTCAGCCACCGCCGCCAGCCACCACCACTTTCCACCGCCTCCAACCACCACCACTTTCCGCCACCGCCGCCAACCACCACCACTTTCCGCCACTGTCCACCGCCAAGCACCACCAGCGCCACTGTCCACAACCACCACTACCCACCGCCGCCACCAACTACCACCACTTTCATCCGCCGTCGCCGCCAATCACCACCAGCAACCACCAATTCTACCACCACCATGTGGAGTCAACTGGTTGAAGTTGTATCCAAATCTGAGGGCAACTTGTTGAAGTTGTTTCCAAAAGCGGAGGCAACTAACTCAAGTTGTCTCCAATAAATAATGTATAAGAACAAGTTGCAAAACAAAAATGGAACCAACTAACTCTAAGTTGTCTCCGAAACTAAGGCAACTAGCTCAAGTTATCTTCACTTTTGAAAGCAACTAACACAAAGTTGTCTCCGAATTCAAGGCAACTAGCTCAAATTGTATTTAACAATGAAAACAACTAGTCCAAGTTGTCTCCAGATTTGGAGACAACTAACTCAAGTTGTCTCCAAATATGGAGGCAGCTAACACAAGTACAACAAAAATCTACGTAGAGACAAGTTGCTAAAAAACTGAAACAACTAGCACAAGTTCTCTCCAAATATGGAGGCAACTTAATTTGGAGGAAACTAGCAGAAGTTGCCTCCAACAAAAAGTACGCATAAAATGAACGAATCTAGTGTGAGTCGAACACACATCTTCTGACGGTGAAGTCAGTCATGTTACCATTACACCACAGATTCATCTTGAGATCTTTAAGAATATAAACAAGACAAAAATACGTTTAACAAGAAGAGACCCAAACTTTAAGTCTTTTAGGAATATAAATAAGACAAAAACATACGTAACAAGAAAAGAAAAAGATCAGTTTCGGTCTACAATAGCAACATAAATTTCACACTTAAGGATCAAAGACCTAACCTGAAGAAAAACCAAGCATTGAATCTCAAGTTTAGCTTTTAAAGCCATGCATCTAACGTTACTTGTTTGACAACTTGGGCTATTTGTGACCTCACATCTGCAACTTATTACTACGTTGATTACCAAATGCATTGCATCTTTAACATTCATACAAGAAAACACACAACAATTTTACTTTCAAAGAAAGCGGCTTATGTTCTAGTGAATGAAATTCAACTAATTTGTCTCATGTCTGCAAATTTGGTCAGGCATAAACCAATAATCAATTGAGAGACCAATAAAGTTAATAAGAATTAAGTAGAATCTAAGTGGAATACCAGAAGTTCATACCTTCATTGTGATCATTTCAAGGATTCACTACATGCAGTTCATACTTTCCAAACACTCCTGGAATCTCAGACCTGCAGTACCAGCCATCCCATAAAATCCTCATTGTTTCCTTCTAACTCCACCAGTTTCATTTCCCACAACAGCTGCTTGCAATAACCAACAACAGCACCAGCCTTGACCACTCTACAACTTCAACTACAACATCCACATGGACTGTACAACAATAACATTTGCATCTTCACTTCCTCATTCTCAGTTTCTTCTCAAATACCACCATCTTCAATTGCTAAAACCAATGAACACATCCCACAAAAACACCTCCAATTTCGAGTCATCTCTCCGCGAAGAACACAAACCCATTTTCTAAGAATCTTGAGATCCATCTCAGAACAAGTATTAGCCGAGTGAATCATCCCAAACTAGTATTATCGAAATACTACATTTATATAGTGAAAATTGTTCTCTATTCAGTTTCTACATCAGATCACTTAACATGTACTCTACCATTACAAGTTGAAAAAACATTGAGAAAGGTCCAGCTTACGCAAGATCTACTCCAATAAGAAGCAAGTCTCCATGGGATAGGACATGAAAAGACTCCTATGAACAAGATGAAAAAATAGCTGCATTCCCCAATGTTGTTTGCCAAATTACCAAATCTCCAATAGAGCATGGACCTTATATTGTTCAGCCTCTTAGGTTCCATGAACAACAACTACAGCACCACCGACACCACCTAAAATGAAATACAAAGGCATAAATGGTCAAAAACAGGAGACCGCAAGAAGTAAACAAAACCAATGACAAAGTTAATGGACTGATAGAAAAAACAAAAAACAGGAGAGACTCATAGTTGTTCATCACCCCTAAGCATCACTCTCAGCACCAACCACTTATCACTGCCTTTTACATCCTTGTCTTCTCCTAGCGTCATCAAATCCTAATCTGCACAATATCATCCACCAAAACCTTGAATATCAACAGCTTCCATCCATTCAAATCAACAGCTCCAATACCTCATTGAGCCAACCCTAAATGCAATTCCGACACCATTTTATGTATCTAAGAACTGCATCTGCATCTTCTTTGCAATTTACATAACATTAATCACCACCACAAATCAATCTTCTTGTTTTCCCCATCACAGATCCTTTAATTCTTCAACAACAAAAAATTAAGGAAAACTCCATCTTCTTTATCCTGATTCTCATAATCTTAGCTTCTAATTCCTCTTCTCGATTCAAAATCAACAACACCTGGGTTACCTGAGATAAAAACCCCAACTCATAACCCATTCAGAAAAATGATACTGTCTTAGTCTCCTATAATTCCTCTATAAAACGAATCAAATCAAACCCCTCTCTCAATTTTCAGCATAAACCCAACTTCTTACCCTAAATCACTCTCCATCTTTGATTTCAAATTCTTCTCCTACACTACTGAACTTCTCTGAAATTTTGATCAATTTTTCCTTTTTGATTTCATGGTTTCGTACAAGTTAGATGAGGCAACAAAAACCTAAATCAAATACCTTGATAACTAAAATCGAAAACCTAATCAAACATGCAAAAAATGGAATCGATAAAATCAGAAAATAAAATCGAAAACCTAAATCTCTATCTCGATGGACTGGATCTTCAATTGACATTAAAATACCTATTAAAATGAGAATAATACGAACTGTTGATGATGACTACGAAGCTCGATTTCGAAGATTTGAACGGCGACGGAGATGTGGTGATGTTGGTAGTGGTTACGGCGAAGAAGAAACAGTGTTGATGGTGGTGGTGGTGATGGGTTAGAGTGGAGGAGAGAAAAGTAGAGAGAGAAATTTCCGATCTCAAATGAAAAATGAAACAGTTCGATGATTTTTTTCTTTAAAAGTTGATGGGTATTTACGGAATTATAAGAAAAAATAGTTTCCTTCTAAACGGTGAAGGGTATATACATAATGTATAAGGGTATTTGTAGAATATCCATGGATAGTAGGGGCATAAATAACATTCCCACATAATTCAATTAGGCATGGCACTGTAATCTGCCATGTACTGCTTGGGTCCCAAGGTCACCCATAGCATGTTTAAATTACCCGACCTGCGCCCAATAGCGGGTTTCATTACCCGGCCTGTATAGGTGCCCGCTCCACCCGAATGCCCATCCTATCAAAACCAAACGAAACCCTAGGATTTCAGTAGAAGTTTTACACAAAGAGAAGAGAGTGAAATTGGAGACTACCAGAGTGAGGCGCCGTTAAGAAAAAAACCAGAAACCGGAGTTCTGCTTCTAAAATCAGATGGGGTGTTATGATCGGAGTTTGAGTTTTACGTGTGAACCTTTGGACATTCCTTGGAAGAGAGACACGGATTTTTGAAATTGTTGTCATAATGACTTATCCTCTCAAATCTATGTAGTTCTCTATCTTCTTGAAGCATATCGGAGCTCATCTTGCCTCGTCTGGTAAGATCTGTAAAATAATGGTATTATATTTCATTATCTTGCCCAAAACAAAACACTGACATTCGTATTTTGGTTTTTCTAAGCAGAGACATTAGCTTCAACATCAGCAGTAACACTACAGCTGCTCATTTACAGACCCTCCCGGAGAGATAGATCAGTTTTGGACTAGTTACCTTCCAACCAACACTATTGGGTGTCCGATTGTGGGAGGTGAATGTAGATTCGCTGAGATCTTCCGCTCTTGTTTTGGTAATTATTGAATTAGAGAGCCCTTCAGTTTTTCTATATATCCATTTTTGTTAGTGGAAATTTTCTTAGGGTGTATTCAAATCTAAACATAGATATATCAGTTCGAAGTTTACATTTCAATTGTTAAAAGGTTTCTTTTTTGTAGACCTACTATACATTATCTTTTTGATAGTTAAATTACTTACATTCTATTTATTTTGGTGCTTAATAGAACCTTGAATCAAAATAAAATAACAAGTGATGATAATGCTTACCAAGTTACCTATAGAAAAGGTTAACATGGGTGCAGATCAGTTTCAAATTTTGTTTATCTCTTAATATCTTAAAGCTATTTATCCAGATATCTCCCCATTATTTTGAAATTTGATTTAGTTTTGTTTCCAAAATCATTGCCTATGTGACAGTAAAGAGATATTAGTATGACTTTTCCTCTCAAATCTATGTAGTGACCTCCGTCCATGTAGTAGCCCTTCTTTCATCTACTTGTAGAGGCATGCCATTGACCACACACCCCGTTAAAATCTGACCAGGATGGAATTGAGTTTTTTGGGTGTTGTAATGGTATGGTTTTCGTTAGGCATGTTGATGAGTATTACTGGAATGCTCGTATCCTTTGGAATACCATTTCCAACGTTTCATGAAATGTAACAATGCATGGACTACTTAGCATATGGAATTGGCTATAGTTCCCTGAAGCAAGATTTTAAAGTGGCAAGTATTGGGAATTTTGAAGGTACTTACGAGGTGCTCTGCATTGGATAGCAGATATTTGGTCTAGAATCTACCATCTGAAGACTTATAAGTTGCTCGTTTCTTTTGATATTGAGAGTGAGCAATATAATAAAATGTCGCTGCCTGACCAGTTCGGTGAAAGTTTTGAAACAAGTTTCTGCGTTTTAGGCCGATCTCTTTGCTTGCTTGGTTCTGATGCTAATATTGGTCCTGATCATGGACCAAACTATTCACCATTGACCTGCAAAACCGTTTCGGTGGATTGGTTAAGAATTTGATGGCGCTGCAGTCTTCTTCCAGCCCAATAGATCCGAAGGATCCCTGCCTTGATCTTGACCCTGAGCTCAAGCACTGTTATGTAAAAATTCTAAGAATTTTACTTTCAAGATTGTGCCAATTAATCCTCCTAGCGAATGGACAATAGTTCTTAGTTCTTGACAGTAAAATGGGTTGAAAATGCACCACTCCACTATAGTTTATGGTGTCCACATGTTTATTTTTATTTTTTCAAATGCATCATTGATATCAATGTTAGCAAGTTCCTCGGAAACCAAACTAGCTAGCTAATTTATATACACTCGTGGTCCTTAATTAAAATTTAACAACTCAATGGCTTGCTATTGTGCCTGAAATTCACAAACTTCAAACGTGCAGTGTACACACGATCATAGCCGTCTATGAAAGATAAGTTGGTCAGCAGTCTCAATATGCTCATCATCCGTTAGATCATAACCCTAAAGCTCTCCGAGCCTTTATAAGAAGAAGTAGTTCTCCCCAATAACTAGTTCCTCCTCTGCGAGTAAGAAAGTGAAACCCTAACCCTGAAAAACAAATCATCATAAGCAACCTCAGCATAATGATTTCTCCTCTCAAAGACTTCAAATATCACATCCCTACTAATCATAGTGGATTGGCTAAAAGAGAATGTTCCACGATGAGATACAGCAGCTACTGCAACATTTGGTAGATCTCTCTACACAAATCTGAAGCAAAATAAAAGCCTTACAGGATCCGACTTGCTGATCTAGATGTGAAGGATCAGGAGTAGCCGATGATGAAGGAATCTACATAGATTTGATTTTCTTCTCCAATTGGGAAGTTCTTTTCAATTCAAGAAAATATCTCATATACAATGTAATTGTTTTATGATGTTTTTAGTTTAGTTTGTATAACTAAATCTATGTGCATGCATCACTATTCCTACTAGGTATGTCAAAAAAAAAAAAAAAAAAAAAGTTCATCGGTAATAGCTATAGTTCGAAATAAAATTGGTCAGAAATTGCCATCTTCATGTGAATGTGAGTTCGTTTCGTTTAGATGAGTTTGAATGAATAAACTGGGATTGGCAACCAAACAATCACAGTATGCAAACTTTTAAACCTTCATAAAATGAGAAAAATGAGACTAACCATGACCATGACGATTTACAGAAACATAAGCAGCATCAATGGGATTCAACTCGGCTCCATGGATTATTTCAGACCATATGCACAGCAGGTAAAAGATGGAACACCGTGTGCTGTGGTGAAATGGCCGAAAATATGTATGTACATTAATTGCTTTTAAAATTGCTGGATATGAAGATCAAAATTCGCCTACTAAGTATGACCGAATAGTACTTTCACCCTTGAGGAACAAATGTAAATTTCTCTCTTGACATTCAAATCTAAAATGGCTTGCCCTCTATCCTCTGCACTCTATCCTTTGCAAGTCCGACCCTCCACTTCAATATTCATGAAGCTTCTTCATTATCAATTACCCAAAGTAATACATCTAATTGAGTAAATAAATGAATCAAATTCTACATGACCTGAATGGCCAAACAGATTAGCAGCACAGTGATCATACAAATAAGGCTATCAATAAGGGTGTTAACTGTTGAACCCCATCTAATGTGCTGCTTCATTTGGCGGATTCGACTTGGGATGGGTCTTTCTGCACATTTTACATGCTAATGAACCCAAAAATTATATTATTAACAGTTTTCCTTTTCAAACTAACCAACTTCAGCAAAAGCCTCGTGCTAGTATTCGATCGGGGCAAAGGATTTTCTGGTAGACAGTAAGATTGTGGTAATGTCTATTTTTTTAGCTTTTTTGGGTGCACTAGGGGGAGGGATGCTAACCTAATACATGATTTTAGATGCGTGTGAAAGAATTAGGTGATGAGGTAATGATGCATAGAGACATTAAGCTGAACTTCAAACTTGTAAATGTTCTGAATATGAA
Organism: Papaver bracteatum; assembly: GCA_023529315.1. NCBI lineage: Eukaryota > Viridiplantae > Streptophyta > Magnoliopsida > Ranunculales > Papaveraceae > Papaver > Papaver bracteatum. The sequence continues at coordinate 784,082 of JAJJWX010002982.1, forward strand.
ATGCAAAATTAGCCTTTTTCAGAAAACACATCTTCTTTTCCTATGCTGGAGTGTGCAGAGTGCTTATTCGGTTGTCAATTGTTGGTTGTAACAAAATTTTATCATGTTGAGTTTTGACAAACCTTGGTTATAGTTCTGTTTTGAAGCTTATTATCCATAAGCATATGCTCGTACTCGTACTTGTTTTGAAGCTTATTATCCATCGATCTATTTTCCTTTTTTGCTTTGATGTTTGTTCCGTTGGTGATCTCTATTAAGGAAAAAAGGAAAAGGAGAATTTATTTGTTTGTCATGATTTTCACGTGGAATTCACCGTTCCTAGACTCAAAATTTAGATTGTACACGCCTAATAGTCTGCATTCGAACTAATAAAAATAGTCAACGTCTGGTAAGGCATATATGTATGTGCATGTTGGATGGTGCTTCTGCTTCCCAATTGTCTAATGAAAACCAAGGCCTTTTCATCGACTGAACATGTTCAGGAAATTGAACAGATTTATCTGTTTCGATTGATGTAGTAGATTGAACATAATGGATGCAGTAGATTAAAATCTCCCTTCAGTATCTCAGTAGTACTCGGCTAATGGTTTAAAGAAGTAACCTCCACACGTTATTGAACTCAACCCACGCAAGGCGTCTATGAAAGATATATTTGTCAATCAACTACGGTCAGTCTCAACATGCAGATCATCTGTCAGATCATAGATCGACGATCAAAGTAAAACCCCTACACAAAACGGGCAGCTTTCTCAACATACAGATCATCCGTCAGATCATAGATCGACGATCAAAGTAAAACCCTAAGCAAAACGGGCAGCTTTCTAAGCCTTATAAAAAGAAGTAGTTCTCCTCCTCAGTTAGTAGTTCCTCCCTGAAAGAAACCCTAAATAACAACAACAGATCACTTCTACTAAATCACTGCAAATCCACGGTAGATTTCATAAAAACATCATGCAACCTCATTTTTTTTAGCATAATGATATCTTCTCTCAAACAATTAATTTATTATTGCAATTTGGAATGAAAGTTATGTATCTGAATCTGATTCGGTGAGATAGATGAGCCAGTTGATTTACTTCCAGAGATATTCATCAAGAGAGACCGGAATTTTTCATATCTTTTTGCCAGTGCAGGGGCCTTACAAACTAATAGTAGACTACTTTGATCAGGAGAAGTCTAATGAGTGTATTAACTTTTTCTTTTTCTTTTCTGATAATGATTTTTCATCTCAGATTGACAAATATGTAATTATTTTCTTTAAGAATGACATTTTATTTTCTTACACTAGTTCTTTTTGTTTTGTTGACCAAGTGACTTTTTGAACATCTGGTTGTGCCAGCACTGTCATGTAATACTAATTCTAAGAACTTAGCCAATTTCTTACAATTCTTACAATTTTTTTATTAAGATTGTGCCATTTAATCGTCCTAGCTAGGAGAGACTGGATTAAGAGGGTACAATAATTGTTAGTTCTTGACAGTAACACTTAAACAAAAGTTTGTTAGGCAAAGAAACTGGTTTACTATGACCATCTCTAGTGCAGTACAGTTCTAATTCAGTTCAGCAATTACTACTGTGAACAACCAAAGCCTGCTTTTCTTGAAACAGCAAGATGATGTATGTGTGAACTGTGCTCTGCAGCGGTTTGAGAGAATGGTATAGTTCTCGGAAAGGATACGAGCATCTGGTCAATGAGCGTGAACTGGAACAATGGCATAGTTCTCGGAAGAAAGATTTTAAATTGGCTAGATTGGCAAGTATTGGGAATTATGAAGGTACTTACGAGGAGCTTTACATTGGATATCAGATATTTGGTCTAGACTCTACCATCTGAAGACTTGTAAGTTACTCCTTTCTTTGATATTGAGAGTGAGCAATATAATGAAATGCCGTTGTCTGACCTGTTCGGTGAAAGTTTTGAAACAAGTTTGTGCGTTTTAGGCCGATATCTTTGCTTGCTTGGCTTTGATCCTAAGGTTGGTGCTGATGTCTGAGAGATGAAGCAGGATGGAACTGAAAAATCATGGACCAAACTATTCACCATTGACCTGCAAAAACATTTTGGCGGACTGGTTGAGAATTTGATGCTGTTGCAGTCTTCTTCCAGCCAAATAGATCTGAAGGATCGCTGCCTTGATCTTGACCCTGAGCTCTAGCACACTGTCATGTAAAAATCAAGATTTTAATCGTCCTAGTAGAGAATAGATTGAGAGGATACAATAATTGTTAGTTCTTGACTGTAACACTTAAACAATCAGCGTCTGGTAAGGTTAGAAAGGTAATGATGCATAGAGACGTTAAGTGAACTTCGAATTCGTAAATGTTTGGAATTTGAAATGTAAAATTAGCCTTTTTCAGAAAATACATCTTCTCTTCTTTTCCTATGCTGGAGTGTGCAGAGTGCTTATTCAGTTGTCAATTGTTGGTTTTAACAAAATTCTATATCATGTCGAGTTCTGACAAAACCTTGGTTATAGTTTTGTTTTTGAACCTTATTAGTAAAAGTTAGCTTTCCAGTGTCATAATGGGTGAATGTGATGGTTTAGAGTGTGTGCAGCATATGCTTGTACTTGTATTAGCATCTGATGCACTACCACTCTTTAAGTAAACATGCCTCTTAACAGTGTATTTATAAACTGGTGGATAATCCTACCAGTGTTCATTCGATGTTCTAGTTTCAGTAGATTTGCTTAACGTCTTGCTTTTCGGTTACTATGTTCCCTGTTCATTTCAGCATGCAATCTTTCCTAGCTCTTCTGTACTTAAGATTTGTTGCAGCAGATTCTCTTTGAAAGGATCATGTCATTTCCACATATGTAATCCCATTTCACAGTGACAGTGTAAAATCATGATTTTCGGGCGCAATTCACATTAGATTGTGCCCGCCTAATTAATAGTCTGTGTTCGAACTAATAAAATTAGTTACCTTCTGGTAAAGTCTTTTTCTGATTACCATGATGATGAGCATAAGTATGTGCATGTTGAGTGGTGCTTCTGCTTCCCATTTGCCTAATAAAAACCAAGGCCTATTCATCAACTTCCTTATTGAAGAACATGGTCAGGAAATTGAACAGATTTCCCTGCTTCGATGTATGCAGTAGATTTAACATAGATTTATCAAACTGCAAAGAAAAATAAAACCGCCCTTCAGTATCTCAGTATGTTACTTGGCTAATGGTTTAAAGAACGGACCTCCATGAGTATCGAACCCACAACACAATCATAGGCGTCTATGAATGATATGTTGGTCAAACAAATACGATCTGTCTCAACATACAAGTCATCCGTCAGATCATAGATCGACGATCAAAGTAAAACCCTATGCAAAACGGGCAGCATTCTAAAGCCTTATAAGAAAGTAGTTCTCCTCTCCAGTTAGTAGTTACTCCTTGTAGAGTAAGAAAGAAATCCTAACTCTAAATAACAGATCTCTTTTACTACATCACTGGCAAATTTCTTAAAAGCATCATCAACAACCTCATTTTTTTAGCACAATGATATATCCTCTAAAAATATTAATTTTTTGTGTAATTATGAGTGGTGGTTGATTATATCTATGTGAGAGAGATAAGTCACTTGCTGGACTTTAAGAGATGTTCATCAAGAGAAATCAGAATTTTTTAGATTTTTTTGCCTACTGAGCTTTAGAAACTTGCTGAAATAGACTTCTTAGATCAGGAGAAGCCTGATGAGTGTATCTGCAACTTCTTTTTATGATAATGAATTTTCCTCTCAGATTGACAAATCTAGTAATCATATTCTGTAAGAATGAGGCTTTAGTGTCTTACTCTAGTTTGTAATCTACTTGATGCTAGTTGTTTCAGATTTGTATGTAAGAGAAAATTTAATCGGTACTAGTAAGACCACATGTGCGATGCACATGCTTGATTTTGATTGTTTTAACAACACCAAATTTGATGGTAATGAAAAAAAAATCTTAATAATTTTTTTTTAATATTCTTATATGTACTTGTTACGTAGATAATTCAAAGAGATTTCCGAATATACTAATTTTGCAAAAATCCGGTATGTATTTTGAAAGATATCAAGTTTTAAATTTAAAATTTAATTTCAAAACAATAGCATTTATGTAAATATATAATCATTGGTCTAATATACATTTTTACCCTTGAATATATATGCATAGTAATGATTGATATTTAAGGTCATATTAGTAATATCAAGGTGACACCAAATTATTTTGTTTTTTTGTGACCAACCAAAAAAAGCTTCACCAAAAAGGGGTCTTTTCTTTATTATAGTATAAGATTAACTATAATTCGGAATAAAATGGGGTCAGAATTTGGGATTTTGATGTGAATGTGATTTTATTTTATTGTGTTGATAAATGATTAAACTTGGAATGGACCAATTTCTTACAATTTTTGTTATCAAGATTGTGCCATTTAATTTTGTTTGTCAAAGAAACTGGTTTTAGTTTCACAATGACATCTCGTACATGTCTACCAAAGCTACTCTCTTTGTTGCTTTTCTTGAGACGGCAAGAGGATGTATGTATATCAGTATTATGCCTGATTTGAACTATGTTCTGCAGCGGTTTGAGCACGCATCCTTGGAATCAACAGCTCTTTTTTGTTGCCTTTCCTATAATTCCACATAATTTTCAGACATTTGTTACAATCTGCTGATGAAAAAATCTAGGTTGTCGTTATGACCATATAGATTGTATTTCGCTTCTTTCCTCTTCAAAAATTTAAGCCACTAGAGAAGTAACAATGTAACAACTTGCAGTGAGCAAGTGTTGAAGGATCAGGAGAAGAACAATGTAATTGTTTCTCATATACAATGTAATTGTGTTTTCTAATCTAGTTTGTAGTCGATGTGCCACACTAGTCCTATTAGTAGATTCGGTTTTGTATGTCAAAAGAATGGTAGTTTGTAATAGCTAAGTCTAAAGATAATGTGTCATAATTTGCAATCTTGATGTGAATGTGATTTTGTTTCATTTGCAGTGAGCAAGTGTAAATGAATAAATTTGGAATCGACCAAAAGTCTTTTATGAATGTATCTAGTTGTTCCAGCAATGTCATGTAAAAATTCAAAGAACTAGACAAATTTCTAACAATTGTATTATCAAGATTGTGCCATTAAATCGTCCTAGTAGTGAATGGATTGAGAGGGTACAATAATTGTTTGTTCTTGACAGTAACACTTAAACAAAAGTTTTTTTTTTTTTTTTATATTGTCAAAAGAGTTGTGTTAGGCAAAGCGACTGGTTTTACTTTCATTGTGACCATCTCCAGTACATATCTAATAGAATGAATATTATCCGCTTTACCTTATTTAGAATAAGGAGAATTATCTCCATGATTACTCTTGTATTTTCCAGAAGATATTATTGTTTTGTTATAAAACTGTTTCCAAACTCAGTGCTACTTCTGGTCCTGCGATTAAGTATCCTACTTTATACAGAAGCCTAGCTGGAGCACCACAATATCTCACCTTCACCTGGCCAGATATTTCATATGTTGTTCAACATGTATGTTTATTTATGCATGATCCTCGAGAGCCTCATATGCATTCCCTTAAGCGGATCCTTCACTATCTTCAGGGCGCAATTCATCACGGATTGTTTCTCTCTGTCTCCACTACCTCTGACTTAACATCATACTATGATGCTGACTGGGCGGGATGTCCTAATTCTCGTCGATCGACTTCGGGTTACTGCATCTTTCTTGGTGACAATCTCATCTCCTGGTCATCCAAACGTCAGGAAACAATTTCTCGATCCAGTGCTGAAGATGAATACCAGGGGTAGCAAATGTTGTTGCTGAAACAACATGGCTTCGTAACCTTCTTCTAGAGATTCATCTTCCTTTACAATGTGCTACTATCGTATATTGTGATAATGTGGGTGCGATTTATATATCTGGAGACCCTGTTCAACATCAACGCACTAAGCATGTGGAAATTGATATACACTTTTTACGTGAATGCGTTCGTATTGGTAACATTCATGTTCGTCACGTCCCCTCTGAGAACCAGTATGCTGACATCTTCACCAAGGGACTACCTTGTCAGCTATTTGTTCATTTTCGATCTAGTCTCAGTGTTCGCTCATCTCCCGCAAAGACTAAGTGGGTGTAATAGAATGAATATTATCCGCTTTACCTTATTTAGAATAAGGAGAATTATCGCCATGATTATTCTTGTATTTTCCAGAAGATATTATTATTTTGTAATAAAAACTATTTCCTAGTAAAGGTTATTCTCTAAGGAAATTATCCTCAATCCAAGAATATCCACTTCAGTTCAGCAATTACTACTGTGAACAACTTGAAACTCAATATTTCTAGCGAGTTCTTCAGACATACAATCCAAATCTTTGATAAAAAATAAAAAATAATAATTAAGGCTATATTACGTAGCACCGTGAGGGCAAGGAACGAAAGCATCTTACATGAGATTTGCATTTTACCATCAGTGAGTTGAATTTCTTAGTTATATGCTCTTCTTTTCTTTGATCGGTAAAAATTTAATATCCATGTCATTGGTATCATCACGCTACATTGGCTAAATCAATCCTTTTTGAGACATCTGGTTGTTGCAAATGTTGCCAAACATTCCACCTCATCATCATTCAGGGCTGGACCCTGATCTCCAGCACGGTCATGTAAAAAATCTAAGAAGTAGATCAATTTTTTTACTACAATTTTATCATCAAGATTGTTCCATTTAATTGTCCCAGTAGAGAATGGAAAATAATTCTTAATTCTTGACAGTATAATGCGTGCACCACTCCACTATAGTATCCACATTTTTATTTTTATTTTTCTCAAATTCATTTTTCACTATTTATACACAATGGCTGGCTAATGTACCGGGAATTCAAAATAAGAAGGAACTATAGAGCAAGCAGTAGTAAACTTTTAGTTGGATTTTAGTGAGACTTTGAGTCAGAGCTAATGGTTGAAAATGAACGTGTACAAACACACAATCATGGCCGTCTGTCAAAGATAGGTTGGTCAGTCTCAAAATGCACATCATCCGTTAGATCATAACCCTAAAGCTCTCCGAGCCTTTATAAGAAAAAATAGTTCTCCTCCTAAGTCCTCAATAACTAGTTTCTCAATTAAATCCGTAACCATAAAAAACAACACCAACAGATCTCTATTGCAAATTCATGGCAGAATTTATAAAAGTATCGTAATCAACCTCATCATAATGATTTCTCCTCTCAGGGAATTAAAATTTCGGATACCTAGGAAGCATAGTTGATTTACTTAAGAAGAATGTTCGAAGATGACATCTTGAGAAATTCATCAGCTGCAGCCACATTTGCCAGATCTTTTTACTCAAATTTGAAGCAAAATATAAACCTCACGGGATCCGACTTGCTGATCTAGATTTCAAGGGTCAGGAGGAGCCGATGATAATGACGACATTGCATTTCTTTCTCATATTGATTTTTCCCCTCTCAAATTGTGAAGTTCTTTTCAGTTCAACAAAATATCTATAGTTGTTTCCTTGTTTTTGTATTTTAGTTTGTAAATCTATATGCATCACTAGTCCTATTAGTTGTACCAATTACCTTTTTTTTTCTTAATAAGAAAGAAAAATTTATTACTTTAACTTGAAATTTGAGTACAAAGTTTCTCATTTACAAGATCCCTGAGCCATATAGGTAATTCAGTTTCCCAGACATTATTAATACTGGTTATCCTTCCATTTTTGGCCAGTGTGTCTGCCACAGAATTGGTATTCCTTGGCACATGAGTGCACTCCCAACTTGAAAAATATTTAAGAAAATCTAAACAATCTGAAATGATGGCATTATTGGTCCATCCCACAGTGCCTACTACACCTTTTATTGCATTGACTACATTAAGAGCATCACCCTCTAACTGCAAGTGATGAATATTGGCAAGTCTTGAAAATTTTATAGATTCATATGCCGCCAAAGCTTCAGCCTGCTCCTCATCTACAGCTACTCCATTCTTGCTCCATGCTCCTGTGACATTCCCTGCGTCATCAACCATAATTAGTCCTATACCCATAGATTTATCCTCTTTTAAAAAAGAGGCATCAAAGTTGACTTTAAAATATCCAGTTTTTGGAATTTCCCATCCGATTTCAGTGCTAGTAACTATCAAACTATTATTTGGTACTGCTTGTTTTATTAAATGTTCATTCCATTCAGCTTGCTCCTTTTGTATCTGTCTCACTATTATGTTAACTTGCAAATCAGTGTTTTCTAAAACATTTGAACATCTAGATTTCCAGATGTTCCATAACGTAAACCCTGCAGAGATGATTAGCTAATTCATGTTAACATTACCAGTGAACCAACTGGCTATCCAGTTTTTCAAGTCATTATCTCCAATCACACTTGAAAAATTGTTTTCTACTGTTGCCCATATCACCCTGGACACAGGGCAGTGTAAAAATAAGTGATCAACAGTTTCAGGTACAGAGTTACATAAAGGACATATAGCATCAATGTTTTGAGCATGCTTAGATAATCTTTCATTCACATGCAGACAGTTATGCACACACTTCCATAGGAAATGTAAAATCTTCGGTGGAAAATTAGCTTTCCAAAATCTTATCCAAGGGAAATTTAATTTCTCAGTACAGTACACCATATCATTACCAGAATGGCCAAACAGTTGAGAAAATAAATGGGTCAAATTCTACATGATCTAAATGGCCAAAACTTTGTCACTAGCAAAATGGTCATACAAGTAAAACTATCAATGGAAAATGGGTCATTTGTCCAAATATTTTTAAAACATGGTTCAAATGGATGAGTAAAATTTTTTATGAGTGAAATGGACACACAAAAAAAAATAGCAACGATGAAACTGGATTCACCCTGGCTTAAACTTAAAAAATAGCGAAGATGAAACTAGATGCATCCTGATGTAAATTAAAAATAAGAAAAAGTATTTGAAAATGGGTAGGATGAAACTGGTTACAGCCTGGCTATTTTTATATTTTTGTCCATTTAAACAGTATCAAAATCTAGATGTATTTTTCACCTAGAAATTGTTGATTTTGGTCTTTTTAACGAATTTTGTGACCTACTATCAATAAGGGTGTTAGAAATTGTTGAATCATCTAATACAGTAAAAACTTCTTTAATTAATACTCGATTATTTAATAAACTCTTTTAAATAATAGTTTTAGACGGTCCCGAGTCGGGACAACATGCCAAATTAATAATTCGCTAAAATTATAAGATAATACATTTTTTATTACCTATGTAGACCCCATGTAAAATATAAATTATTAATGCATTATATATATTCGATACATTAATGATTTACGAAGATCTTTTGAAAAATAATTCAATTCTTTTCTGTTTTTTTGCTAAAATCAATATCACATTGAATCTCATCTTTAATTTTTCTTATCATCGTAAAAATTTGTGGTGTTGATTTCTCATAGCTCAGCAAGAAATTATTCAGTGGTGTTGTGTTTATAAAAATATGATTTGCTATTGATATTGTTTTTATATAGGAAATAAAAAATATGATTTAATATTGTGTTTATAAGAATATAATTTGATATTGATATATATGAGATAAAAAAAGATATGGTGCGGTATTGTGTTTATATATAAACTAATTATTTGATAATAAACTTATTCATAAGTTAATAAGATAATAATTAATATATAAATTAATACTTATTAATTTACCGGTTAATTAATGTCTCACTTAATTAATAATTTTTGATAGTCCCGACAACATTAATTTATAAAGTTTCTACTGTATGATGATATATAATCTAAACGGATTTTATCTACGGCTAAAGTAATACACGATCTTCAAACTGTTCATGGAGGATACCGTTCAGAACATATTGAAAGAATAATCTCCATCTTCTTATCAACTGGTTTCATTTCAGAGAATGAGCAAAACTCAAGTCTCAGAATCAAAAAAAAAAAAAATCTGAAGGACCTGATAGGGTGACGTCTATGGATGAAAGCCTCCTTCTTGTAGTTCGATTTGCAGTTAGCACCATTCTCTATACAACAACGGTTCCATAGAAACACTGTCATCATCAACAAGGAGGGACATCAAAATCTACAAGGAAATTTGAAGACGTTCAAGGTTAACAAGCAACGAAACAAGAAAAAAGCAAATTTCAAATCCAAGTAAAGCAACATACAATAAGCAGATTTTCGTATACATGTTGAAGACTTACATATAAGGAGCGGAATTTTATACCAAGTAAAAACTTATTTACAAGAGCAAAAAAAATCAAAAGGTGAGAATTATTGAAGTTTATGATTTCGAGACAATACAAGTTGTGAAGAATCAACCGGTAAAGTACTTTTCCCATGGCAATAGTTCGTTTTATTTTCACTTTGTTTTGTATTTTATTTCTCTTGTATTTAGTTCTTAAAATAATTTAAAAAATATGAAAAAAAAAAAAAAAAATATGAGACAAGAGAAATTTATTTTTGGTATTTATTTAATAAGCCGTGGGGAAGGAAAATCTATAAGGAAGTTTCAAGCGACAAGGATTTTAAGGAAAAAGGTTAGAAATTGTCAAGGATCTACGAAATTCAAGAGTTTATCATCAATAGTTGAAGCCGAAGACCAAGAAGATGAAGACGAGGAAGACGTTTCTATTGGATTCTATTAGAGTGGTGTTATCATCATTGCAATTGGATGTGAATGTGAGTAAGTAATCTCATCCTCGATAATAGTGGTTGATTTCCTTTCTTAGAGATCGTCAGAAAAATGGTTTTTCAAAAGTGTTAAAAGATGTGGGTTTTTAAAATATTTCGGAAGTTATCCTTCTCACCATTCAACGTGTTGCAGGATTTCTCTCTTCATTCCTACCTGCACACATGTGAGAAGCCGTCTTATTGAGTGCAATTATCATAAAATCCTTTTAAGTGAGGCAGAAGTCGAGGCGAAATGCTTATTGATCGCTCTCAAACACGCGTTCTCTCATTATGGTGTGGTTATTTCTCACTCAACATTTAAGAATGAGAATAGGTTCTTTAGTATTTCTAATTTATTATTACTAGATTACAGAAACTTTGTGTCCTCATAGCTCTTTGGATGCTTGGGACGTTGGAACGCTTTGAAGTTGTAAGTTTTAGTTTGATTTTCTCGAGGACTAGCAAAGTCTAAGTGTGGGGGAATTTGATAGGGTGTAGAATATATCCTATTTATTATCTGTTGTTTATGCTTTCTCTGCTATTTTTCTTGTAAATTTTGTATTTTACGCATGTTTTTGAGTTATTAGGTACTCTGAAGTCATACTAAGGAAAAGAAGAAGAAATCATCCTAAATTGAGCAATAAGGGAAAAAAGGTCATTTCATACGCCAACAATATTGGGAGCCGAGTCAAGGTTAAATGGCAATTCTCTCAGAGGAGTAATAAAAATAGTCGGATGATTGTTAATGGATGGCCACCTGTTATAGGGTATCCACTGGGGTGTCCCCATAGCCAGTAGTGGGGTACCGTTATCCACCCCTTATACCTCATAACCCTACTTCGAGAGACAACTTTCCTCTCAATTCATTACATTTGTGTCTTCACCTGAAATTGAGAAAGAAGAATAAAAGGCGGCTGCTAATCAAATCGAGAGAAACCGAGAGAGAAGAAGTCGTTTCTACTGCTGATTCGAGAGATCGAGAAGAAGTGAGGGTGTTGGTGTTCCTGATAGATTCAATGGAGAAGATGGTGGTGCTTGTACCGTAGTCGAATCAGGAGAATATTGTCACTATTGATGACTCAGAAATTGGAGAAGAAATTGAGATTTGAAGATCTGTGTTGATGATGCTGCAAATGAATAATGAAGGGGATGCATTCTCTGATGTTAGTTCATGAGAGATGGATACGAAATCAGCAGTAAGGGTTTGGTTGTAGTTCGACAAAGGTGAGATGATCGAAATTTGGAGATCGGAAAGAGTAGATAAAATCAAGGTTTCTGAGCTCAATAAAGATGAAATTGGAAGATGGGTTGAATCTGTTTGAAGAACTGAGATGGTGGATTTAGGGTTTATCAGTAACAAAAGAAATCAGAGGTTGTTCTCGACTTGAAATGGGTTCGAGTTTGTGTGTTGTGATATGGATGATTGAAGGTTGTCTGATATCGAAAATTCGATGATGCCGATGGATTTTTGGACTTCTAGACTCTTGTTGTTGTTGTAATTTAAGCTAATGGATGAACAAATGAATGGTTTTTGATTGAGTGATTCTTGATGTATGTGGTCGAGATTGGGAAATGTTGTTAACAGAGAGATTGGGTTTGATTTGAAGTTAAAAACAGCAGAGAAGAGAATGAATCAGTAAACTGGAATTAGGGTTTCGAATGAAGAAACTCAGGGAAGAAGAAGAAGAATCGGAGATGGGTTTATCTTAGTGGAATTACAAAGACACAAAGAAGATGGAGATGATGTTGATAAAAATGGGTCTGTGGTTGTGTAGGAAGGTAAGAAAATGTGAATGATGGATTTGATGGTGGAGTTCAGTTAGATTTGAACCAGTACTGAGACAAAGAAAACTGCAAAGGAAAGTATGAGATGATGTTATTGATGTTTCAGCTCAACTCAAGAACGGAGTAGCGGATATTTGGTGCAAGAATGAATGCGTAAATTGTATATGTATGTTAACAGGTGAAGAAAGAAAGGCCTGAAATTGTCCTGAGAAAGTCCTATAAATAGCAAAAACTTGCCGGATTTGTATTCTGGTGAGTTAACTCGGCTGTCGGCGATTCACCCAGATCCGGAAATCTAACTCAGATGATTAAGACAGCTAACTTAGGTTGACTAAGACTTGAGTTGACTCCTCCTCTCCTTGACCCTTCAACTAACGGAAGACCATTGTGACCGTTAGATTTAACGGTGCCGTGACGGTATATTCTGTCGACGCTTGGAATCTCACTCTTGATTTGTGATAAAGCTGCTAACTCCACAACCCTTGACTCAAACTTCAAAATTAGATCCATAAAGATGATTTCCATGGAGACTAACTTCACACAAGAGTACTCCTGGGGGCGTAGAATAGATTAAGAGCCGGGGGTTGTGGAATTGAGGAACTGATGGAAACCACAATTTCTTATTAGGGATGAGTCTCTATGTTTTGATGTTAAGAAATGGGTTTATGTAATAGTGATGTTAATGTTCTGATTCTTTCTTAGTATGTCTTGAATGCTAGAGTTTGTTGCCTTCCTTTCTGAATTTCCTTTTTAAAGTTACTCAACTAGGGTTTTTAATTATTTTTCTGCTTAATGGATTCATGTTGCTGCTATATTTTATCTTGATTTGATGAATTTTTTCCGAGTTTCCTTGCTTTAGGGTTGTTAATAGAATATTTTTTCTTCTCATCTTCTGTTAAGGCTATTTGATTATATGAGTTGTTCTCTTTTGTTTGAAGAATATTGGGGTTTCCAATTGGATTTCCATGACTTAAAGAAATTTTGAAAACTTTCATATGTGATTTCTTTGGTTTTTGGGATTTAAAAAATGTTTTAAACTGGAGTCTCTTAATTGAGTTCTTACGGATTCTTAGTTTTTAAAGGAAAAGGAAAATGAAAACCTTCTAATTTTCCGTATTATAATTCCTAATATGTCTGATGTTCCTGGTGGTCTTATGGCCAGTTCCTTCGGTTTCTTATGCCCGTGTAGTAGTTGCATCAGTTGTGAATGTAATAGCTCTTATGCTTCTTTGTGTCTCTGTTCGAAGAAGGAATATGTTGTTGGGTAGTTGATTCATATGTGATGGTAGCCTTGTTTTGACAATTCTTGCATGTTATATGTTCTATTTTAGATCTCTGTTCCTTAATGTTTTTTTTTTCTGCTTAATAGTTTTGAGCCTTTTACCTGTTCTTTCTTTTTTCTTTTGTCTCTTTATCTCAATTTATGAAAGCTGCTTCAATCTAGATAGTTCTCTTTGTATGCCAGTGCCTGCCTGAGTTGATTTATAAAGAAAAATAAAAAAATGAAACAAACTGTCTGCTTGATTGAATAAATTGTTTTGTTTGTACACATTGATTGAGCTGTGATTGAATTTGTTGTTGGTCTCGTCAGTCGTCAGATCCTTGTAATATGTAAATCAAGACGACGAATATGTATTTTAAGGTTGGTTAAATAGCGACATGATAAATCATAGTTAAATAAAACCATAAACTTAATTTGTATTTGTTATATATGCTGTGAGATCTAGTGTTAGTTTAGGACCTGTTTTTATCTTGAATAAATTGTTAGAACCTCTTTTAAACTTATGGTTTGCATTACGAGTTGTCTTTTTACCTTCCAAATACCCGTGTCCAAATGAAGATTTCCTCTTCGGTTTCCAACCCTAAGCTCCTCTGATCAATCCAATCCCCCAGGTAAGTCCACTTAGGGTGTATTTGGCACGGAGGTAATTGAGGGTGGAGTTCAGTCAATGGGAAGAATCAATGATGGAATTCAAATCCTAGTGTGTTTGGCATGGATGGAATTATAGTTCAAGGTAATTGGAACTACTTCATTCAATGGAAATTCAAATCACACATCCCCCATGGAAGTTGGAACTCCATCCTTCCAACTCCACCCATTGACCATTTTGACATTTCAACTTATTTTACTTTATTTTTTTCTTTAAATAATAATTAATTTCCTATACATATAAATTTACTTTGGTAATTAAAATATAATTATATTTTATTTTATTTTATAATTTATAATATATTTTAATTAGTAATTTTTAATACTTTAATAATATTTTGTTTTTTCTCACATTCAAAAATGGAAAAAAATATTCTTATTATTTAAATATATTAGTTCTGTTGATATATTATTTAATTTAAAGTAATAGTTTTATTTAAAATAACAAAAATCTATTATTTAATATTATATTTATTTAAATTAATAATTTAAATAATTTTCAATCGAAATATAAAATTATTTACACTAATTATATTTACATTAAAATTAATTATTATTGTTGATAAATTATTTATTTCATAAAAAATAGTAGTTTATTTCAAGAATTCTAAGAATAATAATTATTAATATTATATTTACTTAAAATAATAATTTAAATAATTTTCACTTCAAAGATCACATTTATAGTAATATTACATAAATATATTTAATTATATTAATATTAATATTATAATATATTTAATTAATATTATGTTATACTTAATTAAGAACGACCCCCTAGCTCAGCTGGTCATCCCCGTTCCCCAAAGTGTCATGCGCTCCAGGAGGTCCTAGGTTCGAGTCCCCAATGACGTAATATTGCAGGAATTAACATGGACGGTAGAGTTAGCTTGCCCCCCCCCTTTATAGGACCTGTTTTTGTCTTGAATAAATTGTTAGAACCTCTTTTAAACTTATGGTTTGCATTACGAGTTGTATTTTTACCTTCCAAATACCTGTGTCCAAATGAAGATTTCCTCCTCGGTTTCCAACTCTAAGCTCCTCTGATCAATCCAAGCCCCCAGGTAAGTCCACTTAAGCTATTAGTTTTCTATCCTCCTTTCCAAGTTGTTATCTTTTCTTTACCACTTTTCTAAACTTCCTGCTAGTTTAGTACGTAGTTTTTGCTGGCAACCCGTTCACAATAGTAGCAAGTGTGTAATAGGTGTTTCGAATTTGTTCTATTTTCAAGAGTGAAGTCTTTAGGAGGTGCTTTATACCTCCTTTTTGAGAAACATTTTCAGTAGTTTTGTAGGACTGATCTAAACATTTATCCACTTTCTATTTCTTGTAATTTTCTTTGTAAGTGCTGCATTATAAAGCACACATTCTCTATTAAGTTGTACTGTCATTTTGTAAGTGTTGTTTTATAAAGCACGCCCTTAGGCTATAGATTTTTACAACACTCGTAGGTTATAATTGAATTCAAAAAATATTTCTTGTAAGTGCTATAATATAAAGCACACCTTCTAAGTTATAATTTTCTTCTAAGTATCATAATTGTGAGTTCTTCTATTTTCTCTGGTGGGATTCGTCAGGTGTTTACAAAAAAAATCATCAGCTACATCAACAACCAGTCTTATACCAACCTACTCTTATTTCAGCTTAAACCATTCACTCAGCCAAATCAGATTTACACAACTTAAACCTTCATTAATCAAAGATGAACATTTTGGCTTGGAATTGTCAGGGCATCAATAATCCGACTACAATACAACATCTAAAGGACATAACATCATTACACAAGCCCGATATCATATTCCTCTCTGAAACTTTAGCCAATGAACGACATATGTCAAGACTTGCTCAATCTATTCAATTCCAAAACCTAATCTCAGTTCCCAAAGTTGGTCGAAGAGGACTATGTCTCATGTGGAACAACCTAAATGTTCGAGTTTTAATTCAATCCCAAAGTTACATCCACGTCCTTATCACTCCTCTAGCCCCAGCATAACCATGACTCTGCAAATGTATATATGGTCCTCCACACCCAGATGCAAGAATTGATCTTTGGAAAGACTTCCCATCGATATTCCCTAATATCAACAACTCAACCTCCTAGATGTTGATAGGGGACTTTAATGACATAATGGACCAATCAGAAAAAAAGGGTGGAACACAAATCACATATGGTCACACTCAACCATTCATAATAATGATAGATCAAATGGGATTCATTGATTTAGGATTTCGAGGGGATCCATGCACTTGGACAAATAATCAGCAAGGTCAAGAAAACATTATGGAAAGATTAGACAGGGCCATTGAAACCCCACATTGGCGTACAAAAAACCCCCATGCAGGAGTCACTCACCTACCACGGATTGCATCCAACCACGCCCCCATCCTATTGTACATAAAATCAACAGAATTGCAGGGCCAAAAAATTTACAAGTTTGAGCATCTCTGGCTGACACATCCACAACTCAAGCAAGTTTTTGAATCGGTATGGACTCAACAAAGTGATTCAGATTCTGGCAAACCTTCAGCTAAGGTTAGTCACAACAGGAAAACTCTTATGGAGTGGAACAAGGGTATAATTGGACATCTTCCAAAATTAATTCTCCAATCAATAACACAAATTAAGCACACACAACATCATTGTGCTATTCAAACGGGCGAAGAACTAGACTATTGGATATATAAATCAAGAAAAAGAGTTGCGAAATCAACACCTAACCCTACTCCAATGTCAAGCAACATACTGGCAGCAAAGTTCAAGAATACAATGGCTCCAATCAGGGGACAATAATACGAATTTCTTTCATACCAATGCAAACATCCACCGAAGCCGCAACAACATAAAACAACAACAACATCGGCAAAACAACCGGGTCAACGATAAAGATCAGGTTATTCAGATCATGCTGGACCATTTCACTTCCCAATACACTGCCTCAAATACAACAATAGATGAAGATCTCTTTGAGGAAATCACTCTAAGATTGACATCTTCTCAATGTAACATGCTCTCGGCGGAAGTAACGGTGAAATAAATCAAACAAGCTATGTTTTCCATTAATTCTGAAAGTGCTCCTGGACCGGACGGATACACCAGTAAGTTTTTTAAAGTTTTTTTGGGATACCACTCACCTTCAACTTATAGATATAGTCAGGAGTTTTTTCAATTCCTTAAACATTCACCCTCTCATGAATCACACCAACATCACATGAATTCCAAAAGTAGACAATCCAACCAAACCATCCCAATTCATACCTATCATCCTATGCAATGTCAGCTACAAAATCATATCCAAAATCCTAGTCAACCGATTATGCCCCCTTATCCCATTCTTAAAAGGCCCATATCAAGATGCCTTTGTGCCTCAAAGATCAATTCATTATACTATAGCAATTGCCAGAGAGCTTTTCCACCACATCAAGACCTCATCAATCACTAAAGATCCCAAAATATCTCTAAGGTTGTATATTCAGAAGCTTATGACAAACTTGATTGTGGTTTCATCAAAAACGATTTTAGGATGATATTGAGTTATAACTATTGAGTGAACCGAGTAGGGAGAGAGGAGAGAGGGGAGGGAGCATCTTATGATGATATTGAGTTATAACTTTTTTTGAAAAAATAACATGCTCGCTTAGTACATATGTGTGATTCTTGGGTTCCTCCTATCAGTTGTCGGTAGTTGGCGGTTCATTCAATAGTTTTCAAATGGACATCCATACATAATTATTAGTAGAAATTGACATTTAGTCCCAAAGTTGTTGGGCTTTGGACAATCTAGTCCCGTCCCTTCGAGCCCAGTACTCTCTGGTCCAAAATTCACCCGTCCCAGACAATTTAGTCCAAATAGTGTACGAGTTAATCCAAACTCTTACCGATTCATAATTTCATGAATTTTTCCACTACCAAAATTACCCTTTAGAGTGATGAACATTTTAGTTTGATTAATTATAGATCTCTGGTTTCGGTTGAGATTCATAGAAAGAGCGAGAGTGATAGAGAGACCGAGATATATTTTGGAGGAGATTTGTTGGATTAACTCTTCTTCTTAGCTGCAATCCCTAAGTTCGTCGATGAGTCTCTCTGCTGGATTCATTTTCAATCTCGTTGATGAACTCGATAACGCTTCTGATCTTTCCAATATCGAAATTCCTTTCTCTCAGGTACGAGTAAACCTTATTTTCCTTAAATTTTAGTATTTCTTAAATAAACTATAATCACGGATTGAAATTTTACTTTTATTTGTGTGTTCACGTAAAACAATTGAAGAACAATCATGTCTATTTTTTTATACGATTTCTCTCTTTAAACCTCCCAATCAGAAGTCGGAGGAGGCTTTGGATTGCAAATTAACGTGAGATCTAATAGGATTTGTTAACAGTGTTAAGAAACTCCAGAGAAGACATATTTGTTTTAAAAGAGATCATGCTTTTAGTATGAACAACGATTTAGGAATATTGGGTTACAGGTATGTGCTTCTTCATGAAGGTTCTTGAATTTTTTTATTCTTTATTAGTTGGTTTTGTATTGATCTAATAACGATTTCATTTGTATATATATATGATTATTATTATGTATAATCTTTATTAGGCATTTCTAGGATATTAGATGGAAATACAAATAAAGTAAATCATGTGGACAAGTAGTTATTTTGATTGCAAAACTAGGGGTTTTGTTGCTGTGTAGCCAATGTCACTTTGTAAACATGTTGGCAGTAATGTCTTATAGTGTGTAGCCAATGTCACTACAAGTTGACTTACTTTCTGGCAATACAAGTTGGCACATAAAGATCTTATAGTGTGTAGCCAATGTCACTTTGTAAACACGAATTTGTCACTTTGAAAACTTGTAGTCAGTAATGTCTGTCATCCTTGTTTATAAAATAAGATAAGTAATAGTATTAGACATTTGGTGTGGAATATGTGGCAAGTTTTTATCTGGCTCACTGCAATCACTGCAATCAGCGGATACAGTAAACACTTTCCTTATTAGTTTTGCATATTGTTTTTTGAATTATTAATGTGTAAAACTATGTACACATATTGATTATTATGGTGTACATAGTTGTACACATGCTATTCTTTTCGAAGTTGGGAATATCTTTGGAATTTATTTGCTTATTGTTTATATTTTTTTACTTCAAAGCAACTAATTGACGTCCAATATTCTATTTTTCAGGTGACGATCATACCTAAGAGATGCATAGAAGCTGAAGAAAATTTTAAAACTAATTGCATGTAAATAATTTCAAAACTAATTGACGTTCAATATTCTATTTTTTGTACCAATTGCATGCAGTGTACTTTTTAGTACACCAGTTAGTTTCTTTCCACTGATCAACACTCCCACACTGCTTCATGATCACAATGAGGTAAATATCTTAAAGAGAAAAGTTTTAATTTACTTTCTATTGTTTGCATATTTTAGCCTATTTTGGAGCTAATATAAAGGAAGAAGCAGTTGAGTATAGACACCCATGAAACCAGGGTGTACAAAGCAGTGCACATGTAAATAATGAAGGTGTACATAATTGTACACATGTTAATCCTTAATGGGTACATAATTGTACACCTATTGTATCTGTTTATCTCTGTATATATGTGCTTGTTCTGTTTAACATGTACTTATTTTTTGTTCGATTGTAGTTGTATTGTTGATATTTTCTGATTGTGTTCTCTTTTTATTCAAGGTCCCTTTGCCAATGGAGAGAGTTTCAGCCGTTAATTTGAGTTTGGCGCCAAAGCTTTATCTCCTCGAGGTTGCTTTTGAACACTTTAAGAGCTTGAGTATTCTAGAGTTCTTGCCTGATGTGAGAAAATATGTAAAGGTATGCAAAAAGTTTGTTATTCTAAATTACACAAGATTACTACTATGTAAATGACCCTATACGAAGCTATATGGTTAGAAATTATATAACTGAAACATGTGCACTCTAATGTACACCGTCCATGTAGTTTGCAATCCTCAATGTACACATTGATTCTTAATGTGTACATAGTTATACACTCGTTCGTTAATGTGCACATAATTGTACACCTTTTGATCATTAATATTTTGTGCATCCTAGGGCACTAAACACGTAGTTCCTTTGTAAGATTAAGAATGTGTATATAGTTGTACACTCGTTAAGTACAACCTTCGTTTAATGAAATACCATATTGATTCTTAATGCGTATATAATTATACACATGTAAATAGCTAATGTGTATATAGTTGTACACTTGATGATTGTTAATATGAATGTTTGGTGTTGTGCATGTTTTACAGGGGTGTATTAGTGTATATATTGGTGCACCTGTGTAAATCTTATGAAAAAGTACGTTTTTATTGTTTTACAATGGTGTACATATTGGTGCACCTGTGGGAAGTAACTCCTATGAAAAAATAGGTTTGTGTGCGGTTGTAAATGATTATCTTTATGCATGTTTTGAAGTGGTGTACGTATTGGTGCACCTATGTAATTCCCATGTAAAAGTAGGTTTGTGAGTGGTTATGAATGATCGTTTTTCTGCATGTTTTGCAGGGGTGTACACATTCATGCACCTGTATGATTCCCATGAAAAAGTGTGTCCGAGTGTGAATATGAATGATCGATTTTATGCATGTATTGCAGGGGTGTACACATTGGTGCACCAGTGTATTTTCTATGAAAAAGTAGGTTTGTTTATGGCTATGAAGGATCGGTTTTAGAAATGTTTCACAAGGATGAATATATTGATCCACCAATATACTTCTCATGAAAAAGTAGGTTTGGGTGTGAGTATGATTGATCTGTCGTGCATGTTAGTAATCTCCTTTTTGGTTAAATGGAATGAATCGATGTTTCGAAGCCATATTAAGTTTGTGTATTAATGCCCACATGGATTGTATCTCTGACCATAAACTGAGTAACTTTTTATTTTCATCGTTTTCTTGCTTTGTTTTCTTATGCGAATGTTGGTGAAAGGATAATCACTTTCTTTTGAAGCTGTGATTTCTTATGTTCATTGGTTTGTCCATGATGCAGGTTATCTGCTAAACTTACCTCTGCAAATCTGGATGTTATCCAACTGGAGCTTAGCGTGGTTGGTATTTTTCCCAGTCTGTGCGGATTAGGGTGCAGTTTGGCTATCATGGATTCTGGATTTTTTGGATCTTTGCAGCGGTGTACATAATTGTACACATCAATCACTATGGGAAAAATGTACATCTACAACTGGTCATTTACAACACTTTCCTAAACATTGTAGAAAGTCCTATCTTTTACAACTGATTTCAAAGAAAGCGTTGTTGTATATCATCACTACCAACACTTGGGAAACAAGGGGTTGGGCGAAGAAACAAACGACAACTCCTTAAGCAAAACTGTTTCTACAACATTTAGCTATAACAACTTTGTTACATAAACATAGTGACTTATCCTATCACAATACTCATAAGTGTTGTTGAAGAAGACAAAAATATGATAATGAAAAATACGTTAGAGGAGAGATTCGAACATGAACCTAGTGCATGGATGTCTAACTCATCTACCATCCTTACGGTTCAAAAGAATTGGTGATTTTTTTTATTTTTAATAGACACGTATAACAACACTTATAAGTGTTGTTGAAGTTAAAACATAGATTGTATTACAACACTTATCAGTGTTGTTGAAGTTAAAATATAGAATGTATAACAACACTTATAAGTGTTGTGGAGGTTAAAATATAGAATGTTGAGAAAAAAAGAGGTTGGGGGATTCGAACATGAACCTAATGCATGGATGTCGAGCTCATGAACCATCCTTACGGTTCAAAAGAATTGGTGATTTGTTTTCTTTTTAATAGAAACGTATTACAACACGTATAAGTGTTGTTGAAGTTAAAACATAGAATGTATTACAACACCTATAAGTGTTGTTGAAGTTAAAATATAGAATGTATTACAACACTTATAAGGGTTGTTAAAGTTCAAATATAGAACATGAGCCAAGGCAGATTTTAATTTGGCCAACATAGCAACCATAACAACTAAAATGTCCCATTTTCTCTCCTCCTTCATCCGGGCTTGAGACCGGCAATGAAATGATGTATCATTTACATTGGCGGAGTTGAAAAGGGTGTAATAAAAGTAACAGAGTTATCATTTTATAATTAAGCACACAAATGGAGCTGCTAACTGTCTTTTTGGAAGAACAATAATAGTATTAGTAAAGGAAATACAAATATTGCTCATACAGAACTACACAATCAACTGTAGCAAAAATTTGAGAGTAGCAGATGAAGTAGATAACTGAGAAGGCAAATAACACCAAATATTGATAAAGTAACAATACAATACAGTAAAAACAATACAATACCGATCTAACTTGTGAACTTCTTTTTCTTCTTCTTTTTGTTCTTCTTCTTTGTCGGAACCACCGTGATATAGTCCCCATCTTCTCTTAAGTAACTCTCTCCCTCGTCATCCATTTGGAAACCAAGAGTTGAAGTATCCACCGGTTGGCAATTTGTGTCATGATTTTGATTGTATTCCTCTAATTCATGGAAACCCCTAGGTGGTGGTTTCACCATCACATACCAGTTAGATGTATACGACTCTCGAGAAAAGAAAACTTGTCGCGCTTTCTTTGCTAAAATGAATGGATCGTTACAGTATTGGTTCTTATGTTTCTTTAAATTGACTAATGTAAAGCCATCTTCTACCTTCACACCAAAATTGGTGTGAGCCCAATCACATTTGAATATTGGAATTTGAAACATATGATTGTAGTCCAACAATAGAATTTCTTCTAAAATACCGTAGAATCCACTAGTTTCTGACCGTCCTGCAACTAAGGTTGTTGATTCAATTGAAACTCCACGGTTTTGCGTGACTCTGTTAACATCCTTCGTAATAAACCTAGTGTCATTGATTAGCAAGCCTTTATATGATACGCAGTTTTCTAACGTCCCATATGACAACCATTATACCGTGTGTGATATTGGCATGCCTTGTTCAATTTGCATCTTAACCTACAAATGTATAATCTCAGGACATAAGAATATAACTAAATTTGCTATCTAAGCATCATAAGTTAGATTTATAGTGATGATGTGCCTAACATGGATTGTTATAAGTGATATAATGAAACAGAATCACACGTATTTGTGTTTCTTATAGTAGTTTTCCGTAGCAGCAATATTTGCTAGTATTTAAACTATTCTAAGCTGTATAATCTGACTAAGAGTGGACTAAGCGTACCTTTTGATGAAACCAATCTGAAAATGTGTCAGACTGTATGGAATTGAGTTGGTCTTCACTAGTAATTTCCCTCCTAACAGAAGATTTTAACTCGTCCATATGCATTCTAAGACAAAAGTAAAATTAAGAAATGAAGTATTAATTGACAGACCATTTCTAATGAACATGAACATCATACTTACATCATGTAAGGGTCAATTTCGGGTGTGTTGAAAAGCACATATCTGTGAGCTATCTTTAACTTCTCACTATCCATACGCACTTGGACACCTTTAGAAAGAGGACATGTTGCCAATATAGAACCATTTTGAGTGTTTTCGTTGCGCCTTTGCTCTACTCTTGTTTTAGCTGCTTGGGCCTTACGAATATCAAAAAACCTAACACACTCCATTCCAAGATAACACTCGGCTATACAAGCTTCAGGTTGTGCATAATTCTTTACATATTCTTTGAATGTCTTCATATACCTAGGAAAGTCGCGTATGCAATGATTCTGAATTAATTAAATATTAGTATCTCTAATATAAGTAATTAATTAACTTTCTACACGAAACCAAAAAAACAGAAGTAATATTAATTAAATTGTCATACCTTTCAAATGGATACATCCAACGATATTCTACAATTCCACATAATCGCACTTCTCGAGCTAGGTGAACTGTCAAGTGCACCATGACATCAAAAAATGATGGAGGGAAGTATCTATCCAACATACACAAAGTCTCAGCAACTTCTACTTCAAGTTCTATTAATATATGGAGATCAACTGCCCTTTGGCATATTTCGTGAAAATAAGAACATAACCTGAAAATTGCCTCCCTTGGACCTACAGGTAAAAGTCCTTGCAAAGCAACGGGTAATATTTGTTTCATAAGAACGTGATAATCATGAGCCTTAAGAACACCTAAGCAACCATCTTTCGAGAAATGCTTTCTAAGATCAGAACTATAACCATATGGAACCTTCAAATTTCTCATCCTATTATAAAATATAGCCTTTTCCTTGTCATTTAAACAGTATGGTGCTGGTGGAAGGATCGTTTTGCCATTTATCTCTTTTGGATGCAATTCTGGTCTTATTCCCATACTCTTCAGATCATTACGGGAATTTAGACCGTCGTTTGTTTTGGACTTTATATTCAAGAGAGTACCAATGATACTCTCGCAAACATTTTTTTCTGTGTGCATAACATCAATGTTGTGTCGTAGTAATAAATCCTAAGAAGAAGGAAAAAACCTAACATTAGTAATTAATTCTATAAAGAAATAAAACATCAGAAATTTAATCTACTTAAGCTAATGATCTCATTATACCTAAATATGAACAAGTAAGTTTGAAGTTATGGAACTAACCTTCCAGTAAGGCAAGTCGAAGAATATCGACCGTTTGTTAAACACCCGAAGTTCAGTTTCATCATCATTTGCATCAGAAATACCCACATCAGTAACAACAGCCCTTTTACGCTTCGCACATTTAGAATTACCCATATTTGAACTTGATGCCGCACTACCCTTTTTTTTATTTTTCTTCTTTTGCTCTTTCTTTTTCCTTATCTCCTCCTCGTTCTTCTCCGCTTTCCCAAAATCATTTGTAATCCTATTCTGACATTCAAGTGCCGCAACACCGGACATAACAGGTGGCTTTTCTTTCCTCTCAATCTCTCCATTAAACCAGTCCTTTTTCTTCCGAAGAGGATGATTATGACGTAAAAATCTCCTATGATTCAAGTATACAGTTTTACGACTAAATGGCAACCATTTTGAAAGTGTATTTTCACCGCAAAGTGGACATGCTGCCTTCCCTTTATACGTACATCCAGATAGATTACCATATGCAGGGTAATCGTTTATTGTCCATATTAATACTGCCCTCAAGTTAAAATCTGTTTTAGTAAAAGAATCATGTACCTACACCCCTTTCTCCCACAACTCAATAAGATCATCAATCAAGGGCTGCAAGTATACATCAATGTCGTTACCCGGTTGTTTTTTTCCTGGAATCAGCATGCTCAGAATTATGTTGTCACCTTGCATACACAACTGAGGGGGAAAATTATTAACCACGAGCATCACTGGCCAACAACTGTGGGTTGCGGAAAGATCACCAAATGGATTAAATCCATCAGCAGCAAGCCCAACACACAAATTACGGGGATCTGAAGCAAACTCGAGATACTTTCTGTCTATGTGCTTCCAAGCCAAAGAATCTGTTGGATGACGCATCTTCCCATCCTTACTCTTGTTCGTCGCGTGCCATATCAGCTGCTCGGCCACCTCCGCTGATTGAACCAATCTCCTCAATCTCGGTACAATAGGGAAGTACCTAAGCACCTTCACCGGTATCTTCTTTTGAGGCTTGTCTATCATGTCAGCATCGTCCATGTTAGATGTGTCTGCCTTCCACCTAGAATAATGACATTTAGGACACTCGTCTGCATCTTTCAAATCTTTTCTAAACAAACAACAATCATTAACACAAGCATGTATTTTATGGTAAGTCAATTGATAAGATTTCAGCAGCTTCTTCACTTCATATGTTGAGCAAGGAAGACAATGATCTGGCGGAAATAAGGAACCAATTGTCTTGAGAAGTTCGTCAAAAGATTTCCTAGATAAACCATTTACTGTCTTGTGCCTATACAATTCAACAGTGATTGATAACTTTGTGTGTGTTTTACAATTAGGATATAACGGTCTGTCCGCCTCTTCCACATGGTTTTCCAATCCCTCGTCTTGCATAGGTTCATGTCCCTGGCCGATATGTGCATCAGCTTCAACATCAGCATCTACATGATATGAACCCCTTGTTGCTCCCTCTTGGTGTACATCAGTAGAAGTGTGTATAGTCTCCCCGTGAAAAACCCACTCAGTGTATGTAGGATCCATACCTCGTTTCAGCAAGTGAAGATAATCTTCTTTCGGAGAAAGTGTGAAAGCGAGATTCTTACAATCAACACAAGGACAACTGAACTCAGAAGGATTTCCAAGTCTCTGACAAACAGTATCTATGAAATTCCTCAAGGCCTCCTGATATGGAAGATCACCCCTATATGAAAGAAGGACGAAATAATTAAACAAGGAATAACGCAATACAAGAGGGAAAACCAATGTAAAGAATGTAATATTCTACAATGAACAACATATTAACCTTGGCCAATAAACCCAATCTTTATTCATCATTTTGAATGACTTGAATCTGCAAATTTGTTCATTCTTCGATCCAGTTAAAAAAAGCCTTTCAAAATATGGAATGTTGAATTTATTAAAGATTAATGGCAGATGGAGAAATAAAAATATGATAACCAGCATAAGTAACCACAATGGATTAACAAATCATAAGTTTTTTTAACTTAATAACTTGGAGTTCCACATTGTAAGATATTTACATAAACAAAAAGGAGGATTCAGAATACACATTGTAAGATATTTAGCTAGCATATAGTAGCCACCTTGTTTAGTTTTTTATATAGATAGATACATTCCCAATGAGGCAAAGCCTGGAGAAGGATGGTGAAGGATCAAAGCATAGTAGGCCCGCACCTGTAGAATCAAAGATTAGTATTCCCATTCAAGCAATTATGAGATGCAAAGTTAAGAACAACATGAGATGCAAAGAACTCTGAGATGGCAGAGTTAAGAACAACATTAGTAGGCCCGCAACATGAAGTGCAGAACAACATGAGATGCAAAGAATTCTGAGATGCAAAGAATTTTCAGCATGATATAACAAAATTAAGAGACTTGGAATAGAATTCCGCATCCTTTTTTCTCTTAAAACATTAAACCGGTTAATTCAGTTGGGAAAAGATACCGTGAAACATGTCTGAGTACTTGATATTCCATAATTTCTATTGAATGGGATTTTGTTACATACTTCAATTATGTACAACACAAACCAGTGATTCTGCTAGACTAATTTTACAAAAACTCCAATCGAACGGTGCACCACCTAAGTTCTACTCACATTTTGAGTGCTATAAATTCTTTTTGGTACAGGGAGGCATATACACATTTTGAGTGCTATAGATTCCTCCGCGGCAGAACTTGAATGTCTTTGCGAAAACTCACCACATAAATCGTGTATTCAGACTTCGCATCTCCATGATAGATAACATTCACAGGGACATCTCGAAACACAATTATGCAGTGCACTAAATCTCAATTCATGCATTTGAGGAGTAAAACCTTTTGCTCTTCTTCGTTCAATTATCTTAGAAGTCCGAAATCAACAAATAACTATAGACAATAAGATCACCAAGTCAGACAAGCATCATTTATGTAAGTAAGACACAACAATTAACACATCAAATCTGGACCAAGAAGCTGATTCTGAGACAGAAAACTGATAATAAGTTAAACATAGATTACGAACAACAGTTGATCAAAAATGAGGAGTAACTTGGCAATTTCACTCCTCTCATCAAAGAGACGTTACTGTGATGGAGTGATGCAGGGGTGTTGGAGACATCCATCATCAGTTTCAATTTTTCATCATATTCCATTAGTGCATTGTAAAAATCAATTTCAATTTCAATTTCAGGCTGCATCACATAATGCAAAAATCTCATACAAAAATCAAAATAATCCCCACCTGAATTGAATGATACTGAATTAAATTGGAATACACCTCAATTTAATGCAACTGAAATCAACAAAATTATCATTTAATTCTACTGAATCCAAAATTATTAGAATTTAAGGCACCTCAATTTACTTAATTCAAAAAAAAAAAAAAAAAAAAAACCCTAAAATCAGATTTTGGTTACAGATCGATGTACATAACAGACCTTTGAGATATGGGTGGAGGTGCTAAGTCTTCAACTGTGTGGTGATGATGAAGTTGGTGACGATGAAGCCGAGATCGATCTACCAAGCTAGGGATGAAGACGATGGTTTGAGTGATGAAGTTGTGCTAGTGATGCAGTTGGTGATCATGAAGTTGCCGGTGGTTGGAGGGGGAGATGAAGCTGCGCTCCTCTGTTGAAGACGATGTAAGGGGAGAAAAAAGGAAAGGAGATAAGGGAAAAAAAAGGATAAGGAATGATGTTAAGGTGGAAAAAAAGGAATGAACGGTTGTAGATGAAAAATATTATCAGAAAGTATTAAAGAATAAATGAATGGATGGTTAGGATGCTATCATGGTTATATTAAAAATTGGATTATTATAAAGAAATTACTTTATTTTGGACGGTTACAGATTGAAATGGATGGTCATGATGAAATTTTTTTACAACCCCTTTCCACAACTCTTAAGAAACATCGTGGTAGGGATACGATAAAATTTTCTCCCTTTTACAAAAAATTCTCAATTCTGTTAAAAAAAACACATCTGCAAAAAAATAAAAATTGGAGTCTAGTCCTGCAAAAAAAAATTAAATATTGCAAAAAAAGTCGCATACTTCGAAGAAAGAAAAAAATCGTGTCTGGTTCCGCAAAAAACTATTTTGGATTGAAACACTAATTTAGGCTTATTGGGATTGGGTAGAAATATAAGTTCTGATAAAACTATTTTGGGCTTAAACACTAACTTAGGCTTATTAAGATTGGGTATAAATTTCTAAAAACGTAAGCTAGACCAAAAATGTGAACTAGGAAGTTTGCATCGACAGATTCATTGTTCTTATGAAGTCGCCCACTTAGAGTAGTCCACTCATCCCCAGAGCCAGGTTATGTCTCGAAGTTGCCAAAACCGGACATGTTTAGGGTTTGGAGGAATATTCCAATGGAATCTTACATGTGGATCGACATATTCATCGTTCTTAAGAAGTCGCCGACTTAAAGCAGTCCACTCACCTCCAGGTTTCGAGCTCGGAGCCAGGTTATGTCTCAAAGTTGCCAAAACCGGACATGTTTAGGGTTTGGAGGAATATTCCAATGGAATCTTACATGTGGATCGACGGATTCATCGTTCTTACGAAGTCGCCGACTTAGAGCAGTCCACTGACCTCCAGGTTTCGGGCTCGGAGACAGGGTATGTCTCGAAGTTTCCAGCACTGAACATGTTTAGGGTTTGGAGGAATATTCCAATGGAATCTTACATGTGGATCGACATATTCATTGTTCTTAAGAAGTCGCCGACTTAGAGAAGTCCACTGACCTCTAGGTTTCGAGCTCGGAGCGAGGTTATGTCTCGAAGTTTCCAACACTGGACATGTTTAATGTTTGGAGGAATATTCCAATGGAATCTTACATGTGGATCGACAGATTCATCGTTCTTAAGAAGTCGCCGACTTAGAGCAGTCCACTGACCTCCAGGTTTCGGGCTCAGAGCCAGGGTATGTCTCGAAGTTGCCAACACTGGACATGTTTAATATTTGGAGGAATATTCCAATGGAATCTTACATGTGGATCGACAGATTCATCGTTCTTAAGAAGTCGCCGACTTAGAGCAGTCCACTGACCTCCGGGTTTCGAGCTCGGAGCGAGGTTATGTCTCGAAGTTGCCAACACTGGACATGTTTGATGTTTGGAGGAATATTCCAATAAAATCTTACATGTGGATCGAAAGATTTATCATTCTTACGAAATCGTCGACTTAGAGCAGTCCACTAACCTCCATGTTTCGAGATCGGAGCCAGGTTATGTCAATATTACTCAAAGTGTTGCCACCAATTGTTTTTTTTTTTGGTAATTTTTTCTAATCCAACGTACCAAAGTTATGGGAAGCAAGTCATGCGGATCACTACTAAAATCTAACGGTGGGAAACATGTTTGGTTTTGTTTAAAAGTGTGTTTCTTTGTCAATCCGTATGCTTTTGTTTAGACCAATCGGAAAATAGTGTTTTCCCACCCCAGAATCCCGCCTAAATTTCGTCATGTGTCTGCCTAAGAAATTTTAAGACAATTTATTTTTCTCGTCCACCGCAACGTGTCCTCTCCCAGGTTTATTCCCCCCAAAATTTTCAGCTGAACGCGCCCAAATTTCACAAACATCTCTTAAAGCAAGTCTCACCAAAATCATTGAAAAAATTCTTCACCGAAATAAAAAACCCCTCTCCCCCAAAAGAAAAAAAACCTCTCTAAACCTCTCATATCTGCAACTACCAACTCTAATCTCTCAATCTCTCAAACTCTCGCCAAGAGGATTTACAGAAAACCCCAAACCCTAATCTCTCAGTCTCTCAAACTCTCGCCAAGAGGATTTACAGAAAACCCCAAACCCCAAACTCTCAACTGAATCTCAAACTCTTCAGCTGAAAACCCTAACAAACTAATTAGAAGATCAATCTTTCGAACTCTCAGTTCTCACCAACAACCGTAAATCTCTCTCATACTCTCATATATTAAGAATAAAAAGCTCAGTTTGTTTCAGTTTGGTGATTTAGGGATTTTATGCAACTTTGGTTTAATTTTTATTTTATTTTTCTCTCAGAAATGTATAGATCTAAACATGCAACTTAAGTTTCGTTCATTTTCAAGATGAAAATGAAATTGGGTCATGTTTAATTTGGGGGATTTTTAATTTTAGGGATTTGATTTTAGTTCTTTGATTTTTATGAAATTGGGTCCTGTTTAATTTTGGGGATTTTTGATTTTAGTTATTTAATTTTGGTCTTTGGTTTTTTCCTTTTCAATCCTTAATCCTGGGTTACTGAAGCAAATCTTGTGGATCTTTTTGATATGATTTATATGAATGTCTTGGATTAGAATTTGTTGAGTGTGGCTTATATCACTATGTAAATTCACTATGTCTTTGATTAGGTATGATATTGATGAGTGTTGCTACTTTTGATGCTGGAGGTTCAAATATAGCTATCAAGCGATAGTCATTAAGCATATGTGGTCATTTTCTTATGGATTGATGATACTTAACTTGAATTTTGGTACTGTGTAATGGTGAAAAGAGTAAACTGCTAGCTACATCTTAGTTAAGCTTTTGGATATTGTTTGTTCTGTAACCTTGCGAATAGCTCCACTGTTGTCTTTCAAAAAGATTCTACCAGAATGATAAGCACGTAAGTGCACCATTTTATCCCCATATTTATATTGGCTAGGACTCAATATTTTGGCTAATCATTCTATTTTAGTGCTTTTGTAGAAAGTACAAATAAATTCGATCACCGAAGAGATAAATGGCTAAGTTGGGGGTTACAACGGTGTTTGCCACTAAAAAGTCCCAATGCTGCAGTGCACGGCTCCAGAGACATTAAGAATTTACAAGGGGCAGTCAGGTTGCCAAAACATAATGGAACCATTTCCAAGCCACAGACTAAACACACGCACCTGAATTCCACTGGAGCCTAAAGTTATTAAGTTGGAGACGTGGATAATTCTACCAACACCACATCTTATTTGTGCTGCCGTACTTCCTAATTATTCATGGTGCGGGGTCGAGAAATCAAAGACGAATGGTTGAAAGTCAAGACGTTCTTAACTTCATCAGGATTCTTGCCGTTCTCTTCGTTACCTCTTTGCTCATGAAGACAAAAATAATTCCGTGTAAGAATAGTCATTCTAGGGCCCTTGAACGGCAACAAAGGAGGGGCTGTGTTCGTCGATGTTTATGGATGTTGGCTAAATTGGAGGCAGCAGCTTTACGGAAACAATGGGACTCTAATGCAGTCCAGAACTGGAATCGAAATTGAACTCATAATGGAAGAACGCACAACAGACGCGCTGATTTTGATTGTCAGTTGAAGATGGCTGCGAGAAATCCGTGTATTGAGGCCTGAGGTTGATTTATAGGCTGCAGATGAGGAGAGATTCCATAGAATCATTCGCTGGTAGCTAAATATTTAGCTGGAGGTTATGATGGCGACGATGGATAGAGCTATGGTGTTTGGAATGGTAGAAGCTCTCTACAACCAGCGAGAAATGGCGTTGGTTATTGAACTGCCAGTGGTGATGGGTTTTGTGGTGAAATCGAGTGTTCTATAGGAGGGACCCCATACAACCAGCTGAAGTACACCGGAGGACACACTGAAATTGCACTTCCAATACTCGTGAAAAAAATCCTGAAAGAAGATCAGTTTTAGTTCATGTGTTGCTTAATTGAGTATGCGTCATCTTTGGCAGTTGCCAGGAGCTTGATTGAGTTGCTGTGACGAGGAAGAAATATTGCAGGCAGTGATGGGTTTAAGTGAAAATGATCAATGAAGAAGATGGATGCAGTTGGTGATGGTGGATACAATTGAATACAGTTGGTGGAGGTAATGGTTTGGCTGATGAGAAGACAGCAGGAGTATTGTTCGAAGTATAGAGAGTTTGCCGTTGATTGTTTGGATTTTGATGGGTCTTGGCATATGGGTTGTTCGACGGAGGTGATCAACATTATGGCAACAAACGAACAGAAATTTGTGGTCAGCTGAAATCAGTGGTCAGATAGAGGGTCAGAGAATGGACTTAAGTGTTGTGGTTCGACCAATGAAGTTGGGGTTCAGGTTGAGCTGGTCTAGTGGAGATATTCGTTCACTTAATTAAGAAGATCTGGGAGATATATGTAGAAGTGAAATATATGGATGGAGAGGAGATCGTGGAGCTAATTGTTTATACATTGAATGGGAATTAATTCTTTTGCTCGGATAAGGAAACTAAAGGATTTTTGCCTTGATTACGAAATATGATTGGAGGAGCAGAGAAGGGGATTGTGTTTTTCGTATTTTAGAGAGGGGCGACAGAGCTGGTGCTACTGGAAGGAGAATAGGGTTTGGAGCAGATCTCTTTATTTTTGTTTTTGTTTAGCTAATTTTAATTTTAATCTTTTTATGGCTTTTGAGAAAGTCATGGCTAGCTAAACCCCTACACTGGGTCGATGGAGGAAGCCGAACTTTACACATGAGTGATTTTAATTTATTTTCTATATGACTTTTGCACTTAATTTTAATTGATTTATGATTTGATAAAATTAGTTGTGATTCAATTAGATAGGTTATGCTTTGAATTAAGATAATCTATGCTTAGGGGATACAGTTAATGTTTTGACGATCTACTTTGGCATAAGAAGAGTCGGTGTTTTATGAGCGGTAATTGTTGAGAATGAATAATTGAACTCTATGTTGTGAATGCGGTGGAATTCTAGGCCCAGTGACTCTCTTTTGTTTATTATTTTATTTAAACCTTTTAATTTAATCTTAACAACATCCGAGAGAACGAATCTTAATTACTACTTCGAAAACTAAGAAAAATCAGAAATCATTTTGGCGCCGTTGCCGGGGATGATTAGCCGGGGATCATTCTATTTTAGTGCTTTTGTAGAAAGTACAAATCAGAAATCATTTTGGCTAATCAAAAATTGATGTATTGTAGAAAGTGATAGTGAAAGGTTCTTTTGAAACTTGTGAAGGCAAAGGAATTTAGATTTAATTAAACTTAAAAGTAAAGGAAACTTAGATCAAAATCTGATTTCAAGATAAGAGAGAATAACCAAGACACTGATTCCACTATTACACATGAATAAATTATGGTTAACAACCCAAAACTCTATTTATCTTTTAAATCCCTTGTTTCTTAATTCACAAATAATCAGGCAAATTCTCAACAATTAATTGTATCCCTTAAGCATAGATTATCTTAATACAAAGCATAACCTATCTAATTGAATCACAACTAATGACAAAAATTATGCAAACAATTAAAAACTCCATAAAAGCAGTTGATTGAGTGAATTATAAAATATAAATTAGAGAAAATAAATTAATTACCAATCATTCATGCGTAAATAGCTTCCTCATTGCCTTGGTTGTGGGAGAATTAGCTCATCATGTTGGAAACACACTCAAAATTCATTATTATTGCTCAAAAATGGTTTACAAATGATGAAATGGTGAAAATGGTGAAAACCGGGTGTTTGCAACGCTTATAAATGTTGCAAACATGTTACAAAGAACGAAAAGCTGTTCTTGGTGTCAGAATCGTATGCGACCACGCTCTGTGTCGTAAAACTGCTGCAGAAAAACGACTGCTGTGAAGAGTCTGTTCTTCACGTTTTCAGGAGGCAGCAGCAGCAGAACTGGAATTTTTCGCGGCTTGATTTCCTGACTTTCTAATGCTCTATTCTTCCTCCCCAACTCTCTATCCTCTTCTACTCGACCCCAAAGAGCCTATTTATACACCTTTGGACCAAGAATCTTCGCTCATTACTCCCAAAAATCTTCCCATTTCTCGGCAGTGAAAGAAAATAATCTCGGGATATTTTCTTCCTCGTTTTAGCTTCTCACAGCGTTTTTTTTAGTCAATACGCTCCAATTTCTATCACACATGCTCCACAAGGTTGCTCGATGCATCAAACACGATCAGAACACACAAATTCTTCCAAAACACACGTGTTTATCTGTTTTGAGCTCGTGAATTGGATAGCCA
This sequence comes from Papaver bracteatum, assembly GCA_023529315.1. Lineage (NCBI taxonomy): Eukaryota > Viridiplantae > Streptophyta > Magnoliopsida > Ranunculales > Papaveraceae > Papaver > Papaver bracteatum. Next base: position 818,941 of record JAJJWX010002982.1, read on the forward strand.
ATTATAGCCAAATTTGATCGAACCAAAATCCCAAAACATGTTTTCTAGGACATAACACAACTTCCTACCAAGAATTAGCCATTTAATCTCCCTATAACACGTTCGAAAATCAATCGAAAATTCTGCCAGTTGCATGCATGGTTTTCCCGCCAAAACTCGTTTTTCAAATGTTGAAGATGGTGTCCCCCTAACCAGAACTGGGGTGCGAATAGCAGGTGCCTAAATGAGGTGCCCCTTATCCACAATGAGGGTGCCTTTAGCAAATGTCCTCCGAGGTGTTAGAGCAACTTTTCGAGCCGAATTTTCCTACAATCTTTATTTCCAAAAATACCTACAAACACACAAAACACCATAATAAGGATAAAAACGAGTACTAACAATACGAAACATTGAGGACAAATTAGACACATAAATGCGTCTATCAAATACCCCCAAACTTATTATTTGCTAGTCCCGAGCAAATCTAATCTAGGAAATAAAATGACTACACTTAGCACGTGCAGCAAGCCGTTAAACCGCTAGGTGGCCCTAGTGGCGGAGTGTCGTCTCGGAGGGTTTACCGAGAGGTGTACCCACAAAACCTTTACTCCAGACCCTAGCTATCTATGCAGAACCTTGGAAGGCACTAAAGAATCTCCTTGGTTGGCATACTTATTGACTGGGGAGGAAGTACCACGATGCGAAATTCCAATTGCTGTACACGAGTTTGCACTCAAGCATACTAAAATTCATATAAAGTGACAGTGCTCTACTCAGATAGTTTCTGGACATCATAAACCGGAGTCAACCAATCACAAAGATTAAGAAGAGAAAAATTTGGATGATGTTGGCTAGGGTGAACCTATCCTAACGGACTGAGATATTGGTCTTGGATTAATATCAACACACTGGCATATACAAGGGGACCAGTGGTCGATAATCCTAACTCTAGGTCAACTCAGCTGGCATATACAAGGGTACCAGTGGTCGAATTTATTGTATTTATTCCATTTGGTCTAGTGGTTTGGTCTCAATTTTTTTTTTTTTTTTTTTTTTTTTGAGTATCTCAACCACTCTATTCCACCCTAGCAATGGTAAAAAGAAAAATAAAAGAAGTGATCAGGATTCTTTCGATGTTTCCATCACGAGGATATGGAGAAACTACCATGTTTTCTAACACCTGAGCTCTGTGCTTTTATGAATAGACTCTTTAGATGTTTCCATCTAATCAGATTGGTTCCTCAACTCCAACAACCAAAATGCTTCCATCCACTTAGATTGGTTAGTGCCATCCTTAATAAACATAAATTTTTAGGCTCTGGAGTTTATTTATTGCAACTAAAAGCTAACAAAAAGTTTCTTCCCCACCCCCAAACTTAAAGCTAACATTGTCCTCAATGTTTCTAATGAAAGAGCAATACCAAAAAGTAAAGTAACATGAGGAATCAGCAAAGAGAGAAGTTGGAAAGATAGTACCTGGGTGAAGAGAGAAATCAAAAACTAATATACAACATACAATCGCCTCGATGGTCAATCAAGGTTAAAGGGGTCCTCCAGAGGGACCTCCTCAACATCACCTGTAGGATAGGGCTCTAAAAAGGGTTTCAATCTCTGACCGTTAACCTTCGAAGAACTACTACCATCCGGTGTCTCGATCTCAACAGCTCCATGAGGAAAAACAGACGAACAATAAAAGGACCCATCCACCGAGCACGTAACTTCCCGGGGAAAAGATGCAAGCGGGTATCATACATAAGAACTTTTTGACTGGAGAAAATGACTTCCGTAAAATATTTCTATCATGCACAAGTTTCATTTTGTTCTTATACTCCTTCGCACTATCGTAAGCATCTATACGAATCTCGTCCAACTCATTGAGCTGGAGTTTCCTATGGGCTCCTGCCTTGTCAAGTGAAAAATTTAGCTGCTTAATAGCCCAATAAGCTCTATGTTCTAACTCAACAGGTAAATGACATGCCTTGCCATAAACAAGCCGATAAGGCGACATTCCAATGGGGGTCTTAAACGCAGACGGTAAGCCCATAAGGAATCAGTAAGCCCAGACGACCAGTCTTTCCGATTAGGATTAATTGTTTTCTCTAATATACGTTTTATCTCCCTATTGGAAACCTCTACCTGACCACTAGTTTGTGGATGATACGGGGTGGCTACCTTATGTGTAATACCATATTTCTTCATCAAAAGCTTAAAAGGTCCATTACAAAAGTGCGACCCTCCATCACTAATAATAGCTCGCGGTGTACCAAAACGTGTAAGTATATTATTTTTCAAGAACTCAAGCACAACCCTATGGTCATTGGTTTTACACGCAACCGCCTTAATCCACTTAGAGACGTAGTCTACGGCGACAAGGATGTATAGGTTACCAAAAGAATTAGGAAACGGACCCATAAAGTCAATACCCCACACATCAAAGACCTCAACAACTAAAATAGGGTTCAAGGGCATCATGTTCCTACGGAAATGGTTCCTAATTTCGCAACGCTCACAAGTAACACAAAGAATCGTGAGAGTCTTTAAACAACGAAGGCCAATAGAATCCACACTTGCAATATCTTAGAAGCAGTCTTCTTAGCACTAAAGTGACCCCCACAAGCATGATCATGACAAAAGGAAATAATCTTGGATGGTCACTCTCGGGTATACATCTCCTAATAATCTGGTCTGGACAATACTTAAATAAATAAGGATCATCCCAAAAGAAGTGCTTAACCTCAGCTAAAAACCTAGAACGATCTTGTTTACTCCAATGTTGGGGCATTCGACCAAGAATAAGATAGTTCACTATATTCGCATACCAAGGTGATTGGGAAACAGAGAACAATTGTTCATCGGGAAAATTTGTCCCTTATATGAAGGGAATCATCGGGGGAACTAACAATTAGCCTAGACAAGTGGTCTGCTACTACATTTTCTGCACCCTTTTTGTCTCTAATGTCTGGGCAAAATTCTTGTAATAAAAGGATCCACCTAATCAATCTAGGTTTGGTATCCTTCTTAGACAAAAGGTATTTCAAAGCAAAGATGAACAGTATAGATTACGATCTTAGAACCTAAGAGGTAGGATCTAAACTTGTCTAAGGCAAACACAATGGCCAACAGTTCCTTCTCGGTAGTGGTATAGTTCATCTGGGCTTCATTCAGAGTTTTGCTAGCATAGTAAATCACATGAAGTAACTTATTTTTTCGCTGACCTAGCACAACACCAATAGCATAATCTGAAGCATCACACATGATCTCAAAGGGTAAGTTCCAGTTGGGTGCCTGGATTATGGGGGCGGTAGTGAGTAAAGTCTTAAGCTTCTCAAAAGCCTCTAAACAAGCATCATCAAAGACAAACTTAGCATCTTTTGCAAGTAAATTGCAAAGAGGTCTAGAAATCAAGCTAAAATCCTTAATGAATCGACGATAAAAACCTGCATGCCCTAAGAATGACCTAATATCTTTTATGGTTTTTGGGACCGGTAAGGTTTTAATAAGGTCAACCTTGGCTTTATCTACCTCTATACCCTTTGAAGATACTATATGCCCTAGAACGATTCCTGAACGAACCATGAAATGACATTTTTCCCAATTCAGCACTAAATTCTTTTCCTTACACCTAGTCAAAACTAATGACAAATGATGCAAGCACTCATCGAAAGACGAACCAAACACTGAAAAATCATCCATAAAGACCTCTAAGAACCGTTCTACCATGTCGGAAAATATGCTCAACATACAACGCTGAAAGGTCGCAGGGGCATTACATAGCCCGAAAGGCATGCGTCTATACGCAAAGGTACCAAAGGGACAGGTAAAAGTGGTTTTCTCTTGGTCTTCTGGGGCAATAGGAATCTGATTATAGCCGCAAAATCCATCTAAAAAGCATAAATGGCTACGGCCAGCTAATCTTTCGAGCATTTGGTCGATGAAGGGAAGGGGAAAGTGGTCCTTCCTAGTGACCTTGTTCAATTTTCTATAGTCAATATAGACACGCCAACCCGTGGTCATTCGGGTTGGGATTAACTCATTTTTTTCATTATGGACTACAGTAATACCAGATTTCTTGGGAACAACCTGAACGGGGATGACCCACTTACTGTCTGAAATAGGGTAGATAATGCCCGCATCTAACAGCTTGAGAACCTCGGTTCGAACTACTTCTTTCATATGAGGGTTCGCACATGACATAGGAGTCGTGGCCCGAGTCGACTTCAGCGGTTCATCCCCCGTCTGGTACGGGAGGTAAGTTTGTCGAAACACTCGCGAATCCCCTGCTAGCGAGTTACTGTATTCCTTCGTTTGCATATATGTCGAGGAACTGAAAACGGCTGTTTTAAATTCCTAGTAAAGGGCAAGGACTGGCCATATAAGATAAGGGTTCGGATTTCATCACCGTTCCCTTCTTGCCCGCCTTAGGAAAACGAAACTTAACGCGAACCTAAGCTTTAAAATTTGGAATAGAACGAGACCTATAGGGTAACGAGCTTAGTAGGAAAGTCATTCGAAAGATATTGGTTACTCTTTTGAGTTTTTCGAAGTTCATGAAAGTTTCTGTGAGTTGAATGCGTGACTGCGCCGCCCTGTAATGCGGTGAGGCCTTGGGTATCAAAGCTCCAGCAGCTTCCCTCGCCTCTATTCAACTTACTTAAACCCGGATTGATTCCAGAGGGGTTTGCTCAGATTGTAACGAATTTCCTTTCGAAGGATTAGAAGCTGGTCTAGAAAACAATCTAAGTGGAGCCATCATGTTTTTTGTTTGCTAGAAAATTTTAGGTTTGCTTTGGTGGAGTCAGCCTGCTTTGTGTTTGCTTAGAACCTCCCTTCCTTTTAGGATTTTTATTTTTCTTTTTCTTTTGTTTTTTCTAGTGTATGCCCGAGGTCATTAGAGAACGGGCTTGGAAAAGAAACACTCTAGGTCGTTTGATTAGTGACAAACCTAGTAGTTCTTCTTGTGAAGGCAGGGAGCTCGAAGACTCTTCTTTTGAGAGCCCGTTTTTTTGGAAACTTCAGTTTTGAGAATCTGTCTCTTTGTGAGGAAAGTACCCCTAGTACGTCAGCTGTGCCAGCAATGACTACTTTGAAAGATTACATGTTCCCAACTAGGGCCAACCGTGCTTCGTGCATTAAATTGCCAGCCAATACGGCTAATTTCGAGATAAAACCTAGTATTCTTCAGATGATCCCTATATTCTTAGGAAAAGATGATGAGAACCCTTATTTTCATATTAGGGACTTTGAGGAAATTTGTGGGACAGTTAGAATAAAAGACCTTCATCGATGAAGTCTTGAAACTTAAGATGTTTCCCTTCTCCTTGAGAGATAAAGCCAAGACCTGGTTGAACAACCTACCTTTCGAATCCATTGAAACATGGCAAGATCTTATCGTTGCCTTCTATATGAAATTCTACCCTAAGCATAAAACTCAAAATTTGTTAGAGAAAATTAGTCTTTGGTGTGCAACAAGAGGGAGAGTCTCTTTATAGGTTTTTAGAGAGATTCAATGATCTCCTACAATACATCATCAGAAATCAATTTATTTGTACTTTCTACAAAAGCACTAAAATAGAATGATTAGCCAAAATATTGAGTCCTAGCCAATATAAATATGGGGATAAAATGGTGCACTTACGTGCTTATCAACACCCCCACACTTATATTTTGCTAGTCCCGAGCAAACCAAGAAAATTGACCCGCTACACAGCTGGTCATAAATTAAGGGACTTAGACCCGCTACACAGCTGGTCATGACAATTGCCAGATACACAAGACACACAATTTTTTTTGTTTAGAGACCCGCTCCACAGCTGGTCATAACATGCAAGAAAAGAAAAGACCCGCTACACAGCTGGTCATAAAATGCAAATGCAATTTTTTTTTTTAAACCCGCTCAACAGCTGGTCATATGATGCAAAAATAAAAAATTAGACCCGCTCAACAGCTGGTCATATCATGCAAAAATAAAAAAAAGTTTTTTTTTAAAGACCCGCTACACAGCTGGTCATAATAAAAAAAAAAAATTTGAGACCCGCTCCATAGCTGGTCATGATAAGCAAGAAAATAAGCAAGAAATCCCTGAAACAGAAAAAATAAAACGTTAACCACTCCCCCACACTTAAATATTACATTGTCCTCAATGTAATTGAGTCATCCAACGTAAAAATTAAGATGGGAAATAAAAATAAAAATAAAAATAAACAAAAATAAATAATTATACCTACTGGAATGTACAAAAACGGATCCCCATAAATTAATAACCTGAAAACTTGGGGATCGACCCAAAATACAATATTTACAAACGACAGCTTCACAATTATTTTATGAAAAAACGGGGACACTGAAACTGTCAGAAACAAAGATTTACCCCTAAACCAAATTTTTATTGCACATGGAAGTGCGTAAAGAACAAAGTATGGGGATTCTATTGGGACTGGGAAAATTTCAACTGACTCATGCACGATATCAGGAATAGGCAAGTCCTCTTGGTACTTAGAGGCAAAGTAATCTAACAAAATTTTAGAAGCACACAATTCTAACCCTAAATTAGGCAACTTTTGGAAGTCTAGAGGTCTAAAAACAACAGCTAAATCGGGTGAATGATCTTGTGAGGTAGATTCATCTATGGAATTAGGTGAATCCTCCACACAATCATCCACAGGGTCATATATATGTTCAGTCTGGGACAAAGAGTCAATATCAGATTCATCATCTTCAACAAATAATTTTTGACATTCAAGAACTCTTAATCTTTGCTCCAAACTAGGCGGGGTGTGTTTGTAATACTTCTCATAAGTAGTTTGATGTGATTCTTCACTTACCTCATGTGGAGCAGAAACTCCATACCATTGCCTACGCTTATATTCAGCAAGCGTCATCTCAGATGAGGTTTCCTGATAATTTGACTTTTTGCGCATATATTCTGCCAGCGTCATCGTAGGTGACGTCTCCTCAAAAGAATTCATCATCCTGAAAAGAATTAGAAAAAGAAACGCATAAAAAGGGAAAAATAAAAACTAAAATTAAAAAAAAATACTGTACAAAATAAAAATAAACCTAAAAATTAATAATCTAAAAACAATTCCGCGTCGCAACGGCGCCAAAAATTGATGTATTGTAGAAAGTGATAGTGAAAGGTTCTTTTGAAACTTGTGAAGGCAAAGGAATTTAGATTTAATTAAACTTAAAAGTAAAGGAAACTTAGATCAAAATCTGATTTCAAGATAAGAGAGAATAACCAAGACACTGATTCCACTATTACACATGAATAAATTATGGTTAACAACCCAAAACTCTATTTATCTTTTAAATCCCTTGTTTCTTAATTCACAAATAATCATGCAAATTCTCAACAATTAATTGTATCCCTTAAGCATAGATTATCTTAATACAAAGCATAACCTATCTAATTGAATCACAACTAATGACAAAAATTATGCAAACAATTAAAAACTCTCAAAAGCAAAGTGATTGAGTGAATTATAAAATATAAATTAGAGAAAATAAATTAATTACCAATCATTCATGCGTAAATAGCTTCCTCATTGCCTTGGTTGTGGGAGAATTAGCCGCTCATCATGTTGGAAACACACTCAAAATTCATTATTATTGCTCAAAAATGGTTTACAAATGATGAAATGGTGAAAATGGTGAAAACCGGGTGTTTGCAACGCTTATAAATGTTGCAAACACTGTTACAAAGAACGAAAACTGTTGCTGGTGCTGTAAATGTGCGACCCACGCTCCTGTGTCGTAAAACTGCTGCAGAAAAACGACTGCTGTGAAGAGTCTGTTCTTCACGTTTTCAGGAGGCAGCAGCAGCAGAACTGGAATTTTTCGCGGCTTGATTTCTCGACTTTCTAATGCTCTATTCTTCCTCCCCAACTCTCTATCCTCTTCTACTCGACCCCAGTAGCCTATTTATACACCTTTGGACCAAGAATCTTCGCTCATTACTCCCAAAAATCTTCCCATTTCTCGGCAGTGAAAGAAAATAATCTCGGGATATTTTCTTCCCTGTTTTAGCTTCTCACGCGTTTTTTTTTAGTCCAGCACGCTCCAATTTCTATCACACATGCTCCACAAGGTTGCTCGATGCATCAAACACGATCAGAACACACAAATTCTTCCAAAACACACGTGTTTATCTGTTTTGAGGTCGTGAATTGGATAGCCAATTATAGCCAAATTTGATCGAACCAAAAGCCCAAAACATGTTTTCTAGGACATAACACAACTTCCTACCAAGAATTAGCCATTTAATCTCCCTATAACACGTTCGAAAATCAATCGAAAATTCTGCCGATTGCATGCATGGTTTTCCGCCAAAACTCGTTTTTCAAATGTTGAAGATGGTGTCCCCCTAACTAGTGCCTAAATGAGGTGCCCTTATCCACAATGAGGGTGCCTTTAGCAAATGTCCTAGGTGTTCCGAGCAACTTTTCGAGCCGAATTTTCCTACAATCTTTATTTCCAAAAAATACCTACAAACACACAAAACACCATAATAAGGATAAAAACGAGTACTAACAATACGAAACATTGAGGACAAATTAGACACATAAATGCGTCTATCACAGAACTTTAGTAGTTGGCTTGTTTCTTGTCAGTTTGTAAATTATTTGAACTCCTTTTGTTGCAAATTTTGTTAGTTAAGATATTTGATTTATATAAATTACATTTTGAATTGACAAAATTAAAGAAAAACTAAGTGAATTGTATTTGATTGATTAGATTTTCTGCACTTGACTGTAAACTTTTAGTGGTTAATCATCACCCGACTGCTAATGGGTTCTGGTATTCATAGTTTATGGATTTCTCGTGTAGGGGTAAATCGTATGGCACTCAAATTTAATTCACTTATATACCCTTCTTGATTGTCTTTGCTGAAGCATATATTGTACATGTACTCCTGTTTTATCTGTTGGAGTCAAGGCTTCTGAAAAATCTTTTTGACATCAATGTACATGTTGTTTGTAGCTTCTGTAACATGATATATAGCTACTAAGTTGAGTGTTAACTTATTTCAGTTAAGCTAACTTCTTTTTTCTTTGGTTAATGATAATCATGGCCTTTAATAGAACTCATTTGTGTAAGTTTTTGAGCCATATTGATAATTGAATTCTGTTTTGCAAGGCATAACTGCAATAATGAAGACAAACAAGAAAACAGTAAATAAGAAGCCGGTCAAGCTGTTGGCGATAAAGGTAAAGACTTTTGAATTTAAATCCTTACACTAACAAAGAATGAATGAATGAAATGAATCAGTAAGGAGTTGATTCAAAATACTCACTAATAGGATTTGTTCTCATTAGATGTAGCTCAAGTCAATTTACATTTTCAGGTTCTTTCTCCATTGCTTGTCTCATTTTAACTAAGCTATGCATTGTTGTTGCAGTTGAAAAACAAAGAGAAGAATCAACAGTCCCCCCCCTAATGAAGCATCTTTTACTTCTGATAGTAGGCTATATCTTACACCTGATGGTAGACATTCATCACCAAGGAACAATAAGTCAAGTGATGCATCTCCATCTGAAAGTGATCCACTAACATCAAAGTTGCAGAGTACCAAGGATACATTAAAGATGAAGGTCATTAAGAAGTATGCGATAAAGGTAAAGACTTTTCATCTCAATTTCAGTGTAACAAACTACTTTACTTTCTCATACTAATAACTAATCTACAGTTTTTGCAGATGAAACGAAAGCAGAACACTCAACACTCCCTGACTGAAAGTGCATCACTCACTTCAGAGATGAAAACCCCGACAAAAACCAAGTCCGCAGAACCATCTCTTTCACCTGCAAGTAGGCGAGCATCACCAAGGAACAAGATATTAGAACCAAGTGTTGTTGTTTCCCCTATTTTGTCGTCACCAAATACAAGGAGACATGATTATAGGAAGAAGATTATGCAATCTGAAAGTGCTCAACATTCTGAAGAGGGGCGAAAGAATGTAAAGCGGAAACTTAACACAAGCAGCAAAGGCCCATGCCCGAATGTTCAACTTCGGGATCCACACGACACTCTTGCAGATTTTCAAGATGAAGAGGAGGAAGAAGATGTGGAAGAGGATAACTCTAATCATGTGGATCCTGATGTGGAAGAAGTGAATGATAATGTTAATGAGCCTGAATTGTAAGAAAATGATAATGGTAATGAGGAAGGTAATAGTTCTGATAAAGAGGAAGGTGAAGAAGAAAAAGAAGCGAAAAAAAGAAAATATGTCCCACGTGGTCCAACCCAGATGTATGCACTGAAGTTAGATTATGCTGATCCGAAGAGAAAAGTTTCCTTCAACTCTAGTGAGCAACCGATTGGTGATCCATCTGTGCATCTTGCAAGTGTGTTGGGGGTGCTTGTTCGGAAACTTCCATTAACGTTCAAGGATTGGAGACTTGTCCCTTTTGAAGCCAAAGAAAACATATGGAAGATAATCTCGGTACGTAATTGATAACTCTTTAACTCTTTTCTTTATTCAACAATTATTTAATTCATAACGTATTCTAATTCAAATATTTAATTTCATTTGTAGAACCGATTCATTGTGCCCGAGTGTTATAAAGAATATTATTTCAGCAAAATGGGAGCTTATCTTAGAGAAGCAAGGTCAAGGAAAGATGGTTTGGTACTTGACGCTTTGGATCGGCTCCAAGGGGAAGAACAAAAGAAACGGTTGGAGAAGTTAATGCCCAGGACCATGACAGTTAGGGAGTGGGAAGATTTTGTGAAACATGTAGACTCTATTGAATTCAGAGTAAGTAATTTCTATTAAATAGGAATGACTATATATTTGTATTAAAAACTTTCAAGTCTGTCAAATAATTTATTTACTTTTCTATTCAGGTCAAAAGAATAAAAATGCAAGAAAATCGTTCAAAATACACCACCCCACATACCATTAGTCGAGAAGGATATGCCCGATTGGAGGTGAAATTGGTATGTTATCCAGTAGTCTTGGTCATGCTAGTGGCTTATTCATGAAGTATACTGAAATTCTCTACAAAGTTTTATCTTAGAAATATTCTGAGTTTCTATTCTTGATGACTGTCATGTATTGATGCATTTATTTGGCAGCAAAAAGAGCTAAACACAACCAAAGAGATTGATAGAGCTGCAATCTGGAAAGTTGGTCATAAACAACGCGAAGGAAAGAAACCACATCCTGGTGTTGTAGAAGCTTTGGTAAGAAATCTTCTCATGTTCCTTTGTTTTTTTTTGTGTGCTTGATAAATGCAAAAATATCTAATGTTTTGCACACTTACATAGGAAAAACTTGAAAAAGCTCGAGAAAAGCATGGTGCTGATTGTGGATCATCCGTGACAGATGATCTTCTTGCAAAGGCCTTTGGCGAGGACAAGAAAACTTCAGGGAGACTTAAAGGTATTGGTTTTGGAGCGACACGTAAAAAGGTTGTTGCGAAGTCCCACTATAAGATGATGATTAAAGAGTGCCGGGAATCCTATAAAGCACTGAGTGATCGAGTGGTGCAGTTAGAGGTGAGAATTTAACTTGTCTTCTATTAGGTCTCCTTTTCTTGATGAATTCGAACTCGATAATTCCCCTCATACTGCTGATTGGTCTTAATGTAGGGAACAAACTCAAAATGTGTCTGCAATGGTCTCTTACCCTCTCAGAGGTCAAGTCCAAGCCACAATCATGAGGCTAGCACTAGCAGGAATGTTATCTGTAATGAAAGAGACTCAACTGATACCACTCCAAGTCATGTCAGGAGACAGAATGAGGTTCAAGTGCCAAAAAGGTTCCAAGTTTGCAAGCTGTTAAGCTGGTACAAGGAGGACGAGATGGTTGCGGAGGCTGAAATTGCTGAAACAGATCCAAGTAAGAAGATACATGGAATGCCAATTGGTCTTGGAGCCTACACTGTATGTGTGAAGGTTGCTTATGTGGAGGATGCCCCTGTCTACCAAGCTACTTCAGAAATCAAAACTCTTCATGATGCTATTTCAAATTTTATCACTTGGCCCAAGGATCGAATATCCTACCAGTAGACATCCTAATCTTCTGTTATCTTTTTGGAGACTTATCTTTGATCTTTTTGGGGACTTAACTTTTGGTAACGATTTCTGAAACTGCCACTTTTTTGTATGTCACATTGGTATGTCAATGTTGCATTGGTATGTGAATGATGTGACTGGGTTTGGTTTAATTTGAATGAATCTTTGAGTTTAATCCATTGTTTCTTTACATTTCAAAACATAAACATAGTGACAAAAGTGAAATGTGTTGTGAAATAGTTTCTACAGAACCCAGATATTGGGAGATAGTTTCTTTACAATTATAATTATGTGTTGTCCAAGATAATCCTACTACACATAGTATAGTTGTATCAAGGTACTTCTACAATACTAATAAGTGTTGTGTTAAAAATTTCTACCACACACAACAATTATTGGAAAAACAAATCTTCTACAATGCTTACAAGTGTACTGATTTTAATATTCACAATACTAATAAGTGTTGTGTTAAAATTTTCTACTACCCACAACAATTATTGTAAAAACAAATCTTCTACAATGCTAACAAGTGTACTGACTTTAATATTCACAATACTCATAAGTGTTGTGCGTAAACATTTCTACTACCCTGAACAATCATTGTAAAATCAAATCTTACAACACCAGCAGGAGTTGTTCATAATAGTTATACAACTCAAGCAAGTGTAGTGAGAGGAGTATTCCCAATACTAATAGACGTTGTCTTCCAGTTTTCAACTACAAAAGCTAGATATTGTGATACAGTTACTTTACAACATAAGTCTATGTTGTCAAAGATAGTTCGACAATTCATACAAGGGTTGTGCAAATATTATTCATAATACAAGTAATTGTTGTTACATATGTTTCTACGATATCTTACTAATGTTGTTCAAGATAGTTCCACAACACAAGGATGACTTGTGTTAGGCTTTCAAAAAAAAATCGAAAGAGAATCACAACTTTGGAAACATATTGTTGAACCATGAATCACAACACAATTTACAACTCTTAGTCAAGTATTGTAGAAAAGCTTGGAATTTCTACAATACCCCCCTTCCATAACCCATGAAATGGAGTTGTCGTAGGGGTACTACAACTCTTAGATTGTGTTGTAAACGTTGTTTTTTCCCGTAGTGAATGTAAATTAAAATTTTAAAAAATGAAAATTATATAGTCATATGGGTACTCTTTTTGTAGCTCTCGGAAAATGCTTTCCAAATATATAAAGTTTGTGAATTTTGGATGAGGGGTTCGAAAGATAAATCGTTTTGAAATTATTTTTATATTATTTAAAACCGGTGACGTCATCATGAGTCACTATGGACTAAACTGAAAATATTTGGACTAAATAGTAAATAATGAGGGTTATTAGTGTACTTTCCTTATATTTGGACTAATTTGTAACTAGTTGACTAGGTCTGGACTAAAGCGTACTATTTTAAGCGGTTTTGGACTGAACTGTTTTTTTCCCTAATTATTAACTTAGTAAATCCATATATAATAATTATTGACTTTGGAACCTTTTTTTCATTGAAATGAAACTCAAAATATTTAGGGATTTTCAAGTTCGCATATACTGACTCTATAAATAGCTCGTATATATAGCATCCGGTACAATAGTAGACTTCACGGATTTAGAATACACATGATACTATAGTTCATGAGAATTCGTTGATTTAAATAGATTGCATATGTATGGGATTCCATTTAAATAGACCGTATACATATGGGATTCCCGTACGTACACCCAGTATATGTATAAACTGTCACTGACTACTTTGTACACCCAGTGTATGTATAAACCGTATTTGTTTATAATGATAAATTAATGAAAATCGATAGTTTATCATGAGATGATTATTTTGTACACTGTCACTGACAGCGGCAAAGCTAGGCCTATATTGGTGTGCTGGCCCCTTGGTCAGCCCACCACTCAGGACCTTCCCCACCCAAGAAATACTTTTCTTGGGAATTTATTATTGATCTAGTAGCAACTGGAAGAAGACATTGTTGGTTTTAGTGGCAGCTACTACTTGGGTGGTTGTTAGTAAAGTACCCAAACAAACTCATATTTCTTTCTATAGTTGCAAAGGCTTGTATGGAATCTGAAAACGCATCGAATCCCTAATACTCGAGCTCATTTTAGCTAAGAATGTCTATTGGTGGAAAATTCATCCTTCTAAGTTTTCAGGAGCCTGAAGTTATTCAAAGGTTAGAAAGCACATGTTGGTGATCCATTTCTTTGCTTTACTTGGCTTGAATGTTCTTCACGTAGCATCAAGAAATAGTAATCGGTTGTTTTCCATATGGATTGTTCATAGAGATTATGGACTTGACTATGATTTCATATTTTCCATGTGCTTTAGAAGCTGATCACGTACCTGTAATCTTTGACAATAAGGTTCTCTGTTTATTTTGCTACTTTCACCCGTACCTGAAGTTCATGTGTTTTTCTGTTACGGATTATGACTGTTATCACTATGAGCTATGTGTTCTTATATATTTGAAAAAGCCAGATTCTAACGCTGAAATTTCTCCAGAACGAAGGAACACGAAAAGTTCCGGGAAGGATCGGAGCAAGTGGCTAACTGGCCTTTCCTTTGCCACGGGTACGATTCCATCATACTTTTTCTTCGTCTTGTCCTTTATTCCATTCTCACAAAGTATCTTGACATTGTGAATGCTTGGATAAACAATGTGTTTGTTGAGCTCGACCTTGTCTAGATTTGTCTAGAGTTTATTAGCAAGTTTTCTCCTGCTTATTCATCATATTCAAAAAATGAAATTTCTATAATGTTGGGTTAGTTGGAACGTGGGTGCTGAGGTATATGTGAACAGAAATAAATTATGACCACGTTAAAATGCATGTGCCTTATCTTAGTGGCCCATGTCCCGCTAGTTTGTGTTATTGATTTTTATGTAATGTTGATTGATTGGTCCGGACGAGCGCTACTTGCAACAAAATTTTAACTTCCATATTTGGATACTTATCACAGACTCGGAAATGTTGTGAGACACGGGTCTTAATGGATTTAGATAGCCCTGATCAGACTCTTATTCAGAGGGCTTCAATGACAAATCTTGGCTTTTGTTCCTACAGGGAACTATAGGTGCTCAAATAGATGATTACAAGCTTATTTATTTTGGGTTAGGCTTAGTCCTATGGGCTAGATTGGCCAAAAAGTACCGCAAATCATGAAAAAAGTGTGGGAAAAAGTTAACACTCAATCTGATTATTTCTCTCTCCTAACATTTGCTCGCAGTTCAACTATCAGCGAGATTGAAACGCTGAATAGTGCGGCGCTCAAAAAGTGACACAAACGCTGGATTATTCGGCGTTGTGCGAATATTCCAGAGATTAACGCCGAATTGTTATGCGATGTACCCTGGACGCATGCAACAATATTCTTCCTAGTCATAGTCATCCTCTGCTCGTGTCTTTTCACTTCACCGCACGATATTTAATGGCCTTAGTCAATGGTCAGTGATAACACTTGATTATGAAGTATGAACGAATCATGTTTAATAGCATGGAGAAAAAGAAAAAATAGTACACTGATAGTAAAGAAATTTAGTAGTACTCGAGTACTCTAGTGAAGTTGATAGATAGACACGATCGATAGCATTTTTCATTTTAATAATGATAGCATTTTAATAGTGAAGTTGATAGACACGATCGATAGCATTTCATTTTAATAATGATAGCATTTTAATAGTGAAGTTGATAGACATCGAGTACTTTAGTGATGGGATGCATGCATGGATCAATGAAATTGATTTAATTGGTAAATTTTTGAGCGCTTTTCGGTTCAACGTTCACCTGGACTAGAGGTGTGAATTGGGCTGTGCCAGCACGAGCACAGCACGCTAAAATTTGAGCATAGCACGGCACAGCACGTGACTTAGCCCAACACGGCACATCAAGTTAGTTAAATGGGACGTGCTGGGTTTGGCTAATTGGCACAGTAGCCCAGCACAACACGCGGCACGGATTAGCACGTGGCACGACACAGCACAGCACGTTAAGAAAGCACGTCATAATATGTATAAAATACTACAAAACATGGCATAATACATCACATTTTGTGTATATTTCACAAAAAAAAACCTGTATTCTAGCTAATCATGACATTCTACTACCGTTATGTTGACTTATTTTCATAATAACACATACAATACTTAAATATTTGGAAAACATTTATGTTGGAAAATATAAAATATATGTGCCTGGCACAACACAACACGGCACAACACGTTTATTTTTCTGGCACAGCACAGCACAGCACGCCTTTAAGCACGGCACAGCACGGCACGTCATAATCTCCGGCACAGCACAACACGGCACATAGCACGCTAAGCACGTGATTTCGTGGGCTGTGCTGGGCTGGGCCGGCACGTTTTACACATCTAACCTGGACGCTGCACTGTTCAGCGTTTCGCTGCTAGATTCGACATCTCATAGGAGTTAGGAGGTTTCCTAGACTGACGTGGATGGCCAATTTAGCAACTAGATATCTAGCCCATAAGACTTAGCCTTAGTCTATTATTCACAGTGATGGTTCCCTGTAAGATAAGCAGGTGCACTGCTTGTCTTAGTCTGCATCCTCCTTCTGCAATGTCCAGATTTGAAAAAAAATATCAGTATTCTTCTTTTTAAGTTAGTCTTCCTCCTAACTCTGTAATGAAAACCTTTTTTGTTTAGTATCTCAACATATATATATATTTTATTTTTTTTCATATCTTTCTAACTTCTAAGTTCTAAGAAAGTTTTATTACATTTCTTACTTAGTACTCCCTCTGTCTCATTATTAAATGACATATTTGATTTTAGATTTTGTCCCACTAATAAGTGACCTATATCTCTAAACAAGGAGATATTTCTAAAATTATCCTTTTAGTTAATTATAAAAACTATAAGAAATATGCATAGGCATGTTTATATTCGTTAGGTAGGTGTTTTAAAATGCTTTTCAATGGTATGAAGTTTGCGAACATCCGTGGTGTAGTTTGAGAGACAAATCATTTCTAAATTTCACTAGTTATTATCCATAAGGGTATAGTTGTAAAAAATGTTTAAAAGTACTCTTTTCCTTGCTTGCCTTAAAAATTGTGCAAACTTAAACTAAATCATTTAATAGTGGGACGGAGGGAGTAATAGATTACTGATGTTCAACTTATTGAATGTAGTGCATCATGAGGTAGAATGAAGTAACAAATAAATAGGACGCTTAATATATGGTATGGTTTTATTAGAAACCAGATTTGTAATTGGAGCTATATTAAACAGGCAATCGAATAAATATTTTGTGAACTATATGGACAGAACTGTTATGTTTCTCAAATGGGCCATAGAACTGAAAATCACTGCTAAAGATTTCTAGAACCACCAGGAAGTTGTATATGCATGACTTACAACATTTGCATTATGTGAAAGAGCAGATATATATGTGCACCACGCTAACCACTAAGCTTTTGTCCAGTCTGGAAATGCACAGTTAGTTTATGGCTAACAATTGAACCTTTCCATAATGAAGTATGATTCACATGATTAAGGGATAGATCACACCTATCCAATCTCACTTCATACTAAGCTAGGATGAGCAACACAGTTTTAATCACCTCGGGAATTAGCCTCTTCTTCTTCTTTTTTTAGTTTTATTTCTTGTTCTGTGTGCACAATTACTCATTCGTTCTTGCTCTTCACTGTTCGCCAATGATTAAAAATTTCCACTTTCTCGAACTCATCAACTTACAGAAAAAACAAAAAATTTATGCTTGTGCAGAATAATTAATAAAAGATTAATCTCACGATTTTGATTATCAAGATGGAAATTAGGGGGGAAAAGGAGAAAACAACAACCTCTAATTTGTAAAGCAAGGAAAGAAGACACCTAGGACACTCCCTAATTAACAGAGGACGACGGAATACGAAAATAAACTAGGAAAGTAGAATGCGTTCACCATTCCAAAGAAAAAGAGTTTCATGATTTTGGAATTTAAGCTTGGTCTTAGTATATTTGTCAATGAAACAAATTCATTCAGTGCAATGAAATTGTTTTCTACATCCCAAATGCTGTGTGCCTTAAATCCTGTATATGTACAGCAATAGCCAATATAGGACTAACATGGAATCGCAACAAATACATGCAGTGAATTCTAAGTTTGTTTAACAATCTAAACTACTCACTGACTATTCAATCGCCAGTCCGTACATCACTAGTATGTTTACCACAACATTCTCTTAACTGTTTACATCGCAGACGCTGGAACACAAGGAGCACCTAGAAAGCATAATCTCACGAACGCCAATCCGGTGTTTCAATATCTGGTTGCATTCCTATGCCTCCCAGCTGCTTCTTGATCAATCACTAGCTAAGTTATTTGTGTGGACGGCAGATTTTCAATGAATGGTTACATGACTAGGAATAATAAGAATTCGCTACTCCTATATTTCAGTAGTTGGTAGATTATTAATTTCAAGTAACATAACTTGTCATGAATTATAATGTTCTGTATCTTCGGATAATCATCTGGCTTCTTCCTGGAACCAAATGCTATACAAAATCTTCTTATGTACTTCGAGTTCCTTGCATGCATATACTACCCAATCAACTGCGCCATAATAAACGAGTAATATGTTACCAGTGAATGGGTTTTTTGCATTATATTGTTTAAATTCGAGAACACCGAGTCAGGGAGCTTGACGGTGAGGTTGTTCACATAAACTTAAGTTTAGATATATGTAATGTAATGTCTTTATTACTCCTTTTGAGATTATAATCAACTTATTTTTAGTACAAATTCGCTTATGCCACATTTACATGGTATTTTAGATGCTTTGTTTCTCATGTTATATCGGAGAAATTCATTTGTTGATGTTTTCTCTTAGGAATCTTGGTTTATACTTTATAGGATTTCAGAGGCTTTGATTCTCATGGATAGGCCATTCTTTGGTTTATACTTTACACTTGATGGCCAAACGAAACTGAAAAGGTTAAAAAAAAAAAATTGTGCATCAGTATTTGACCTCTGGTGTGAGAGTCGGTTTCTCAAAGAGCTCGAGGATGTAAAGGTTTTCATGGACTTCGGTAGATCCTTTTGGGCGTGAGGCATTTTACTTCCTAGATCATATGTTGGAGTTTTTAAAGCTTGCTGGATGAGGTAAATTTCTCCCCAGTATTTTCCTTTTATATTGCCAGTTTGACCTACGCTGTATATCATATGGTTGAGTTGTTTGTGCGTTTGAGATTGCTGCAATGAGATAAGGGCAGAAGCTACGACGGGGGGAAATGCTTTGGTTAGTACAGCTTATCTCTTGTTCACCTTTTGGAATTTGATACCTCAATACCTTCGTGAAAGTTAACAAACTGTAGGTTTGTATGTAGTAAGTTGTTTTGTAGATTAAAACCCATGTCAAAATACATTAATGGTGGCTGAGAAACAAGCAAATGTTCTTGAACTTGTGGTGCCAACTCCACTACCACCAATAAGAACATAGCAGAAGATCTTCATGGATCAGAGATATATCTGTCAACTATTTATCAGAAGATCTCCACACCAAATCAAAATATCATCTTCAGTAGACTTGCATTTTCAATACTCCCAAACCCTTACTTCATTAGGAAATGGTATCAACTCAACTATTTATCACTCCCATGGGAATTACTTCTCACTTCATTATACAGTCACAAGTTCGAGAGACACTTCACCTGCTGGCGGGTTCTCAATTAATTTGGCACAAAACATGATGATACCAAAATGAAAATACTGTAAAGCTACAGAAATTCCTACTTCACTTGGCTGCATCTTTTCTTTTCTGGACGTGCTATCCAAGTGTTTTAGTTGTTAACTCCTGTCATCTATATTGTATATATGCTCAAAATAGATTTCTAGATGCATATATAATAAGTTTGTTTGATGCATGCTACCAGTCGTACAGTAGACAATCATGATTGCTTTAGCTGATAAGATGAGGTTCATGTAACTTTTGATGCTATGGGGTTTGGCAGAGAGCCTTAAAGAGGTAATATCCATGCATATGGTAGGGAGATATTAAGTTCATGAATTAAGGACGTTGAGAGGTTGCTGTTCGACATCCTGAGGTTTTTCAATCTGTGGCTATTCTACTGTTGCCATCTAATGTTCTTTATCTTCTCTGATGAGACAATTTTATGTATTTTCCTATTTTCATATGTTCCGGGTTAAATACTGCTTAATTTTTGTTATGTCAAATGTTAGTCTTAATTCTGCACATTTGTGTTGGATCTTACGGCCCATTTATGGGGGTTTTGAAGACCATGGTGGTATTTGCCAGCAAACTTTGTTGAAGCTGTAGTACTTTTTGTATCTCAAGTATCTTTGATTATCAAATTTATTAAAGAAAAATGGTAGATTGTTGGCACAGTGTGTTCTTGATGCTCCAATTTTGCTTTCCGCTGGACGGCAAAGTTCAATATGACGGCCCAACAAGTCTTGGCCATTCAGTCTTACCCAGATCGGTTGACTATCGTAATCGCGCATCCATAATTTCCTCAAGGGAAAAATATTGTTTGGTCCTTTTTTTAGGTGGGTCCATGTCTGTTTAGTCCTTTGGTTAAACGCTTTTTATTGTTTGGTCCATAATTATTTAAAAATATTAAACTGACAAAAATACCTTTCCGTGTTAATTTTTATTTATACTAGTAAGACCACATGTGCGATGCACATGCTTGATTTTGATTGTTTTAACAACACCAAATTTGATGGTAATAAAAAATATTTAATATTTTTTTTTAATATTCTTATTTGTACTTGTTACGCAGATAATTTAAAGGGCTTTCCGAATATACTAATTTTGTAAAAATTGGGTATGTATTTTGAAAGATATCAAGTTTTAAAAAATTTAGATCTAATTTTAAAACAATGGCATTCATGTAAATATATAATCATTAGTTTAATATACATTTTTACCCTTGAATATATATGCATAATAATGATTGATATTTAAGGTCATATTAGTAATATCAAGGTGACACCAAAGTATTTTGTTTTTTTGTGACCAACCAAAAAAGGCTTCACCAAAAAGGGGTCTTTTCTTTATTATAGTAAGATTTTTGTAGCAGTTCATTCCAGAAATGAAGTTCATACAAAAACCTAAAAAAACAGAAATGAAGTCCATATAAAAACCTAAAAAAACAGACTTCACTCTAGAAATGAAGTCCATATAAAAACCTAAAAAAACAGACTTCATTCCAGAAATGAAGTCCATATAAAAACCTAAAAAAACATACTTCATTCCAGAAATGAAGTCCATATAAAAACCTAAAAAAAAAACAGATTTCATTCCAGAAATGAAGTCCATTTAAAAACCTAAAAAAACAGACTTCATTCCAGAAATGAAGTCCATATAAAAACCTAAAAAAAACAAACTTCATTTCTGGAATGAAGTCCATATAAAAACCTAAAAAAACCAGACTTCATTTCTGGAATGAAGTCCATATAAAAACCTAAACACACAAATCTTCATCTTCTTCATCATCTTCATCGATTTCATCTTAAGCAGCAGCAGCAACAACAAAAACACATAAATCTTCATCTTCAAAACAGCAGCAACATCGTATTCATCAACTTTAACAGCAGCAACAAACAAACAAAAATCACAAAAAGAACACAAAACTTCATCGTCTTCGTCATCTTCATCGACTTCAACATCATCATCAACACCAGCAGAGAAGAAAAAACCCTAAAACTCCGTCGTTCATCATCTTTTTCGTCGTCTTTATCATATTCATCGTTTTTCATCTTCGTCTTCAACAACAACAGACACCGTCTTCAACTGTAGTAGATCTCGAGAAAAGTTTTTATCATCTTCGTCGTCTTCAAACAATAGTCGATCAAATCTTCAAATCAAGATTCGTTGTCTGCAACTTAAACAGCAGCAGAAAAGAAAAAAAGGAAAAAATTGAGAGAGAAAAAACTAGATCTGAAATTGAATTATAGAGGAGAGAGAAATAAAATTTGAGATTGATTTTTCTCTTTTACCTTTTGACTATATATATAGTCCTTATCCAAAAGGGTATTTCTGCCACTACAGGGTGACATTTACATCATCCATGACATCAGCGTAGGACCAAATGATAATTTTTAGGACCAAATGATAATTTATATTACCAAATAGGACCAAATAGACATTTAACTGGGTCAAATGGACTAGACTCATCGTAGTATATTATTCCTAGGACTTAATGGCATTTCCTACTTTCCTCAACCTATTTATAAGATTTTTGTTACAGAGAAAGCTGATTTGTTTAGGAGGAAAGTGTTTTTTAAGGAAAAGCTAACATTATTGAGATGTGTATATAGGGGGGAAATTTAGTGCAACTGACTTTTACAAATAATTATGTATGACAAGATTACCCAATCAATAAACCCATATCAACTGACCATGAGCTTCATCGTGACATCAGTAAAAGAATCGTTTCATTCAAATTGGAACATGAAAACACAAGTGTTATTTTGGATATTCTTTCTTCTATTTGTTTATTTTATCAACGAATCATCTCATATGCTTCTTTCTATCTTTTCTATAGCATCTGTTGCCACCAAATATAGTCTGATCTAATCCACGAGGTACCAAGACTAACTCTATTTTTTATTATACTCTAGTTTAAATCATCAATTAATATTTCAAAAGTTTGGGTTTGAAGAAAAATTCCGTTTTTGGAATTCTAATCATATATGTATGTGAAATTTTTTATGTATGCACGTTGGGTGTTTGATAAAATGTGTTTGGAGAAATCATTTGTTAGATTTATTTAGCAAACTACGTCAAGAGAAGTGAACAATGATAATGATAGATGTTAAATTGAGGTAAAGAAATTATTTCTTTTATCAGGCTTGATCACATCAGATTTATCAGTGTAAACGACTCGTACGAGTCGGTGACCGGAAGAATTCCCATAACCGACTCATCCAAACCATCGGATGATTGAGATTTTAAAACATAAAAATCAACGGTTAAAACTAGTTTGTTATAATTAGAAGACACTGTAATTACTATTTTGGGCCTGAGTTTTCCGTTTCCAACTGGGAAATGGATTCCTAATTTACTTCTAATACCCGATCCTGAAACCATGTTGTGGACACAACAAAAAAAAAAAAACTCAGAAGTCAAATTGTATCGGGTCTTCAAATCTCATCATCATCAACGTTAAAGCTCTCTCCAAACCAACGTTAATATCAAGATCTACTCCAAATAAAATGAAGTCAAATTGTATCGGGTCTTCAAATCTCATCATCATCGGATCAGCGAATCTCAATGTTCACCATGGTTAGTTTTCTCCAATAATACCTCTTAATTTTTATTTTCCTCTCTAGCCTCCGTATTAGGGAATCTTCGTAAAATACGAGAATTCTGATCCCTTAAAATCAGGTAATCTTTTTCCCTTCTACATAAGAAGATTAGGCAAAATTCTACCGTAAACCCTAGCATCCTTTGATATGGATATAGACGGCATAACGAGTAACAAACGTGAGAGATGGAGAAGCAGGAGATTGGAAGCTATGAAATTAAGTCTAGCTAACAACTTCTACTACAGAAAAAACCCAAAAACAAACAGACAACGTAGCACCAAAATTACTGAGCAGAAGAAAATTTTCAGAGAGAGCAAGAAATTGAAGACGTACAAGAGTAGTGGTCGTGGCGATCCGAACCCTAGTAGTATTAGCAGCAGCAGTGATGAAGAAGAAAGTATCAGAGAGCATAAGAAGATGAAGGTTGATAACAACTTGAAGTCGATGATAAAGTGTAGGCGCAACAGTATTTTCGACTGCAATGATATACTGCTTGAAGTATTGAGCAGGCTCCCGGTAAAATCATTGATGCTTTGCAAGTGTGTGTGCAAACATTGGAGGTTCTCAATTTCCAAAGATCAAGATTTGATCAACCTACACTTCACTCGGTCAAAGCAACGTTGTTCGGATCTCTTTATTGTTGTTCCTCGTCATACCCAGGATGACATGATTCAAAGAGCGATCCATAATTCAGGGTTCAAGAGTTTATATGGGGGTGCAAGAGAGTATAGGTATCAACGGTCTATCTTGTTAGGTAATTTGTTTGAAACCATTAATAGAACCGTAAGAAGATTGGAGCATTCACCATTTTATTATACTGAGATTCTAAAACCTCTCAATGGCTTGATCTGTTTTGTTTCGCGTTGCCAAGCTGCTGTCTGCATATTGAATCCAACCACTAGAGAATCAACAGGATGTATATCTTCCTCGCTTCGTACAGATAAAAGTTACGATTTCGTTAAAGAGAATGAGCGTGGGTTATGGGTACCAACTTATTTCTTCGGATTTGATCCTGCCACCAAAAGACACAAAGTTTTATGCACTTGGAATGTACGTAATAATCCTAGGGCAAAACTTTGTGAGGTCCTGACTGTGGGAGAAAAGAACTGGAGAAGAATCGAAACCGAGATATCATTTCACGGTCGTGTGAAAGTTTCTGTTTATGCAGATGGATTTCTCTATTGGGGTAATACGCCAATGAGCGTACCACAGTTCTTAAATGCATTTGATGTTGGGCGTGAGAAATTTAAATTGATAAAACTCCCTAGAAAGATCAGAGAGAAATGTATGAATCCACCAGAGCGCCATCATTATGATTTTGTCAACAGTTTAATAGAATTTGGGGGGCATGTAGCTTTATTACAACGATGGACTAGTAACGTCGCAAAGCTATGGATATGTAGAGATAATGCTTCTGTCAGTAGCTATAACAGTTGGACTGAATTGACTTTGGAATTACCTTTTCAGTGGGAATTCGGGAGCTCAGTTTTTTTCCATGGTGTTGCAGGAGCAAACCGGATTATT
This sequence comes from Papaver bracteatum, assembly GCA_023529315.1. Classification (NCBI taxonomy): domain Eukaryota; kingdom Viridiplantae; phylum Streptophyta; class Magnoliopsida; order Ranunculales; family Papaveraceae; genus Papaver; species Papaver bracteatum. The sequence goes on from JAJJWX010002982.1 coordinate 843,775, forward strand.
ATAGAATCCAACCGAAGTCTTTGCCGATCAGATATAAAACAAGTCTCTCTGTATTCTTATGATTGCGAAAAGAAAACGTCGACAGGAATGGTTAAAAGCGGTGTGGTTTTGAAACTAGTTTCTGATTCCTTATATTCTAAATTAGAATCTGTTTCTTTATTTAGCCCGATCGTGGAAAGTCTTTGGCCGGTTCGTTACCATCAATTCAGACGAAAAGATGTGAGTAATGTTCAAAACAAACATCAATTCAGACGAGACCAAGATGTGAGTAATGTTCAAAACAAAAAAGATGTGAGTAATGTTCTTACTATTTAAAAGTTCCCGTGCATTTTCTTTTTCATTATCTTTTCAAAAGACAATCATTGTGCTAATGAGCTTGTGTGTCACAGGAGTACCACCTTAGTGAACCAGTGCAAGTAATAAATGAATACCTTAATTCATATTTTCGTATCAAAAGACGATCAAATATCTCAAACGCTGCAGAATGATCCAAAGTGAGAAGAAAAAGAATGCCTGGACAGCCGATTGGAGGAATGAAGTAAATTTAATAACGTAGTTCTGTGCTAGCTGTCATCTAATGAAGCTGATAGATAGTTTGCAATAGTAAGTTATTTAATACTGGTGGATAACCCGTACGTACCATGATGGCATGGAATCGGATTCCCATTGTTGTTTTTAGCATTTTTTCAGCAGTTAAACGACGATCTTGTTAGCTTTAAGGATTTCTCAGATAATTTTTGTTTGCGGAACATACCAAAACCGTTGATGGAAATGGTAAAGTGACAAACTAAAAACGGTTCACATCGATAGTGTGATGATTTTAATAATATCGATTGTCATCAAATAGCTACAACATAGGAACTAATTACGTGTGTGTAATCTCTGATTTCATTTATATGTGCAACCCAGAATCAAAATCTTATATAGTCTTCGAGAACGACCATAAAAGTCGATGAAATAAGTTGTGGTACAATTCCAAGTTCTTCTCTTCTGATTCTTTGTTTTTGGATTCGATTTTGAGTGGGAAGGCTTCTTCTAGAAATCTGATGAGAAAAGAACTACCTTGAGTGAATCTGCTGTTGTGATTCCGGGCGCCTGACGCTAGCTTATTCGCCCAAAAGATGACTTCTGGTTCCATCTGTGGGCCTGCAAACAAAGGTATAATAAGTGCCGGTGGTGCAACAACATTTTTAGACGTTTTTTACCGTGTGGTTATGCATTTACAGCTGCGAGTGATTTCTTAAATAAAGAGGTTGACCTAAAATTAAAGGCTGATGGTATTTCCAATAAAACGGTTGCTGTAGTTATAGTCTGTATATAGACGTGCTAGTTGCGTCCGTAATTGTACTCCTTTAGTTAGTTACTAACCAAGACATCAAGTTAGTAGATGTCGTGCATATCCATTTCAGAAAGATAGATTTTTGGAGTATAAAGTAATAGAGACACTTAGACAGTGTCATTCATATGACCACCCAACTCATAAGATACGATAGAAAAAAAAATGTATACTGTTTTGGTATTGGGTAGTATCAACAACCCACTTGTGATGCTACTACCCACAGTAAGATTCTGATATTGGTGGCGAGAACATATGTCACCTCATGCAAGAGAAATGAGGTTATCACTGAGTTATCCAACCAACTAAAGTGAAAGACAATACCTGCAATTTTTGGTTCAAAGTTGATTTCTGGTGAAATGTATGGGGAACCATAAATGTTATTTTCTTTAATCTTGATCTGGAACACCAATTAATTAACAGTGCACAATATCGGGGACGGATTATCTACCTGCATTACTTTCGCAGGATGGCTAACCTCTAATGGCTTCGTGAAACCTAAAAAGAGCATAAAGTTTTTAACGTTACCACATATTAACGAAGGAATGTATAGGAAATGATTTCAACGTACAATTATCGCTGGACTTTAAGCTGATAATAAATTGAAGATGAAACTCAAAAAGCAAAGAAAAAATCACACATCCATATGAAAGAGAGAGATTCATTAGATTAAGGTTCTCTAAGAAGACCTGTTTAAGAAAATTTCACACCATTGCCAGGTTTTTTTTTCTTGATCTTCAAAAGAAACTTCAATCAATTTCAAAAAAAATCATAGATGAACATGGATATAAATATAAAGTGTCAGTAAGATACTTTAAGAGGTCTCACCAAAAGAATATAAGTCCCTTTCAAGATCTGGTCCAGCAACAATGCAATCAAAATCTTTCAACCTTGTAGCAAAGCATCTCTGGAAATATTAATTCCCACAGAACATCTCAGAGATAAAAGAGAGCAACAAATCCAAAGATGTTTACAGATAAAGAGGCCAAAAAAAATAAAATTATATTCTCATACACTATTGTAAGTTTACCATGGAAACTTTTGGATATCATCTTCTTCCCACTCCATACTCTCGACTGTGGGATTCAAAGACGACGACTGGAAATTTTATAGCTCCTTGTTCTCTTAGTGCGCCAAACATATTTTTTCACCAACATATAATTTGTCTATTCATTGAGGGTGATCACCCAGCAATGTAAAATCATTAAAGACATTATAAGTTTAGTTTTGGGATGTCATTTGACCACTATATGCAGCAAAGACATGAATGGTGGATTCCTGAATTGGTCAAAATCTATAAGACCCCCACTATGACCCAAAATATCGACATGAGTAGTTTAACCTGCTACTCAGCTTTCTTTTATATTTTTTAATGCTGTGACGATGCCATTCTAGGAAGAAGTCACTCATTGCATTTGCATCCCATTTCCAAAAAATAAACTCACATAAGGATGTTCAGTGGATGATTGGAAGATACAAAGACTTGAATTATGCGGGCAAACTTTCTCATAGAGCCATGGAACTAAGATCTAGATCCAATACCTCAATTATAGCAGAAGGTGTTTCTTTCTAAGGATGGCCTAAGGTGTTTTCCTTCTAATGATGGCCTAAAAAAAGCCTTACTATTGATACTAACAAATATGATTAATATAAACAAAGAAAAGCACCCAATAATAAATCAATGCACCAAGGAAACAGCTGACAGGTTTAACCCACCTAGATTCAACTGAATGAAAGAGGAATGACCTGCACCTTCAATATTGTATTTTTCCTGCATTCCGTATTGATTGTAGTGTCTGTCAAGTCTTACTACTGATGCTAACAAATATGATTAATAAAAGCACCCAATAATAAATCACCCATAGTTCAATTATGTCCAAAGCCCGTTTTGGTTACAGCTAAAGTTGTGTTGCAAAAGATGCAATCATAGTCAGTACTCCCTGCTCCACAGCAAACTGGATCTGACAAAGTGGCCACTTTGGCTTGAATCAAAAGAGCACCTATAAATGCTTAGATGGCATCTGGGAATCTTCAGGTTTCCAAAGGGCCTTGTCACATAATCCACTTCTACTAAGCAAATTATAATTCGCGTATACATTATGGACATCAAATGGGAAGTAAATCATCAAACATTTGATAGATACGACTTGCCTTTTCAATTTTCCTACATCGCAGCTTGAGCAACATCAGTCCTTTGTTTAAAGACATCGACCTAAACTTTTAGCCTTCTTAATGAGTACCTTGTAGCTAGAATTAGTCCCAAGGCCTACAAATTACAACAAAAGAAAGAGAAATGATACTAATGAAAGCAATTAAAACAATGAATGGTGCCTTAAAGCTGGAACTTATTATTATCTTAAGCAAATTGATTCTGACAAATGTTAGAGAGAGAAACACAACTTCAAACCAAATGAAACCCATTAACGACTTAGTGTAACATAATAATATACTTCAAATTGTATATAAAGACTGGAGCTTAAAAAAATGCATGTCATCACAATTTGAAATAGTTGTAGTATGCATTTGACAAATCAACGTGCAAATAACAAAACGGTTAACACAGAGGATTGAATCTGGTGTGAATCGAACACACAACTTTCTGACTTGATGTCAGACGCTACCATTGTGCCACAGACTCATGTACATTAATGAACTGGTTTGAACCATGAGACTTTGTTGCAAAAGAAATTAAATATGTCAAACTAAGAAATCCAAAGGAAGAAAACACTACTACTTCTGCGCATCTAGCAAAACATAATTGCAGTTACTGCACCCTTATGGCAGAGCATCAATAAACTATGTTTCAGAAAAAACATGCAAGTTGACTGTTGTATTCTCCCTTGCCTAAGATACCACAACAAATATTTCTGTAGCCCCTGTTAGATGGGGGGGAAAGTCGATTAGCTTCCTTCATGCATGAAAAAGGATGCACATGTCAAGGTTTATTAACTATGTTGTGTAATATAAACAACTTCGATGATCAACATCTTTTTTGTTCCAACAAACAGCTTATTGTTGCCCATTCTCAGATATAAGATTCAGTCATTGCGTGACACAACAAATATAAATGACATGCCGCACAACCCATTTTGCAGCTTCCCACACCAAATATGAAAGACATGTAAAACCTTATGTGCACAACTTTCACTACGACATTATAAGGCCTGGTCCTGTGAGTGATTCAAGAAGTTACAGAATAAATAATAGTCGTTCTTGCTATTAGTTGCTTTCTTTGGCTACAAAGTCCATTACAAACAACCGAAAACAATTGTGCTTGTTTGTCACCATGACCAAGCAATAAACTGAAGAAAGCATAAAGATCAAATAAACTACTTCAATCTCTTGAGTTTTATTAGATGTATTCGCATAGCACCAAACATGGCAGTAATATGCTCGCACAGATTTTAGCATCTGCAGACATCTTAAGGCATAAATTGGATCCATAGATCTACAAAGTATAGCCTACACATGATGGGTAGATAATCCACTATTTAAGAGTATAGTCAGTCAAGTGACAAAATAAAGAAAGGTAAAAGTGAAAATTACCATTATTTAAGAGTTCTTATAGCTCACCCTTTGTGAAAATGACCCCTGGTGAGCAGTCTACAATAACATTAAAGGAACCATGATGAGGAACCCCATCGCATGAACCATCAAACAAAATAAACGAACAAATAAGTTGTAATTATAGAATTTCAACAATGACTTAACATCTTTAAAACAGAACACAACAGATAAATCACCCAAAAAAAAAGAAAGAAATCAACCAATAAGAGAACATATCCCATCCTAGAAAACAAACACGCAACAAATTATTAAACTAGATGACCGTTGCCACGGTGAGATGGCCAGCCGGAAAAATTAAAACAAAATTAAATTTTGTACCTACAATTCAGTTCCGCCATAATGGTACGGTGACCGAGTTTTACCTGTATTCTAATTGTTCCAGAAAAAATGTTAAATCAAAACATTTTTCTTGAGGGTTCTTCTCTTAGACATGGTTCTTGCTTTCGATTGTTGATTTAACATTTCTACAAAACAATCCTTCAAACATTTTTGACAAACCATTTTTTTGATTTACGTATTTCTCAAAACATCTATGTCAACAGTCCTACTGGATCAAAGTTGAGCCTTGAACAATAAAACCACTGGACCAGCTCCTCAAAAAGGTGCTTTCATCGAAATATCTCCCAATATACCACCATTATTTACAAACATAAACTTTACTGAGTTTCTATTCTTCACATAGTGGATGCACTATTCATCCTTCATGTCGATTTAAATTGCGTATTTACTATTAAGAGCTACTTCTTCATCAAAATATCCACCAATATGCAATTTTGGGTTGAACCAAATCTGGATACACATACATGAAGTAAATATCACAGGGAGAAAAGTGTGAAGTCAAATTCACAACAAATCCAGTAATACGAATGTAAAATGCAACCAATACAGTCTCATAAGAGAAGAACAACTTTGCGCCTAAAGAATTAAGGAACCTGAAACTTAGCCCATACGCTTGTTTACTGGTTCTGAGTTGGGAAAAAGTTCTAAATATCTAAGAACAATATCCCAGATACATGACAAGGTTACAAAACAAGGCTAATTATTTGAACCATGTCTAAAGGATTGTTGTTTTTGGAAAAGAAAATGTGCCAGGTCTTTGTCAGAAGACAACTTTTGGTAGTAATCTACGTAAGCTACTTCCATAAAACTATGCTTAATTAGGAAAACTTTTTGATTTTTAAAGACCTTAACAAAGAGTACTACTAGACAGTAGTTATAGGTTGGTGGTGCAACTTAACAGGGGTGTATTGGATTAAGATTTAAATGGATAAATAACAATCCTAAAAACTCCTATGTATTCAATTAGGATTTATAATGAATCATTATATATCCATGGTATTCAATTTGGATAGTTTTAGATTCCACAAATATCCTAGGTATTCAATTCATTTAAGATTTCTTAGGATAGTTAAGGGCCAAGATATATATGGATTCTTATGGATATTTGTAGGCAAAATATGTGGGTTGTTATCTCATATCAATCTCAACTCACACCACAAGAGTTTTATGGATTCTTATGGACAATTTTTTTATATTTTATTTTTTATTACATCATGCTATGTTTTTCCACCGCCACCGCCCACCACCACCACTACCGACCAGCACCACAACCACCACCACCACCACCAACGAAAACCATCACTGACCACCACCATCGACCACCAACTACCACCACCAAAAACAACCACCACAGTCACCACCAACCACCATGATCACCACATACACCACCCACCAGCAACAACAACCACCATCACTGCCACCTTCACACACCATCACCGCCACCTTCACACACCATCACCCACCACCTCAAATTATGGATGTTTTTTTTTAATGGGAAACAAGATGCAATTTAATATAAATCTAAACTAATCCTAATTTATCTATTATAATCCAAAAATTATATATCTATAAGATTGTTTAAAGAAACATTATAAATCCATTAGATTCAGGCAAACTAGTATCTATTTTTATCCATACAAATCTTGATCCAATACACGCCTGTAAAGCTAAAACTTCCACTTATTCTTTGGTCAGTTTTAATGTAACCAGTAAAACCTTTATACAATACCCAATGAGCTAAGGTACCAACAAAAAGGTTAAACCTCACTCATAGAGGAGACATATATCTAGTTGGTTAAAATTCGGAAACACATTGATATAAACACGTAAGTATGACAAATCTAGACTAAAGGTCATATATCTTCCTACAAATGAAGAACTTTTTCATAAGGATGCTTTTACCTAATTTCCCCAGAAGTCACTACCCCCAGGCTTCTTCACAAGGATTTGATTGTACTCCGGCCTTGATGTCTGTATTCCAATCAATACAACAGCACACGTTAGAAGTTGAATAATTCACATTTTATACCGTACAAATACATGTTCAGGAATGTAATAGCAGCCAACTTGCATACAGTAGCATGCACTAGTTACATTCTTGGGTTATATAACTAACAAACGATGCTTCAAAAGTATGCATGATGAGATACGCAACAAAATCATACAAGATTTGCCAGTCTTATCATGTTCCATACAGCCAATCCATGTGGACCATATTACTCTGATGCCAGTCACCAAAAGATTTCAGTCACAACTAGTTTGTATGTAAATAAGATAATGGAATCTGGAATGCAAAGCTAAAATTACCAAAACTCAACGCCAAAATAAAGTCAAGAACTTGGTGGATTTGCGTTTTCAGTCTAGTATTTCGTAACTTATTTCTCACTACATATTAGCATAAAAATTTAAGGTTTTCCTTTTAGCTTTTAAACTCTCAAGGGTTATCATATCTGCTGCGCCTTGAGAAAAGGTTTCAGAAAACATCTATGTACCATTGTAACATATTATTAGATAGGCTTTTCCCCAATTTACAAGATCCAAACTAACTACATATATATAAGTTAATATAACATGTATCTGGACTGCGATAAACCGCACAAGATTCAGTCAAATCCCTTGAATTGGACCTTGAAAATATAAGCAATTTTTGCCCTAACACCTTAAGAAAATGTAAATTTCCTTGTTGTTAATCAATTTAATCCTTAACACCCTAATAAAATGGAAATTTCCTTCTTGTTAATCAATTTGTGCCCTAAGAAAATAGTAAATTTCCTTCTTGTTGTGAATGAAATTAGAAATTCAATCACAAATGAGTCCAACTTACACAAAATTAATCGAATAAGAAATGTATGAAATGAAATTGAAAACACTAACCAGATCTTTAAAGATGATGAGGAAGAAAAGAACAAATAGAATCTCAAACTCCGCAAATTTAACGAACACAAATACTGATTGTACTGCCTCAGTCAAACCTCCTGGTTCGCCTCTACTCCTTGGACCTCCTCCAACTCTCCTTGATGGCATCTCGACTGAAATGTTTCAAACCCTACAAACCAAACCAAAGAGGAAAGAAGAATAAGAAGAAACAGCAGCAGCTAAGAGAGAAAAAAGTGATCTGAGATCTTTGATTATGATGATGATTAATGGTGGATTTACCTTTTCGTTTGCTAGGACAGATCAATGGGATTTCTTCATCACCGGTATCACCATCTTCTGCAAATCCCATCAATCGTCTTCTGTAACAGCTTCGATTTCATCTCAGATCCACCAAACTCATAGGCCATATCTCTTTTCAATTCAGCTCAACCATCACTGCAAAGACACCACCCACAACACCAGCAGCAACCCATTTCTTCTTTTGAACTCAAATAACTTCAATCCCGTCGATTTGATTTTTCTGGGAAGAAATCGAGAGAGAAATTGAGAGGAGGAAGAAGAAGAAAGGAAGGAAGGAATTAAAAAAAAATTGAAACTTTTGTAGGTAGCCGGGATTCGACCCCAGGACTCGAAGTTGACGAAACTGCCCCTCAACAATTAAAAGATTTCCAACCTCGAAGTTGACGAAATTGTAAATTTTACCTGCACTAACCAAAAATAGCTTGAAAACCCATCAATGTGAAATAAGCACATGTCAAACAAAACCCAAAGATCACGTCAAATATAAAAGTCTAAAGAGGAACACAGGCGCAAGCAAAGAAACATCAAAATTTGAAAACATGTCTTCTTCACTAACTGCATCCAAAAAAAAATAAAAAATAGTGGATTGATTTCCGACATAATCTACGGCTAGTGATGAAACTTCTCTGAAACACATTCCTGAACACTCTGTACAATCTTTAGGATTTTACCATTAGCAGAAAGTGTTTTTTTCATGATCCAACTGGTGTTTGCAATCACCAAGAATCTATCATGTTCTCTTAGTGATCCATGCTAATATCTAGCAAAACACATAACATCATAACCCATGTCTCATAGCCACCCTCAAAAACATCTTTTCGGCAACAATTCTTATCTTTTAATCTTATTCGTATTTTTGTAGTTGTCACAGGCTTTTGCATAGTTTAACCGCGATTGGGTTCAAACCACATTATAAAGACCGAATTTAGCCTATTGGAGTTGTACTTCTAAATTTATCCCAAAGTCATTCATACTGACGTCTTACTTTGGTAACCATGCTAGACCTCATGGCTGTTCAATGTTACTAATTCTGTAGTCAATGACTCATGACTGCATTTTCCGTACTAACTTACGAACTTGACCTTGAAGAATCAATTAAGATCCCGAAATCTTACCTAGCTGACAGTACGAACCAAAGTTGAGTTGTTATGCTCCTTGTTATATGAGTTGAATTTAGGTCACTTTGACCCGCAATTATGGTGCGGAAAATCTGCTGGAGTACATAAAATAATGCATCTAATTAGAAAGAAGACTTTACTGTTGGAGAAAGCAAAAATCGTATATTGACTCAAATAAGATGGAGAGTTCAATTAAACAATAGTAGCTCATGTCGGAAGTGAAACCAAGATATGGTGATTTGGTTAGTGGATCAACATATGATGTTGATCCAGTCCGAATGGATCAACTGCTGCAGTTGATGCAGAGTTGGATCAACAGGAACAGTTGACACACTGTGCGATATTTGGAAGTTAAGTTAACTAGAAGAGCAAGTTGTGTCGGTTGCTTGTTTTAGAGTTTTACCATGTTTAGAGTTTCTTTGTGTTTCTAGAAGTGTGCTTTATTTAGAGTTTGATTTAATTAGGAAAGTACTTTGAGTGATTGTCAAGTTTGTGAGACTATAAGTAGGTTGTTAAGCCATGAGAGAATGTACACCGAATTTGATTATCAATGTAATCGTTTGTGCTCTCCTCTTTCTTGCACAATCCTACATATGGTATCAGATCAAGGTGAGAGGAAGGGAGAGGAGAAGGAGATAAGAGTTAGAGAAGTTTATTCGTGAAGGTGGTGAAGGAAAAGAAGGAAAGCAAGGTAATTGTTTTGTGATTTGTTACTTGTCAAATTGTGTTCGTGTTGGTTTGTTCATGAAAGTCTGAAAAGAATCTTCTAAGGACGATGTTGTGGTGTCACGATTTTGTTTCCCTGTGGTGAGTTGGACAGGGTTCAACGAGAAGATTCCGTTGAAGAGTTTTCAGGCGAGAGGAAGATCGTGAAGTTTTTGAGGATCTGGTTGTTGCTATCGAAGAAGTAGTGACTATGACCACTACCCTAACTTTGTTCTGTAGCTAGTTCTCGATCTGAGAAGTTTTTTCTGGTGAGGATAGAACATGATAAAGAGGAAGCAATTGTGTTGCCACTGTTGACGATTGCAGACAGATCACGTTCAAAAAAAAATCGAAAAAAAAAAAAAAGTGTTGCTGGTGTTTTTTTTTTTTAGTATTATTCAGTGTTTGGTGAGATGAGTTCATCGTAAAGTTCAGGTCTGAGGAATCTTCCATGGTTCGTGAAACTAGGTTTCTTTTGAAACCACTCTCTCGTGCAGTTGAAGATAGAAGGTTATGGTTTGACGGCATTGTTTCCCTATGGGTTTGGAGCAAACGAAGAAGATGGTGGATACAGATACAACAAGTTGCGAATAGGGTTTGATGGCTGTTGTGGTTGCCAAGCTGATGTTATAACGTTGTGATGAACGGTGGATGATTCTTGTGATTGGATTAGGAAGGAACGTATGGATAAAGGTTCTCTAGACGAGATTTAGAAGTTAACATAAAAAAGGAAGTTTGTGGCAAGATTAAAGAGAGTTGATGCTGATGGTTGTTGTCATTGGTTTTGCAGATCAATGATTTGCTTGCTTCCATTGAAATAGGTGAGAATGGTATTTTTGTCGAGAAGATAGAGAAGTTATTTTGTGAAGGAACTGAACTGTTGGTGTTATCTAAAGTATCATGTGTGGATAGTCTAAAACTAATCCTGATGTCGTGAAGATCTGAAGGGTCATGTGCAAAGGAGTTCGATATATATAAAAAAAAAAATCAGAGATTTGTTCGAGATACAAAACATAGAGAAGCTTTAAAAAAAAAAAAAAAAAAAAAAAAAAGGTTGCCGAGAAGATAAGGAAGTCGTTGATGTTGATTAGTGACGATGATTTTTTGAAGCTTACGAATGTTGAATGTGCTTAGGAGATATGGGTTTGCTAGATTGGACAGCAAGGACTTATGCTTGTCTTTGAGTTTGGGAATGAATAGTTATTATTGGTTCATATAAAAAAAAATGAAAGTGAATTGTTGTGGTTCATATGGAGATTGGTGTTGTTGTGATTGGCAGTGTGGTAGTAAACATGGGTTGATGTGGCAGAGCATTAGTTGATTTTAGAAGGTGAATAAGTTGTGTGTGAGTGGTTGATTCGAAGGGTTAGGTTATGGATTCGAAATAGACGCAAAAGAAGATCAAAGTTGGTATTGCAGTAAATAAGGACTGGTACAGTTTGATGAATTTGATCGAATTCAGAAGCTTAGAATGATAAGGAATGTTGGGTGATTATGTTTGAGCTTAAGGGAGGATGGTATCATGTTAAGCTAAAACATGGTGATTGAAGAGTTTGTGTCAAAAACTTGGAGATCTTACAAAGTATGGCAGACTTTGTGTTAGTTATTGCTTGTGGCAGAAGCATAACAAAAGCAAGATTGTGAAAGAATCTTGAAAAGAAAATAAGTGTGAAGGTTTCGTAACAATAACGTGACTGGAACAAAGAAGATAAGAAGAAACAACAACAAGGTTGTGAAGAAAGATAAGTAATCACCAGGTGGTGATGAGAGATTGAAGAGAAGAGACTTCACAAGGGGGTGAACGTTAGAAGTGAAGCAATCCCAGTAGGGATTTGGCTAGAAGTGAAGATTGTGGAAATCCTACAAGAGAAGTGGGTAAACAAGAGATGATTTTGAGCTACACTGCTCAGTGAAGAAATTATGAAGATGATCTACAATGTTTTGTGTTTGGTTAGCAAGTTGAATAGAGCACAATGAGGTGTTTCTAGCTTGTTAAGGATTTGTTAAGAATGATGTTCCGTTGCGATGAAGAAGAAATAATTTTGTGCTGGTTGTTATGGTATGACGACATTATGGTATGTGTTTGAAGATTGTTGTTAAGAAAAATTAGAAGATTGCTTCATTTTAGTTGGTTTGATGTATGTGCTTCGTTTTTTAGTTAGTTTATTGTTTGTGCTTTGTTTTTGAATTGAGTTTGAGTTTGATGACGGAATTCCGGTGAGATCATGAAGTTGGGATAAGCTATAATCGAGTATGAAGGAGTAAGGGTTTGCTGGTGGTACCTTTGAATAAGAATGAGAAAAGACAACAATGTGTTAGCGTTTATCAATGGAAGAAAAGAAATAGAAAATGAGAAAAGACAATGATGTGCTAACGTCGATCAATGGAAGAAGATGAGGAGTAGAAGAGGTTTACGGAATTCTCGTTGAATGATATCTTGGTTTAAGGGAGGATGTTGGAAGTTAAATCAAGATATGGTGATTTGGTGCAATCAAGTTGCCGTATGTTAGGAGAGACCCAACTGAGGAAGACATGGAAAATCCTCGTTATTGCCGATTCCACCGATTCGTGAATCATCTGACAAGCAGTTGTAAAGTTTTAAAACGCATATTCAGATAAAAGGTTGAGTCAAGAGAACTTAATCTTGGATCTGAAGGGGTGCACAGAGACCCTCTCCATGTCCGGACTTTCTCTATTTCTGAAGCACCGGTCAAAAAATCAGTTCAGTCATTGATGGAGCATGTATGCGATTTGATCTATCTGTCAAAAGCGCAAAGAGGGGACATGTTCACGGCTTTAAATCACATAATTTACGGGAAACGCCTGCTGATTCCAGATGTACCTTCTGAACCTTTAGCCACTGACAAAGAAATGTATGACTGGGGACTGCTCACCATAGTGCACATTAAAGGAAATGAATTCAAAAGGGCATTTGTTGATGTTGGAACTGCTGTCAACATCATCCCTTTGAAGACTCTCAGGGCTGCTGGCATTACTCGGCAAGAAGCTACTCATGCTCCCATAGAAATCAGAGACCATGAAGGGATTTCCAGAGACGCATATGGCTTCATCACTCTCAAGGTTACAGAGAGTTTAGTCTGCACTGAGACCAAGTTCTACATAATCCGAGAAGACCCTGGATATGACATGATCCTTGGAAGGACTTGGATCCATGATGGAAGGATAACTTTGGTGCCTTTAGCACAATCCACCACTGAAAAATACTCTGAGTCGGAAGAAGAAGCGAAAGATGCTCCACCGTTTGAGCATCTGGAGGAAATCAAAACTCTAGTAGGACTTACGCAAGAACCTGGAGAAATTCCACACACCTTTTTCAGAAGGTTTCAAGCTCAGGCAAGTCGTATCCCTCCTCACGCTCCAATATTACCAATGTTCAAATATGCTACATTGATCCAGGGACTCCTCCCCATGAATGATTCAGCAATGATTAGGAGTTACGAATGGATCACTTCACCTCAGAAATATTATACCCAGTGGTTGGGTTCAAGGCGTCTCCATGCTGATCATTTCTTCAAAAGGTTTTTTACTGAAGACATGGCTAAGCATGACAGATAATATGCTGGATACTCTTATCTACATGAATGTCCCTATGTACCACAACCATGGAATCAGCGCAAAATATTCAAGGCACGAACTTCCAAGCCGAAAAAATTCCAGGAAGGGAATTTAGTTCTCAAAGCAACTAAACGGGATCTCCATTATGCAAGGAGCTCTAATTGGGAAGGACCATTCATGATCTCCAAGTCCATCACTGGAGGATACTACAAACTGATCAACATGGATGGACGAACCTTACCAATAATTCACGAGAGTTGGCTTAAGGAATTTATCTGAGACTATTAGGCATTTGAGGTACTGGGCGTCTGAGCACTCATGACGTCTGGATTTGGCATTATAGGATTTTATTTCATTGTATTTCAATTCCTCCAAAACGTTTGCAATACTTGCAATCAGTATTTGAATTCAGCAATTTATCAAAATTCAATTCATATTCCTTTAAAGAAAATCTCTATCAAATTCAAAAGAAAATCCTTAACCATCTACCAATCCAAAACCATGATATCAAAACCCAAATAAAACCTCACATCTCTCATAAATTCATGGAAATGAATCAAAGAAAATCAGCAAAGAAAGATTTTTGCGCCTCTGCATCCTTCAAAACTTGTAAGGCTGCCTTCTCCTTGTTCAGCTCTTCAGTCAGTCTGGAAATCTTATCTTCCTTCTCCATCACAGTATCATTGGGAAAGGGTATGTTATTTTCACATGAATCCTTAATAGTATTCATTTTCTTACGAAGCCATTTCACATTGAAGCCAAGTCTCTCAGAATTCTCCAAATTGAACTCCCAATCAAAGAGTACATCTGGAGTTACGACATTTCTGGCTCTAGTGCATATATCGCTTACAACACGCAATATCACACCTACCTGCATTGTTAAAGCATAAGCACGCTCAGGATTCCTGTCGAAAATTACGTGGCCAAACTTCTCCCATATTTTCTTATACAAACCCACATACCCAATGGGAACGTTGAATCCACCAACTAACCCATGGTACGGGAGTGAGGCATCGAATGGAGGAACAAAAGAAACTCCTGCACTTGGATATTCATGTATAACTATACGGTTCTCAATTACTGGAGCGGCCTATGCAATCAAAGAAACAGTTTCTTCGGTGTTTTCTGCTGGTGTCCAGGATTCTTCTATAACTGAAGCAGCAACAATATGGGTTTCCACGACTCCATCAACAACTCTTTCATGTCTTTGAAGAGAAGATATAGTTTCCTCCTTATCAATAGCCTCAGGGTCGCTCATCTCATCATTCTGGGTTCTTTCATTCTCAACTTCGGTATTTTGCACCTAATACGAAGATTACATGAGATTAGGATCATCCAAGTATGAAGCTAAAGGAAGGAATTAACTACAACATACAAACATCATCAAAATCTCTTATTAAACGTGCTAGATGTCAACAAATAATGTGAAAGTCATAAAATTACGTTTCACAACAAATTCGCATGAGAAGATTTTACACTGCCCTATATGACGTGATGAACTGGGAGCAATTGGTGAAGAATCAAGGGTTGAGTTATATACCATTCTCTTCGCATGGAAGTTTTCTACAACATATCAAAATTTTATGATGATTGGATGAACGAGCAAGGAGATATGTCTAAAGCTTTAAGCAACGCGCAATCTGGAAAAGTTCTGAAAGTCTCCTAGAAGTTTACTATTTTGCCTTTTTCAGGCCCTGAACGTGCTCAGAAGTTAACAATCTTCTTTTCTAAAGCTTGGAAATTTCTCGGGCTTGAAAATGCATATGCATACATTGAAATTCCGGTTCCATACGAAGGATTTACCGTATTTTCATTAAAAACTGAAGCTTGAAATTTCCTGACGACGTATTTCGCCAAAGTTATGTACATGGTCACATGGGTTTTCATTCATTCATGCACAAATAAGAAAATTTATACTTATATGGAGAATCTACAGGAGAAATACTTACTAGGGGAGACTCCAATCCACTTAGGGGCTCGGCATTGATGGAATCATCATCGACAACTCCATTATCTCCATCAGGTCCGTAAAATTGAGAACTCTCCATGTTTTCATTCGGTTCAGAATTTCGGGAGCTTTCCACGTTCTTATCACTAAATGAGGAAGGCGGTGCATCAACATCCTCCTCATCCATGATAAATTCCTCCTGAATACATCAACAATGGTCGCTATCAAATCATCCCGAGACATATCATGGTGGTTCAATTTGAAGAAGGATACTCACATCAACTTCCTCATCAGTATTGTGTCCCTGGGTTGTTTGACCATGGGCGAAATGAAGACCATCAATAACGGATGGAGCAAAATTCTACAACCAAATGACAAATGTTGGTCCTGGTAAAGCGGGTAGAAGAAGTCACAGCGGAAAAGTATCAACAACTTACCAGAAAGGAAACTGGGGTCTTTAGGGTGTTTGGAATCAACTTGCAATTCTTGCTCCTACCCTCTCCACCGTGAATAATCGCCTCTGCTTCTGAGAAGTTCACTTCAATTCGGGATCTCACGGCACGACCATCCTGTAAGAAGACATTGATGTGATGATCAAAGGCGATTATATAGGTTATATGAAGAATACGCAAAAATACATACCGGTAAACTTCCTGGAGATGTCTTTCGTTTCTCACCACCAGAAATACTTCTCAATCTTGGATGGGAAGCGTTCATCTCAGAAGAAGGAGGTTCGTTCACTAAAGGTTGGACCAACCTCACATAATTATTTAGACACTCAAGATGCTGGTCCCAGAATTCTATGTAACCCGGAGTCACATACGTGGTTCGATCAGCACAAGGGAACCAATAAGAGCTTCCTGCAGCATGTGTAGGATCTAAACAAGCCTTAAGCTACTCCACCGATGGTTTTCTCCTCCGTAAAGTTGGAACGCACTAGTCCATGCTCATCTGACGAGCAGTTCTATCAATGTTATACTCCTCCACCGAAAAATCTCCATATGTAGCTGATAATAGATGACCGGGAGTGCAACTCAGCATGAAAGATCTTTCGCCATTGCTCAAATCAGCACCGGATTTCAAATACTTACTTTCTACAGTATTGAAAGTTGTCAATTGAGAAATGTAAGTAGGAATCACCACCCAAGGACGGAAATTGAACTCGGACTCGTTATCTAACACATCAATAAGGCGCGTCTTCGACTGAGTTTTCTTTGCAGACCAGCGCATGATCCTAGTGTTGTCCTTCTCATGGAAAATACGTCGAGCATCAGCAGAGTTTCGACCTTGAAAAACACTATGGGGAATAGGAGCATAATTTTCGAAACGTTCCCACATCAAAGCTTGGAGAAACATCGTATTGGCGTAGCATTCAATCTTCATAAAGCCGTTCGAAACTATGGAGTCTATAATCAAAGAATCCAGGTTAGAATACAAAGAGCCCAGGAATAAGCTACCTAACGGGAGTTGTTCACCTTGATCTATCTTAATATCAAAAGGGATTACAAACGGCTTTAACAAGGTCCCAGCATCTTCAAACACGTCCCTGGACAACCATAAGCACAAGAAAGCAGCAATAGACAACATACCATCGGGTTCATCAAGAGGGACGTCTCGTGGCCACCAGTGTGTTAGCCAATGAGCATAACAATCTTTACCAAAAACCTTATTGATCCTCTCCATCTCAGTTGTTAAGGTTTTGGAAATTGCTTTCTCCTCTGCCGTCCAAAGTTCTTCAGGAAAGTTACCTGTAATTGGAAGATGCAATAAAGCAACTACATCCTCCAAGGTGATGGTAAACTCTCCCCATCTGCATATGAACGTGTGAGTTGGGATACACCAGCGAGCAAGAAGAGCTACAATACGTCGTATGTCATGAAAGATATATAAGTCTCCAGCTGTCTGAATGGCCTTGGTAACTTGCGCTCTATCCAACATATCTCTAACACGAGGAAATCCCAGCATGTGCCTTGACCATCTAGAAAAATTCTCTAAAGGTCGTCGAGAGAGTTTGAATTCGATCATTGAAGCTTGGAAGAGACCTCGTTCAAGACAAAATCGGATAGCAGCTCGGGGAGTCACCAGTTTCTTCTGAGTAACTATTCGGGGATTAATCAAAAGACGATACACTGGGGACTTAAGACGATTTTCGGTCTCCTGAACCTCGAAGAATGCATCATCTATGTTTGGAACATTCTTGACTCTAGGTGTTTCTTCTTCTTCGCCAACAGAAGTCTCATCCATACATGTTTCTTCTCTGGAGGTTTCATTATCTACACACATTTCATCTATGGAAGCATCATGAGCTGGGGAATCAGACATCCTTGCAAGACAGCTGTGAAATCCACAACAATGATTATGTTCAGTCGTCTGAATGCAAATTTGGCGAGATGATGGGTTCATGCAAACGGGAATTACAGCATTCAAATTGGTAATTCTTAACTCTTACCTCTTTCAATTTCACTAAACAATAGTGATTGCGCCCGTGAGAATTACCACACGAAATTAGTTCGTTTCTTGAAACTTGCAGTAACGAACGAAACTTCATTAGTTCAGAAAAAATGATTTTCTCATAAAATCATAGACATAATTTTCATAATATGAACATGCAAACAACTTAAATTTGAAGTTTATAACAAAACATTATTTCATCATAAATAAATTGTCCAATTTCGGAGGTTACTCAAAACCCGCGTCTCGACTTTACCAAAGACAATAATTAAAGTAACTTATTCATGTAAATTTTCAAGAATTTATTTAATAAGAACAAATCCATATGAATAACATATGTTATCATATCCCACATTATATGTCACGGTTGCACATATGTACTAAAAAAAAATCTATTTTCCTTCGTCTTAGCATTTTCTTTTAAAAAACGAAGGTTTATACTAGTTTTGTGAAAGCTCACACCTCTTGTGATAAAATACTAATTCTCATGAAAGCTCATACATAAGGTTTTATCACTGAACACAAGTTATATACATATAATATGTCCCGGCTACATATTTATAAAAATCTATTTCCTTTGTATTAGCATTTTCTTTTAAAAACGAAGGTTTATGCTAGTTTTGTGAAAGCTCACACCTCTTGTGATAAAATACTAATTCTCATTAAAGATCATACAAAAAGATTTATCACTGGACATAAGTTTATGTGCAAATAAAAAAAAATCTCTATTTTTCCTCGAACGAACTCTATTTTCTAAAGAGAGGTTTACTTCGGTTTTGTGAAAGCTCATAACTCCTAACATGAAGTTTTGTTTCCCATGAAAGCTCATAAAAAAAATTTACCACTTGACACAAGTCTATTTTCAAAGAAAAATCTCTCATAAATCGGGGATTTATTATTAGTTTCAAAACTAATGATTGAACGAACATACGTTTAATAAAACAAGGGTTTTTCTACAAAACTCACGTTGACATATACCCATGTATAAATTTTAACATGATAAAATCATGAGCAACTCATGAACTCATCAAGTATTTCAAAAACAAAAAAAAAAAAAAAAAAAAAATTTTACCTGGACGTGGCCGGCCGGAATATGACCGGACGATCGAACGGCCGGCGCCGGCGGTGGAATTCCGGAGAATTTCACCTGCTCTCTCCTGCTGAAGCTCGGACATGAGGAAGATAGAGGAGATGGTGGACATGTAGGAGAAATAAAAAAAAGGATTATTTCCTTTTATACCTAATTTTATTTCCAAAACCTAATTCCTTAAGGATTTCCTTTTTGGGCCCGGCCCGTAATTCCTAAACCAACCGTGGTTCCACCATCGAATCAGCAATTCTACATGAATTTATGTTCACTGGATGACGCCCTATTATGCCACTGTGGTTTCCTCTCAAACCGTGGTTTGCCCATTCAGTATAAATCCGGTAACATCACATCTTATAACTAAGTTCAATTTACACTAGGAAAATAACTATTCAATGCTGACTGAGGAACATGACTGTTCCTCACTAAGCATGGGACTTAATGTAGATGGTGGATTTTCGACAAAGGGTAGAGTTGTAAAACTATATTCCAGATTCGGAAATTGGATGAATAATCGAGGCTCATGTCTCTCTATTAAAGCATGAAAGCTCATGCCACAAATCTCTAACTGAGAAAGATGTCTCTCAGAGTACATGAAGATGTGTAGTCTCTTAGCTGAGACCACAACACATCTAGTGAATACTGAGCAATTTCAGAAATTACTCTGGATCCGGAAATCGGATGAGTATAGAGACTCATGTATCTATGCATGAAAGCTCATGCCACCTCTGATGGAGAAAGTCTCTCAGAGAAGATGCAGATGTGCAGTTTCCCAGCTGAGACCACGGCACATCTCATAACCCTCTGATGGAGAAACTCTCTCGGATAAGATGAAGATGTGAAGTTTCCCAGCTGAGACCACAACACATCTCATAACCCTATGATGGAGAAATTCTCTTAGAGAAGATGTAGATGTGCAGTCTCCCAGCTGAGACCACGGCACATCTCATAACCCTTTGATGGAGAAAGTCTCTCAAAGAAGATGCAGATGTGCAGTCTCCCAGCTGAGACCACGGCACATCTCATATTGTATAGAATCGAAATATTGGGTGACAACATCTTCGGGATGCGACCGGTTTTCCCCGACTATGCAAAAAGGAATATGACACTCCAGCAAGTTCATATTGCTCAAACCCTCAGATGATTAATGCTCTTATACAGGAAGCCCTTCTAGAGTCATCAATTAATTATCTGAGATCGTCTGAATATCCAGCAATATTCTACGAACCCTCGTCTGAATATCCAGCAATATTCTACGAACCATCGTCTGAATATCCAGCAATATTCTACGAGCCATCTTTAATCGTCTAAATATCCAGCAATATTTTACGATTCTCTGTTATATTTCGTCACTTCAATTCGTGGTTCTTCCCAGCAGAATGCCACGGGTTAGTGATAAATATCCGACGAAACAGGCATTTGAGCATCGAATAAGCCCTGACAAAAATGGTGCAAGTGTAATTAAAAAATAATGCACAGACCAGCATGAACGAACGAGGAACCTATGCAAAATACGAAGGAAAATAATAATAATAAAATATTAGCAAAAGTGTCAAGGGACTGGGTTCACCAGCCGGTCAGTCATGCCGTGACCAGTCCCGTGCCCAATTTTATATTTTATCATATTTTTGCTATTTTCATGATCTCATGAAAATCCTCTTGTTCGAGCAATTTTCTTTATTTCAAAGAAATTATCTAAACCACATGGTTTTATCAAAAATAATAAAATTAGGGAAAGGTGACATGGGACCTCCGGCCGGCCGGTCATGCCCTGGACGTGGCCGGTCCCACACCTCATGTCCTCATTATTTTATTATTTCTCTTAAATTATGAAAATTCCATGATTTCTTATGAATTTTCTCTAAAATCATGAAAATTACCTAATTTCATGTATTTTTATCTAAACCACATGGTTTTATCAAAAAATAATAAAATTAGGGAAAGGTGACATGGGACCGCCGGACGGTCGGTCATGCCCTGGCCGTGGCCGGTCCCACACCTAATGTCCTCATTATTTTATTATTTCTCTTAAATTATGAAAATTCCATGATTTTGTGAACCCGTCATCCCATGTAGCCGGTCTCATGTTGATTTGCAATAAATCATCATCTCGGTAAAATTAGGGTTTTGAATCCAGAGCTCTGCAGAAACGTGATTCTGAGCAGATTCAAACACCTTAATAATTTTATGTTGATTCCATGATCAACATTATTATTTATTTTGCTCGACTCAGCAGTCAGTAAATTAAATTATTATTTTATTCGGTCTTTCTACCAATAAATTCATCAAACGAACAATATTTGCTCAAACTATCAATATTTGCTCGAACCGGCAATATTCACTTAAATTAGCAATATTCGCTCAGACTAGCAATATTTGCTCAGATCAAAGAATATTGGTTCAACTATCAATATTCTACAATTTAGAAACACAGTTTGCTCGTTTTAGGTCATGGCACCTCGTCTCAGCAGACGTACATCTAATTCATGAGTTTCGGAAAGTTTGCTAAAACGTGTTCAACTCAGCACTACATGGACTCATCGTCCCACAAAGTCAGCAACTGACTCCACAACCACGAGATTTCAATCGTGTCACAATGGGGGGATATTAACTAGGATTTTGGTCTGGCGACATGTGTGTTCACCCACGACGAGAATGTGAGCAAGTCATGCAATCAGTTGGAAGAATCGGCAAGGTAGTGGGTGGAAAATTAACCAAGTCTCCGCACAATGAATAATTGGTTTAACATGATTTCCCATCTCCTCACTCTCTGATTCCAGCAACTGTCACACTTCATGGGATCATGGTGTTTTCAACTCCGGCATTATAAAATGTCTTTGAATCCTGATTGAATCAATAATATCGAGCATCATCGAACAACATTGAACAAGATTTGAACACTTCGAACATTCAAGCAACATTCGCCTAAATGAGCAATTTCCCTTCAAAGTTCATACAGACAATCTTTCGTCTACACGAACTCACAGAAATCTCTCAATCAGGAAAAATTCAATCATTCAGGGCATTTTCACGCTGAAATCACAACACACCTACGATCTCAGATCACCATTGATCTCACACATTTCTCAGCTTCCCTCCTACAGATCAACCCATCCTCTCTTGTGACCGAATTGACTCTGGAATGGCCGTTGTTCTTGGTTTAGGCTGGGGTCCTACAGATTGATCTCTCGAACTAAAAGCACTCCCTTCTTGCAGTGCATCTGTGTGAGGTTTAACATTTCGCTCGGTTCAAGGAGTCTCCACACGGTCGACTCTTCAATTCCGTAAAAACCAGCAAATCGTTTTTCCCCATCAACAAAGTCAGGGTAATCTCGAACTCATGAAATAACATTAAAGCATATCCAAAGACAGGGGTCTTAAAAAATAGAAAGCTAAAGAACGTTATCGAGATCCACCACCCAACTTTTGCAGAGTAAAGCATGACATTTTATTGTACGGGATCCCTATAACAGATTTAATTCGTGGATGATGTATCAATTAACAAAAACTGGGTGATGCGTGTGCAAATTTTTAACGGAATTAAGCTAGTATATGTATTATATGTTTAACTGCACTTGTGTGTAAGGGAAACAAAGATCAAATAGACAAACAGTTATGTTAATTGTTAAGTGGTATCTTCCCCTTTTCGGCAAGTGTTGAATAACATACCTCATGTACTAAGCTCTGTATCTAATTCTGTAACCTCATACCCACCCTACTGTTACCTTCATCAATCTGGGTTTCAAGAAACAAATATGCATGATAAAAAAAACAGAAAAAATAGGAAGAATAAAGGGAATTTGTAAATAACTTTAGATCAAGAGATGCCTTGGTACCATCACACGCGTTTTAATATCAAAAGCCCAACGTACTATAGACAGACCTCCATGATTCAACATCAATTCCAATGATGAAATGACAAAACCTTAAAATTAAAACCCATAAAAAAGTTTCCATGGTGGACGAAAGCGAATAGAGTTTATGAGAATGTATCCTAAATTTTCTAAAAAATGGCTTTGGGATATCAAAGCTAAAAATATGGAAAAGAAAGAAAAACAGGTATAAAATTGGGGGATTATACTATACGCAACCAACTTCAGTAGAGACAAAAATGGTATACCACTTAAAGAATTCGAATACATAACATTTCCTAATACGTCCAACCGAGATGATTTTGGACTTAAGGGAAGAACTCAGTTAGAATATAACCGGGTTTGAACATAAAGTCATAGCCAAAAGGAGTCTCTTACCTTATCAATTTCTTTTGGTGTAATCATAAATGGAAGGCACATCATTATGTTGATTCCAACAACCCATATTACAAAAATATGAAGCTAACTTCACCAAATGTAGTTATTCGGCCTGCTTCAAAGGCATAGATACTTCCTTAGTAATCTCTGGTTGGAACCAATTCTTTGTAAATCCTCACTAGTGTTTTTTTTTTTGGTTAGTTATAGTCTCCTTTTTGTGTAGGGTCTGGTTTTTCCCTTCCAGTTGGTTTCAGGTTGTTTTTTATATTCTTTTTTCCTTTTCTCAATAATATCTCTATCTTTACCGATCAAAAAAAAAGTTATTCGGCAGATAGAGTCAGAGTTTTGGCAGGGATAGTTTCAATATTGATACCAGCCTGTGTAGTATGGTCTTTCAAAACTTCTGCACTGGATTCCTACAAATCACAAGAAAAAGTTAATGAAAAGTGACAGCAAATTAAGGTTTTCCTTATTTAATTTTCTATGACCATCTATCTCAAGATTTGATTAACATATAATATCCATATTTGGAACAATATACTTAATCAACAATATACACAATGTTGATTTCTTGTCCTAGATAGATTTCATTGTTCCCCTATTTCAGGGAATTTCACTGCTTCATTCTCGTATTAACAGATTGTTTATTCATCAACATGTCCATTGAGAAGAAGTATTTGCTCATCGGCTAAGGACATACCTACATCTACACTACAAATACAACACATTATACTCACAAACCTTAAAGCTTTGGTGCTCATTATGTCAAGCATGCTGTAGGATTGAGCAAGAGAGAGGAGAGCATAACGCGAAAGCAAAAAGGACTACATTGATAATAAATTTGGTGTACAATTCTTATGGATCAATAGCCTACTTATAGTCTCACAAACTTGATGATCACTCAACGTACTTTCCTAATAAAATCAAACTCTAAATAAAACACACTTATAAAAACACAAAGAAACTCTAAACATAGTAAAACGCTAAAACCAGTAACCGACACAACTTGCTTCTCAAGTTAACTCGACTTCCAAATATAACATAGTGTGTCAACAATGTATGTTGATCCACCTAGAATACTTTTTGATCCATGCACTGTGTCAACAACACTTGTTGACCCATGAACCAAACCATTATATCTTGGTTTAACTTCCAACGTCCTCCCTTAAACCAAGATATCCATAACAATCAACGAGAATTTCGTAACCCTCTTCTACTCCTCATCTTCTTCCATTAATCGAGGCCAGCACGTCCTTTTCTTTTCTAATTTTCCATTCCTCTTCTTCCATTGATAAATGTTAACATACAACTATTAGAAACACTAACAATGGTAGCTCACCCACTATTCGAATTACTAACAATAGTAGCAACACGTGCTTGTCTTTTCTCATTCTTCTTCAAAGGTACCACCAACAAACCCTTACTCCTTGATACTCGATTATAGCTTATCCCAATTTCATGATCCTACCGGAATTCCGTCATCATGATCCAATCAACAAACTCAATTCACAAACCATAGCACAAACTGCAACTCAACTAATAAACCAATCTTCTTCATTTTGCTTAACATCAAACATCAAACATCAAACACTCTTTTCACATTCTTCTTCATCGCAGCGGAACATCATACTTAACAAGATAAAAACACCTCTTTGTGCTATATTCAACTTTCTAACCAAACACAAAACCAATTTTTAACTCATCAGCGAACATTGTAGCTCACCTTCAACTTTCTTCACTAAGCATTGTAGCTTAAACTCATTACTTGTTTACCCACTTCATTCGCAGGATTTCCACTCAAATCTTTAAATTCCACATTGGGATTTCTTCACTTCTCACGATCACACCCTTATGACGTCTCTTCTCTTCAATCTCTCATCACCACCTGGTGAATACTTCTCTTTCTTCATAACATTGTTGTTGTTTCTTCTTCTCTTGTTCCAGTCACACTATTGTTGCGAAACCTTCACACTTCTTTTCTTTTCAAGATTCTCTCACAATATTTCTCTTGTTACGCTTCTGACACAAGTGTACTTCTTTACAAAGTCTGCCACACTTTGTAGGTATTCTAAGTTTCTGCCACAAACTCTTCAACCACACTTTACTTCTTCCAACATTTTTGAGCTTAAACTCCAACATGCTACCATCCTCCCTTAAGCTCAAACATAACCACCGTGAACACGTAGAACCCTTTGCAAAGAACAAACTGTTGTAACCAACCATCACACACTAGATTTGTCCAACAGTGGATGGTAGAGATACCTTCTTTATAATTCTTTATACCATTCTAACATATCTGTCAGCGTCGCCATCTCCCCGAGCATCAGTTCTTCCTCTTGTGAAACCTCCATGCTCTGCCACAATAACCTTTTTTCTTTGCAATACTACCTTTCATAGTCATTGTAATCACATCTCTTAACTTCGAGCTCAAACCACTAATAAACTCAATCGAACTTTCCTTCACTGGCGCCAAACTACCCATTCCATGATTAGCAGCTAACTTCGAGCTTCTCCCTGAATTTTTTTCAAATATTGTCGCCTTCCAAAAACAAGCCCTGGAACAAAAGTTTCCTAAAAGTGGCACCTTCCAAATATAAACTAGTTTCCTAAAAGTGGCACCTTCTATATATTATCCAGTTTCCTAAAACTGGCACCTTCCATATACTAACCATTCTTCACCAGCCTTCAATCACCATCCATATCTCTATCCTCCATCTCTATCTGTTTGCACTTTGCAGCATCATCTTCATCGTTCATCCCATATTAATAATGGAAGCATCATCTCGGAACACAACACTCATCAATTCTTCTCTAATTCCTCTCGGTTTCAAACTCAACAGACGCACAAATTATTGGTGAATACCCATCATAACGAACCACATACCTCATTCATCAAATTGTTATTATTTTTTATCTCGAACCACTGTACCTTTTGACCCTATGAACCACTCTAGGTTCAACGCAGACGCAACAAAACCTTTTTTTTTATATCCTTTATGAAAAACTAAGAACCAATTCTCTACCGAAAATAAAAAATTTCATCAACTCCTCTACTTATCCTCTCTCTTCCTCTCACCTTGCTCTGACCAAATGTAGGATTGAGCAAGAGAGAGGAGAGCACAACACGGAAGCAAACATGACTACATTGATAATCAATTTGGTTTACAATTTTTATGGCTCAATATCCTACTTATAGTCTCACAAACTTGATGAGCATTCAACGTACTTTCCTAATAAAATAAAACTCTAAATAAAACACACTTCTAAAAACACAAAAAAACTCTAAACATAGTAAAACTCTAAAACCAGTAACCGACACAACTTGCTTCTCAAGTTAGCTCGACTTCCAAATATGAAATAATGTGCCAACAACGTATGTTGATCCACCCAGACCGTGTCAACAATACTTGTTGATCCATGAACTGTGTCAACAAGACTTGTTGACCCACGAACCAAACCACTATATCTTGGTTTAACTTCCAACACATGCTAATGTGACCTATAAGTGTGTCATTTTTTGTTTTATTGCCCTTCATGTAGTTTTTCTTCACCCTTGTGCAATCTCAATTCAACACAATAGAACACGTCCTTGGAATACCCTAAGCCGCTCCATACACTCAATAAATGTGATCATAATGAGCAAATGGATCTGGGTGCAGGTTTGGACAATTCGCCCACACTATATTCTAAAATTTTAGAATTTCATCCCCTGCTGGAGATGCTACAGATCCGTTTTCCGCATGATAAGCACACTACAAAAAAAAACTGCAAAAGACAAATTTATTACCAATTAAGTCTCTCTTGTTCTTATACATGAACCGACACCTCAGTTAGGCGGGACAATGCACCATAAAAAAAAATGGCCAATGAATTAATTGTTTTCTTTGTCTCTGAAATAGGGGGACATGCATTTATACGTACTTTCCGTAAGGTATCAACAGAAATACATAACAGATAATTAAACACGTAATAGGTAACTTACTTGCAACACTACGGGAAAAATCATCATTGACGACACTTTATTAGCGTTGTAATACCCCTACGACAACGCTATTTTATGTATTGTGTAGGTGGGGTATTGTAGAAAGTCCAAGCTTTTCTACAATACTTGACTAAGAGTTGTAAAGGGTGATGTGATTCATGGTTCGACAATATTTTCCCAAAGTTGTGATTCTCTTTCGATTTTTTTTTTGAAAGCCTAACACAACTCTTGCTTGTGTTGTAGGAATATCTTGGACAACAAAGGATGTGTATCGTAAAAATTTGTAACGCAACACTTGTATAAGTTGAAGGTCTATCTTAGACAACCTAGGATGTGTATTGTAGAAATATGTAACAACTCTTATTACTATTATGAATAAAGTTTGCAGGACACTTGTTAGAGTTGTATGTCTATTCTTTGACAACAATGGTTTGAGTTATATATCACTTCTTTGACAACTTTGATTTGAGTTGCAAGTCATTTCTTTGACAACAATGGTTTGAATTGTATGTCACTTCTTTGAAAACTATGGGAAGAGTTGCACGTTATTTCTTTGACAACTCTAATTCTGAGTTGTGGTACATATTCTATTTGAAAAAAAATTAAATTTTGAGAAATTAAATACAAAATTAAATTTGTAATACTGTAATGATAATCACCATTGTTTGTTACTACAAGATCAGTTTTACAGAACTTCGACACTAAAATAAATAATCTAATAACACTTATGTTTTAGTAAACCCTTCTAGCTATTCTTTCTCATCTTCAAAAATCAACTCTTAACCCTTCGAATCCTACTGTGGGCGTGGTTGTGACTGCAAGCTTCAGCTCCAATGGCAGAACCTCTGTAAAACAAAAGTGAAAATTTAATTGAGTATACCAAGATAACAGCCAAATATAAATATTAAAGAGTTACATAATGAATAGTAAAGAGTGGCGCCAGAATCATGTTATACTAGAGAATTGATTTGGAACCATGTTATACTGCAATAGACTTAGAAAAAATGGAACAAAGAGCCACACCAATAGCTAGTAACATAGCTAAGTAATGCAGGCACCAGAAGGTGACAAATAAAACAGAACACTCTAAGACTAATCCCTATAATGTACTGTGTCTCCTTCGCCACACACCCAGTGGTATTAATTCATTTAATTTCAGACACAGTAGATCCCTATTTTCTACCGGCTTTTGTTCGATCTAGAGGAGGTTAGTTATCCAAAATAAAAACAATAAAACATGTGCGTCAAAGAGTACTTTAGATGTTTAATCAAATTGACAACCTAAATCACATGTGCAATTGAGCTGTAGGGAGTACAAAGTAGCCTTACTGAATCCATCAAATGACCAAGTGATATTTTACGACATAATATGAACTCCAGTCCACAGACTTTCCTAGCCAAATCAACAAGTTAACAACATCAACAACAAATAACAAAATCAACTCAAAAACATTGGTTATTTTTCTCCCTAATATATGCTACAAGCAAAGTTGAGCAAAGTCTCCACATTTTGTTTACAATGTTTTTTAACATAACGGGAAAGAAAATTTTTTGTAACATTCTCGGAAATTTGGCGTAAAATGTGCAACTTTCTCAACATACATGAATAAATGAGAAACAAGATTCATGTTCTCAAATCATAATTGGAGCAGCAGTTGATAATTGGATCTGTAACAAGCATCAACATGCTCTAAATTTAATACGTTATATTGTATTTACCTTAGAATCACGAAGATAAAGAACAATTTCTTCTAGCTCAGCTTTGGCCTCGTCAACTCCCTTAACATCACTAAATTTTGTAGTGGACTTAGTGATGGGTTGGATCTCCTGACTTAATCTGAAAGATGAAAGAAAATCAAATTAAAGGAAGCTTTAGATTTTTTCTGAACATCTTAGACACTACTCTCATTCATTGTAAAGCATCATAATACACCATAAGTAATAATACCTTTGAGAATATTCCCCTTTCCCAAAAATTGCTCCAAGAAGGAGAATTGCCAGTATAATGTTGACGAAAGAACCAAATAACTTGTCTTTAGATATCCCTTGGTCAACTGTCACCATGTGAATAGGAGCATTAGAAGTACCTGAAAACATAGCATTATGAGCAAAAACTATTGCAAGTCAGATAAACTACGAGTACTTAAAATTAAAATTCTAACAAGAAGCATAAACATTGTCGTATTGACAAGTGAGACTCGATCACCAAAAAAGGTTGATACACAAACAGCATAAAAAATGGGCCTTTCAATAAACTTGTAGATCTAAATGGCCACTGTTAACAAAATGCATAAACAACTTCTGCCATTATATAGAATTCAGTGTTGAATACTTATACCCTTAAAAAGATTCAAAATGTATGCCATGCAAAAATTGGTGCACAACCTAAATTAAAAAAGCGAATGGTACATACAATAAATTAATGACTATCGATGGGGCTAAAGTTGCTTATCGTCTCTTTGTTTTTCTTGGAAAACATTTAGCCTCTCTAATCAGTTAAGCTAGTATGGAAATATCTAAAATATTAGTGTAGGGTACACTTTTTTCAATACGGATCTGAGATAAAATTGGTGAATTGGTGACGAGCAACATGCTTGATAAGATCTGCACTTACAACTTATTGTATGTCGAAGAGCCTTTTCAGTTTCACAACCAATCTCCATTCATCAATAGACAGACCTTCCTGCATATTTTAGGATAAAGGGCAGGGATAAGATAATGGACTTTAGATCATACAAATTTATGTTTACTATCCTTGGATACAAAAAGGCAAGGAGAAATATCAGAGAGCAGCAAGTATAACTTACCCGATAGTTAGCTTTCAAAATATTTATGGACTTTCTGGTTATGTGGATAACAAGCTCATCCTCCATTTCAAAATTCCTGCCGAACATCTTCTGCTGCTCCTCAGGATTGCCGCTAGCTATCTGCACATATACAAACAAACAATCCCTTGTTAACTGATGGCAAGAGAATCCTTGGAATGTCTATCATGTAACTTTTAGTCGAATTTGTAAATTACCTTTATGGAAACCTTCTGCCCTTTCTTGGTAGTATCAACTTTCTTGTGGTTAATTTCTATAGACGCTATCTGAACTGATTGGAGGTGTCAAAAAAAGTTTTCAGTTTCATCATACTGTTTTTTTTCATCACAAAAGTCTTCGAACTGTAATTAAAATTTTGTTATGCATACACCATCAAAAATTTTTTAGTAGGACCATCATTTGAATCCAATTTAGTCAACGATTCACATGTTCAAAGAGATACGGGAATAAAAAAAGGTATGTCTTATCTCTGTTTTAAGGTATTCAAATTAACTTTGTTTTCTTTGCAGGAGCATTGGGTACATAGGGTTCAAGAATAAAAGATAGACAATCTGCTATATTTCTTATATTGCTATGCAGTGAGCAAACCTTTGCTTTGGTTGTACTTCATTGCCCAATCAATTAGGAAAAACCCAGTGCACTAAGAGGCTAATGAACTGGCCAGATACAAGCACAATCAATAAGGCAGTCAATGAAGAGGACTTACAAACTTCAAACAAAAATACACACTTTGAGTAAAGGAGATCTACCCTTTTTGTTGTAGAGATGGAGAATAACCTTGACAGTGAACCCAGAAATCAAAAGTCCCCAAAATTAATAAAACCCCTAAACATTCAGTTGTACCAAAAGAAGGATTAAAAGAAAAAACGAGAAGAGATTGAGTGAAATAATGTTACCCTTTTTGCTGTAAAGAAAGAGAGACGCAACAACAAACCCTGAAATCCAAATTTGGCAAGCGTCTTTTTCTTCTCTTGTATCTTAGTCATCCATTTCATCCATGTTTAAACAAAACTCAAACTGAACTTTGCAATTTCATTGGAACGAAAACCAAAATCGAATTAATCAATACAACCAGATGTGATTATATACAGTAATAAAACTCAAAACTCAATCAACGGAACTGAAATTGAAAACAAACCAATGTGTTAAAACTCCATGATATCGAACGAAGAAATATAAAAATTGCATATTCTCCAGGAAATTTCACTCAACAAAAAAAATGGACTCAAATAAGTCCATAGAAAAAAAAACACGAATTAAGGTTTTAACTCACTTGATAAACTCTTCTCCTTGGATTGGATAGAATTCAATTAACTAAACCCATCTCCAATATCTTCTTAATCATCACCTAATTCGAATTCCAATTCAACTCAGAAAACCCTAATTCTAAATGAAATCAAAATTAAGCTTCATATATCTATTTACACTTCAATTAATAGAAAACCCATTCTATAATCGATCAAAACTGATTTGAAAAAGAACAATCAATCAATTTGAAACCCTAAATTTAACTTACCCTTTCATGTTCTTCCTATGATTAGATAACTTTAGTATCATCACCTTCATCTTCACTCAAACAAGATAACGAGGTTTACAGGAGATTCACACGGAACATACTCAATTCTGATGAACTGAGATCGCAGATAGATAAGGAGAGGAAGAATAGAGAAGAAAGAAGAAAGAAAAGAAAAGAATGAGCGAGTAAAAAATGCTTCGAAAAAAAAGAGAGTGAATCTGAATGAAAATGATGGATGGACAAGATTTCTTTTGAGAAAAAAAATCTAACGGTTGAGATTCTATTTGTGGTGCTCATACGGATTGAAGCATTTGGGTTTCTATTTGTGCTAATACGAACTCATGTATTCGGTTAATTATCAACCTTCGACATGAAAAAAAAATCCAAAAAAAATATTAATAAATTTAGGACATTGTTATCGACATTCTGATATAAAAATATCCAAAAAATGTGTAAGAATGAAGATGAAAATTAAGAAGTGAATTCGATAATTGATGTATTTTTTTGTGCTTTCTCTTTGTGCTTCGGGTTTGAATTTCGACTATTCACATAGGTCACGAAGAAAGTTCAAAGCTCCGGGAGGGTGTCAGAGTTCATACTTAGCATGATACATCATCGAAATTGATAAATATGAATCTCAGTATCGATTTGAACTTCAAATGCGGTATAATGGCATACAAACTATGAAGTACGAAGCTACGGGAGAGTTCTGATTTCAAACTTAGCATGATACATCATCAAAATCGATAAATATGAATCTCAATTTCCATTCGAACTTCGTAAAGATGGAGCTTATGTGTCACTTCTAGCTTAAAGTGTGGGTCAACGGCATACGAACCATGATCTCTCAATGTCCTAAGTGGTTTTTAACTCCAAACTTAGCAGGATATATCATTGAAACTCATAAAGATAGAGCTAATATGTCACTTCTATCGATATATTATTATAAACATTAAACATATTCTTTTTTGGAAACATCAATACTTAACCTGGATTTGAGATTGAAACCTGGTCCTGAGTTAACTACTTTGGGCCGAAAACTTCAAAAGAACGATGAATCCATCGATTCATATGTAAGATTCAATCGGAATATTCCACGAAACCTTGAACATATCCTTTTTTGGCAACTTCGAGACTTAACCTGGCTCAAACTGGACTACTATAAGTCGGAAACTTCGAAAGAACGATGAATCCAACCATTCATAGGTAAGATTCCTTCAGAATATTCTCAAAAAACCTTAAACAAACCCTTTTATGGCGACTTCGAGAAAGAAAAACCTTAAACAAACCCATTTATGGCGACTTCGAGAAAGAAAAACCTTAAACAAACCCTTTTAAAGTCAGAAACTTCGTCAGAACGATGAAGCTATGAGAGGGTTATGACTTCAAACTTAACATGATACATCATCAAAATGATGAATATTAAGCTTGGTGTTGATTCAAACTTCAAGTTCGATATAACGACTTACAAACTATGAACCAAGAAGTCTGAAAGTTCACAAAAACGATGAATACCAACCATTTACGGGTAAGATTCCTTCGGAATATTCCCCGAAACTTTAAACAAACCTTATTTTTGCATAATGTATTCATATCCTGACTACGAGATTGAAACCTGGCCCTGAGTGGATCATTATAAGCCGGAAACTTGGTAAGAACGATGAATCCATCCATTTACAGGTAAGATTCCTTTTTTAATATTTTCTGAAACCTTAAACAAGTCCTATTCTGGCATATTGTATGCATACCCTGCCTCCGAGGTCGAAACCTGGCCAAAAGTGGACTATTATAAGTCATAAACTTGGTAAGAACGAAGAATCCATCCATTTATAGGTAAGATTCCTTTGGAATATTCTACGAAACCTTAAACAAACCCTATTTCTTCATATTGTATGCATACCAATCTCCGAGATCGAAACCTGGCCGCGAGTTGACTAATCTAAGTCAGAAGATTACTAGAGTTCGAGTTTCTCATTCGGGTGAACTGAAGATGAAATTTATCAGATTTAAACATCACAGGTTCAAAGATTACTAGAGTTCGACCTGGGTTTCTCATTCGGATGAACCGAAGATGAATTTTATCGATTTGAACATCACAGTCCAAAGATTACTAAAGTTGGACCGAGTTTCTCATTCGGATGAACTGAAGATGAAATTTATCAGATTTGAACATCACAGGTTAGAAGATTACTAGAGTTGGACCTGAGTTTCTCATTCGGATGAAATGAAGATGAATTTTATCAGATTTTAACATCACAGGTCCAAAGATTACTAAAGTTGGACCTGAGTTTCTCATTCGGATGAACTGAAGATGAAATTTATCAGATTTGAACATCACAGGTTAGAAGATTACTAGAGTTGGACCTGATTTTCTCATTTGGATGAACTAAAGATGAAATTTATCAGATATGAACATCATAATTTCGAAGATTACTATAGTTGGACCTGAGTTTCTCATTCTGGTGAACTAAAGATGAAAATTATCAGATTTGAACATCACGAGTTCAAAGATTACTAGAGTTGGACCTGAGTTTCAAATTCGGATGAACTAAAGATGAAATTTATCAGATTTGAACATCACAGGTTCGAAAATGACTAGAGTTGGACATGAGTTTCAAATTTGGATGAACTAAAGATGAGACTTATCAGATTTGAACATCACATTTCTAAGTTGACTACTCTAAGTCAAAAGCTTGGTAAAAAAACGAATCCATCCATTAACAGGTAAGATTCTTTCGGTATATTCTACAAAACATTAAACAAACCTTATTTCTGCATATTCTATGCATACCATGCTCAGAGATCGAAACCTGGCCATGAGTTGACTACTATAAGTCAGAAACTTGGTAAGAACGACGAATCTATCCATTTACAGGTAAGATTCCTGCGGAATATTATACGAAACCTCAAACAAACCTATTTTTGCATATTGTATGCATACCAGGCTCAAAGATCGAAACCTGGCCGCGAGTTGACTACTATAAGTCAGAAACTTGGTAAGAACGAAGAAACCATCTATTTACAGGTAAGATTCTTTCGAAATATTCTACGAAACCTTAAAAAAAAACCATTTCTGCATATTGTATTCATACCAGGCTCAGAGATCGAAACATGGGCGCTAGTTGACTACTATAAGTCAGAAACTTGGTAAGAACGACGAATTCATCCATTTACATGTAAGATTCCTTCGGAATATTCAACGAAACCTCAAACAAACCCTCTTTCTACATATTGTATGCATACCAGGCTCCGAGATCGAAACCTGGTCGGAAGTGGACTACTATAAGTCAGAAACTTGGTAAGAACGACGAACCCATCCATTTACAAGTAAGATTCCATCAGATTTGAACATCACGAGTTCAAAGATTATTAGAGTTCGACCTGAGATTCTCATTCGGATGAACTGAATATGAAGTCTATCAGATTTGAACATCACCGGTTCACGATTACTAGAGTTCGACCTGAGTTTCTCATTCGGGTGAATCGAAGATGAAATTTATCAGATTTGAACATCACAGGTTCAAAGATTACTAGAGTTGGACATGAGTTTCTCATTCGGATGAACTGAAGATGAAATTAATCAGATTTGAACATCACAGGTTCAAAGATTACTAGATTTCGATATGAGTTTCTCATTCGGGTGAACTGAAAATGAAATTTATCAGATTTGAACATCACGGGTTCAAAGATTACTAGAGTTCGACCTGAATTTCTCATTCGGATGAACATAATATGAAATTTATCAGATTTGAACATCACAGGTTCACATATTCCTGATTTCGATCTGAATTTCTCTTTCAGTTGAATTGAAAATGAAATTTATCAGATTTGAACATCACAGGTTCACTTATTACCCGATTTCGATATGAGTTTCTCATTCGGGTGAACTGAAAATGAAATTTATCAGATTTGAACATCATAGGTTCAAAGATTACTAGAGTTCGACCTTAGTTTCTCATTCGGATGAACTGAATATGAAATTTATCAGATTTGAACATCACCGGTTCAAGATTACTAGAGTTCGATCTGAGTTTCTCATTCGGGTGAATCGAAGATGAAATATATCGGATTTGAACATCTCGGGTTCAAAGATTACTAGAGTTGGACCTGAGTTTCTCATTCGGATGAACTGTAAATCAAATTTATCAGATTTGAACATCACGGGTTTAAAGATTACTAAAGTTCGACATGAGTTTCTCATTCGGATGAACTGAAAATGAAATTTATCTTATTTGAACATCACAGGTTCAAAGATTACTAGAGTTGGACATGAGTTTCAAATTCGGATGAACTGAAGATGAAATTTATTAGATTTGAACATCACAGGTTCAAATATTACTAGAGTTTGACCTGAGTTTCTCATTCGGGTGAACTGAAAATGAAATTTATCAGATTTGAACATCACGAGTTCAAAGATTACTAAAGTTCGACATGAGTTTTTCATTCGGATGAACTGAATATGAAATTTATCAGATTTGAACATCACCGGTTCAAAGATTACTAGAGTTGGACCTAAGTTTCTCATTCGGGTGAACCGAAAATGAAATTTATCAGATTTGGTACAATAAATATTATGGAGACTGTGAAAATGACTAGACTACCCTTATTGGAAATAGTTAAAGTAAATATTACAAAATGTGAAAATGACGATATTGCCCTTAATGGAAATAAGTAAAGAAAATATTATAGACTATGAAAATGACCATATTACCCTTAGTGAAAATAAGTGCAATAAATATTATGGAGACTGT
Organism: Papaver bracteatum; assembly: GCA_023529315.1. Classification (NCBI taxonomy): domain Eukaryota; kingdom Viridiplantae; phylum Streptophyta; class Magnoliopsida; order Ranunculales; family Papaveraceae; genus Papaver; species Papaver bracteatum. Next base: position 880,403 of record JAJJWX010002982.1, read on the forward strand.
GAAAAATGACCAGACTACCCTTATCAGAAATAGGTAAAGTAATTATTACAGAATGTGAAAATGACCATATTACCGTTAATGGAAATAAGTGCAATAAATATTATGGAGATTGTGAGAAATGACCAGACTACCCTTATCGGAAATAGGTCAAGTAAATATTACAGAATGTGAAAATGAAAATATTACCCTTAATGGAAATAAGTTGAATAAATATTATGGAGACTGTGAAAATGACAGACTACCCTTATCCGAAATAAGTAAAGAAAATATTACAGACTGTGAAAATGACCATATTACCCTTTGTGAAAATAAATGCAATAAATATTATCGAAACTTTAATAATAACCAGACTACCCTTATCAGAATTATGTAATGTAAATATTACAGACTTTGAAAATGACCATATTACCCTTGATGGAAATAAGTGCAATAAATATTATGGAGACCGTGAAAATGACCAGACTACCCTTATTGGAAATAGGTAAAGTAAATATTATAAAATGTGAAAATTACCATATTACCCTTTATGGAAATAAGTGCAATAAATATTATGGTGACTGTGAAAAATGACAAGACTACCTTATCGGAAATAGGTAAAGTAAATATTACAGAATGTGAAAATGACGATATTACCCTTAATGGAAATAAGTGCAATAAATATTATGGAGATTGTGAAAATGACCAGACTACCCTTATCGGAAATAAATAAAGAAAATATTAGAGACTATGAAAATGATCATATTATCCTTAGTGAAAATAAGTGCAATAAATATTATCGAAACTTTATCAATGGCCAGACTACCGTTATCCGAAAAAAGTAATATAAATATTACAAACTTTGAAAATGACCATATTAGCCTTGATGGAAATAAGTGCAATAAATATTATGGAGACTGTGAAAATGACCAGACTACCCTTATTGGAAATAAGTAAAGTAAATATTATAAAATTTGAAAATGACCATATTACCCTATTGTAAATAAGTCCAATAAATATTATGGAGACTGTGAAAAATGACAAGACTACCCTCATCGGAAATAGGTAAAGTAAATATTTCAGAATGTGAAAATGACCATATTACCCTTGATGGAAATAAGTGCAATAAACATTATGGAGACTGTGAAAATGACCGGACTACCCTAATTGGAAATAAGTAATTTTCATAGAAGGATTCGCGATGTTTGCGGCTCAGTCACTTGAGCATTACTTTTTGAGCATTATATTTTGTTTTACAACACTTATGAAGGGTTGTCATAAAGTTAGTGTATAATTAGTGTATTAAAGAACCACAAACTTAACAGAACATGTTATAGTTTAGGATGGTTAGGGGTGTAGACTTCCACGCTTGAGGCTCAGGATCGAATCCCCCAACCTTATTTTTTCCTACATTATATATTTTTACTTCAACAACACTTATAAGTGTTGTTGTAGCTTTCTATTTAAAAAAGAAAAAAAAAATCAAAACTTGTGAACTGAAAGGGTGGTTGATGAGTTAGACTTCCATGCAGTACGTTTAAGTTCGAATCTCCCCTCTAACATATTTTTCATTATCATATTTTTGTGTACTTCAACAACACTTATAAGTGTTGTTGTAGGTTTCTATTTAAAAAAAAGAAAAAAAAAATCAAAACTTGTGAACTGAAAGGGTGGTTGATGAGCTGGACTTCCATGTAGTAGGTTCATGTTCGAATCTCCCCTCTAACATATTTTTCATTATCATATTTTTGTGTTCTTCAACAACACTTGTGAGTATTGTGATAGGTCAAGTTACTACATATATGGAACAACGTTGTTATAGCTAAATGTTGTCACAACTGTTTTGCTTAAGGAGTTGTCGTTTGTTTTCCTAGCGCAACCCCTTGTTTCATAAGTGTTGGCAGTGATGATATACAACAACTTTTCCTTTGAAACCAGTTGTAAAACATATGACTTTCTACAATACTTAGCGAAGCGTTGTAAATCTCCAGTTGTAGATGTATATTTTTCCTGTAGTGAAAGATCGTTGTAATTGTTCTTTCTGCGCCATTAAACACCTTCACTTGTAATAAAAGTTTCTATGTGATGCATCAGAGAAGAAAATAGGGTCGAACAATTCAACTGGATTCAGTGCGTTAATCAAAATACGAATTAACAGGTTCAGTTCCGAAAGAACATCTAACAACAAATATTGGGACTAACATAAGATAAGACAATCCAAAAGTAGAAGGGAAAATAGATCAATAATGCTTTGGAAACGTGTGAGGATTCCGCAAGTGGTTTTCCGAAAGAAACTATATTTATGAGGCCCGCCATTGAAGATCAGATAAAATCAGGTAGTTTTGTCTGTTTCACCCAACTAAGTTGGCATACGAATAAATTAAGTAGTATATTTTTCACTGAACTATCACAACTGGTGCGCAAATTATGGATAATAGATTTAAAATGTGAACATGATAAACCCAGTGCGCCACCAAATAAATTCAGATACATAGTGAATCTTTATTCCAATAAAACAATGGGCATGAAGTATCATGGAGATACAAATAGATGTTCACTGTCCATTCATTAAAATAGATGGAAATACGTAGATGTCAATTAAGAAACTACAAGGACTTCAGTGGAGCGGGAGCATGATAATGGAGGAAAAAGCATCTCTCTGATCAAACACAGGAAAATAAAAAAAAAACCTTAATTGGCTAATTCATTGGGCCGACCGAGCGAAGCGAGAGAGGACCTTTATATGGTCACTTTTTTTGTAAATTGTAAGTGATCAATTGACATAAAAAGATTGGATTTTGGTAGTGTGCACTTGATAATACCAAAATATCCCTCCCTTTTAGTCAAATTACTATAATTCCTCATGTATCCTATACTTTGAAGGATTAATTTGCAACCAAACTTCAATATAACATATCTAAAAATCCGTGTCTTAGAAATTTTACAAATTTTATCTCGTTGGAAAGCTAATAAAAAAACCTATCCAACGAGCACAAACAACAATATCAAATTTAGATTTTTTACGAAAAATTCGGAAGTGTTTATCATTTTAGGCCCAATTTTAGAAAATTAAATGTATATCAATTATGCAAACCACCACAAAGGATACATAATACTTTATGTAGCCATACTTTGGTTTATGCATGAACTAATTTTTCTTTGCAACTAATAAAACGATGTACTCCCTCCATTTGAAGAAAACCGATACTTTTATTTTATGCACAATTCTTGAAAATTGAATGCATAGATATTATGCAAACCACTACAAAAGACGTATAACACATTATGCAACCATATTTTGGTTTATGGATCGACCGATTTTTCCTTTTAAAAAAAATCATACTTTCACGTTCCTTTCCGGGAAAAGTGATACTTTCACTCCATTTCGGGAAAAGTGATATTTTCGCTCTGTTTAGGGAAAAGTGATACTTTCTTTCCGTTTCGGGAAAAGAGATAGTATCACTTTTACCGAAACGAGGAGAAAGTATCACTTTTTCAGAGACATGCGAAAGTATCACTTTTTCCGAAACGAGGGAAAGTATCAATTTTTCTGAAACGGAACAAAAATATCAGTTTTCTGTAAACAGAGCGAAAATAGTCACACACAAACCCCATCTTTAAATTCTTCTTCGGTCGGCCCTCCCACCGTGGCAACGGTCGTACTAGTATAATTTAACTTTGTTCTTCATATTGAATGTCATTCTCCCCAGGTTGTTAACCAATAACAACACAATTAACAAATTTTTTTTGTTGCAAAAACCCATTACCAAAATTGCATAAACTAATAAATCAATTTAACCAATATAAAAGAGTAACTCAATAATTTGAAACAAAAACGAATAAAAAACCCTAAATATCATATAAGAAAATTATAAATTAGTATATCTCAACAAGATATTGCATTCATTATTATATATAAATGTATTAGTATTATGAACAAACCAATTTTAGAACATCATCTACTTAGGTATGCGTACTTAAGTACCCAGACTAAGTTTGGGTTTCGCCAGTACGCGAACTGGTATGCATACCATCCAAACTCAACAGAAATTCCCGGACCTGAACCTTACGCCAGTACGTGTACCTATTTTCATACCAGGTTCCCAGACTTCTCAAACCAACCAGTACGCATACGGGTATGCATACCATGGTTCCCGGACATGGATTATATATGTGCAAACACGCACACTATGCTTAAATATAATTGTTATAAACTCTCATTTCAACCATTGAAACATTCTTAGAAGACGGTAATAGCTGTCTCACACAAACTATTAGCTTCAAAGCAATTTTCAAGTGATCGAATGATCAATACGAAACATTCTGAGTCTACATCAAATGATTGTTTCACACAAATCATGTAAGATGTTACCATGTTATTTTCACATGATCACATCTTTTGACTTTCGTCAAGAATATAAGATGAACTTGGTTAAAGCGAAAGCTTACCAACACAAATCTATATAGCTATACGACTTTTGTCTCAAATAGGAGATAGAGTAGATAGACTTTTGAGTGACAGATGAGTTCAAGTCTCCTCATACCTTTTGTTGATGAAGTTCCACAAGCTCCCCTTGGTAGTTATTCGTCTTCAATCGATGAACGTCGTGAAGTCTAAAGCTCAACTACACTTTCTATCCTAATCTGAGACTTAGCTATAAGTAGACTAGAAATCAAGACTTATAGTTTTGGAAACTAAACTTGACAAAAATATTGAGATAGTAGCGCTTTCGAGTTCAACCGAGAAGTGGTCTAATATAACTCTCCCCCATAAAATGTCGTTCCCGAAAGAACAACAAGAGCGACCTTACTTTCATAAGAAAAGAAGGATTTCTTTGGATATTAAAAAAATACATGAACCATGAATTTGTGTCCAAAATACTCAATTAAATTAACCACAAGAGAACCCATGATTAATTTAATCGGAAATGCTCGACATAAGAAAACTTACGGAGCCCATAGTATTTACACAAAGATGTGGATCAGTGAAAGGCCAATACTGTGGAATATTCAAAGATTCATTATATTTTTCATTAATATTTGCATAGAGACATGTAATACACTTCATCTTTGTAGACAAAAGTTCATCCTATCTTCCATCAATATTTTCATAATGACATAATAGGCTTAACTTTGTTGTCAAAACTTCATTCAATCTTTTATCGATCAATATTCGCATAATAACATATGAAAGACATAACTTTTGACAAATATGGGACAATCATAGTTCACGGATGCAAACACACTTATCCCATAACAAGTTGCAATATATAAAACCATAAAGATTAATACTGCAAAATCATCTTCCAAATAAACTTTAAAATTTAAATAAATAAATCTAAAAACATTGCAAGATGAAAATCATTGGAAATAGCTATGTATACTCACAATAATAGCTATTCCAAACCATGATTATCCTTCATAAAACCCAAGAATAAATTCTCATAAGAAGTTTCCTAGACATTAATAGGATAAAATAAGATAAGACAAAGAGAAAGAGAACTTAGACATCATCTTCATCATCGGAACCCATCAAATGGCTTGAATCTTATCCATGTCTTCCTAATTTCGGGAAACTTGGTGGAAATTACACATAATTGTTTATGCACACATTTTACCTTGAAATTGATTTTACACGCATCCTTGGGAATTTGATGAAGAAAACTCAAGGTGGTAGAATCAAAAGAACCGTCAAGGGTATCACATCTTTGTCTCTTGCAAGCAATCTCCTTCATACATTTGAAATTACAAGGACGGACAAATTTGGGAGTTCCAATCGAATTTCCAATAGGAGCAATAGAATGTGCACGACAAATTTTCTCAATTAGGAAAGTAAAGACTAACTTCTTGTTGGATGACGTCATTGAGGGAATTTGAATAATGATGAATCCACAAATATACCAAGTTTATCGAAAGACATCAAAGCAAGACTAAGGTAATTTGTAGGAAATCTCCCATTAATCCAATCAACACTCTTGCCACAAAGAACATTAGAAATGGTTTCGTAAGATGGTCTTTGTTCCCTTGGTCTAGGAAGGCGAAAATTACCCAAAGGGATTTCTGTAATCCTTGAAATCAACTCTTTATTAACAAGAATTCTATCTCTATTTATCATGGTATTGAATTCCATGTCAACAAGATCAACATCATGGATGTTATCATAGAAGATTCTTGTAAGAGTGCCAAAACCTTCACTAAGACCATGAAAGATGTTTCCAAGATTAAACTTTTCAAAACATACCAAATCTTCTTTATGGCCACTAATCAAATCCAATTTGTTTTCTTAAATAAACCCATTAGAAGAAATCCTATCAAAAATCTTACCACAAGAATCATTGACAAATCTAATTCTAATAGAGGCTTGTTCTATAGGTGTAGTCATGCTAGAAGATGATGAATCCGATTTTTTGAAACCTTGAAATTTCCCATGAAACCTAGAAATTGAGAGTACAAGAAGAAGGAAAAACTTACTTGGTATGCTCCTTGAAGAAAAGGAAAAACCTTAGTCACTTTTGAGTCTCCAAAGAAATTTTAATGGATATAATACATGAACCCTAGAATAGTTCACGTTCCCGGACTAGAGGAGGAAGAAGAAAGGTACACATACCATACTTCTTATATACCCAATAATGGTCTTGGACCCATTCATGAACCACGACCCGCAAAAGGAAGGCAGGATTTCTTAAAGCATTCAACAATCAAGGTTCACACACTCAAAGGATCAGTACGTACAATAAAGGGATAATAGGAAGAAACATCATCACCTTAATTAACCTTGGATAGAGAAAAAAATAATTAATCCAAGCACAAAAATAACCCAACCGTTACTGGCCCCATCTCAAGTTATATACAAATGGGGTAGAGCCAAGCTTGTTACCAAGAGGCGACATGTGTAGAGAGATTCTCATGCAAATTTTCATGTTGATATTTGTGAAATGTACCAGAAGTATAATCAAGGTAGTCATGATACTCAATGTTAATATAATTTTTCGAATCCCTTTTCTTATGACCAAGAAAAGACTTTTTCCGACAATTAGAACCTACACCGAACTCACAAGACATATTTTTATCAATTTCACATGAGTTGGTAGTAAGCCTAGTTCGTACATCATGAATACATGATTTGACAGGTACAAAACTTTTATCAGAACGATTCTTATTCTTAATCGAATTAAGATTTTCTAAGAATCTAAAAACGCTTTCAAAATCTCTGAATAGATATTTGTCAATTGATACATAATTATAATATTCCTCAAAGAGATTAAGAGTTAATCTAGTGAGATTCCATATCTTTGAGCGATGACCACGTTTTCTCAAACTTTCTTTCTTAGAAGAACTTTTAGTTTTTCTTTTAGATTGTTTCTCATCATCTAAGTTTTCCAAAGTCTTAGATGGAACGAGATTATCATGAGAGACCAGAGGTCTAATGGATAACAAACTCTGAACAATCTTTAAGGAATTTTGGAGTACATTACAGTTTCCAAGAAAACGTTTCCCAAGGAAATTTCTCATAGGGACAGACTTTAGGGATCAGTCAAACAAAAACTTATTAGGTTTATAATGTTTAACTGCTCTGATACCAATTTAAAAAGCGGGGGTACAACAACCACACCCAATATTTCGCATAGTAGTCTATATGGACTAACTCCAATATACTATGAAGAGAATTAACTACACAGTCAGACTGAATCTTAAGAAAAGCATATCAAAGAGTTATATCTCAATTTCTCAATTCAATCCGCAATCAAACAAATAGGAATTTGCGAGCCCGATTGAATATAAGAAATAACTTGGACGGTATCAAAAACCAATATCCGAGTGTCAATCAATTTAATCAACAACCAAAGGTTGGATTCACAATTGATTGAACTTACGCACAACCTGTGATATTCAATTATATAGAAAATATAATGCGAAAAAGAAATAACATGGACACCGGAAATTTTGTTGATGAGGAAACGGAAAATGCAGAAAAACCCCGGGACCTAGTACAGATTTGAACACCACATTGTATGAACCCACTATATAAACTAGCCTACTCCAAGCTAAATTCATACTGGAATGTAGTTGAGCCCTAACCAATCTCAACACTGATAAAGGTACAATTGCGCTCCTTACGTCTCTGAGTCCCAGCAGGACTCAATGCACTTGATTCCCTTAGCTGATCTCACCCATAACTAAGAGTTGCTATGACCAAAAGTTGAAGACTATGATAAACAAATCTGTCTCACACATAAAAGTCTATTGTATAGATAAATCTGTCTCCCACAGATAAACCTATGAGTTTTGTTCCGTCTTTTGATAAATAAAGGTGAACAAGAACCAATTGATATACCAGACTTATATTCCTGAAGAACAACTTATAAATATCAATCACCTCACAATAATCTTAATTGTATGGTATCGAAACAAGATATTATGGAATCACAAATGATAAGACGAAGATGTTTGTGACTAGTTTTTATCTTGCCTATCTGAGATTAAATTTCGAGAAAATCTTAGAGAAAATAGTACTTAATCATGATAAAAAACAGCAAGATCAGAACATGCAACTACATAGAAATAGTTGAGTCTAGCTCCACAATCCTAATGAAGTCTTTAAGTCATTAAACTACAGGGTTTTGTGAAAAAACCTAAGGTTAAAGGAGAATCGACTCTAGTCGCAACTAGTATCACACAAGAGGTATGGGGATTAGGTTTCCCAGTTTCTAGAGTTCTCCTTTAGATAGTCTTCAAATCAAGGTTTGCAATTAATGTTACCTTGGTAACAAAGCATTAAATATTCATCGTTAGATGAAAACCTGATTAGACTCAAGCTAATATCTTTCAACCGTTAGATCAAACTTAGCTTGTTACATACAAATGAAAAGTGAATTCATTTAGATATGAGTAACCATACCTAAACATGTACACCTTTGTTAGATCAACAATAGTTAACCAAAGTTAGCCATATGAACACTTTAATATCAACCATATTCATCTTAACCATAACTATTTCAAAGGACTCAACTGAAATTAGTTCTAGGGTTGTTCAATTGTTTATATTCTCATAGAAGTACACAAGATACAATTGAAGAAAAATCGATTTTGATTCACTCGAATCATGTCATGAACATTATAGTCACGGTTTGCAAAAGATTGCATTCCTTAATATATATAAATGTATTAGTTCATAAACAAACCGATTTTAGAACATAATCCAGTCAAGTATGCAAACGGGTACGCATACTGAAGTGGCTGGACTACGTTTTAGTTCGCTAGTACGCGAACTGGTATGCATACCACAAACTCAGTTAAAGTCACGGAACTTGAACCTCACACCAGTACGCATACCGGTATGAGTACTAAGTTCCCGGACCTTGACTAAACCAAACAGTACGCATACGGGTATGCATACCATGGTTCCCAGACTTGGACTACACATATAAAAGTACGCATAATGTGCTTATATCCAATTGTTCTAAACTCTTATTTCAACCACTGAAACATTCTCGGAAGATGAGAATAGATGTCTCACACAAACTATTAGCTTCAAAGCAATTTTCAAGTGATCGAATGATCAATACGAAACATTCCGAGCCTACACAAATGATTGTCTCACACAAATCATGTAAGATGTTACCAGGCGATTTTCACATGATCATCTTTTGACTTTCGTCAAGCATATAAGATGAACTTGGCTAAAGCGAAAGCTTACCAACACATATTTCGAGAAATATGTTAGCGAGTTAAACTCAACTCGAAATATCAAATGTGGGTCTATATAGCTATACGACTTTTGTATCAAATAGGAGATAAAGTAGATAGACTTTTGAGTGATAGACGAGTTCAAGTCTCCACATACCTTTTGTTGATAAAGTTCCACAAGATACCCTTAGTAATTCTTTGTCTTCAAGCGATGAACATCGTGAAGTCTAATGTCCAACTATACTTTGTATCCTAATCCGAGACTTAGCTATAAGTAGACTAGAAATCAAGACTTATAGTTTTGGCAATTAAACTTGACAACAAGCTTGAGATAGCAATGCTTGCGAGTTCGACCGAGAAGTGCTCTAACAATCTCCCCTTTTGTCAATTTTAGTAACAAAACTATCAATATATATGGAATACAAAAATAAATAAACTTTGTAGTTCTCAATCCAAATGATTGATTTCCTTGGTTCTTCAACATTACTCGAAATCTTGGTCAATTCCAAGTACTCCAGTGATTCTTAATGTGTTTAACTCAATATCATAGTTGTTAAAGATCCTTATCTATAACAATGAGAAAATAATAGCTCTCAATCATTGTTATACAATATCATAGTATTATTACACAACATGAAAGTCCAATTGTATCACAACTTTGACAACAATATTATGGTGATATGTATCACTCCCCCTTAGTCAATACTTCACCTCACATGAAAACCACTCCCCCTTACATAATGATCCATAAACCATATGTATTTGTAGTGTGAACTACAAATTAATTCTCCCCGTTTTTGCCAATAAAAATTGGCAAAGGTACGAAAACTGATGGGAGCCTAAAGAAATTTCCATAGAGACACTTCATGACCAAAAGAGAACAACATATCAACTTTGTTTAAATGCAATCATATAGACAAAACTAAATGCATTCATCAAGGAGTTAAGAAATATACAAGAAAACTCCTACAATATTCCACAACCGCACTCCCCACAAAGATTTGGCAATTAAGAACTATCCCCCATAAAATGTCATTCCCGAAAGAACAACAAGAGCGACCTTAATTTCACAAGAAAAGAAGGATTTATTTAGATATCAAAGAGTCACATGAAACATGAATTTGTATCCAAAATACTCAATTAAATTAACCACAAGAGAACCCATGATTAATTTAATCGGAAATGCTGACATAAGAGAACTTACGGAGCCGCACAGTACATACACAAAGATATGGATCAGGGAAAGACCAATACTGCGGAATATTCAAAGATTCATTAATATTTGCATAAAGACATGTAATAGACTTAGTTTTTGTAGACAAAAGTTCATCCTATCTTCCATCAATATTTGCATAATGACATAATAGGCTTAACTTTTGTTGTCAAAAGTTCATTCGATCTTTTATCAATATTTCTATAATGACATATAAAAGACTTAACTTTTGACAAATATGGGACAATCATAGTTCACGGACGCAAACACACATATCCCATAAAAAGTTGCAATATGTTAGAGCATTGCTCAGTCGAACTCGCAAGCGTTGCTATCTCAACCTTGTTTTCAACTTTAGTTTCCAAAACTATAAGTCTTTATTTCTAGTCTACTTATAGCTAAGTCTCGGACTAGGATAGAAAGTGTAGTTGAGCTCTAGACTCCATGACGTTTATCATGCAAAGAAGAAGAACTACTCCAGGAACTGGTGGATCTTCATCGACAAAAAGGTATGTGGAGACTTGAACTTATCTATCACTCAAAAGTCTATCCACTCTATCTCTTATCTTGAGACAAAATTCGTATTGCTATATAGACTTCAATTATACACATTTGCTATTTCAAGCCGAGTTTATCTCGCTTATCTATTTCTCGAAATATGTGTTGGTAAGCTTTCACTTTGGCCAAGTGACAAAAGTCATGTTGATTATTTCAATATCTTGAAAATTGCGTTGATGAAAAATGGTGTGTGAATAACCTCTATTTAACATCCTCTAAGAATATTTTAATAATTGAAATAAAGAGTTTAGAACGTGTAACCATCTTTGGACATAAGCAAATAATGTGTTCGCGAATTAGTGTATAAGTCCAAATCCGGGAACCAAATGTATGCATACTTGTGTGTGTACTAAATGGTTGATGGAGACTAGGTAAGTATGCGTACCCATACGCATACTGCCGGAAGTTCACCACCGTGAATTTATGCAGAGTTTGGAAATCAAACCCAACTCAATCCTGTTACCTAAGTATTTGCACCCGTATGCATACTGACGGAAAGTTCACGTCCGTGAATTTTTGTTGAGCTTGGAAACCAAAACAAACTCAAATATGGTTACTTAAGTACGCAAACCCGTACACATACTTAAGTGTGTTACTTTCTAAAATTGGGTTGTTCGTGAACTAAAACATTTATATATTAAGGAATGCGATTTGCAAATCGTGGATATAATGTTCATGAATCGATTCGAGTGAATCAAACCGATTTTTCTTCGATTGTGTCTAGTATACTTCTATAAGATCTAAGCAATTGAACAACTCTCGAACTAGTTCTTTTGAGTCATTGAAATAGTTATGGTGAAGATGAATAAGGTTGATATGAAAGTTCTCATATAGCTAACCATTGGTTAAGTACTGTTGAACCAACTAGGTGTACACGTTTAGGTACGGTTACTCAAACCTAAATGACATATATTTCATTTGTGTATAATAATCTAAGTTCGATCTAACGGTTGAAAGATATTAACTTGAATCTAATCAGGTTTTATTCTAACGATGAATATTGAATGCTTTGTTACCAAACCCTGATTTAGAGACTATATAAAGGAGAACTCTAGCAACTGGGAAACCTAATCTCCACACCTCCCGTGTGATACTAGTTATATAAGATAGAGTCGATTCTTCTTTAACCTTAGGTTTCTACAGAGACCCTATAGGTTAACGACTTAAATACTTCATTGGGATTGTGAAGATAGAGTCAACTATTAATACGTTTGGTTTCTTCAATACACTCAAGTATGCATACCTAGGTGGCCGGACTAAGTTTGTGTTCGCCAGTATACGAACTAGTACACATACCACAAACTAAGTAAAGTCTCGGAACTTGAACCTCATGCCAGTACACATACCGGTATGCGTACTGAGTTCTCGGACGTTGACTAAACCAAACAGTACACATATGGGTTTGCATACCATGGTTCCCGGATTTGGACTACACATATGCAAGTACGCATATTGTGCTTATATACAATTGTTCTAAACTCTCACTTCAACCATTGAAACATTCTCGGAAGACGACAATAGCTATCTCATACAAACTATTAGCTTCAAAGCAGTTTTCAAGTGATCGAATGATCAATACAAAGTATTCAAAATCTACATCAAATGAATGTCTCACACAAATCATGTAAGATGTTACCACACAATTTTCACATGATCATATTTTGACTTTCGTCAAACATATAAAATAAACTTGGTTAAAGCGAAAGCTTACCAACACATATTTCGAGAAATATGTAAACGAGTCAAACTCATCTCGAAATGTCAAATATGTATAATTGAAGTATATATAGCTATACGAGTTTTGTCTCAAATAGGAGATAGGGTGGATAGACTTTTGAGTGATAGATAAGTTCAAGTCTCCACATACCTTTTGTTAATGAAGTTCCACAAGCTCCCCATAGTAGTTCTTCATCTTGAATCGATGAACGCCGTGAAGTCTAATGCTCAACTACATATTGATTATCATAACATAAGAATAATGAGATCGTTATAGATTGAAAGCTTCCCCCATGCTTAGTCCTTTCTACATTCGAAAGTGGATAGAGAACATAAAACAAGGGAACTTCTATAGGTTCCTCTTGTTGAACCTGCATTGTATTAGAATCAAACACATCAAGTGGTGGATAATTAGAAGTAAAATGATCCTTTAGAATTTTAGAAGAACAAATACTCAATCCTAGGTGATGTGAATCAACAGATATAGAAATATGCAAAGAATTCGACAAACCTTCCACAATCTCTCATATTACAGGATCCTCATCATTATTAAATAATTGAAATAAATTATTTACCTCGTTTGTATCATGGTCCTCTATCAAACTATTTAACCATTCTTCACTAGTTTCCACTTTGACTAAAATCTCAGCATCATTAGAATCCTTGGCTAGCTCCACGTAATCATTCAATTTGGTTTCATTCTCAATCACCACTTGTTCAACACTTTCATCATCAGAATCAGAATCTGGTTTAAGAAAATTTTCTTTGGTGAAAATCCTAAAATCTTTTCTCGAGTACGTTACACCATTTATAACAATGGTTATGTCATATTCATTCTCCTCCTTTTGAATAGGCGAGTGATCGTTATTATGATCTGGAGTTGAAATAACATTACCATTATTGAAAGTATTTTCTAAAGGTTACTCATCGTCATCAAAGTCTTCGTCAACCTCATAATCTTCAATATCCCAACGACATTGAAGTTCCGCTCGTAATACCGTGTTAATTTTTTCGAGAGTCTTTTCTGTTGCTCCAGCTTCTTCTGCTTAGAAAGTTTTCTGATATTAATACGTTTTCCGCCATTATTCACGATGAAATTTTCAGACCGTATCTCTTCTTTTGACATAAATGAAGAAAGAATATGATAAAGAGGAGTAGGTCTTTCCAAACTCTCTGCCATCTGCACATTACTAGAAAAAAACTGATCAGAAGTATAATTATCCTCCCATCTCTGTGATTTCTCACTTACATACCTGTCATAAGGTTGTTGATATGTATGAGAGCATCCATAAGGATCCGTAGGGTATGGTTAGTAGTTGTTATATGAATGCGATTGAAATCCAAATTGATTACCACTATAATATGATGATTGGTCTTATGCTCCGTACATGTTATGTCTGTAAGGAAACATGACGACTCACAAGAACAAAAAAAATATATAAAAACAAGCTAAACAAGCTAAACAAATAACAAATCAATTAACAAGCAGTGCCAAAATTTGATATGTGTCGTAAGTGCAACAAATTAATCAAGATATTTCCCACTAATTAACTAGTAATATAGCGGTAGTAAGGATCGTTCCCACAGAGAGATGTCTAATTGATAGGTTATTTATTTAAACAAAATAAGATAAAAAGCAATGGGGAATTGGATTATGGATTAAAGTAAATAAAAAGAAAGAAACAAGAAAAAGATGATCAAGGAGTCATTCGCCGTTACCAAGCATTGACTCGCATAATATACTCGTTCACCTTTCGTAAGAATAATATATCACCAACTGTTGAATAGAAGGTACTCTTAGTTATCCCAAAAACTCCTTTCACCATAGATACAGAAGCTCTCCAATATCAGATTCTATCCAACCGAACCACCAAGTAGTAGATCACTCAAGGTGTAATCAATCGAACGCTTTAGGCTTTGTAAATTAGGTTGATCCCAGTAGTTAAACTCTTAGTTCAAGGTCCACTTGATGGTGTTATCTTCACTCGCAATTGCTTCAAATAATCCCTCTGGAAGGTCTTGCGATTTCTACTTTTGTAAGAGATGCACGAAAATTACTGATCGCTCAACCCCTTTACTAGCAATAGAATGATCAACTGATTAATTCAATTGTACACTTGAATAATCTATAAACCAATCATAAACCCTAGATATATAAAAGATAATTGATAATGATTAAAACTCAAATAAACAAAGCTTCATGTCTGGAAATTTGAATTCATCCTTAACCAACAAAAGTTTATCTTCTCATGATTACACAGTTTCTCGGTTTCCCCCTAAAGGGGTAAACCCTAGGTTTTGAATGAAGAACAAATTATATTATGAGATGTGTGAAATATCAGATATCAAATTAGGTCAAAAAGTGTTTTTTTTATAGTCTCCGAGTTGTTGAAGCACCCGTGCATTAATATCGTCGAAAAGGGTTGCCAAAACCTCATCAACATGCCTAAATCCCACGTCCAAATCCTTCCTTGAATAAAAGTAGTTGAAAACAGACACATGGGCTTGTGCAAATAAATGGTCCTGCCCAGCTCAAATATCTCGCTTAACTGTCAGTTATAGAGGGATGACAGTTCAACTCTTTATCTCGACCAAATTTCTATACCAGAACTTATAATGTATTTACATACGGTTGGAAACCCCACCATATCTTAAACTGAATTTTGATACGGTTTGATTTTCACACCGTAAGTGCTCATGAAGTTTCCTACGATTTAGAAACCTGTCCATAGCTTTGCCTGATATTGTCTACAGTGGGAATAACCACTGTAAGTTCCCTTCTGAACTTCCTAAACCATTCCAACCAAAACTCAACTTCAATAACTTCTTTAGCTCCTCCTAAAATTCTATAAACTATGTTCATAGCTAGATCCTTAACTCCCATCATTCGATCTCCAACGACTGCATCATTATATATCAGTTTCATAAACTAGAAACATCCTTCAAGTCTTCACTATCAATCAAACCAAACACCATTGATTACTGTCGCGGTGTTGAAATGTTCAAGATTTCTAAAACCCAGACCTCCTAAAGATTTGAGTATACTTAGGTTATTCCAACCTATCAAACAGAGACCTCTATTGTCACTATGCCCCTACCAGAAATATTTTTGGATAGAATCCATCTGGTCAGTCATAGTTTTAGGAATTCTAAAACAACCCATCTGGCAAGTTGGCAGTGCAATTAGAACATGTTTTACCATAGTGGTTCTAGCAGAATGATTCATTGTTTTTCCTTTCCAAGTCTTAAGCCTAGTATCAAAAGACTAAATAAGAGGTTTGAAGGCTTTTGTCGTGTTCTTACCTATTAGTAAAGTTACCCCCAAATATTTATCAGGGTCCTTCATTTCTGCCATTTTAACCTCTCTAGCAAGGATTTCTCTATAACTAGGACTGATGTTATGACTAAAATAAACACCAGACTTATCCAAGTTAAGCATTTGACCAGAAACACTGCCAAAATATTCAAGCACATTCATAATACCTTCAATGTTGTGTATATCAGCTTTTGTGAAAATAAGAATATCATCATCAAAATTAGATGGGTAATACCTGAAGTATTCATAGCTACTTTAACTCGTGAAATTTGATGATTAGTTTCAGCATTCAATAACAATCTATATATAAACTCCACACAAATTATGAACAGATAAGGTGATAAAGGATCGCCTTGTCTAATACCTCTTGAAGGGTTAAAACCATGAGTAGGAAATCTATTCCTCAAAAGAACAGAAATATGAGTAGTTGAAATACATTGATTAATGTAGATACAAAATTTCTCATCAAAACCAAAATTCCTTAGTATTCCTAGAAAGAAAGGCTACTATATTCTATCAAAGGCTTTAGAGAGGTCCAGTTTTAGAGCCATAGTGCCACTATGTCATTCTTTATGCTTCATAGTGTGAATAATCTCATGAGAAACAATAATGTTATCATGGATATCCCTCCCTGGTACAAAAGCTGCTTGATAAGGGGATACAAGATGTTTTAAATGAGGTTTAATTCTATCAGCAAGAATCTTAGAAATGACCTTATAAATAGAGTTGCATAAACCTATAGGTCTAAAATCAATATGTTTAGTAGCATTGTCAGATTTAGGAATCAAACTGATAGGTTTTGTTGAAAATAATTAGCCTAAAACCAAATTCAAAAAAACACTACACTACATTGGTAACATCTTGCCCTACAATATCCCATATTTGTAAAATCAAGGTTGAAATCCAGCAGGGCCAGGAGAACCCCAAGCATTCATATTCTTTAGAGTTTCAAAGATTTCAACACTGGTAGGTATTCTACTGAGTTGAGAATTATCTTGGTCTGAAACAACAGTGGGAATTATATCAAAAGTAATGTCAGAAAACTGAGGATTATAAGTTCTACTGACCTGCTCAAAATGAGTGACAAGCATCTTAGCAATTTCCTTACTATCATTAATCCAAGAACCATCATTATCACATAAGCAATCAAGATTTTTTCTAAACATTTCCTATTTGCTAAAGTGTGAAAATATTTAAGTATTTTGATCCATATCAGTGATGAAAGTATCACCAGATTTTTGTTTAAAGAACTCATCTTTAATGTTAAACCATTCATCCGGTTTCCTAGTCAGAGTGACAATGTTTTCATGATGAGATTCAAACATTTGGTCATTTTGGCTAGATTCAAGTTGAGCTTGAAGGTTATTGATATTCCTATCAATATATCCAAACTCAATTTTTTTCCAGTGGGAAAGTCTTTTCCTAGTACTTTGTTGCTTAGAAATAAGTTGAAATCCCGCAGAACCAAAAACATTAGTATTCCAAGCTATAGTTAACTGGTTTTTAAAAGCATAATGTTTCATCCACATGGCAAAATTTATGAAAGGTCTCCAAGAGTTTATATTTAAAACTTATGGGACAAGTAAGACATGGCAGTGATCAGACCCAGCCTGAACTAAATGCATGAGTTTAGCATGGGGAAAAGAATTATACCAGTAGCTATTACCTAGAGCCAAATCAATTCTAGACTTTCTATTACCTGTTCCAAAGCTATTACTGGTCCAAGTATAATGTTTTCCACTATAATCAAGATCCCATAAGACCACAAATATTCATTTTAACTTGAACATATCTATCTTCAATAGAAAATTAGCAGCTTCAGATAATTCATGTGTATGAAAATTCAGATCTCTTATTACTAACCAAGGTTGCATTATGTTTTCACTAATCCTTAATAAGAAATCCCACTGTTCTTTCTTTTTATCAAAATAAGTGGAACCATACATGAAAGTAATAAGGACATTGACGAGGTATCAACTCGCAAATAATATTTTATACTTCTCTTTTCACTAGCAAGTAATATAATGGAAGCAGATTCGTCCCAAGGGGGGTGTATTAAGAAAAAGTTGTTATAAAAGTATTCTTAGCAAAGATGATTTTGTTGTAGAAATTCCGAAAATCACAAAGTTGTATTCAAATATGAGATGAGATTGATTAAGGATTCATTATCGACCACGGAATATAAACCAAATCGATATATAACATGTTCTTCGCATTATCTCATTACTAACAACCCTAGGATAATTAGTACGCTCAACTATCCCATTATTATCTCCTAAGATCACCGGATACGGAAGCGCTCGACTACCGGTTTCTACTTATCAAGTTTCCTAAAGGTACGCTTACTAGATGTGACTTAAATAAATGCTTTAAATTTTATGAGATAAGATTGTTCCTAGTGATAAAATCAAAGGCTTGAATTACCTACTAGTGTTGATTTTTACATATGGGTACTTAACAAAGTCCCATCATCAATACCCATATATTTCTACTTGTGTTTATTTTCTCTAGATAATTATGGGTTGAAGAAAATCTAAACTAGTAATAATATTGTGACATAACTATTTAATTTCAAACTTAAACAATTAAGGAACAATCCATAAACATTATTATCACGGTAGAAATCAAACAGTAACGAGAATGAGTGCAAGAGAACAAGTTATTTCATATCAATCATAAGTTCATATTTCGGGCTTTGAAATCACCCTTAATCAAAAATTGTTTTAGCTACTCATACTTATGGAGTTCATCATAATAATAATAATTGAAATAAAGAAGATTAAAAGATAAAACCGAAAGAAAACCCTAGTTACGGCTATTTCCCAAAACCTCCTATTAGAAAACGTGATATCTAAAGTTGTAGAAGTCTTTCTCTTTTGTAGATTTTCTCCCTTCCAAAACTAGGTCAAGTCTCAAAAGCCCATATCCAATGTGTCCACCAAGCCCACATAAGAGAAACACCCCATATAGAAATTCTGCCAAAATATGTCGCCGGAAAACTGGTATCACGCCGGACGTTGGCCGGTTAAAGGATTCAGCCCTGAGTCAGTCCACTCAGCTGAGTCAGTTATCGAGTCAAAACGGTGAGTCAGAGTCAGCTCAGGTGACTAGTCTGAGTTGATCAGGCCAATGCCATTGCACTAGCTTGAGATTGTGCTGCACAATCATTGCGCATCAACACTGCAATATTCTCAGCAACTTGATACTGCAAAAGCTCCTAGTAGAATTCAACAGCTCAACCAGTAAATTGCAACTCA
This sequence comes from Papaver bracteatum, assembly GCA_023529315.1. Classification (NCBI taxonomy): domain Eukaryota; kingdom Viridiplantae; phylum Streptophyta; class Magnoliopsida; order Ranunculales; family Papaveraceae; genus Papaver; species Papaver bracteatum. The sequence goes on from JAJJWX010002982.1 coordinate 900,126, forward strand.
ATCATACAACATTTGTACACATAAAAACCAGAAATCAATCTCCTCCTGCAACGGTTACTCCATCTTAGTTTTGTACACCACTTCTACCAAGCCAAACCCAATCACCTGCTTATTAGTCCCTCCACTGTATACAACCAAACTTCAGTTCAGCTGCAATTTGTTCATTCACCACTGCCTATTCTTCCATCCCTGCATCATTTGTAGTTGGAGACTAAGCATTCACTGTGCCACATCCATTCTGTTACCATCAATCTCAACAGCAGCACCATTAACTTCCCTGGTTCAAACTAGTCTTGAAACTCCACCAGATGTTCATCATTTCGAAACCAAATCAACTTGAAATCTTGATCTACAACCACCATACTAATTCAAGCCATAGATTCACACAAACATTCAACAAAAACCATGTCTTCAACAACTTCTTTCCACCTTAATTTCAAGCATAAAACAGATTCTCTGTCAAATCCAACCAACAAAACCCATTTCAGATCTGTTATTGGTCATTGAATCAAATACAACCCATGTCTCAATATCACATGCACTTCACCATAACAACAACAACACGACCATTTCATCTTCATTGTCTCAATACCACTAATAGTACCACCAAAGCATGTGCTTCATCTCTGCTTCTGCAATTCTCAGTCAAAACTAACAGAATCCACCAACTTTTCTTTCCATGCCTTCTTAGTAACGAACCTTGTCTAATACTGATCGTCAGTATCAGATTCTTCTAGTCAATTTCTCAGCTGGAATTCTACCCTAATACCCATTTTGAACTTCACCCAAATCGATTCCAAGACAAATTCCATCAATTCTTCCCTGTATAATGAATATAAACTGAACCCATGATAATCACCATCTTCTGCTTTAATTTCTCATCAACAACAAAATACTTGAATCTAAAACCCTAAATTCTAATTCCCAAGCAACACAAACACAAGAACATGTGAGCTTAATCTCCGATGAACGACGGCCATATCTCTTCCATAATCACTCAAATCCCTTATCTCTGTCGATCTCTCTTTTCTGAATTCCATGGCCGCCATAAATTTTACTTATCTCTGAATTTCAGACAAGAATGAATGACTGAGAGATGATTTCTCTCAATTTTAGGGTTGTGTTGGAACCCCACTCAAGTGAAGTAGATATGGGATACCCAGAATGATTTTAGGCACCCATAAACAGGATAAAGGCCAACCAAATGGCAACCCTTATGTTTGCTTAGCTCGACTCCCATGTCACTCGATTGATCCATTATGCTTCCAATAACATCCGCACGTGAGAAATGTCGCTTTTTCTCTTCTTCGAATTCTTCCACCAACAACAGTCTCTTACTTCTCAGATTCATTTTTTCTCTTCAATTTCTCTACACCACTAAAGTTGTCATGCTTTTAAGACAATGAATTTGTATCACTAAAGATGACATGCTTTTTAGACATATATGAAGAAATAAAAGAAAATAATGAGAAATAATTTCTACTCCAACATCATTTGTACTCTTTTGTCCTTTTAAGCGACGTTTCTTCTTGTTTTGTTCCAAATGACTCCAAAGTACCTAAACACTCAAAAGCAAACATAAGATACATAATTCACAAGAAAATTTAGCAAAGAAAGCATAAACAATAGATGAATATCAAGGTATTTTAGACACCTATCATACATCAGGTTTACTATGATCTATTTTAGTGACCACATGCATATATTATTTGAAACCTCATGAACTTCACAATGAATACCATCTTTCCACATAAGTAAGAGTCCTCCGGCCAGTCCTACTCTGTCTATATAGACATAATTACAATAGCTTAGCGAGTTAGCTAGAGAAATTATTCTATCACTATCTACTTTTGTTTAAGAGAGAAACAAAAAATCAGGAGATTGCTTTTTGACCAAAACAAAAAGTTGATCTCTAGTGCATTTTTTTGCTAAACCTTGCACATTCCATGCCAAAATTTTCATATCTGCAAAAAACCATGAAATAATATAAGGAAAATTAGATTTGAAAGAGAGAGTTTGAAATTTAGTTACCAATATAACAGAAGCCTTAGCCATTTCATGGGAGTACTCTCTTGCAGGTAGTTCTGCCTCCTCATCTAAGTCACACTCCATGCCATCAAAATGTTCCAATCTATCAATAGATCCAGTATTATGACCAATAATGTTTTTGTGAATATCATGAGCATGTAGAACAAGGCTAAGAGTAACTTTGTTGCCAGCATCCTCCTCTTGATTTTCACTTATTGACCTCTTTGTTCTCCTTTCTTCTTCTTGTTTCTCAGCTTTTTCTTTTTCTTCTAGTTGCCTTTGACTTTCTTCACAAACCCTTTGCAGCAATAGATCTATGTCTTTAGTTATTTCGACACCATAAGCCTTTGCAAGATTATGACAATAAGCAACATACTCTTTATTTGTATACTTCCTAATTTTTAAATCCAAAGCAGTATTCTCACACTCCTTATCATCATGATCTATAGCGAACAGTCTTTCCAGAGAAGATGTGGCTGCCTTCCCAATGATAACGAACCCATGTAACATCACCAGATGATGTATTCCACCATCCACCCCTGTGCATAGGTTTCCTTAAATCTATTTTGACTCTTGCAGTAATCATTGTGCCATAAACATGACGATAATTTTCTGGATCCGTCTTAATCTTAGGACCTAATTCAACTAGAGCTTCATCAATTACCTGAACCGAATGATGTTCAAATAGAATATTTTTGAACTGGAAATTACACTCTTGATGAGTAAATTTTTGATCCTTTACAACAGTTGAGGGATCATATTTTTTGATATTAAGATGACATTTCTTAATGTTCCAGGGACCTTTCTTGAGAATAACTTCAATTATTTCATTTGAAGTGAACTTGAAGAGAAAAATGTTCTTATACATAGCACGCATATTTCTTTTGGTATTGAATCTGTCTCAAAAGTGTCTTTGGAGTATAGCTTGCCAATAAGAGTATTGCTCAAATCTTCAGTTGCTGTCGATATATCTCTATTAGAACCAACAGATCTTCTCACTTGTCCGGCATTGAGATCACGAAGTTTCGTTGCTTGCATTTGTGAAGTGATTAAAAAGACTTGAGAGTTTGAAGATGAAGCCATAATCCTGATGCTCCAAACTTGAAACTTTACACCAGAAGAGATGATAAGAAGATGCTTTGATTCCTTCGCAATATATTGGTGAAAACCATAAATATTATAACTATAATTAGCTATATTGGTATAACTATTTTGAGAGAGTTTAGGAAAGGATATATTCTTTTGAGATGGAAAGATATAGGTAGAATTGAATGAGATAGCAGTAAACTAATACGTATTCAATACTAATTTGCATGTCCACCCTTTACGCTGAGTTCTAGGGGGAAGTTTGAATTTTGAGAATTCAAATTCTCAAACTTGCAACAATGGATCAGACTATTTCACCCGTAGAATCTTGACTCACTAAAACCTTTGTGATCATAAACATGATCTATACTATAATACTGGATCATACTGATAAAAACCAACCCTTGATTGATGGGCTGCAAAACTGCTATCAGAGATGAAATCAAAATTGTCATTTGCTTCAACAATAAAGTTGATATAAGGAGATTCAACCAAGCCAAAATCCAAAAATGGATGCCTGCCATGATGTATGAATGAGGCCCTGCAAGAGATTTATAAATCCATTAGGAAAAGACAAAAAGAAGGATGGGAAAAACTACTAGATTTTTTCTTTTTTTGAAAATTAGAACAGAAGCAAAACTAATTAAAGAACAAGAAATTAAACAAAAGATTAACCAAAAGAATTGGTAGAAACATGGCTGTAAAGATTGACAAAAAAGGGAATCAGATTATCTTAGAAAACATTTGAAAATCAATAAAGAATTTTAGCACTGAGTCGACTCAATTTCTCCCGATTCGCAGAGCCCTCAGAATTTTAGAGATTCTATTTTTTTTTTGAAAATGTTGTTTGGCGAGGAGAATTTGGGGTGTTCCCCTCTAATTCCTTGTAATATGTAATTATTGTGTCTGTGATTCACAAGATTATGTTCGTTAAAATAACGGAAAATGGGTCATTTGTCCAAAAAAAATTAAAACACGGTTCAAATGGACGAGTAAAAAATTTTATGGGTGAAATGGACAAAAAAAAAATTAGCAAGGATGAAACTGGATTCATCCTGGCTTAAACTTAAAAAATAGGAAGGATGAAACTGGATGCATCCTGTGTAAATTTAAAATAATAAAAAAGTATTTGAAAATGGCCAGGATGAAACTGGTTACATCCTGCCTATTTTTAAATTTTTGTCCATTTAAACAGTATCAAAATCTAACTGTCTTTTTCACCCAGGAAATTTTGATTTTGGTCTTTTTAACCAATTTTGTGTTAAAATAACCTATTAATCCATGTTTAATCGGTGTGCTAATCCAAAACAACCAGGAGATTATTTTACCGGCTTTCTTTTCTTCTTTTTTTACTATGTCGCCAAATGGTAATTTTCCTAAAGAAGAAAAAAAGAAAAGACAATCGTTTGGAGTTTGTTTTTGTAAGGGTCTTTTAGTCATTTGCGTTATTAGGGTTATAATCTACATTTCTTCGTCTCTTTCACAACAAAATCTACATGGCGGCGGCTGTGTTATCGATTTCATCTCTATGGATTGGAAGTCATTAGGGTTATATTCTACAATTCTTCGTCTTCTTTCACAACAAAATCTATTTGGCGGCTGAGTTATTGAGTTCATCTCTATGGATTGGTATAGAAAAACAGGATTTTTTCCTAGAGGCTTCATTCGGCATAAGTATAAACCTCGCTATCAATTTCTTGGCACAGATGGTGATACTAAAAAAGATGAACCTAAAAAAGTTGAAGATGCCGCTGCTGATGAAGAACATCAGCGCTCTGATGAAACCAATGAAGAAGATCAGGGTGATTATGAAGAAGATCATGGTTACAATGGTGATGAAGTAGAATATTATGATGAAGAAGATTTTGGTTCTTATTGTAGGGTTATTGATGATGATGAAGAAGAAGAAGATTACAGTGCTTATTATAGGGTTATTGATAGTGAGGAACAAGAAGATTATAGTGCTTATCAAAGAGTTGATGTTTCTGATGATGAAGAAGAAGATAATTGGAATGGTTATGAAGGATATCATTTTAAAGAAATTGAAAATTGGGAAAGATGTTATAAGTTTACTGATGTGCATGGATTTCCTCCGGATTCCGAAAACTCATCATCTCTACATTCAGATGAGTTGCCTGAATTTCCTCCAAGTCTGGAATCTCCGTTACATTCCGATGAGTGTTATTTGGATTCCGAAGACATCGTCAAACAATCTGGTAATTCCAGTCCGCCTCGGTTACTCACTGCAGAAGAAATTAAGAGAGCCTCAATCTTGGATAAAAGAGATAGTGAATCAACTCTGATGGGGGAGTTCGAAGATAGTTATATTAGGTTTCATGAGAAATTTTTTAAGGAGAGGGAGGAAAGAGAGAAGAAGAGGGAACTTGAAGAAGAAGAGGAATGAGAATGTCAAAATGAGAGAAATTCATGAGATGGGTACTAGAAAATTTGATGTTCTTGTCCACTGGTTCCATAACAACATTACGTAAATCTAACAAAAAAAAAAGAAAAGAATACAAACTATGATATGACAATTATGATCTACCCAAATTATTTTGGTTGGGTTGATATTTTTAGTTTTAGGTTAATATTTTGGTCCTTCAAGTGACTGTTTTTGTATTCAAATCTTTTCTCGTCAAAAGGTCCGAGCAGGAAGGTTATATTGGTAGTAAGTGCTTGGAGCTAGCCAAGCTTTGAAGGATGTTGTGAACATATATTGTTGGTAAATGTCAAGAAAAATAGATTTTATTTTAGATGTAGTATCGGCGATGAAGAAGTTGATTCTCTTCATCACGGATAAATGTAGCTCTTCTTATGCTCCTTAGGCTCAGTGTTTTGTTTGTAAAAATGCATTTATCTATTGCAGGAAGATTCAGCGTAGTGATTACTTTGTGGCATTAGTTTTTTTCATTTTTTTTTTCTTTTCAGTTTTCGACCTTCTATAGCAGCATTTGAGATATTTAGTGTGCGGGATACTTGGTTTTGCAACCTTTACTTGCACTGGATCAGCAAGGTATTCCAGTGACACACAAACACAATGACTTTGGAATAGTTTTTTTTTTTTAATACCTAATCCGATGATCTGTATCCAAATCTTTGTCTGTGCAAGGGCTTCAATTTTGTTCCCTTCGTTGCACTAAATAGCAATCTTTGGTGCATCTGGGAAGATTCAGCATCACCTCAAAGCCAAGAAATAAACAATAAAGCGAAGAAATTGTTAAATACAAGCACGCGCGCTTCAACACTGAAGTTGTTAGACGCATGACTACTGACAAAAGCAAAAGAAGGGAATGCAAGTACGAAACTATACTGATCTCTTATCTGCGGATCAAACCCCATGTCCATCATTCTGTCACCTCATCCAAAAAAATGAATGAGACTCTAAAGAGGCAGATGTTTCCTTGTTATAAATGTTCAATAAACAGGTTTGGCAACCACAATACTTACTCCTGCCGGCAACCTTAGACCCCTGTCATGGTATAAACAGTCTCAAATTTTCAGGAGTGAGACTGATGAAATGGAATCATGCAATTTATTTTTTGAGTACCTTCTACACTGACTTCTTCGCTAGTGAATTTTATTGGTTTCATGGGTTGGAGAGTGGGAATTACTCTTATTCAAATTTCTTTAGTGTCTCTAGCTTCATTTCAGAGGATATGAAGATGTATGATCATGAGGTACCAATTAGCTACAAGGCACACCAACTGACATTTCTTAAAGCAGTCAGATTTTGTTGCATCCAGAGTCGGACCCGGACATCATTCCAAAGCATTAAATCAAACTGATAAGTTCTTCTCTGCTTGACTTTTCTCATTCAGGTTTTGATACTCTAAACTAGTTCCTATCTAGTTGAGACTTCAAGGACTGCCTGAACTTTTTTTAAAATTCGTAGTTATTGCCTTAATTTTCTTCTGTCAATTTACTCTGTGGTGCATTTGTTTGTAGGCACAACAACTGGAATATCCCAATTTAATCAGCGGGCAGTGCTAATTGATGAAATTTTGTATGCTTTTGGCAATTCAACCACTGATATTGGCTGGTATGTGAAGCAGACAGTTCTTGGAGGAATCTATTCTGCGGCCGTAATTTACATGATGTCCGATAACTCACCAGGTTAGTAACTGCTTCTTTTTGTAGTGCTCGGCATTCGTTTGCGCTTCGGTTGACATGAAAAATCTGAGTGCTGTCTGAATAAGCTAGATTGTTCATTCGGTCGACATGAAGATTTGCTTTTTTCTTTAAAAGACCATCTTAATAACACAAATCGAAACTTTCTGATGTAAGTGGAATAACCGATGCGTGTTACTCGATACTAGCTCAAGTAACCATTAAAAGATGCATAACTTGGCATTCCAAAAGAACACTTGAAAGTTTTGAAAGGTGTATAGAAAAGGCTTAGGAGTTTAAAAAAAAAAAAAGTCCAATAGGATAGATAGTTTTTATAAAGGGGTCAAACACAAAGTGGGTAAAGGAAACAGAACCAGATTTTGGGAAGACATGTGGTTGGGTGATATTCCTTTGAAACTAGCCTTTCCTAACCTATACAATGTCTCGAGGAAGAAGAACAATGTAGTCAGTCAATTCTTTTCCAGAGACAGTGCAGGCATTCAAATTGGGATCTGGATTTGCGGAGGAGACTGTCCGATTTTGATATTGTAGAAGCAGGAGAGTTGTCGCACAAGCTGCAGAATGCGACGCTAAATGAAGCCGAAGACCAGCGAAGATGGAAGTGGACATCTGACGGATCATGGCCTAGGCTTGCGACTCGCATTGCACTTTGGGAGGGGGCGCTGGCCTAAGATCTCCAAGGAGAGTCTACGTCATAATTTGTTTCTGAGGGGTAGGCGTCCGCGCCGGCCCTGCCAATCTTATAAGCCTAAAAATTGCTGGAGGCGAAGTAATGCTTAAATTACATGGGTAGTGTCCATTTAGACCTCCATTTTAAACACCTTATGGAATTTTCTCAAGGTTCATGGAACAATCGCCATCTCGTACGGCAAACCAGCCAGTATTGACACCCTAAAATAGTGTCATTCTCATATAGTAAAATTTTAGGAGGACCCACCCATTATTGGTCGACTGCGCTGTTCAAATATACAATGTCGCACTGGAGAAGCAACACCATGGATCAAGTTAAGAGTACGCATTTGTGTAGAGAATTGAAATGACAGTGTACACTGTTTAAAGGAACCAGGGTGATATTTGGGTTCCCAAATTCAAAAATATAAGATCCTGACTCGGAAGACAATAGCTAATGCCTGAAAAGATTGTAAAAAGATAGGGAAGAACCCAAGGCCTTTGACTTTCTGATTGAGAGACATGGGAGATGATCTCTGGAATGAGAAGAACTAACAACCACTTTACTGGATGAATAAATAACAGAAGTATAGACTAAACACCTCAGTTATGTGGTTCGGCTATGGCTAGGCTACATCGACAGAAGATGATTAGCTTTTCTAATTATGTGGATGGGAGGTTACAACGGATTATAATACAGCATTACAGTTTTATCCACCTCTAGAATGTGTACAAGTATATGCAGTGTATATATTCTTATTGCAAGTTTCGACACATCTTCAAAAGTGCAGTAAGATCTGCTTATAATCCAACTGTGCGTAAGAAACCCAGCAAGAGCTTCACTTCAGTTATTTTGTCACTCTCGCAACCAAAAGCAAACTGCGAGAACTTTCTTTGCAATGATCTTCTCCTTGATCTAATTTCTGGCACTTCTTCAGAAATGCAATAAGATCTGCTTGTAACTCCAACTGTGCCTAATGAAACCAGCAACAGCTTCAGAACTGCAATAAAAACGGAAAAATGGAGAACTTTGTATCTGATAGCAAATTCCAGACCTAGTTTAACTCTGGATATGCTAGCTGACCAAATACTAATGTGTTATGGATCCTAGTCATGTTTACAGATATCACTGGATATGCCAGACGACCAAATTCTAATGTGTTGTGGATCCAAGTCATGTTTACAATTTTTAAACACTTTTGAGTAACAGGGTCTCATGGTATAGGCATTGTTTCTGCAAGGATAAGTGCATTTTATTTAGGAAAAAGATGCAAACCATTCTATTTATTTATTTTTACAAATTTCATGCCCAATTTTGAGTAATGGGGGGTTTCATGTCATAGGCATTGTTTCTGCAAGAACAAGTGCATTTTGGGACAAAACTTGAGAGTTATACCGTCCTATTCTCTTTTGCCTCTCATTTGGATAGAAACCATTCTATTATTTTTAGCTAATTTCACATCTACATTTGAGTAACATGGTTTCATGGCATCGCATTGTTTCTGCAAGAATAAGTGCTTTTAAGGGAAAAGATGCAAACCATTCTATTCTTTGGCATTACTATGGTATCTATCAACGGATAATAAAAAACCGCTTACCTCTTATACAACAGAAGAATATGTTCAACTCATTGTAAACCTCCACATATATACTCAACAGCTGTCATCAGAATAACTAGAAGACTGAAATTCACAAACATTTAGACTATTAGCTAGGAGGACTACTTGGCATCAGTACAAAATCAATAACTGATTACATATACAGGTTTCAGCTAGTACTGGATTATGTGACAAACAATAACTCGAAGACTGAAATTCACAAACATTTAGACTATTGGGCACGTAAGTAACTAGAGTCTAGTAGTCATAACACTACTAGAATTGAACATTTGGACTATTGACAATATTAAACTACCACGGGATGGGTACATAAAGAGGAGCTGCAGCAGTACCAAAAACGAAAAAAGAGTAAACACTACGTTCACTCACATTTTTAGTAGTTCAAACAATTGCTACGAACTTTCCAGAATCCATGAACGTCAAGTATAGGACTATAACTAAAAGTGGCTAAATTCAAAATGCATTCCGTTCTCCAGCTACTAGAACACAGATATGAAAACACTGGTAGCAGTGGAAACAACTGTGAAGAGCTGGAAAATGATGTGACAACATTCTAGTTGTCTTGGTTTCGGGAGCAGTCATCAAGGTTTCATGAAGAGTCTAAGATTAAAATATGAAACAATCATGGTCATCAATGCCGCCATTAACAAATTTTATAGCATAAAAATCTAACTATCACACAAATTTTATAACATAACAATGTCACATAAACACTCTCTCCACACCACAGTGGTGCGACATATCAGTTCAAACACACAGTTATACGTGAAGGAAATCTAAACTAATATTTTTAAATAAGGTCTATAAAGATCATCTTCTATAACACTTGAAACCTAAGCTCCGAACAGATCTTTCTAATGTTCAGATAAATCAACAGTTACAAGAACACTACTACTCTGAATGAGTATGAATACACCCTTATATCTCTCCTACTAAACCATTTACATACTTTGTCCCAAATCTATTAATTGATACTAACAAACAGCATAAAACATCTTCCAGTGATTACCAATTTTTATAAGATCTTAAAATTTTCTGCTGACATATACGACGGAAGCTACAATAGCATATAGGAATGCAATAGGTGATTTATTTCTCCATCTTGATAGTCCATAGATGAGCATGAAACTGAATCCAGATCTGATAGCCAGCACAGAAAATCCAAACCATAAATGTTAACATTGGGATCTAAGACAATGAAAAATTAAACACCAGTATGTTACAGATCTTACCAGGAAAAATTTCTTCAATTGGATGCTACTGTTTCCGTATCCGTGGTTCAGGGAGATTTACAACTTAAATTTGAGAGGATAAGTCATTATGACAGCAATTTCCAGCAATTTCAAAGATCTGTTTTTTCTTTCTTCTCTTTGATCTCCACCAGGGTATGTGTAAACCGAAACTTGTTGAATATTCAACACCAACTTAGTCAAGTGTTCACACCTATCTAGATTAACCTAGAAATATCTAGGATGTCTAGAGTCAATGTTAGACAATTAACATGTGTAAAATGAGTGTTCTAGAGTTAGACAAATCAAACAAGAATACTAGATTGTCTAGTAGTTGGTTTGGTAAGCCTCCATAGGCATAGTTGTTAGCCTCCAAAGGCATAGTTGTTAGCCTCCATAAGCATAGTTGTTAGCCTCCAAAGGCATAGTTGTTAGCCTCCATAGGCATAGTTCTCTTCTTCTTTTGTAGCCTATAAATAGGCATGTTGTATTCATTTGTAAGTAAGAAAGAAAGAATCAATCAATCAAAAATATCAAATAGATTGTATTCCACCAAGATTAATATCAATGTAGTCTTTTACGCTTCCGCGTTTATGTTCTCCTCTCTCTTGTTCGATCTTTAAGATGGTATCAGAGCAAGGTGAGAGGGAGAGAGGAGAGGAAGAGAAGTTATATGTTTTCCTAAAGAGTTTCTAAAGTTGCAATAAGAAGGAGAAAGAAAACTTCAAAAAAAAAAAAAAAAAAAAATGGTTTATGCTTAGCTGGTGAAGGCGTAAGGATTATTGCTATCTTGCAGCTCCGTCGCTTGTGGTTTTAAATCCATGCTCGTGATCAAGAAGAAGAAGAAGAAGAAAAAAAAAAGTTCGAGGTTGTTTGGTTTTGAGCTGAGGGTTATGAACTCGTTTCTTGAGCCAAGATAAAGGAGGATTATTAAGACAAGTTTTCCAAAACAAAACGAGCCTGCTGATGTGAGCGAGCACAAGGAAGAAAATATGATTGTTTGCTGCTGCCATTGGCGTAGTAACAAAGATGACAAGCTTTAGCCTAGAAAACATCGTAGGAAGGTGCTGTCATGTGTCGAGATTGGTATTTTGCTGCCATTGCCATGAGAGCTCCAACCGGTGATGATGATAATGCTTGCTTCTGGTGATGAGACATGTAGATCGTTGGTGCTTCTCAGGAAGGGAAAACGAGTGGCAGCTGCCATTATTGACCGAAGCTCGAGATGTAGAGAAAACGTGTGATACCGACACACCTAACACGCCGCACAGAGGAAAGAAAAAACGGAAAGCAAAGGCGGAAAGCAAAAGTGGAGAGAACACGGGCTGTGATGAGACTGCATACATGAAGGACGACGAGACGGAGACTGCTGCTGCTGCTCCCAGCAATGATGATGCTGCTGCCAACAGATGAAGGAATAAAATGGGTTGAGCAATAAGAGTGGATTGAGGTGTTGCTGCTGTAATGAATTCTTCCATCGATCGAGATTCGAACAAGTGCTTAGTTAACCGTTGAAGGAAGAAGAACATGATGCTGTGTCGAGAGAAATAGAATGTTTCCATGATGATACACGGTGGTCGATGGAGTTGGAGATCGATAGTCGTGCATGCAGCAGAAAGCAAAAAAAAAAAGAGGAGAGTGCCAGTGAGAAAGTGCCATTCAACTCTCTTTTCATGGTGTGACCGACACACTAAACGTCCATCTCAACGGCAGACAAGAAAAAATAAAAAGGAGGTGACCAACTTCCCACCGAGACAGCACATGGGCTGTTAAAAAAAAACAAAAAAAAAAAATGTTGGGCTGGCAAATGCCGTGGAACCTGAAGAAAAATTCGAAACAAAGAAGAAGTTGAAGGTGATTTAGATAAGATAATAGAGAAGATGCAGACAAGATGTTTGTTTAAATGCAAGGATGATCATGGAAACATAAGTGTGACAATAATTGTCACAGCGTTGCAAATCTGTTACGAATTCAGAAATGTGGCAAATCTGGATAGCGTGACAAAATTGTAACAGCAATATAACAAAAATAAGAATAGTCAGAGCTTGTGGCAGAAGCTTGAATAAATGAAAGATTGTGAGAGAATCTGGATAACCAAAGAAGTGTTACAGTTTTCGAACAAAAGCGTGACTGGAACAAAGATGAATAGAAGAAGAAACAACAAAAATGTTGTGAAGAAACGGAAGCAATCACCAAGTGGTGATGAGATAGAGAACAACAAAAGTGGGTGAAAATCCTATGAGTTGTCTAAAGAGTACACGAAGTATTTTACTGATACGAAGAGGACCGCAATGTCCCTAAACTACGATGGAACCCGTATGTTCTAAAACTACAAAGAGGACCGCAATGTCCCTAAACTACGATGGAACCCGTATGTTCTAAAACTACAAAGAGGACCGAAATGTCCCTAAACTAAGAAGGGGACCATAATGTCCTTAAACTTCCGAAGAGGACCGAAATGTCCCTAAACTACGAAGGGGACAATAATGTCCTTAAACTTCCGAAGAGGACCGAAATGTCCCTAAACTTCCGAAGAGGACTGAAACGTCCTTAAACTATGAAGAGGACCGAAACATCCTTAAACTCCGAAGAGGACTGAAACGTCCTTAAACTATGAAGAGGACCGAAGCATCCTTAAACTATGAAGGGGACAGAAACGTCTAAGATAAAGAGAAGTTGGAAAGTAGGTGTTGAGGGGGAGTGTTGAATATTCAACACCAACTTAGTCAAGTGTTCACACCTATCTAGATTAACCTAGAAATATCTAGGATGTCTAGAGTCAATGTTAGACAATTAACATGTGTAAAATGAGTGTTCTAGAGTTAGACAAATCAAACAAGAATACTAGATTGTCTAGTAGTTGGTTTGGTAAGCCTCCATAGGCATAGTTGTTAGCCTCCAAAGGCATAGTTGTTAGCCTCCATAAGCATAGTTGTTAGCCTCCAAAGGCATAGTTGTTAGCCTCCATAGGCATAGTTCTCTTCTTCTTTTGTAGCCTATAAATAGGCATGTTGAATTCATTTGTAAGTAAGAAAGAAAGAATCAATCAATCAAAAATATCAAATAGATTGTATTCCACCAAGATTAATATCAATGTAGTCTTTACGCTTCCGCGTTTATGTTCTCCTCTCTCTTGTTCGATCTTTAAGAAAACTATCCATCTGATACCGGTAACGTCAAACTCTCATCTGGTTTTTCCTTCAGCGGCGCCTCCTCAGTCCTCACTCACACTGACTGCTAGTCTCCGCTCTCTCTCAAATAAGATGACTACCAAAAGAATTAGGTCTAGGTTGATTTTATATGGAAAAATTGTTCGATTACTAAAATACCCTTGAATCAATCCCAGTGGATGTTTTACTGTAGCCCAGTGAACCAGCCCGGTTATTACTGTGTGATTGCATGTATGTGAGTGAGACTCACTGGATTACGACGTGCCAGAAAAATATATTAAGGGACCTAAGGCCGCAGGGCAGAAGATTGCACACTTTTACGTGATCCTATAAAAACAAACCCATGTTCAGATTGGGAAACAGAGATATAAACATTGAGGTTGAGAAACTACGTACTAAATATATGTTCATGAATATAGCCCCGCACACATTATGCTATGCATCTATGTGCACATATGCAACTATTCAATGCTCACCTTAGTGTGCAATGAAATAGAAAAAAAACACACAGCAACCCACGCTTCTGCACCCAAAAGTAAAGGCTTAATATAGCATTACAATTTATCTATCTCTAGAAAGTGCACAGAAGACAATATATACAGTGTACATTCAGTATCGACTTATCTTGAAAACTGCAATTAGATACGCTTATAATCCAACTGTGTGTAACGAACCCAGAAAGAGCTTCACTTCAGTTATTTTGTCACACTCACAACCAAAAGAAAACTGCGAGAACATTCCTTGCAATGATCTTCTCCTTGATCTAATTTTTCACACATCTTCAGAAATGCAATAAGATCTCCAATTGTGCCTAACAAATCTAGAAACAGCTTCAGAACTGCAATAAAAACGGAAAAATTGAGAACTTTGTATCTGATAGCAAATTCCAGACCTAGTTTAACTCACTGGATATGCCATCTGACCAAATACTAATGTGTTATGGATCCAAGTCATGTGTACAAATTTCAAACGCTTTTGAGTAACAGGGTCTCATGGCATAGACGTTATTTCTGCAAGGAAAAGTGCATTTTAGGAAAAAGATGCATACCACACCACACCATACCATACCATACCATTATATTTATTTATTTTTACAAATTTCACGCCCACTTTTGAGTAATGGGGTTTCATGGCATAGCACTGTTTCTGCATTTAAGGATAAGAGTTAAACCGTCCTATTCTCCTTTGACTCTCATTTGGATAGAAACCATTCTATTATTTTTAGCAAATCTCACACCTACATTTGAGTAATAGGGTTTCATGGCATAGCGTTGTTTCTGCAAGAACGAGTGCATTTAAGGGAAAAGATGCAAACCATTCTATAATAGATGAAATAAAAAGTAATATTTAAGAAGAGAGAAGAATGTTGATAAAGTCTGAAGCTCTAAAAGAAGAACAGTAATAACAGTAGTGGTATTATTGTTAGATCTAATTATTCTTGCGAAACTGAAAATCCTCACATAGAAAGAGGGATAAAAGGGTTTGTTAATATTTTCAAGAGGTAGGAAATTGATGGGGGTCCTCAAAACACTCGTCTTCAACTGTTACTTAGAAAAGAAAAAAAAGAATCCGTTCAGTAGAGGAGCTAACAATCTTTCTATGGGTTGACCTTCCTCTCATTGTCTATGTAATGGCTTTGGTAAACTAATTAACTTAGGGCATGATAAGTTCAAGTGGTAATCACATAGTTAATATATTATACAAGACAACTGAACTTGCCAAATTAAAGCTAATCTCATGAATCAAAACAATGACAAGAATGCTCATACAAATAACTTTTAATGCATCAGAGAAAATCTTACACTTAAACAAATGAAGTCGCAATATTCCTAATTTTTTTCTGAGCCATATGATTTTTGAGAATGGAAGAAAAAAGAAAAAAGAAATATTGGCATGAGATCTTCACCTACTAAATCAGGCTTCAGCATTCTTGTCAGTTTAGGACATGTTTGATTTTTCCTTCGCTTGTTCTTCTACTTGCATATCCGCTTCTGCTTTGGCATGAGCTTCAATGACTCGTCCTTGATCTTTAGAGATATCTCTTCATGTGTGTGTATAATTAGCTTCTCCTTGAACCTACATAGACATTACAAAAACCCACAGATATCTCAAAAGACGTGCATGCATGATTATGGTAAAAAAATTCAGAACTAACTGTAAACCACATCAATTTGGCGAGTAACTAACTGATCACACATGTTCTTGTAAGATCATGACAACCAGCACATGAAAAGCTAACACAAGCAATTCAGCAATCACTTAAAAGAAGAATTGAATTTATGGTCCTACTCAAAATCAAATAACTAAAGCCCTTGATTATTGTAAAGAAGAATCTGTATGCTTTGGAAACAATAGATAATCCAGCCACATTGGATGCACAAAAAAGCAAATTTACTGACTCTTACATATCTATCCATTCACTTTTTTGTCTTTTTATTTTAGATTAGCATGTAAATTATTTAAACACAAGTCCTACGGTTCCATAGGATTTAAATGTCGGAACACAAGTCCAAGGTTAAGGTTATGCTTTGGAATTAGGAAAAATTAACTTCTTTTTTATCCAGATTGTCTGCACTAGTGCACTCTAATGTCTTTTTCGCAGGTGACGGAAGCCTAACTAAAGAGCTTCTTGTCCTCTAGTTTTGGTAACAGACTATGTATGTTGGCTTTGGGAGCAGTCAAGGTTCTTGTTCTGTTTTAGATGGTGGAGCCTGGTGGATTAAGATATGCATACTAACAACAAATAGCTGCTGGCAATGCTACTTTCCAGGTAATAAATTAACAGCTAAAGACTACTCTGTAAGACTGTAACAAATTATGAACATTCAAGTATTATTGAAAGCACAAAGATAATTCAGCAACAACATTGGAAGGAGATGTCCATTCAAGCGTAACCTTTGAGCTATAGATTCAATCGGGCACCAAAAATGCAGGGAGGTATCAATTCAAACACAAACAGAAGTTATAAATGAAGAAAATCCAAACTAATAACTATAGATAAGGTCTACAAAGAACATGTTCTCTAACAACTGAAATGCTGATCTTTCGATGTTCAGGTAAAGCAAAAACACTACTCAAATCAGATATGAATACACCTGATATTTCTCCAACTAAAACCATTTACATAATTTGACCCAATCCTATTACTTAACTAGGTAAGCATTTGATACTTATAGAAAGAACAAACAAACAGCATAAAACATCTCTAATCCAGTGATTACAATTTTATAAGATCTTAAATTTTGTGCTGACCTACTATTCAACAGAAGTTGCAATACCATACCAATCGCTCAAACTACCACAGATCAAATTGGTGGAAAAATTTCATGATATATGCGATACTCATTTCTCTTCCATAATTGTGCAACAGGCGAAATAAAAGCATTAGACCAGTCTTAAATGGAATCAACACCTAATCCCATAATGTTTTTTAGAGGATAAATCATTGTGCTTTTTCCATTTAATGTTCTTCTGTGTTGTTCCACCACATTCCCATCTGAAACAACCTGTTAATCTGCATGATGCCATTTGTAGAATTTGAGAGTATTACCAGAAGAAGTTGATGATATATGAGAAGTAAACTAAGTGTTTTGCTTGATCCCGGATTGGTTCTTTGTAAGATTCGGATTTGATAATTTTATGGTTTATGGCGGCGTTCTTGAGGGAGAGAGTTGGAGAGGAGAGGAATCAAGAAATGGAGAAGACTGTTTCGATTTTAGGGTTTTTATTCTGTGTTAAGTTATAAAGCCCACCAGCCCAGGATTTGAATCAGGATGTTTGTGTTTCACTTTAAATTGACTCGTTTAAATTGGACTCTTTTAACTCGTTGCATCTCAATTACTGCCTTACGTGACTCAGAAATTGCCCAATAGTAAGATTATTTGTTTTTTTTTTTTGCACGGGAAGTTCTTCAACTAGGCCGACGATACATAGACGACGACGGCATGCATAAGATGCTAAACAGGTATACATTTTGCGATTTTGCTACTTGAACAGCTTCGTGACAGCTGATAACGTATCACCACACTAGAGGAAATAGTTTAGATACAGATCTTCGAATTGGGATATTTTTATAAATAACGATGGTACAATTCGTTTATCAACTCTTTATACTCTGAAACATGAAAACATAGCAAAAAATACAATACAAACTTGAATAGCTGACATTATTATTGCTCAAAGTAATGGAAGCATGTTGGATCGGCTAGGTTCGGATCCATGATTCCATGAATGTCAGTAAAAAATAGATATTACTTGCATGAACAGCCAATCTCCACAACTCCCCTATGCGCAGCATTGTATTTACACCAAGAAAGATTACCGAAATCCTATGCCTGATGCTCTCATCTCACTTTCGCTTGTTTAGATTACGACCCCAAATAGTCAATGGCAGAGGTCTTTAGTGACTCCTTACATATAAATATCTTCTCCACTAAAATAAAGTTTGAAAACCAACATACAGTTCAATTCTGGCAGTTATTGGTACGAAAACAAGGATATTTACATTTGAATTGCCTTAGAGCTATAGCTATTCTTCCACTGAGTTCCAATTACATTGGCATCGCTGATCCAAAGTGATCTACTTTGGATAACCTACAAAGTGGACAAGCCATTCATGTATAACAACGCCCCAACTCAGCAGCATCTCTGTACAACAAAGTCAGACAAATATAGTGGCTCAAGCAAATATATATATATATATATATATATTCCAGAACTATCAATTAATGAACACATCTTGGTAAGTCTTTTGCCAACGCACTGTCCATAGGTCAAACAAAAGTAGCAGGCAGAGAGGTCTCCAGGTATTTCTTCGGAAGGTATACCAAAAAACCAGCGCAAGCAAAGAGTTTGTGATCACTCAAAAGTTAAAACCAATTGTCACCATGAAGATATCTTCACTCAAGTCCCACGTGCACAGCTTATGAACCCATTTCCAACAGTTAACTCAGCGGATTCTCTGCATAGGAAGTCGAGAACTAAGTAAATGGTAACACTAAAATCAAATTGCAAAACCATATAAACTTAAATTTGTGTTTTACTTACCGAATATCATTCGGTAAGTAACCTTTGCTTTGCTTTTGAGAGGAAAAATCATAGTTGTGTTAAGTGCCTCCATACATGTCAAAGAGCTCTTCCACTGAATTCCCACATCAGAAATAACCTAATGAGTAAAGAAGCAAAAAAAAAATTCAGCATGACAACCATAATGAAATTATAAGACATTAGCTCATTCATGTTTTAAAGGATTGCATTTCATGTAAAAATTAAGACAGCCAAAAGATGCAGCAACATATACTTTCAAAGAAGTGACGTTATGGACAAACATTCAAGGTTAAAGATGCCTCCTGGGTACGAAGGATCAAATAATTATTTTTTTGATGAGTCATGATGCAAAGAGCAATGAAAAATAATTAAAAATAACAACCAAAGTATTACATCTTTCCTCAACTTCCAAGAGCAGATCTTATAAACTATTTGTTACAAGACACTCTAGGATAACTTTATACGAATAAACATCTAGATCATACTTCACTAACATCCTTAAGCATTGCAACGGCTGATCCCAAGTGAGATAACATCTAAATCCCAACTCTGCACAACAAAGTCAACAAGTACAGGTGTTCCCAATCAATACTGAGAATCAAACTAATGGTTATAGTCAAAGCAAATTGCATAGTGAACTAATCTACCAAAATCATGTAAACTCGATCTTTTATTTTAGCATAGATACCAAAATTTTGTGGTCGAAAGGAATCTTTGCTTTGTATTTTGAGAGGAAAAATGGTAGTCAGGGTAATGATGGATTCTTAGTGCCTCTATACATTTAAAAGAGCTCCACAATTAAATTTGAGACCTAACCAGTAAATAACCACAAAAAATTTAAGCATGACAACCAATATGAATGAATTCAAGTGAGGGCAGCTGATATGATTTATATATTTTAATGGGAATGGAAATAATTATAAAGATATACAAATCAATTACCTTGAGCTTCATCCATTCTTTCATCTTCTAGAACACTTACGCTTAGCTGTTCTTTCAATTGCTATCAAAACACATCACTCAGACATACATTCAAGTATTTGAATCTGCTGGAGCTTTCAATTGTTATCAAATCGTTGTCACTTAGCGATTCTATCACTTTCTAGCTAATTAGCAATTTACAGCGCATTAGAAATTGAATCAATACACAATGAAGAACTGTATTTCAAACCTGCAATTAAATCAATACGCTCTTGTAATTTCATTTTTCCAGAAATCAGTCGTAAGAAAAATTCATTTATAGAAACAAAGAGCTTACATTACCTTGTCCAGATCCGCTAGATAGAATCAAGATTTCCCATAACACAATTCCAAACTGCGGGTTTACTAAATCAAGTAAAATACTGAGAGGAGATATCATAATGATGATGAATTAAAAGTGGATCTTTTTCTTCCACTATATTCCCACACGAATCCAGGTGCCATTTGTGGTTCAGGATGGCGGCGTGAGGGAGAGAGAGAGTTAGCGAGGAATAAGGGGGTGAAAGAAGAAGAATTAGTTTTATGGTGGGTTTGGATGTAGAATTTTAAAGGTGGAATTTATGGGTCCAGGGGATTTGGTAGAATTATGTTTCCCTCTGGATGTTTGGTTGCCCGAATCCTTGGAATCACGTTTCCTACGGGATTCGGTTTTCTAGCAAATCCTCCATATGGAGTCCGACCCCTCCCCCTAAGATTTGCTGGGAAACTTATCAAGGGATTTATGAACCCATTTTTTTTTAACTCTAAATCCCATATATGTGCAATTTTAAGATTTGTGGTTAATGCCAAACAGTACAAAGACTTTAATACAAGAAAACTCTATAAATTCTAGGAATTTTAATTGAGTTACCAAACACACAAGGAATTTATATGAATCCCAGAATTTGTAATCCCATGGGATTATAAATTCCTGGAAACAATGAATTCTTCAAACAAACCCACCATTAGGGTTTTTTTTGGAGTTAAATAGTAAGTCTGGTCAAACCTAGTCAAGCAAAGTCACGGTCATAGAAGACTAGGTGCGCCCAAATAAATCGGCAAGGCAAAAAAAAAATCCACTTCCATAGTTGATGTCAAAGGTTTCTTGGAAGCCTAAGTTAGGAATAAAATGGATGCTGAGCCGAAGAATTTCAAGTTAGGAATCAACTGCACTTACATAGACAAGAACATCACAAGGCCACAACTCTCCCAACCGCACAAGAGGTAATTTGATTAAGAAAACAGTAGTCCAATTGATTCCAATCACTGCTCTAAGAAAATTTCTCCAGATCTCTTTATTGTTGTTCCGCGTCATACCCAGGATGATATGTTTCAAAGCAATTCAGGGTTCAAGAGTAGATCTATGCATGGGGGTGTGAGAGAGTATAGGTATAAACAATCTATCTTGTTAGGTAATTTGTTTGAAACCATTAGCACTACAGTAAGAAAATTGGGGCAAGAACCATTTTATTATACTGAGATTCTAAACCCTTGCAATGGTTTGGTTTGTTTCGTTAACCGTTGCCAAGCTGCTGTCTGCATATTGAATCCAAGCACTAGAGAATCAACTGGATGGATATCTTCATCGCTTCGTACAGATAAAACATACAATTTTGTTAAAGAGCATGAGCGTGGGGTATGGATGCCAACTTATTTCTTTGGGTTCGATCCTGCCACTAAAACACACAAAGTTGTATGCACTTGGAAGGTGCGTAAACCGGTGGACATTTCGAAGCCTGTGGGTCTAGGTGACGGCATATGCCAGACAAACATTTGTGAGGTCTTGACCGCTGGAGAAAAAAGTTGGAGAAGAATCCAAGCCGAGGTGCCATTTTCGTATCGTGTTAAAAGTTCTGTTTATGCAAATGGTTTTATCTATTGGGGTGATAAATCGATGGGCATTCCTAATTTCTTGAATTCATTTGATGTTGCAAGTGAGAAATTCAAAGTAACAAGTATACCTAATGAAATTAGAGAGAAATGTATGAATCCACAAAGGCGTTATTGTGTTATGTTCAGTGGTTTAATAGAAGTGGGTGGGAAGATAGCTTTATCACAACAATGGGAAGGTAATGTTGTGAAACTATGGATATGTAGTGATGATGCTTCTACGGGTAGTTATATCAGTTGGACGGAAATGACTTTGGAGTTGCCTTTTCAGTGGGGCAATAGTAGATCAGCTTTTTTTCATGGTGTTGCAGGAGCAGACAGGATTTTTATTGAATCTAACCCAAGTAGTTGCCGAGCCGATATAAAAGAAACCTCTCTATACTCTTATGATTGGGAAAAGAAAACGTCAACAGGAAAAGTTAAAAGTGGCGTGGTTTCCAAATTAGTTTCTGATTCCTTATTTTCATCTTTTGTGGAAAGTCTTTGGCCTGTTCGAAAGCATCGATTCAGACACAACCAAGATGTGAGTAATTTACTTATCATGTATATTTTTGTTCTGTGAAGAAGTTTCTGTGCACTATGTAAAGAGTGGTATCTGCAGTTAGTGACATACAACATGGATACAGACCTATTGTGATCAAACGGAATTTCTAGTCTGGAAAAATTCTATTCCATAGTTCACATATTTGATTTCTAATTCCAAATTTAATGCAATTGACATGTTGCATTTTTCTTCAGATTGAAGAGATTCGCTTGCGGCTAAATCTTGATGTTACTGCTGCTCGATATTCTTCTCCTGTACCTGCGCCAATTGAATCATTTACAGACATGGTACATTGTCTTCTTTTCTAGATACTGCAAGTCCATGACCAGGATTCACATTGCTAAAACTATGTGGAATTTCTTTTCCGTGTTTGCATGAAAGTATCATGAAAGATATAGCGTTTCACGAATACACTGGACCGACCTCTATTCAGGCCCAAGCTATTCCAGTTGCTCTTAATGGAAGGGATCTCTTGGGTTGTGCAGAGACTGGGAGTGGGAAAACTGCTGCTTTTGCTATTCCAATGATCCAGGTTTTTCATTTTGTTAGCTTTCCGCCTTCATTGCTTTTTCTTGATCATTTTTAATTGTATTATATTTATACAACTATTCTGTTTCAACTCTGCAGCATTGCTTAGCCCAGCCTTCTGTTCAACGAGGTGATGGTCCTCTTGCCTTAGTGTTGTCACCTACCAGAGAACATGCCCAACAGATAGAGAAAGAGGTGGGTTTCTGACTATTTACCACAAGAGTAAGAATGTTTCCGCAACCGATCCTTTCCACTTCTGTGGATTAACAATGAGATTTCTTGTATCTTAAATAATGTTCCTAGGCACCCTATTAATTATCCTCATGACTTGCGACCTTCACTTGAGCTTGTTACAAGTTTATTTTTTAACCCTTATAATAAACCAATAATTGTCTGACATTACACTTTTGCACATTGAAAAGAACCATACAATTTTCTCTGTATGAATTTGTATGCTTTGCTATTATGTTTCTTGTTCCAACAAGTCTCAATATTGTTCCACACTATGACATTCATATCAACTATTGATGATTCATATCAACTTGCACGTGGTATGGTTTTATAAGAGTTTGAAGGAAATGTATCAAACAGCTATGACATTCAATTATGTTTCTTTATCAGCAAAAGAAATCTTAATTATTGGCGAAAGAAGTCTTGTTACATTGTTTTCTTTTTCTTTATGGGTGAAAAACACCCATAATTAAACCCCAAAGGAAAACAAATGGCTGACTGAAGCCTAATTTGGGTAAGCAATCA
Source organism: Papaver bracteatum (assembly GCA_023529315.1). Classification (NCBI taxonomy): domain Eukaryota; kingdom Viridiplantae; phylum Streptophyta; class Magnoliopsida; order Ranunculales; family Papaveraceae; genus Papaver; species Papaver bracteatum. The sequence continues at coordinate 923,779 of JAJJWX010002982.1, forward strand.
TCCTCTCAGTGCATTTAGTTAGTTGCAGTCAGTAATACAAGTTTTGAGACTGCATTAAGAACTTGTGGCTTCCGCACGCAGTTAGGACAGGACTTCCATACATATTCGACACTGACAGGCTACAGTAGTTTCAGAATTGCTAAAAGTCCTGCACTTTGTGGGTAAGACAAAGAAGCATGCTGCACTGGTTTTCCAGAACCAGAATAGTTTTAATTTTACACAAAAATAAAATTACAATATCAGTTCACATGGTACCTTTCTAATTGATCCTTGTCATGGATACAAAAAAGCGCATAATTTGGAGACAAACAGATGGGTCAAGTTAACTATATCAAGTGCAGTACCCCGAAACTAAATCAAGTGCATAATTGGTACATTCGCCCCATCACCAACAGCGATATATGCCACTTGGATTTCTGTAGATGGGTGTACAATATCAAGTGAAGTGCCCATAAACCACATTCAGAACCATTGGGAACCTGCGAGGCGCATACACAACAACAAACATTAGATCCGTCTTCCAGAAAAATGAAATAAACTGATTTTATGAGCAGGATGTTGGTCAGATTTGGACTCGAGGAACACATACATCAACAGAAGGATCTTGACCAAGAAGTTCATCGGAGAACCAGGATGTCCCGCTAACAAACAGATACAGTGATAAGAAGAAGCACAGTACTCCATACTCTTTGTTCAAATTGCCAGTTTCTGCAATCAAATTATCAACAATTATGTTAACAAACACGATCTGTTTTACCTTCTAAATGATGAAAATACAATGAAAAGAACCGAGCTCATCACTAGCCACATTGACTAAACAATAACAAAGTAAAAAATATTTGAAAACAATTTCTATTCAGAATTACATCACATAGTTGAAAATTGACAAGTAAAACCATTAAAGAGGATTTGAGAGCTGCTTTACAAGAAAACAAGGTAAACCTACAAAAAATTAGTCCAATACTCACCGAGATGGAACCCTTTTGGCGACGTGGCTTCAAGTTGAAAAATAAAAATGGACAAGATAAAAAATTTCCTATGGGCACAAGATGAGATCAATTAAGTTAGTAGGGGTAGTTGTGGAGACCCTAGGGTTAAGGAGTCTCGTGTATACAAGTCTTATAGAAAATCAGATTTGGGGGCTTGGTCGAGGAGAAGTGACCGGCCCATACTAGTATTACTACTAGCTGGAAGCTTAATGAGAACCCATACTATTACCCAAAAAAAAACATCTTAATCAACATTATCAACAACACCATCATATTCATCTCCCTGTTTCCGCGCATCAAATTGCTTCTTCTCTTTCTAATTTCGCATTTTATCAGTCAATAATGGTTTCCCAACTGGAAGCAGCTAAATCTCGGAACAAAAAATTGAAATCAGACCTTGAATTTGAAATGAAACATATGAAGAAAAAAAATGGTTCGAGTCCTAGAATAAAAAACTAAGTAAAGAGCCAACATAACAGAGGCAGTCGGAATGTATTTGTCACTTTTCCAAAAACCGAGGGAGTAATATTCAAGAAGAGTGAAAAATGTTGAACAAGTCTGAAGTTCTAAAGAAGTAGTGGTATTGTTGTTGGATCCAATTCTTCTTGCAAAACTGAAAATCCTCTCATAGAAAAAGGGATAAAAGGGCATGATAAGTTCAGGTGTACTAGATAACTGAACTTGCCAAATTAAAGCTAATCTCATGAATCAAAACAATGACAAGAATGCTCATACAAATAAACAATTAGAGTATAAGAGAAAATCGTACAATTCCACAAATAAAGTCGCAATAATCCTAAGATAAAAGTAAACTATTGGCATAAGATCTTCACCTGCTAAATCAGCATTCAGCATTCTTGTCAGTTTAGGACATATTTGTTTCAGTTGTGATTTTTCCTTCACTTGTTCTTCTGCTTGCATATCCGTTTCTGCTTTAGCATGAGCCTCAATGACTCGTGTGTGTGTATAATTAGCTTCTCCTAGAACCTACATAGACATTAGAAAAACGCACAGATATCTCAAAAGATGTACATGCATGATTATGGTACACAGATTCAGAACTAACTACTGACTATTTTGCTCTGCCATAAACAAGTTAACTACTGATTCTTTTGTCAACTGTAAACCACATCAATTTGGCAAGTAACTAACCGATCACACATGTTCTAGTAAGATCATGACAACCAACACATGAAAAGCTAACACAAGCAATTCAGCAATCACTTAAAAGAAGAATTGAATTTATGGTCCTACTCAAAATCAAATAACTAAAGCCCTTAATTATAAAAAAGAATCTGTATGCTTTGGATACAATAGATAAGCCAGCCAAACTCAATGCGCAAAAAAGGGAATATACTGACTCTTACATATCTATCTATTCACTTTTTTCTCTTTGTATTTAGATTAACATGTAAGTTATTTAAACACAAGTCCATACGATTAAAATGTTATGCTTTGAAATTAGGAAACACTTCTTTTTTATTCAGATCGTCTGCACTCTAATGTCTTTTTTGCAGGCGATGGAAACCTAACTACAGAGCTTCTTGTCCTCTAGTTTTGGTAACAGACTATGTATGTTGGCTTTGGGAGTAGTCAAGGTTCATGTTCTGTTTTAGATGGCGGAGACTGCATTAAGATATCATACTTTACAACAAATAACTGCTGGCAACGCCACTTTCTAGGTAATAAATTAACTAGCCCCTACAATATTTCTCACCAAAGCCTAGATTACAGGCTCTAATATGAACTAGTTACTCTGTACGGCTGTAACAAATTATGAACATTGAAGTATTATTGAAAGAACAAAGATAATTCAGCTGCAACATTGCAAGGAGATGTCAATTCAATCGTAACCTTTGAGCTATAGATTCAATCAGACACCAAAAATGCAGAAAGATATCAATTCAAACACAAAGACAAGTTATAAATGAAGGAAATCCAAACCAAGGTCTACAAAGAACATGTTTTCTAACAAATTGAAATGTAAGCTCCGAACTGATCTTTCTATTTCAGAATTCAGATACAAGAATAACACTACTCAATCAGATATTTCTCCAACGAAAACCATTTACGTACTTTTCCCCAATCCAATTGCTTAACTGGATAAGCATGTTTATACTTAGAATGAACAAACAAACAGCATAAAACATCTCTAATCCAGTGATTACCAATTTATAAGATCTTAAATTCTCTGCATACCTGCTATTCAACAGAAACTCCAGTAGCATACCAATGGCTATAACTTCCACAGATCATACCCAATTTTGGTGTAGACTGAAGTATTTCGTTTAGAGAAAATGAAAACCCACAGCTTAGATTTTAGAGGAAAAGCAATTTCAAAGATCTGAGTATCTTTTCTCTTTGATCTCCACCAAGGTATGTGTAAACCAAAACTACTTTCATCATAACTCTCCATCTGATTGATTCTGGTAACGTCAAACTCTCATCAGAACAACTGGTTTTACCCACAAACACCGCCTCCTTTCAGTCCTCACTCACACTGCTAGTCCTCTCCTCTCACTCAATTACTACTCCCAGAAAATTAGGGTTGGGTGGATTTATATCGAAATGGATCGATTTACTAAAATACCCTTGGATAAGTTGTAAACTGATAATGGATATTTTCACTGCAAAGCCGAATGAGCAAGCCCAGTTATTACAATTTTTTGTACCCTATAGGGCCTATTATATAATGCTGTGGTGTTATCGCTATGTGAGTGAGGTTCACTGGATTATGGTGGAACCCTGTTTTAGGGCATACAAAACAATAGTCCCATCTTAGGTGACCTTATAAGGGGTACCCTATGGGTAGTTCGATTACCTATATACCATTAATACAAAAAATCTAAAATCAGTTTTCTAAAAGATCAAAATCAGTTTTTCTTAACATCTCTTCTTCTTCCTCCTCTAGCCGAACTCTTCCCCTCCCGCAATATTTTTTTTTTTCATCACCGTGATTAATTGTCGATTCGTAAAAACTTGATCGTCGATTAACTCAACTACATAATGACTCATACAAAGAAAAGCAGGGACTAGACAAACCAAATCAGATTGTGATCCATCAATTGAAGAAGAAGAACCAATTGAAGATGAAGGTGTAGAAACTGAAAATCAACCACCAATTGAACCAGAAATTGAATCGACTGTATCTCCAACTTCGGAAATTAGGATAAGAAAGTAAGTTTTACAAACCCAATCTCCTATTTGTTGTTTTTTATCGATTAAATGACAGTTACGGTGTTGGGCTCGGCTCAAAATTGAGTTGCATTTTTAGCCGAACTGCTCTTCACAAAAGCTTCATGTACGTGTATATGAACAGTTCGGCATGAAATTTCAAGCCGAACCTAGTCACAGATAGAGATGCATAGGGGTTCAACGTATTTTATAATCATAATATGTGCCGAACCTAGCTCATTTACGAGGTTCGGTTATTACGATATTCACATTATGTGCCGAACCAATACAAAAATCTTAACCTAACAATTCTCATGAATATAAATGATCAGTTTCGACTTATGCAAATAGCAACCATGTACTACCAAAAGGTTCGGCGCTTACGATTTTCTCAATATAAGCCGAACCTCACATGATTTTTCTTCCAGATCATACATGATTAGGTTCGGCTTATTATAACATTTTTAAACAAGCCGAACTAGGGGCTACAAAGTGGGTTCGGCTCATAATAATAACACTTTCATCTTGCCGAACTGTTCATTAGTTATCATTATCCAGGTGGGTTCGGCTGATATATTAAGTCGAACATATTCCAGACTCGCCGAACCTTAGTGAAAAAACACAAACTTTTTATGATTTTAAGCTGCAAAAGTGAGATTAAACATAAGATATAAGTGTAACTGTGTATTAGAAGCATTGGGTTCCTCATATATGTATTCGTCATCCGGATTTGGCTCATAAAAATCATCACCTTGAGTTTAAGTTTGAGTTTTTGCTTGAGTTAGAGTTTGTGTAAAATTATTCTCATAATCTAAGAAATAAGCCATTTCCGGATCATTGTTGTAATTGATATGTATTTCCTAGGTTTTTTAGATGAAGAATTACCCTCATCATCCATTGAATCAAATACAATCTTTTTTATACAAGTTTTTTTTCTCACTTTCCCCTTCTCAAAAAAAAAACTAACTTTTTTTTTCTTACTCAAAAATTTTCATCTACACAAATTTAGAGCTAAATAATCTTAAAACTAATCACTAATCAGGATTATTTTAACTAATCATTAGTATTAACACTAATCCTAAAAGGGCAAATTTTCCATTACCAAAAATATTTGGTTAAGGGGCTTCTGATTTTGCTATTTACTACCCTTTTTTTTGTCTTTATTCAGTATGCCCTGAAAGTTTTACGTATGCCCTAAAACAAGGTTCTTATGGTGCAGATGAGAATGATGAACCTCAAGTCGGTGAGTATCATCGCCAAGATTCATGGTTGTGCTTAGATAAGATAAGTTATCTGGATGATAAGGAGACAAATTGGACATGATATAACCACCTTGTTAGATATTCGGATTGGATCCGAATATATGGTCTCCCTTATTGTATGTGGCAAGTCCGGTAGGGTTCCGTATTCCTTAGCGTTTGGAACCTATATAAGCATCTCTAGCATGTGTGTAGAAGGATTACATGATTCCCACCGATATCACACATAAGGTTACCATTAAAAGAAAAGTTTTTAAGTTCTTAGCATGTGAATCAAGTTTGTGCTCATCTTTGGAGATTGTAGTACCTGCTCATTGTCGAGTTGAAAACGTTGTTACTGCTTTTGTTCCTTGTTCTTTCTAATCGGAGCTCAAGTTCAAGGTACGAACCGATACCATCTTTCGCTTAATCATATAATCTCTGATATTGGTATCAAATCTATTGGTTTGCTACGTTTTCGTACTTGATATAACTTGCTTCGGTTGCTGATAACATGATAGTGTCATAATTAGGGTTCTTGTTGTTTTTTGGGTTAAAAGCCAGTAATGGATGTATAAATATTTCGGATCTTGATAAGGGTGTTTCATTTTGAAATATTTAATTGGGTATGTTCATTATTGATTCAAATGATCTCCTGGAAAGTTTTGTATCGTTTGAACGTGTGGTTTGAAAGATATAGAAAAACCCTAGTTTTATATCATGTTTGCGATCAGTGGTTTGATGATTGTTTTGATGTATATATGTCGATCCATATTAATTAAAATTAATGCAGATAGATAGTGCTCTCTTTGAGATTTCATTTGACATATTATTTGCTTGAATCGGAGCTTGTATGAGTGAGATATTGTCTCCCAAATTTGGTCATGCGCGTCTGTACGCTGCTGAAATTTGGAGAAGACGGTATATAGTACCCGAGTTAGAATGGCGAGTCAACCCAGTCCAGATCGGCTATTCAACTCGCTGTCCAGCTCGGCGGGTCAGCTCGCTGTTCAGCCCGTGGTTCGGCCCTGGTTATTTGTTTTTCATTTTTTATCTATCTTGTGGTTGTCGTATCAACTCCAATTTTGGTACCCTAAGGTTTTTCGACGCTCCGAATTCAATATATATATTTTTGGAACCTAATTAGGTTCACATGATAGAGTTTCAATGAAATTATTAGGTTAATCGCTTTATCCATGATAACATGTGAATGGTCTATGTTGTGATTCTCTAATTTATTTAATGTATAACATGCATGGTGCTGGATTGAATTCATATCTTACTGAATTGTATGTCGACATAACATGTTGATTGATTAGATAATCATCTTGGTTTGATAACATCCTTGATTGAATTATTATTTTGATTGAATAACATGTTATAACGATTGAGTGGGAGGTTGTTTGGTTGAGTTTGTTTAATTCCCAAAAACCAATAAATTGCGCATACATTAAATAGATGTAGAAAATATTACTTGTGGCGCGAGAGATGATTAGGAGTTTAATGATTTTTCGATATTGCGACTTGTAATATTGTTTTGCTCTTTATTTAGATTAATGTTGCAAAGTTATTTTTTTAATATGTGTATAGTGTCATAAGTTTAATATCCTTTTATTTTTTTGCATGCTATGTTAGACTAAATGGCTTCCAAGAACATCATTGCTGATTTGAATAAGGGTGCATCACTATTGTTTATAAAATGAGACACTTTGACAAAAAAAATTGATGTATATACCTCCATATTATTATCTGAACATAAAGCCATCTAAAATATGGCAGGGAGAATTATAGCTATTGGGTTTTCTATATACCCAAGTCGGAATCTCCATGATGGTTTGATATCAGAATATTGGGAGGAAATGGGATGGCAGAGAGTAGAGATCCATCTAACTGATTTTAGACATCAGCTACCAAAATTTGGTTGTATTGTTTTTTTTTTTCTTTTCCAGATTGCATTTAGTATTTGTTTTATTGAGCCTCCCAGATGCTATCATTAGTTTGAACTTTTCGAACTTGGGAGTCACATATTTTCCAAAAATTGGGTGTAGCGCATTCATTTTATGAGGTGCACATACTTATACGCAACTTAGTATATGCAACTTAGAATGCATGCATATTCGGTAACTAAGTCTGGTGCTTAACATTTTTTAATTTGATGTTTAGATGGAGATGATAGTTATTCTGTTTTGCGGCAGCAAACAGATTTTCTTGGCGAGGACTACAACTGGTGTAGGAGCAGAAACTCGCAACAACTATGTCCCAGCTAAGTTTTAACCAACAAGTGTGTGCGAAGATCACCACAGACTATTGTAAGAATGACGTAGCAAGTGACATCAGCCTAATCACGAGGAAAGTGTGAAGACCTTGCGAGATTTAAGAGCACTGCGAAGAAAACCCTTGTAAGCTCGCGAGAAGAACGCAGGCCAGATCCGAAAATAAAGGTTGACTTAGCTGTCATCCACTATGTAATACTCTATATAAAGAACCAAGAAGACTTAAGAGAGGGGAGATATTTTTAAGTGTGGTAAGAAAATAATTAGGTGAGAGAAAGTCTAGATCAATTCTTATTTCCTTGTATTCTTATTATTCTTGTAAAAAGAGAAATTAATAAAGCTTTGGTAATTGTTCTTGAAATTTGAGTGAATCTTTGTGTAGTCTCATCAGGGTGTGGTTGTAGGATTTCCTATAACTACAACTAGCCACTGATGGTGTCAACAAAATCCAGCACAAAGAAGACAAAAACAGGGTGAGATTTTTCCCTTTTCCTTCCAGTTTCTCCTCCCATTTTATTCTTTGCTTCTTTTACTGTGGTTTAGCTGATCTTCTGTCTTCTATGTTTATACGAGAAAATTGTAAGTCATCAAAATTTTCAGACGTAAGTTATCAACTAAAACATTGTGTTTGTAATCATATTTTGATTCATTTCATTTTTTTTATCTAGGAACTTTAATTGGTGTTTGATTGGTGTTACTCAAGTTCATGCAAGAATTATTTTGGTTAATCTGTCGTCGAGCAGTTCTTTTTCTAATTTTAAATGTGTAAATAAATTTAGGATTTCATCACTCCTTTGTGAGTACCTTTTAGCAGGAAAATAGTTTAAAATATAATCTTGATGCCATCAAGTTTTCTTAACAAAATCAGATCCATTATTATGTTGGTGTATGATTTCCATAAAATACACGACGGTGTGGCCTAATTTGTTTTCTCTTTTATGTTTCAAGGAAGTGAGAAGGGATTTAAAGATATGAACAATACATAGCTTGAATGGATTGTTGGAAAATAGACACTAAACAGGGTGAAGAAAAGAACGTTGTATTTAGGGTTCAAGGCTCTTGTGAAAGATTCTTTTCGACAATTATTCGACCCTTTCCCAATTGGGAAGAAGTGTACAAACAGGTCAAAGAATATCGCCGCCAGCATAATTGAAGCCCCACAACGGATGTTGGATTCAAAGCTTGTACAACTTTGATCCAACCAAGAACACACTGGTTTTGAAACTGATGATGCTCGTTAGAATAAAAACAGAGAAGATTGAGATATGATGTTTTGGATGAAAAAAAGTCTGATATTTAAAGAAGAATAACACCCTTTGAAGATGACCTTTCAGTGCAAACAGACATGTCTCTTCATCAATGCGTCCATTGGAGAAACGATGTTTCTGTTCAGGTTTTGTAATTGTCACTACAAACCCCGAAAGCTGCATAAATGACTGCATTCAAGGTTTTGACGAAAATATCCAACATTCTCCCCTTATTTTCAAAAAACCAAAAAATAAGTAAAAAAAAAAAAAAAACTGGAGTGACTGCATCACCAAAGTGACTGCCTACGTACCCGAGTGGGATCAAGCCAACGTAGTTCAAGCTAAGTTGAGACAAAGCATCATCGTTGAGACCAATACATAAATGATAGGTACCTTCTGGGTTTGAACCTCCACTTAGTGTAAGATATTCAAAGCTTCATTGAGGTCCTATGGTGAATTTAATCTTGAACCAAGTACCCCTTGTGATAAATCCGGAACCTCCACACATATTGATTTCATGGGAATAGTGTGTTCCATAGCTCACACATTAATGGCCCTGTGATTTCTCCTGAAATTCATGAGTCATTTTCTGAGAACGGTCTAATTCTCATAGGAAACGGCCTGATTTCCAAACACTCATATAAGTAAGTCTCCAAGGTGTTTCTGCGAGACACCTTGTGATAGAAGTTAGACTTATTAAGGATTTTCATCCATCCCTAAGATCATGCAGAATCCGTACACTACAAGGAAAAATGGGAAATTTTAGTTTAGTGTACCACAACCACTGCAATAACTTGTTAGTACCACATTGAACTTAGTTTATCTTTTTCAAGATATAACATAAGTTGGGTTCCCATTATTGGTGATTAAATAGACCTGAGTCCCATCTCCTTACACTTTATTGAATGCACATCCTTTGGTAGACACTTTGTGAAAGGATTAGCCAAGTTCTTTTTCGATTCAATATAGTTTACTGCAACTACTCCCCTTTTAAGTAATTTCCTGACAATCTGATGTCTAAGACTAGCATGTCTTGACTTTCCATTATAAGTCTTATTTGAGACCTTATAGATCGTAGCTTGATTGTCACAGCTAATCAAAACATAGGGAGTTGGCTTCATCCATAATGGGATTTCTACTAGTAAGTTTCTAAGCCATTCTGCCTCTTTACATGCATCTGTTAGTGCAATTAATTCTGACAACATTGTTGAGTCAGCAATACAGGTCTACTTCTTCGAACTCCAAGACACAGCAGCACCTCCGAATGTAAATATCCATCCACTGGTGGATTTAGATTTGGATTCTACATTGTTCCAGTTCGCATCACTGTATCCTTCCAATACAGCGGGATATCTCTGGAAGTGTAAACCATAGTTTATGGTTCCCTTCAAGTAAGCCAACACTCTTGAAATTTCCTTCCAATGTTCAATTCCAGGGTTACTTGAGAAACGACATAGCACACCCACTACTTGGGCTATGTCCGGTCTTGTGCAATGCATAGCATACATAAGACTACCAACAACACTGGAATACTCAAGTTGTTTATAAGCCCTTTCAGTGTTCTTCATTAACTTCACACCGGGATCTAGAGGGGTAGGTGCTGGTTTGTCATCAAAATGACCATATTTCTTGAGAAATTTCTCAATGTAATGAGTTTGGGTTAAGACCAACTCATCTCCCTTTCTTAGGATTTTGATTCCTAAGATCACATCAGCCTCCCCTAGATCTTTCATGTCAAAGTTAGAACTGAGGAATTTCTTAGTTTCCTCCACAATAGACAAGTCAGTCCCAAAAATAAGCATGTCATCAACATACAAATAGAGAATCACACACTCAGATTTATCTTGTTTACTATAGATACATTTATCAGCATCATTCACAACAAAACCATATGACAAAGCTACTTTGTCAAACTTCTCATGCCATTGCATGGGAGCTTGCTTCAAGCCATAGAGAGATTTCACTAGTTTACACACTTTCTTCTCTTGGCCTGGCAATATGAAACCTTCAGGTTGTTCCATATATATATCTTCTTCTAAATCACCATTTAGAAAAGCGGTTTTGACATCCATTTGATGTATAACTAGCTTATGAATAGAGTCTAGTGCAATCAAGCAACGAATAGATGTGATTCATGAAACAGGTGCATATGTATCAAAGTAATCAATACCATGTTGTTTTTTGTAACCCTTAGCAACCAATCTGGCCTTAAACTTATCAATGGTACCATCAGCATTCAACTTTCTCTTGAATATCCATTTACATCCTATTGCCTTAGCACCAAGAGGTAAATCACAATATATCCAAGTTCCATTTGTCAAATGGGAATGCTTTTCATCATCGATAGCTTCTTTCCAGAAATTAGCATCTCTGGAGCTTATTGACTCATCATAGGTTTTAGGATCACATTCATCATGCATATTATACACGGTAGTGCTAAGAATTTCATTCTTATCACCCTCTACAAGGTAATATTTGAACTCTGGGTCAGGCCTTTTCTCTATTCTTCCTCTCTTACTTTTCCTAGGTTCAATATTTTCAGTAAGAACTGAAATATCATTGTTTTGTATAGAGGAGGAAGGTTCATCATTGTTATCAATCTCCATTGGTTCTAGACTTGGTAACAATGGGTTTTCAGTGGGTAGTGACTGAGAACTTGTTCTTGTCATGCTTTCAAAAAATTCAACGTCTGCTAATTCTATAATCTCAAAAGTGTCAAGGATTAAACATCTGTAAGTAATTCTATTAAGCGAGTATCCAACGAAAGCACACTTATAAGCTCTATTTCCTAACTTTGGTCGTTTAGGTTCAGGTTTTCTAACATATGCTAGACAACCCCATGCTTTGAGTCTTTTCAAATTGGGTTTTCTTTTAAACCAAAGTTTATAAGGGGAAACATTCTTCCTTTTCAAAGGTACTCTATTCAAAATATAGCATGCAGACAACATGGCTTCACCCCACAAAGAATTAGGAAAACCAGAACTAATAAGCATAGCATTAACCATGTCAATCAAAGTCTTATTCTTTCTTTCAGCAATACCATTTTGTTGAGGTGTATATGGTGCAGTAAATTCATGTATTAAACCATGCTCTTGAAAAAATACAGTAAATTCAGTAGGATAATATTCACCACCACGATCAGAACGTAATACTTTAATTTTCTGTTCTAGTTGTGTTTTTACTTCGGCTTTGTAAATTCTAAATTTATAAAAGACTTCATCCTTAGATTTCATCAAGTAAGTATAGGCATATCTAGTACTATCTTAAATAAAAGTGAAATAATATTTGTTACCACCACGAGTAACTTGACTTCTCAAATCACCAACATCACTATGCACTAATTCAAGTAAGGAAGAGTTTCTTACAGCAGATTTAAAATATATCCTAGTTATCTTCGCTTGCACACATATTTCACACTTAGAAACATTATCAAAGTTGCAATTTGAAATTAATCCTAATTTATTCATGTTTCTAAGATAACCATAATTCACATGTCCTAGTATAGCATGCCATAAATCAACAGAGTCAACAATATAAGAAGAAACATTATTCATTAAATTAAGCTTAACCATTCCATTACAAGGGTATCCTTGTCCAACAAACTTTCCGTTTTTGGACAGTACAAACTTATCAGAACCAAACTTAACCTCGAAACCTTCCTTGTTAACAAGGTTTCCAGAAACAAGGTTTTTACATATGTCTGGGACATGTAATACATTGGTAAGGGTAACAATCTTTCCAGAAGTAAACTTGAGTTCAACAGTGCCGTTGCCATGTACTTTACTAGGAAGACGATTTGCAGAAATCACATCTTCTCCTACAACAGGATCATATGTCTTGTAAAGATTTCGGTCTTTACAGATATGAATGGTTGCACGAGTATCGTACCACCATCCACTTCCATGATCTGCAACATTATTGGCTTCTTGCACAACAATAATAAGTTTAGAATCATCGACCATATTTTCCTCCTTTTGTTTCTTGAGATTTTGATGACAGTCACGAGCAATATGGCCGGGTTTCTTACAGAAGAAGCAAGGGCCCCTCTTCTTACCATTCTTGATTGGATCTTTCTTCTTAAACTGAGAATCATTCTGAACTTTCAAAGAATTCGAAGTTTTCGATTCTTGCACATGATTAATCTTAGAATGATTTTCAGTTTGTTGATTATCCTTAATTTCACGCTTACGAGCATCTTCTTCAATGCGAAGATGACGCTGCAAGCCCTCTAAGTCATAGTCAGTTTCAGCATGCTTAAGTTTCTTCTTGTAACTATTCCATGAAGGGGGGAGACGAGAAATAATAACCCCAAAAATGAATGAACTTACAAGATCAATACTAGCATCTTTAAGATGATTAACAATAAGTAAAAGATCACTGACCTGGGCAATGATAGACTTATTGTCAACCATTTTCCAATCCATAAAGTTGCAAATCAGGAACTTCTTGTTACTGGCCTCAGAAATCTTGTATTTGTTTTGCAGTGCAACCCATAATTCCTTCGCAGTTCCATAAGTACGATGAGAATTGTAAACGTCAACCCCAAAGCATTCAGAATGGGACCTCGGCACATGAAATCATCTTCTTCACGCTTCTTTCGCTTTCTCTTCAATTCCTCATCGTCCTTGTCAGTAGCAGGAGGAATAACCTCTAAACCATCCTCCAGAATGTACCAAAGTTTTAGAAACATAAGATTGAATTTGAGAGTTTCCTTCCAGCGAGTAAAACCCTCTCCTTAAAAACGTTCTAACCTATTAAAAGTCTGATTCATGACTTGCAGTGATTGCGTAGCAGCCATTGAAGATTCACCCTCCATGTCGATAGTAATTGTCAAAAACTGTTGGAAAATAGACACTAAACAGGGTGAAGAAAAGAACGTTGTATTTAGGGTTCAAGGCTCTTGTGAAAGATTCTTTTCGACAATTATTCGACCCTTTCACAATTGGGAAGAAGTGTACAAACAAGTCAAAGAATATCGTCGTCAGGATACTTGAAGCCCCACAACGGATGTTGGATTCAAAGCTTGTACGACTTTGATCCAACCAAGAACACACTGGTTTTGAAACTGATGATGCTTGTTAGAAGAAAAAAAGAGAATATTGAGATATGATGTTTTGGATGAAAACAAGTCTGATATTTAAAGAAGAATAACACCCTTTGAAGATGACCTTTCAGTGCAAACAGACATGTCTCTTCATCAATGCGTCCATTGGAGAAACGATGTTTCTGTTCAGGTTTTGTAACTGTCACTACAAACCCCGAAAGCTGCATAAATGACTGCATTCAAGGTTTTGACGAAAATATCCAACATGGATCACCTCGTGTTCACGGTTCTTTGCAAAGGTCTCTAGGTCGGCTGGAAATCCAGCAGTATCCCAACCATAGTCACCAGCAAATTCTCCAGTTAGTCTAAGTCCTATGGGCTAGATTGGACTGCTAGATTGGCCAAAAAGTGTTGCAAATCATGAAAAAAGTGTGGGAAAAAAGTTAGCACTCAATCTGGCCACTTATCCCTCTTAGCATTTGCTCACAGTTGCACTATCGGCGAGATTGAAACGCCGAATAGTGCGGCGCTCAAAAAGTAACACAAACGCTGGATTATTAGGCGTTATGCGAATATTCCAAAGAATAACGTCGAACTATTAGGCGCTAGGATGGACGTTGTTCCATTCGGCGTTCGGCGGTGACGCCGCTCTATCCAGCGCTTGACTCTTTTTTTAAACTAACGGCCATTTTTTCCAGAATTCCATTTCTACATGTTTGGAAATTTGTTTCAATCGTATTTTGTTTTAAAATTTGGAAACTTATCAAAGTAAATGTAGCCGTTTGAGAATTTGTAATCTTCCATTACATTACATTACAAAACAAAGTTACAATGTTTTTTGAAGAAACTAAAAAGTACATTGAAATTGAAATCCTACTTCTAAATAACTTAAAACATAAAAAACCACATTGAAATTGAAATCTTACTTCTAAATAACTTAAAACGTTAAAAAGAACGCGTAATTGGGGGATATGAAAACTAATTGGAGGATATGAATTACTTCCCCCAACCAAAGGTGGCTGTTAAGGGGTTTTTTTTTAGTGCGAAAATACTAAAACACCCTTTCATTAATTAAAAATCATTATGAAAAGACTGTAATGCCCTTTCACCTAAAACATTAAAATCAAATAACCAAATTCATATATCCCCCAATTCCCATTTTAGGTTCCGGCATAGTTAGGGTTAGGTTTTGAATTTTTTTTCTTCATTTTCTTCCTCATCATTCATTCTTCATCGACGATTAATCGTTGAATCAAAAATTTCTTCATCGATTAACCTACCATAACCATGCCTCCATGAAAGAAATCAAAAGCAAAACCGAAAACCAAATCGATTGCTCAACAAACACATGAACAAAGAATCGAAAACATTTCTCAACAACTAGAAGAGGACGCAGCAGTGAGCTCGTATGATCAACCACTCATGGCTTCTCTGAGAGGGTAAGTGATTTTTGAACTCATTTATGATTGTTTTAATCGATTTGTAGCCATGGGTTTAGGTTAGAATCGCCAACAATAGCTGAAACTGTCGAGTTACAGAGAGTACCGGCATCAGATCTAGGTTTGAATACCAATCCGGTTTAGGTACCGGCATAGTATTTGTGTTGAATACCATACCGGTTTTCTTTCCTGAAACTGGATTTTTTATACCGTCATACAATTAGGGTTGAATACCATACCGGTTTGAATTCCTGAAACTTAATTTTTTGTACCAGCATACGAATTGGGTTGAAGACTATTCCGGTAGTCAACTAAAAACACACAAGAACAATTTTTTGTACCGGAATTGTATCTAGGTTTCGTGAATGCCGGTACTTAAAAACCGGCATGAGTTAGTTTAATTCGGAAATGCCGGTAGTACACTTAAAACATACAGGAACATCACTGAAATTGTGCTCAATACCGGCACACAATTTAGGTTCCATAGGATGCCGGCACAATGATACCGACATGCTCGATATTTAATATTTTATGCCGGAACATGGTATCGTCATTGGTTTGTTTAAGAGTTTGCATGCCGGTTCCTAAACTGCCATGACTTTTCTTATGTTTGTTTTGTTTGCTTATGTTATAGGTCAAAATCCAAAGAAGCGAAGAAAAATAAAGGTCTTATTCTCACTAAAAGAAGGAGGAAGGACGATCTTGATACTCCTCAGTCCCTGCCTCCACGAGGGAAAGACGAAGGTCGCAAGAAGAGTTTAGGGTTTCAAACAAGAGGGTCAATTTGGGAGAGTGGTGGTGAACGTAGTGCACTTGTAATCCGTGAAGGTACTGGAAAAGTTGAGGACGATGAGCATGATGAAGGGGAAAGGTAGGAGGAATATGATGAGGTTCATCCAAGTCAATTCGCAAGCCAATGCGAAATTGGTGGGATGAGTCAACAACCAACACAAGGCAAGGTCAAGGCGCAACCCAAAGTTAAATTTAAAGGTTGTCACATTCCTCACATTGATGACATGATACCCGACCGCGATGATGGTAAAATTTGGGGTCAAGCTCCGGACCCGAAAGTACTTTTTGGATACAAGCACTCTTGGGATCGTACTATCTTTCAAACCTATGTAAGCATTTTTTTTATTTTATGCATGTGCATTATTTTATCTTTTACATCATATCTTAATCGTATTTGTAGGATCATACTAAGGCTGTGCGTGTTTGCCGAAACCAAGCCGCGACTGAGTGGAAATTGTTGTTGGAGCATGAAGATGTCCAAACATTAGTAAAGAACTCTAGTCTGTATTCTTTGGTTGAAAATTACGTGAATCCAGATATTATGACCGTCAATTGCTTCGTCGAAAGGTATCATGGTGAAGCTGATACAATGCACTTCCCGTTTGGAGATATGACCTTAATTCCTGAAGATGCTCATGACATTCTAGGCTTGAATATTATCGGCAAATCAATTTCAGAGGAGTTGAGTCTCGGGACCTTGATTGGACGAAGTTGAATGATTTGACTAAAAATTTGTTTGGTTAGGACTTCAAAACTTCTTCGGATAGCTTTTATGTAGCATCGAACGGAAGTAAGACGAAGACATTCAAGTTGACGATGCTTAAGAAGATGTTTTAAAATACAAAGGCTAGAAGTTTGAAGGATGGATGAGACCCTGCAAAGATTCGTTATACAGCCACTGCGTACCTATTATACATCTTGGGAACTAGGGCATTCCCTAACACTAATGGAAACAGGGTAAGTGCAAACTTTCTCCAGTACCTTGACCCGTTGGAAGGTGTCTATGGCTATTCTTGGGGCACCGTGGTAATGGCACATTTGATGGCGGATATGAGAAGGGCTTCATTGGCTAAAAAAAACCAATTTGTCGGGAATTTCACTCTACTCCAGGTACAAATTTCTTTAATATATGTTCACATGTATTTTTTTAACTTATGTTCACATGTATATTGTTCACCTTGTATTAGGTGTGGTGTTATGAACACTTCCCAACCTTGTTCAAGGACTGCCAATTATTGAAGATCAAAGACCTTCCTAAACCCGATACCCCTGGAGCTCAGAAGATTCGAGTTTAACAGTAATCCGAAGCCCGGTAACAAAGGTCGAGTCATCGATATGAGATTGGATCTGGATGATATGAGGAAGGAAGACGTTGTGTTCGACACTTATAAGGAGATTAGAGGATACCGTCAATTTCCAAAAGATGTTGCATTTTACAAAGGGCTGTTGTACCATCCAAAAGGATACATCATGGCCGATCCATGCCGTGTGATGCGCCAACATGGATTTAAGAAATTATCCCGTTTTTGGTCAGCCTCTGTTGATAATTATCGTCTTTACTTTTCTCGGTGCAATTCAACTCCCAATAAGTTGCATGTAGTGTATGATCCAGAACCGAAACTAACATATTGGAGGGAAATAGATCCACGTCGTTTGGTAGATATTAGTAAGTGGGAGATTGCGGAAAATGGTTATGAATTTGATGACAGATACATGAGGGATTACCTGGAATGGTCACATCCTTATGTCATGCACCATCCCTCCGTCGAAGCTTCACACCAATAAAACCCTCTTGTTGAAATTCCTCCACCTCCACAACCTACGATGCCCCAACTTCTTAAGACTTTCGGAATAGTGGTAAGTTTTATTAATTGCTTATAGTCATTAAATATAAACATAATCATATATTAACATATGTACTGATTATGTGTTTGATGTATTAAACTAGCAACGTCGGCTTGGCAAGGTTACGAAGATGTTAGGTTGAAAGCACAAGGACGGAGTGGTGCTATCTCTTCAAGAAATCAAGGAACTCGAGGAAATGCTTCATAGAATTGAAGAAACCGACCCTACTGTCAAAGATATATTTGGGGAAACAAGGAAGGCGCCGACCCAAAAGAAACAAAAGACCAATTTAGTGGAAGAGAATTGATGACAATTAGTTATGGTGGTTGTTACGTCAAAAACAATTTCAAACTTTTTTTGGTTTGTACTGTGGGTTAACTCTTTAGTTCTTTGGTTTATTTTGAACATGTTTAGATTTCTAGTTTGAAAGTTAAAATGTTCCGGCATAGTATAACTCAATTTTAGAAATACCGGTACACATACCGGCATATACAAAATGCTCAGAACACTGCCGGTACCTCGTTCCAGCATAGCAATTTTTGTGCTTGAATAATCAGTTTACATTATTTGGTTATTGTATAGAAACTGACATGTACCGGCATGGTGGTGTTTGCTAATGTCCATTCCGGTATTCCAAATTTCCAAATACTCTTAAATATGTGACAGAAAACCGGCAAAATAAGATTCATTTTGACAATGCCGGTATTTAAAGTTTCCAAATACTCTTACAGAGTTGACATAAAACCGGCATAGTTGTATTTATTTCCTCAATGCCGGCACGCTGCTTAATTCATTTCAAATTCTCTTTTCTTTGAGTCTGAAGTAATCTATTACAATGGATTGGAAACTTTAAATAAAAAAAACAGTGAATGGATTGCACTAAGTTAGAGATAATCTATTTCCATCCATTTTCAACAATTGCGGAGCCTTTGAGCATTTCCCTAATATGTTCAAAGACATCTTCCGGGATGGGGGTGTCAAGGATCATCCTCATTGGCTCTTCTTCTTTTTCAACATATTCATTTCCCTTAATATAACACCCATCACACCCATTGATAGGCTTGCATTGGCCCTTGTGGTTTTCTCTTGACTTTGCTATTTCAACAGCTTTGTCAAACCATTGAAACTCATCGCACTTTGGGTGATTCAAACACCTTAGAAACATTCTTTCATTTTCAGCATCATCAGTTTTTTCAATCCAAAACCGGCGTGTCCCATCACAGCTTCTATACTTTGAATAAATAAATGGACAGTCCATGGCTAGGTGAGAAGGTGACTTGCAAATTTGACACTTGCAATGATGACTCTGTAAGAGAAAATTATATTAGTAATCTACTTACTTTGCAAATAGAGGTAGATGATGAATCCCCCATCTCTGAACCGTGCTTGCTTTATTAAGAGAATGATTTTTGTTATTTGGTGCTTGGTTTGTGTAGTTTTTGCCAAAGGAATGGGGGATGTTATATAAAAATGAAGCTCCAACGGTCATATTTTTCAAAAAACTAGCCGTTTGTTTTTTGAATTTTACCTATTCCATCATAGAGGTTATTATATATCGAATGCCGGTATTGTAGGCATATTTGGCTCGTTTCCTGTAAAGAAATTCCGCAGTACCGGCATCATCGTTTTATAACATTCAGTGCCGGAACACCATACCGGCATAGTCTTACTTC
This sequence comes from Papaver bracteatum, assembly GCA_023529315.1. Taxonomy (NCBI): domain Eukaryota; kingdom Viridiplantae; phylum Streptophyta; class Magnoliopsida; order Ranunculales; family Papaveraceae; genus Papaver; species Papaver bracteatum. The sequence goes on from JAJJWX010002982.1 coordinate 943,493, forward strand.
CTCCTATATATGCCGGTGCCAAAAATTGAATGCCTAACGGCTAGTTTTTTAAACCATACACCAGAAAACATTAGTTCGTGCGTGGGATCTAAGTTACTTAGAGTGTCGTCACTAAAGTGGAAAAGAGTCGTTATGTCCACATCTATTTAAAGGAATGGATACACCCATTGCACTTGATACCTCAAAGATATATCTCCGATGGATTATCAATCACCAGCTGCCAAGTTCATCAATTCCATCGAAAAAGAAAAACGTATGAGGAACATATTGTCCACTCCGACAGGAAATCAATCATCAACCACGACTAACTCTGTTGCCACAATACTAGAAAAACTAAGAAGGAAGGAAGAAACCACCAAGTCAATTGCCGCAATGGAAGAAGAGATAATTAAGAGGAAAAGAGAAGAAAAAGAGGAAGCAAAACTTGAACGTTATCGTCAAAAATTAGATAAGATAAAAGCGGAAGATGAGGAAGCGGTTAAACGTCAAAAAGAAGCTAAGATAGAAGAATATGTTGAGGAGGAAACATAGTGGATTAGAAATTACTACATAGTATCGGATTTTCCGGAGGATCAACACCCTTCAGGTTTTTTTTGGGGTCTTGTAAGGACTGGTTCTTATAAGCATAACATGTTTGACGGTAAGAAACGTAAAATTGAATACGCTGATCAAATAGTAGGCATTAGAACAACTGCACTCATCAAATCATGTCTCGAATACAACGAATTTCTTGAAATATACAATGGTGATAGGTATGAAGCTCAGGATGCATATACGAAGTGGAGAAAAGAGCCTTTTAGGCATTTCGAAGCTGCTTTGCTTGTTGAATCTCGTTGCAATAAATGATGTTAGGTGTATTTGGCTTTAGAGGTTTCATTCTATGTGTAACGTTGTTTATATGTTTAAACTTTATTCCCTTAAATGATGTTAGTTGGAATTTGCTTGAGATCTTATATTTGTGCTTAATGATGTTTATTTTGTCAAGTTTCTTTCATATACCGGCAATCCCGATGAGTTAAATTCCATGCCGGTATCGTTAAAACCGGCATACTGGATATGTTTACACGCTATGCCGGTTTTCCCACACTAAGAAGTTAAAAAAATTCATTAACTTGTAATACCGGCGTAATCGGTATGTAATTTTCCATGCCGGAATTCTGACGGTTACAATTTCATTCAACTTGTTTGACGGTTACAATTTCATTCCACTAATTTGACTGTTACCAAATCTTTAATGAGTCATTGGAAGGTTACAAAATCGTCGGTTTCTTTAATGGCTCGTCGGTTTCAAACTACTCATGCTATATAAGTGACGGTTTTGGAAAAAAAAAATATTCGATCTATTAAATCTCTCCCTATTTTTTTCATCTTCTATACCAAAGCAATGGCTCGTCGCAAATCTCGTGATAAACCCAATCTAAAAATACCTGTTGATGATGCGCAACAAAGTCCTGAAGAGTCTCCTGGTGAGGCGGACGTAACAGATTTGATTCGGTAAGTGATGTATAACACAAAGTCTCCTGTGGAATTGAATTACTTTTAGGGTTTATCCCATAATATATAACACAAAGTCAAACTTGCTAGGGTTCATGACGGATTGAAAATTCTGCTTAGGGTTTTGAAATTGCATTCTAGTAAAATGAAATTCTAGTCAATTGAATTCTATTTGAAAATCATTATTGATCAATACCATGCCTCTGTTTAGGGTTTACAAACTATGCTGGTTTTGCTGAACAAAAATTGTTAAGAACTGTGTAAAAAAATCCAGAAAACCGGCATAGATTTATAATTTACGTATGCCGGAAACCATACCGGCACTATAGAATTTTATTTGGAAATGCCGGTTAATGTTCCGGCGTTCACGGTATGGTAACATACCATGCCGGTTTTCGTTCCCTAAATTTTTTAAATCCCTTGATAGAATTCAACCAAAACCGGCATGTAACGTATTAATCTTTTCGATGTCGGTATCCGTTCCGGCGTGGTTTATATGTGTTCCGGTTTTTGTTTCATACGTCTTATAATTTTCTGTATAGAATTCAATATAACCGGCATAGAGTTATTAATTGTATATAATGTCGGTATGTATTCCGGCGTGGTTTATATGTCTATGGGGTATGCCGGTTTTCTGTGTGTTCCTTTTGTATGCCGGAATCCAGTATATAACTCAGTTTAACATTTTGGAACATAGGTCTCACGTACCAATAAAGGACAAAGGAAAAGGAAAAGCTGTTGAAGAATCAAAACGTAAGTCTTCTCGACGTAAACATCAAAATTCGGCTACTGCTAAGGTCACAATTCGGGATCATCCTATAAGAGACACAACCAGCACTGATGATGATGATGAGATGGAAACTCCACCAGAACCGGAACTAGCAGGTGGCTCATCCTCACAAGCAGGTGGCGTAGGACAAACTAATGATGAAAAGGCACCCCTACCTCACTTTCCTGATAAGTACGACTTGATTCCTGACAGTAATGATGGCAAACATTAGGGTCAACCGATAAACCCGCAACTTTTATTTTCGTATAAAGACTCTTTGGCTTGTTGGATCTATCAAACTTATGTAAGACGTTTGTATCTTGTTATTATATTATTTATTTGTGATCAATTTAATTAAGTTCGTTGTTTTTTTATAGGACCACAGTAAAACCTGGCGTGTTAGCCGCCATCAACAATTGGATGTGTGGCTTTTGAAGGATGAGTGTCCGAATATTCAAGAAATAGTCAAATCATATGGGTTGTATCCTGCGATAGAAAATTATGTGGCCATTGATACCGTCACGGAAAACTTCTTTTTGGAGAGGTTTTATGGTGAAACTGACACCATGCATTTTTAGTTTGGCGAGATGACCATTATCCCTGAAGATGTACAAAGGATAATATGACTAGAGGTTCTTAGAAAACCGGTTAATGTAGGAGACAATTCGAATGACCTGGGGTGGGAAAAGATCTATGATCTCACTGAAAAGTTGTTTAGATGGAACAAGGAAACCACATTGGCAAATTTGTACAAGAAACAAATTTCTCAGACAAAGACTATAACATTCGTCCAACTCAATCAATTGTTTGGGAATACGAAGAACAAGGACTTGAATCCCGCACAAGCTCAACAAACTGCCGCTGCATATATGTTTTTCATTTTGGGAACCGCTATATTCTCTGACTCTAATGGTAACAAGGTGCATATGAACAACCTACAGTACTTGGATCCGTTGGAAGACGTTCATAGGTATTCATGGGGCACATCTTTCTTGGCACATTTTTTGGCAGAAATGCGTCGAGCTTCTAAGGCAAAAGGCCGTAAATTTAATAGGAATTTCACTGTGATTCAGGTATAGTGAACTACATATTTTGTGATTTTTATCATTACATTTGTTAGTCTCCAACTATTTATTTTCTTATACATTTTATGGGCACAGGTGTGGGCTTATGAACACTTCCAAGATTTGTTCATAGGGTATAAAGGATTGGAGATTTGGCATGATTATCAACCGAATATCGCTCTAGCTCAGAAATACTTCTTCCACAATACCCATTCGCCTAACAAGAAACGGTTTTTACAAATGAGATTGACTTTGGACTCGTTTTCTGTAGAAGATGTTGTGTTTGACCCTTATAGGAATGTCAGAGGAGTTCACCTTCAGAGACATGAAAATGTTTCATTTTACAATGGACTGTTATTTCATCCAAAAGGATTTGTTATGCATAACCCTCTCCACGTGATGCGCCAACTCGGTTACAAGCAGAAAGATCTCAAGGATACATCTTATCATAAATATTCTCATGACTTTACTAAATGCCAATCATATGAGAACCATACTCTGGTATGCTACGACCCAAAACCTATTCTTGCACATTGGATCGAAAGGGAAGTAGAAGAACTTGTTCTAGATATGGATGATTGGGAATTGGCTGAGAACGGTTTTGATAGTGAACCAACATTCCTAAGCGGCCATCTACAGTACTCACATCATTTTGTTGTACGCCCGGATACGGTAGAGGTCCCTCCACCACCATCACGTCCCTCCATAACTCCAGATACTGTACCCGGACTTCTACAGCTCGTTACGTTGTTGGTGCGTTCATTACTATTCTCTTAATCTATATCTATCAACTTATAAAATTGTACATACTAAATACATGTTTAAAAATTCCTTCACAGCGTCAGTGGCTTGGAAATCTGTCAAAATTCATTAAGAAAAAGACCAAGAAAGGAGTGGTGCTGACCCTGAAATAAATGGAGAAACTCGATAAAAATATAGACAAAATCGAATATCCAGAGACAAAAGACTTGTGGGGCGAAAAGAAGAAGAGGGCACACAAGAAGCCAAGAACTGAGTGATTGTTTGTTTCTTTTATAGTATTAGTTTGGTTTATGTTTATTTGTGTGGCTTGGTAAACTTTGAACATCTTTGTTTCATTTTTTTCGGTTTGGAACATCTTAACTTTACATTTGGTTTGTTTACACTTTGCTTATGTTATTTTATGGTATTAGGTCTTTTCTTATGTTATTTTATGTGTCTTTTTAAACTTTGTAGATGTTGATTTCATTTTTTTTTGGCTTACAACATAATATATTAGTTAATCTATGTCAAACATTGTAATTTTCAATTTCTAAGTTTTTATTTTCCAAAACCGGTATAGTCGATATCATGTGTACTATGCCGGAACTCTGTTTAGTTCCAGAATAAAAAAAATAGAGTTCCGGCATGGTCGATAGCGCCACAATCATGCCAATACTCTAACTTTCCCTTGTGAATAAACTATCTATGTGTAGTACCAGCACTGTTATGCATTTTTTTCAATGCCGGAAATGGCAAAATTATATATGTGTACTTATGGTGTTATTCCGGCACAAAAGAGAACATATATTGCAATGCCGGTACGAGTACCGGCATAGTAAAGTTTGAATCAAATCACACTGGCACATACATGGGATATGTTTTAATGATTACAATTCAAACTTCCAAAAAAAAAAGGTGGCGTATTAGTAAACCACATATATCCAAATTACTTATCATCGCTTCCACACGTATGAAGTTTCAACTCCTCCTCTTCAAGAGGTTTCTTTGATAAGGCCAAAGCATCCCATAATTGGTGATTCTCCTCATACAATGCCATCCATACCTTTCATATATTTGGATCTAGTTCCTTGTCTTTAACCATCACACAAACAGGTGGAAATGGACAATTGTCCTTGAGTTTTAGAATAACGAAATGATTGTCGTTCACGTACGGCAAAACAACTCTTCTCGTCTTAAGGTATACCTCGCATTTTTGCCACTTTGGTGTAAATGTTGCGACTACGGTGGGGCTCAATTAATAAACAACACAATTAAATGTATCTGCTACCAGATGCCCACAAAGAGGCATTCTCATCCAATACTGAGAAGGAAGAAAATCCATCTCTTGATCGGGTCCTAACACTCGAGCATGCATATCATCAAACACCTCGTCATGGCTAACCAATTGCTCATAAAAGCTCCTCTTTTTCATAAGTTGATCGGCCATCCTCATTCTAGCATATCGGTATGGTGTCATTCCTTTACTAACCGCCGTCTCGAAGATTCCTAATTGTTCGGTCACGGCATGATAGCCACAATTTCCATATCCATCGATATCATCCGTATACACAATAAACTCGTGAATAACCTCAGGAAGTTGGTTTATGTATGACGCTACCTTGGTATGGTAATGTATAACAGTCCTACCCGTCGAGGACTCCTTAAACATCTTCATATTACTATTGGTTATCTTAATTATATCCAAACCATCCTCTCCAATCTCTAGATTATAAATGTCTTCAGTATGTGATGGGAGATTATACTTCCTTGGCCTACCCCTTCCCCTTTTCCTTGGAACATCTGATACATCGACTATGGGTGTAGCTTCGGAATGCTCATCTTGTTTTCCTTGATAGCTTAATGTTGGTACCTTTGGCGGCCTTCCCCTTTTCCTTGGAACATCCGATACATCGATTATGGGTGTAACTTCGGAATTCTCATATTGTTTTCCTTGGTAGCTTAATGTTGGTACCTTCGGCGGCCTTCCCATTTTCCTTGGAACATCCGATACATCGACTATGGGTGTAACTTCGGAATTATCATATTGTTTTCCTTGGTAGCTTAATGTTGGTACCTTCGGCGGCCTTCCCATTTTCCTTGGAACATCCGATACATCGACTATGGGTGTAGCTTCGGAATGCTCATCTTGTTGTCCTTGTTAGATTAATGTTGGTACCTTCGGCGGCCTTCCCATTTTCCTTGGAACATCCGATACATCGACTATGGGTGTAGCTTCGGAATGCTCATCTTGTTGTCCTTGTTAGATTAATGTTGGTACCTTCGACGGCCTTCCCCTTTTCCTTGGAACATCCGATACATCGACTATGGGTGTAGCTTTGGAATGCTCATCTTGTTGTCCTTGATAGCTTAATGTTGGTACCTTTGGAGGCCTTCCCCTTTTCCTTGGAACATCCGATACATCGACTATGGGTGTAACTTCGGAATTCTCATATTGTTTTCCTTGGTAGCTTAATGTTGGTACCTTCGGAGGCCTTCCCATTTTCATTGGAACATCCGATACATCGACTATGGGTGTAGCTTCGGAATGCTCATCTTGTTGTCCTTGTTAGCTTAATGTTGGTACATTCGACGGCCTTCCCCTTTTCCTTGGAACATCTGATACATCGACTATGGGTGTAGCTTCGGAATTCTCATCTTGTTGTCCTTGCTAGCTTAATGTTGGTACCTTTGACGGCCTTCCCCTTTTCCTTGGAACATTCGATACATCGACTATAGGTGTAGCTTTGGAATGCTCATCTTGTTGTCCTTGGTATCTTAATATTGGTACCTTTGGCGACCTAGCCCTTTTCTTTTAAACCTCTGATACATCGACTATGGGTGTGGCTTCGGATCCCGTCGTTTGTTGTTGACTTGATATCGGTTCCTTCTTTGGCCTACCCCTTTTGTTTGGAACCGGCGCTTCTGCGAATCTTGCTTCCGAAATCTCACCTGCGGATAGATCTCGTTTCTTAGTTTGCGCGAGTTCTTCTTCACGTTGGGTCATTTATTTCAATTCTTTCATTTGTTTTCTCCATGCCATTTTAGTTTTTGGTCTACCGGGAGGATCTCCCTTTGTTGGTTCTTCACTTTATGCTATCCAGGGCCGTGTAATTAGCCTTAGTTGGCTCAACAATACTTGTCGGCTAGCCGAGTTTCCATGTGAGTAAGCTTCGCAGAATTCCTTGGGATCCTTTGTATCCCATGGTGATTTTCCGGGAGCTTCTGTAGGGGGAAGGTCGAAACTTAGTTGCTTCCAAAACGGATCAATAACATTAAGAGGTATCAACTTTTCATACTTCACAAGCATATGACGACACGGAAGCCCCAATGAAGACATGTCGGGACAAATACACACATCACCCGGTTTTCCGTAATTTTTCTCATATTGCATTTGTCTCATCATATGTTTAATTGCCCAACGGGAGACGTTGAACTCTATTCCTTGGAGCAACTTAGTATGTTGAAGAAATTGAGTCATCCTTTCCATCGAGATTTTCTCAAAATCCTTCTTGATCCTATCGATATCATCCTTAAAGTGTTGCTCCATTGCCTCGGTGACCATAACCACATTTCCTTGGCCGGACTGGATAAGATCTTTAAATCTCCCATGAGAGGACTACGCTATACTAGTTGATTCATTACCGTAACGTATATAACGATTTTTCCACGCACGCACAAATTTTTCCTTGAACTTATCCAACCAATTATCCCGACAATATGAGATGGCACTTGGATACACTTCATTATATTTGGCAATAAACATGTTCAATCTCTTTTCATACATGTCCTCGGTGAGAGACCAATAAACTTTCTCCTAATCCTTTAGAAATTCCAACCACCTTTTATGATTTTCTTGCTGTTCTTTGTCGACTCGCTCTTTAATCTTTCCTCTTTTTTTTTCTTCTTCTTCGGGTGATAGTTTCTCTTTGCGAACACCTTCCTCCAGTTAAGCAACCATTCTCTTCTTAATATCCTCCTTAGAGGGTTCGAACAAAGAATGACAATGTTTTTTCACATTTTCACCAATATGATATGTACATAGGAAATTTTGTGCATCCGGATATACGTCGGATTTCGCATTCATTAGTACGTCAAATTGATCAGTTATGATGACCTTCGGTGATCGGTTTTTTGGGAACAATAATTTCAATTGTTGCAATGCCCAATGATAATTGTAATCCCTCTCGTTTTCCATTAAACACCAAGCCAATGTGAATGTTACCTTGTCCAATGTTTTCCCACGATGTTGAATAAGGGCATGTTGTATTTGTTTGTCTTGTAGGTGCAGTCCATCATAAGAACATCACAAAGCGTATGAGCCAATTGTGAAAGCAAAGGATGTGCAATGAATATTTGAAGGGACTTCTCGTCCTGACCTCTTTTAATGATACGCGTGTAGTTGTGATCCCAAACTCTCTTCTCAAATTCTTGCATAACGCTCCTCCCTTCCCATTCCAACCTTCTAATGGTTGCTTGTGCGCTATAAATTGTACTTAATGAAGAAAAGTTTGTCTCATCCTTTTCCTTGAAGCCTCTGAGAATAACTCTTGGTTTGATACATGCTTTGGTTATTCTCTTTACATCCTCGAATTGATCAGGTTTTAGCTTCGCAACTAGGGAGTGACCTTCAAAAACTTTCGGATCGGGGTGGTTGTGACGTATAAACCACACCGTACATTCCCATTCTTTTTCTTATTCTTTTTCTCCTCTTAGATAGAATACAAGCTTAAAGGGGCAGTCATCCTTCCTCGTAACTTTTTTGTATACCCTCTTAGTCTTCTTTTCATATACATAACCCTTACTCTTATGGCTATTTTCTCCTTTTATTTTCCACTTCTTTCGCAAACCATCTCAAAACGAACATTTGAACGTTGGCTATTCCTCACTAAGACACACATTTTCTTAAGAGCCGTCGCTTTTGCCCAAGCAATTGCTTCCTTTTCATATTTTATTCCCTACATAAGGACAACAATGGGAGATTACAAGCAAATACCAACATAGAATTGTAAAAACTAGGTGAAAGTATTGTTTGGTAACATACCCGAGGCATTTTATAGTATTCCGACGTATCCCGATGGAGCGGTTTGGAGTTTAGTTGATCATCGTATGTCACAATCTAAGGAATGAATGAAAAGAAAATTGGATTAGTTCAAAACAGGCATTATCGATAAGTAAAGTAAACTTCCGGGATTAAGCACCGGCATAAACGGTAATTGACTCTCTATGCCAGTATTAAAACTGGCATTCATAGAATTTCTGTTTGCATTCCGGGATAGGGTTCCGGCATAGTAAGTTAAAAGAAAGGAATGCCGGTATTTAAGTTCAAAATATCATTAACTTTTGTATGTTTTTCATGTACAACCGGCATCCTCGACATTTAAGTTTCCATGCCGGTATCATATACCAGCATTGTCTATCATGTACTCACACTTCCAGTTTGAATATTCCATAGAATATTCGGTGGTAGGTAAAGAGTATAAATGTGTACCGGTATCCAATCTTGGTTTGAATACCACGCCGGTTTGTTCTTGAACAGTTGGGGATATTTTGTCCCGGCATACAAATGTGTATGAATACAATGCCGGTTATAGAGGTTCCGGTGTATTATTCATACAACGGGCATGCCGGTACTAAGCTTTTTCAGACAGAAATGGCGGTTTCAAAAAAAAAAAAAATCAAATTTTCGACCTCTTTGAAGCATTACGTGTGTGTTGGGGTTGCTTGTATGATGAACATGTTCACTTTCTTGAGTTGGTTCTTCACAAAACACTTCATGGTCACGAAAATCATGATTCAAAGGTGTTGGTTCATCATACAACAATTGTGAGTTGTTATCATTAACGGAAGATTGAAGATATGATTGTTATTGTAATTGAGCTAAAGATTCAGCAGCTGCAAGTCTCTCATCACAATCATCTTCCATTTTAAAAAAAAATAAAATTCTACTCAAATTTTTTTTCCCTCCTTCTACTCTCAACTAACCCACACAAATTCAAATAAACATAAATACACACTTATTATATCCCCCAAATCATTAACATTTTACTAATCATAATTAGTAACTAATCCTGATTAGTGAGGGTTAGATTAGGAATTAATAATTTAATTATATAAGGGGTAACCCAGATAGGATATTTGGATCCCTATTTTGTCATTTAGCTATATCCTCCAATTAGTTTTCATATCCTCCAATTACGCGTTCGTTAAAAAGTACATTGAAATTGAAATCCTACTTCTAAATAACTTAAATTATCCCTTTAGTTTAAGGGATAGGGTCCAACCCATAACGGGCTAAAATCTAGTTCTTCCATATTTTGTAGATGGGTCTCTCACATTCTTGTAATTCATCCAAGGGTTGTCGTAGGATCTTCATTTCCGATTCTCTTTGTTGCGTTTGTGCCAAGATTGAAGAGCTTTCCAAATTCTTCCTTAGATACTCTTCCTCTTTTTCATATTTGGCATCTCTATGTGCTTGTGCGTTTTCAAGAAGTTCGATGAGTTTATCCATTTTTTTCATCTGATTTCTGCGATGATTTAGCCCCATGAGCCTTTTTATTTGCTTTATCTCTACCTTCACTTCTGAAATTATCAGTTTGTTCGAAATAACATCTTCTCTTTGATATGTCCGAGGTTTCAGAATGATGAGTAGATGAAGTTCCACCAAACCTTGCCATATTTTGCAAATCTTCATCCATATTATCATCTTCATTTTCTTGAGTAGCTTGAGTTTGTTGAGTAGCTTGAGTTTGTTGACTAGGTTGAGTGGAAGTACCGACTCCATCATCATGATTTAATTCCGGATTGTAACCGGGTTGATAAGTCTTCAGGATATGGAAAACCGGTTCGTACCTCCATTGTTTTCCAGTCGATACTTTATAATTCTGTTTTCCACGATGATATTGGGGAAAAAAAAAGGAAAAATTTAGAGAAAGAAAAAAAGAGAACAAAATGGAAGAAAGAAAACATTAAAAAAATTTGAGGTACTTACATAATCCGCCTCGGTCATCCCCGTAGGTTTATTTCGAAAGTAGGGCCTAACAAATGAAATATATGTCCTCACTTCAGTTCTTATTGTGTTGCACTTCGTTCGCAATGCTTTTTTATCTCTTTCAACACCATTGGGACCTTTTCTTTTATTGTACTCTTCAATAATCTTACTCCAAAAAATTGCACCTTTTTTATCTTTTCCATGAATTGGATCGTTGCTTGCTATGACCCAACCATAAGTTAGTGCCTCTTCTTCTATTGTACTAAAGTGTGCCATAATTTTGTATGAACAAAAATATGTGAAGAAAAGGAAGAAAATCAATTGATTTTGGTATGAGGGATGAAGGAGGAGGAGTCCTCTATATATAGGTAAGCTTGAAAAAATAGTTGTTTTGGTTTTAAACGACTATTTAATCTGAGTCGTTGAAAATGCAACGGTCATCTTGATCTGATGGTTGAGATTCCAAAGCGTTGTTTGGTTCGGCGTCTAAGCACCGAATGGTAGGGTGCTGCATTTCCTGCCGTTAAATCTTCAATGGTCACTTTTGATCTCGCGGCTGTTATGCAAAACGTCGTTTGGTTTGGCGCTGGACGCCCATTAGTGCGGCGCTCCGTCAAACGACTACATTTTCATGCCAAAATCACGTCACTTCATATCTCTATATAAACTCAACACAATAGCTCAAAATCCCCACACCCCAAACTTGTGAAGTTTCATTCTCTTTTCTTTTCTCCTAAAATTGTCAATTCAACATTCAAGCATGGTTGCATTCTCAATTGAAGAAGACAATGACTTGGTGAGAAGTTATTATGCAATTTACAACACTCAAATAACAACCAACTCCTTTTGGGGACAAGTTGTTAAAGAAATTGTGAGAATAAATGGTAATGCTAATGAAAGATGCAAAAAACAACTACAAATTCGGTTATCAAGCATCAAGCGTTATTGCAAGCTTTTTGTCGTTTCATTAAGGGCATCAAATCGTAATAATGAGGATGCTATGAATTTATATGAAACGAATCATAGAATGCCGTTCATTCATAACACCGCTTTGGAGATACTTGGTTATAAAGAATATGCATGAAGAAGTATTATGAAGAAGTATGGAATATGTAATGTAATTGTAAACGTACTTAAGTGATAAAAAGAGTATTATGGAGTTTACAAGAACTAATTAAAATGTCTACTTATTAATAAAAGCGTGCTTGATTAAAATAAAGGGGTATTGTGGCTCTATTCTCGTAAAATGTCTACTTAAAATATGAAATTTACTCTCCATTCTCATAAAATGCACCATCTCCTTGAGGGTCATATTGGTCTTCATCGGTGTCCACGTAGGTTGTACCCTCATGAACTTCCGGAAAGGCATCATCCATAACCATCTTTTGAATATCACCATCTCTCAAACCTTGTCCGTGTTGGTTCCATATGTGTGTAGTGAGTTCCAACCAAAGTTGTCCCCAAATCGTAGGGTTGTACAATACATGAGGAGCTAGCCTTACATTTCCTTGAATTGGCGGTTGAGGTTCATCTCCCGTGATCCTCCCCCAATCCTCATTGCGGTATTCCAACTCAACACACATATTGTGCATTATCAAGCACCCCCTAATAATTTCCTTCATGTCCGATTTTTTATAATAACGGCATGGTTTCAAAATAATGCCAAACTTACCTTTAAGACCACCAAATGCACATTCTATGTCGTTCCTTTTGGATTCTTGGTATTGATTTAAAAGAGCTTCTCTATTGTTTGAGGAGGGTTTATATGCTTTCACGAAGCAACCATACATGGGATATACACCATCTCCTAGGTAGTACCCCTGCTCATAATTCATTCCATTGATTTGATAATGACAAGGAGGTCCTACAGCATTAAGTGCTCTATCGAACAAACCCGAAGCATGCAAGACATTAAGATCATTGTTCTCCCCACCCAACCCAAAATAGGAATTCCATATCCATCTATCATATGTTTCTACCGCCTGCAAAACAACCGAGGGATATGGCTTATAGCCGTTGTGGGAACCTGCTTGATCCATTGGACATGCTCTCCATGCCCAATGAAGAAATCGACACTACCAAGCATACCAGGAAATCCCCGAGCTTCATTTTCTGCTAAAATCCTTTCCGTATCTTGAGAGGTAGGTTGACGCATGTATCGACCATTATAAATCCAAATAATTGCATCCATAATATTCATAGCATAATAGTAGATAGTGGTGGCTCCCATTTGTGTGTAATCATCTAAGGAATCCGATGCAATGCCTTTGGAAAAATGTTTCATGATGGCAACCATTTTCATATATGGACTATGACCAGGAATACCGCAAGCATCCGTTTTTTGGCGAAAATCATGGTCATAGTCACAAACTTGCTCTAAAATTCTCAAAAAAAGTGGATGAGGAAAAGCAAACCGACCTTTGAACTTCGTTGGCCCATACATATATTTGAAGTTGAAGTATTGATGCATCATACGAGCATCCGCATTTGCACGTCTTTTGTGCACTGTCTGACAGGTCTTGACTTTATTCGGGACGGGTTGATATATTCCCCGCCTCCTCTGAGTCTCCAAAAGTGTAGCCACTACTATAACGTCCGTCTCAATATCATCTTCATCATCCGGCAGGCCAAACAAAATTCTTCTCTAAGCTCCCTGCATAATGTACCTAATACAACAAATAAAGTATTAACACTCCATAAAAATGAAAAAACTTAAAAACACTCCATAAAAAGGAAAAAACTTAAACACTCCATAAAAATAAATCATAGCACTCCATAAACAACAAATAAAAAAAGAATAACCCTCCATAAAAATAAATAGTACTAAAAAGTATAACACTCTATATGGTTTCATAAACTCTACGACAAGTACTTTAATTCAGGTCAAAAGAAATTATGGGGTTGTTGGCTGAACTGAGTATCATAAACAATGGTAGGATCGGTTTCCCCCAACATCGCATCGGTAAATTCATTTCCTCCTTGTTGATATTGTGAATTTCCTTGTTGCGATGTAGTAGCTTCATCTTCGACCCTAGGAGTGTAAAATCCTTGACCCGTAGCCCATTCATATGAACCACCTAATGTGAGGTCTTGTGATGTAAAAGCTTCATTTGGAGCATGGATATATGGTACGGAAGAAGATGTAGATCTGCCAGAGGAGGAACATGAAGTTGTAACCAATCTGTAAGACTTGTCCCATGAGGCTTGACGAGATCCAAGCACGTATGAACATGATTTTTCCATAAACCTAATGCAGTCTTCCTACAAGTATATAAATTAGAGAATTTAGTCGAATATTCAAGAAACTTAAAATGAAAATGAGTAAAAAATGTAAATGTACTTACCACTGTCAAATTCATCTCCCGAAAGTTATACGGACAAGAAACCCTTGGAACTGGTATTTGACGTTCTACGCCGGCTTCATTTCAAAATGGTAAAGTGAATTATATCTCCGGTAGTTGTGATGGGGGCTCATTCTGTGTGTGATAGGTATATGTCTGCGACATCATGTCAGGAGTAGGGTGACTAGGAAACAAACTGTGAGGAATAACTGAGCTACCCATTATTATCTCATCGACGTTCTGTGCATGGTATGACTCAGTGACATAAGGTACAACACTCTTCTTCGCCCACCAAGTGTTATATTGATCCTCACTGACTGTATAATAGTCATTGACCTATACTACAATATCATCTTCATCAATTTTTTCCAAATTTGGAGGATTTGCCGGGACTACAACTTCACTTGTAATCTGCCTCTGGAATCTCTCCGCCAAGTAACAACTAACTCTTATGCGCTTTTCAAAGTAAACAAAAAGAACTATCTTTTTGGATACCTCTAGTGCATACTCATATTGGTCTCCCACAGCATACCGACTCTCTGCCCATGGCCTCCAAATACATGATTCCCTTGTTATAGTGTCAATCTGTATTCTTGCACTTTTCACCGAGTGTTTCATAGTATCCTTTTGGCCTTATCGATGTCCTCTCTTTCTTGATGAGACAAATCTTTGGGAAAATATCTTAATGACCAGAAGGTGACTGACAAAGCAAGGGTTGCATGTTGCGAAAGTAGTAATAGTACCAAAAATACTCAAGTACCACAACCATGCCAACTAAATTTGTACCCCTAGTTGACCAATCGTCTAGATATTTGAAGGTGTTACCTAACGAAGCTAGACCCCAATCATACTCCCCAACTCTATTCAAGTCATCCAATAACAAAACCCAACGTTTATCTACTTTTCCAGTAGAATGCGTTAAAAGAAAATGACCAAAACACCACATAAAGAATGCTCGTGTCAATGTCACTGCACATTCAATATTATTCTGGTCTTTTCTACTTTCAATGTAGTTTTTCAAGACAATTAAGGAAAATGTATTAGTCTTAGAGTCCCATATACCATAATTTTTAATATCAAAAAAATACAAATCATCCAAATCAGCATATGTTAGATCACTACCCAACTGCGGCATAACTACAGGTCGTTTACTAGGGTCACCAGTGGGAATTCCAGTTAACATGTACCAATCTAAAGGAAGGAGGCCAATCTCAAACTCCCAAAAATGAAAGCTCCTGGTACTTTTCCACCATCTCTCAGCTATGGCTTCAACTAAGGATCTATCCGCATTGGCGAAATCAAACTCAAAAACAGAGGAAAGCCACAATTATCACAAAATTGTTTTGCTACCGGATTATCTTGCACTACAATTTTATAATACTTCTCGATATCATTGAAACTACCTCTAACGCTTACACTGCGAGACTCTTTCGTAACATCTTGACAAACATGTCTATCACAATTTTTTGACGAAACTATATCCAACCGGTCTAGCAATTCATCCATACTCGTAACTACAATTTTTTGACAAGCATCCATCAGCTCCTCTCCCCGTGGTGCCTTCGGATGTTGTGATTGGTGACCCAATTATGGTAGAGTGGTTATGGTAGTTTTGTTTTTCATAGAATAGGCATTGTTGTTCAGCGGGGGGTTGGTGCCCAGCTTGTCGCTAGGTTGACAACCAATAGTTCTTAGTGTTTTTGTCTTCACTATTATGTATAATTGTAATGAATATTAGTTTTGTTTATTAACATTATCATTATAATTCATTTTAATCATACTAATTATCATTCATCTCATACAACTAAAATATCTATCATTCATTTTCATACAATTATCATTATAATTCATTCATTTCCATTATCATTATCATTAATTTTCATCCATACTCAATTCATAACTAATCAAATTATCATACAAAATCATTATCATTCATTTTCATCATACAACTAATCAATTTATCATACAAATTATAATTCATTTTCATCACAAAAATCAAAATTTCATTTCTATTCATCACACATAATCAAATTAAATCCCTAAATTTTTTTTTACATATAATCAAATTAAATAATACACATATCATCTACATCATCTAAATACCAAATATCAATCATCAATTTAAAAGAAATCGCATCAAAAATCAAAAATCTTAAAACTTTAACCTAAAACTTAAATATCTTACCTCGGATTATTTCTTGGATGGAATCGCGCCAAACCACTTTCAATCTACCACAAATCCGATAGAGAACAAATCCACGAAGGAATTAGAAAAACAAGTTCAAGAAATGAAGATCTCTCAAAAACATTTTTGGGAGAGAAAAAACCAATTTTGGGAGAGGAACTATAATGGAGGAGAAGCCGAGTTCTTCTGAATGTATCGAGATTTTTAAACGACGAACAGAGCGGCGCGTCAACTTAGTTGACTACGGTCCAATGCCGCTTGGTTCTGCATTCCTCAAACGCCCAACTGTTAGGCGTTTAACACCGAATTGTTAGGCGTTTCGCTGCTAGATTGGCCATCCCATAGGGGTTAGGAGGTATCCCAATCTGACGTGGATGGCCAATCTAGCAACTAAATATCTAGCCCATAGGACTAAGCCTTAGGTAAGAAGGAGACTCACCAGAGAAGGGACCGAGGTACTTGACACGGTCTGGACCGTACCATGGACTCACCTCCGTCTCCCACCTCTAGTCGGATCGTTTTAATGAATTGAACCTGGTGTTGCTAGTTGATGCAATTGGAATTATATTGGCACCTATTTTTCATTAAGGGCTAACAAGTTACCAAACAGAGCTAAAGTTTTCGACAAACTGCAGGGCCCACTAAATTTTATGCACGAAGTAAACTTGATGTTGGGGACATGAACGGCTGCCCGAGCCATTTCCTATATTAGGTAACTTGCATAAAATACGAAGTTCTGGTTCTTAAAAATCGGCCAAACTGGAAAGTAACCCTTTTCTGTATCGAAAAAAAGAAGAACAAGAGGAGGGAGGTAAAGCAAAATTCCGCTGAAACCCTAGCATCTTTTGGTATGGTAAGAGACGGGATAATGAGCAGCAGGATATTGAAATCTCTTATCGATCCTATGAAATTAGACTCCTACTATGCAAAAAACACAAAAACAAAGAGACAACAAAGTAACATCAAAAGTACTGAGCAGAAGAAAATTATCAGAAAGAGTAAGAAGATGAAGTCGGATAACAACCGGAAGGAGATGAACAAGTGTAGCCGTCGTGGTGATTCGAACGCTATTATTATTGGTAGTAGTATTCGTAGCAGCACCAAAAGTGATGAAGAGGAGGGTATCAGAGAGCATAAGAAGATGAAGGTCGATAACAACTGGAAGTCGATGCGCAGCAGCAGAAAAAGTGATGAAGAGGGGAGTATCAGAGAGCATAAGAAGATGAAGGTCGATAACAACTTGAACTCGATGAGAAACAGCAGCAGTATTTTCGACTGCAATGATATACTGCTTGAAGTATTGAGCAGGCTCCCAGTAAAATCACTGATGCTTTGCAAGTGTGTGAGCAAACATTGGAAGTTCACAATTTCCCAAGATGAAGATTTTATCGCCTTACTTGCTCGATCGAAGCAGCGTTGTTCGGATCTCTTTATTGTTGTTCCTCGTCATACCAGGGATAATATTCATAATTCAGGGTTTAAGCGTTCATCATATACGTATAGGTATCAACAGTCTATCTTAGTAGGTAATTTGTTTGAAACCACTGGCAATACAGTAAGAAGATTGGAGCGCTCACCGTTTTATTAGAGCGCCAGCATTATGATTTTGTCAACAGTTTAATAGAATTTGGGGGGCATGTAACTTTATTACAACGATGGACTAGTAACGTCGCAAAACTATGGATATGCATTCATAATGCTTCCATCAGTAGCTATAGAAGTTGGACGGAAATGACTTTGGAATTACCTTTTCAGTGGGTCAATCGTAGATCAGTTTTTTTCCATGGTGTTGCAGGAGCAAACCGGATTATTATAGAGTCCAACCCAAGTCTTTGCCGAGCGGATATAAAAAAAGTCTCTCTATATTCTTATGATTGGGGAAAGAAAACGTCAACAGGAAAGGTTAAAAGTGGTGTGGTTTCCAAATTAGTTTCTGATTCCCTATTTTCGAAATTGGAATCAGTTTCCTTATTTTCATCTTTTGCGGAAAGTCTTTGGCCTGCTCGAAAGTGTCGATTCAGACACAACCAACATGTGAGTAATTTTCTTATTATGTGAAGAAGTTTCTGTGCATTATGTAAAGCGAAAATGGATACAGACCTATTGTGATGAAACGGAATTTCTAGTTTGCGAAAATTCTATTTCATAGTTCACATATTTGATTTCTAATTCCAAATTTAATGCAATTGACATGTTGCATTCTTCTACAGATTGAAGAGGTTCGCTTGCGGCTAAATCTTGATGTTACTGCTGCTCGAGGTTCTGCACCTGCACCCGCGCCAGTTGAATCATTTACAGACATGGTACATTGTTTTCTTTTCTAGATACTGCAAGTCCATGACCAGGATTCACATTGCTAAAACTATGTGGAATTTCTTTTCAGTGTTTGCATGAAAGTATCATGAAAGATTTAGCGTTTCACGAATACACTGGACCGACCTCTATTCAGGCCCAAGCTATGCCAGTTGCTCTTAAAGGAAGGGATCTTTTGGGTTGTGCAGAGACTGGGAGTGGGATAACCGCTGCTTTTGTTATTCCAATGATCCAGGTTTTCATTTCCACCATCATTGCATTTTTTGATCATTGTACTATATTTATACACCTAATCTGTTTCAGCTCTGCAGCATTGCTTAGTCCAGCCTTCTGTTTGGCGACGTGATGGTCCTCTTGCCTTAGTGTTGGCACCTACCAGAGAACATGCCCAACAGATAGAGAAAGAGGTGGTGTTCCTGACTATTTTCCTCTTCTGTGTATTACACAGTGAGATTTGTTGTATCGGAAATAATGTTTCTAGGCAGCCTATGAATTATCCTCATTATTTGTGACCATCACCTGAGCTTGTTACAAGTTTCTTTTTTTACCCTTTCAAGAAACAGATAAAGGACATTATTCTTCGGCCAGAACATAACTTTTCTGGAATTTCACTTTTGCACATTGAAAAAACTAATCTCAATATTGTTTGGCACTTTCTTGTCTCTCTAGTATGAAGTCAAGTCCACCAAACTTCAGTCAGTTTGACTATTTTGAGGTCATCTTACCTTTCTCATTTACTCGTCTGATTCTTTGTTGCTTGATTATTATTGAAAATTTTCTCAGGATAAGATCTTCAGTAGATCTCTGGAGTTCTTCAGAACTGTTATTGCTGTGGGTGGAACAAATATGGCAGAGCAGGTAATTTGTTGTAGTTTAACTATTCGTCGCCACCATTTTGAGTTTCTTGGTTTAACTGAATTATGAAGAAGAGAAAACATTAAACTTGTTTTAGCCTTAGCAGTGAGCATATCTGCGCTACTTATATTTTTCTACATTTTCTTAACTCTTTATACCATGACAGAGGTCTGAGTTGCGGGCAGGAGTAGATATTGTGGTTGCCACACCTGGAAGCTTTATGGACCATTTCCAACGAGGAAACACCAGCCTCTCTAGGATCTCATTCGTTGTATTGGATGAGGCTGACATAATGTTGGGCATGGGGTTTGAGCCGCAGATTAGAGAGGTACAGATTCGTACCTGAACTCCCTTCTTTTGCTTTTGCTGGTTGTCATGCGTCTATAAACTTCAGTGTTGAAGAGTTCCCGCACTTGTGTGTAATGGTATCTACTATTTACTGGTTGCATCTTGGCTTTCTGGTGATGCGGAATCTTCCTGCAAAGCACCAAACGTTGATGTTTACTGCAACGCTGACCGTAGAAATTGAAGCCCTTGTACAGGTAAAGATTTACATATTGCACTTATGATCATAGGATGTTAAAGTTTGCGGGCATCCAACTCAAAACCAATTGGAAATGAGTGGAGCGGCCCTTCCATATTATATTTTAAGTTAATCAAGCGGATTATAGCGATGTGGGACTATTGTCCTTTCACACGCCCCCTCACGTGTAAGGCCAGTCACTGGGACCTCACACGTGGACCTACGTACGAGTTCACCAGTCCATCGGTAAACAGGCGCACACAGGTGAGTGACTAAATCAGGGGGTAACACCTCGGCCAGTATCGGCACTGGCCTACACCCCGGGTGTACATTAAACACTTCAGCCAGTAATTCGGCCTACACCCGGCGTACGCAGGTTTGGGTCTGGGGCTTAGCTCTGATACCATGTTAAAGTTTGCGGGCATCCAACTCAAAACCAATTGGCAATGAGTGGAGCGGCCCTTCCATATTATATTTTAAGTTAATCAAGCGGATTATAGCGATGTGGGACTATTGTCCTTTCACATAGGACCAGGTGTTATTTTTTTTCCTTTTCAAAAGACAGTAATTGTGCTAATGATCTTGTGTGTCACAGGAGTACCTTACTGACCCAGTGCAAGTAATTGTTGGAAGAGCGAGAAGAGTGAGAAGTTTGAGAAGAAAAATAGTACCTAATACTCCTAGCTGAATTTCGTTTAGCGCGTGTACTTTTTATTCTGGACATTAATTCGTCTGCTCTTATTTACCATCAAGGATTCAAATTTGTGTATCCCGTGTTAACAATTTTTTTCTAGTTCTGGGGAATTTTTGTTTCTGTGTGTTTTACTGGGCAGGGTCTAGGATTCTGCACACTAGAAGAAGAAAATATCCTTGAAGTCACCAACAATGGCCCAATAAAGAGTGTTTGTAGAAGATGTTTTGGATGGTCATTCTTACTTTGACACTTCCATGTAGGAAGTTGAATTCTTTGATGCCATTCATCCTCATGGCATCAGTCGGAGCTAGGAAATGCCGTTAATCCTTATTTTTGGTATGTCTTCTATTTGGAAATCTGGTTATTCAATCCAGGGATGGGATTGTCTCGGACATCTTATTTCTTGTACTCACATCCCTGCAATCTCCACTGTTGAGATCAGCTTATTCTAATACACAATGATCAGCTAATCTTACTAATATAAAGAAAATAGTTAATTGTTTGGTGAAGACTTTTCACATGACAACAATACTCCCATTAAATAAGCCTTTAATCAATGTTTGTATATTTACAGAAATGCCATTGTTTTAAAAATATATCAAAAAAATTAAAACTTAGATATCTTTAAAAACACATATTGGATTTTTGTAAAATTAATATATTTGGATAGTTCTTTGAATTATCTGAGTACAAACAAGAATATTAAAAAAAATTAAGATTTTTTTGTTTCATTATTATTAAATTTGGTGTTATTAAAAGAATCAAATTCAAGCATGTGCATCGCACATGGGTATTACTAGTTCTAATAAGGAAGGTTGCTAGAATATATGTTGAATTCACTCGAAGCCAACATATACACTGCAGAGCAATACAGATAATAGAAATCCAATACTCAAAGTGAATTGCAGCATAATATTCATCCCATTCCCATACCAACATGAAATAAGTTTGAATGAATGATCCTAACCACACTTACCAAGTTATGCAAGTAACAATCTATACCCCAAGTAACAATCTATACTCCGGGTGAGTAAGAAAACCAGTGAAGCTGCTAATGGGGGTATACGCTTGTGGTGTTCACACTCCCATCCATTTTACCCAAGCGCTCTGACTGTGTGGATATCCTTGACGTCGGTAATTTGATAACAGCAGTAGTCTATTCCTGGAACGATCCATGATTCATCAGAAAGTGTAGTTTTGAGCTTCAATTACTCAGTTTCCATGTTTTTGAAGCTCACTGACTCTTGATTGATCACATTATGGGATTCATCAGATTTCAAAACAGTTTATGAAGATTTTTATTCTTCAAACATGTTTTGTAGGTCGATGAAGATAGAAATTGAATATACTCGATAATCTTCACTGAAAAGAAATATACCTTAAGCTATTGCAAATGCTAATGCTAAACCTTCTTGACTAATTATCTGACTAGTTGTTGATCACTGAATATAGCAAGGTGATGCAATTTCTGCAACCTGCTCGGGAAAAATTCTTAATAATTTTATCTAAACCTAGGCTACTTCGTAGCAGATATAGATACAATTGTAGCTGCTAGATAACCAAAATACGATATATGCACAGGGAATGAGTTTTACTGCCGCATTTAGAACACTTGAGCACACCAGGGACTTCCATACTTATCAGACAAATTTCCAAGCCACGGAAATTTTAGACATGAGCACAGGAAGAAAACATCTGCAGTATTCTTAAACGCTTCTGGACCACAAAGTTGGAACTAGGACAAAGAGAATGGTCTAATATGACCTGCAGTGCACCAACCAATCAACCCAAAATGAAATTACACTAGCAGTCTGCTAGGAACCTTGCCAATTGATCTTTCCATGGGCATTATTTGATGACAAACCAAGAGAATGGAAACTTAGATCATATTAGTAATCACTGAGAAACTATTAGTGCAGTTTCTTATTCAAACTACCACTTTCAGTGAAATGACACTAGTAGTAATTACAACACCAACATAAGCAGTTTCAAAAATGCTAGGCGAAAATATGAAGAAAACTAAAATTATTTATCAGATAATGTTAAGAAGTAAGCATTCCCTCATACTACCCTTGATTTTGCTTGCACAGTTGCATATACATAAATGGAATAAGTCACCACTTCTTCCATTGAAATAATGTCTAGTCACTAACAAAATACAGAATTAACAAAGCAATTTAGCTTAACCCAAAATAAAAATTACATCTATCAAGTTAAAATAATGACAATGTTAATAGCATTTATCTTCAAACAAAGGTTACTCGTTAAATCTGTAGAGTTATATGAGTATTGCATCTAAAATTTAACGAAGATTACCAGCTTATACGTTTTCAGGGTTCGCCATCCTCCTGGAGCTGCTCGAAAGAATAATCACGGCTTCGGGTCTCCTCCAATTCAACTGACTCCATTATTTTTGTACCTTCTTCGCCTAATTCTTTCAACGAAACTAAGGTGTTCCGGTGAGGGAATACTCGAAGAAACCCACCGTTAAACTTCACAAGCCTTTTCCAGGTTGAAGATTTTGTGTCATAAATGCTGAGATAGTCACTATCGTAAGTTAAAACACGATCACTCTTCGTAATGGCAAACAATTTTCTTAAGTCACTCCTAAACACTTTACTCCAAACCAATGACTGATGTTCCTCTCCCTCTTTCACGTCATGATTATGATCCTTCTTTTTCAGTAGCCATATATCACTAATTGGGCGACTTTCGACCCATAGATAAACATCAAAAGACAATAAACCATCCAAAACCCCTATCATAGTAGCACACGGATCACTATCTGCTGGCAAAAGAGGTGGTGAAATATGTTCACGAAACTGTTCCTCAGCCAAATCGAAGGTGATGATCAATTTTAATTTAGTGTCTAGCCTATGAAGAGCATCATTGGTAAAGATTCCATGTTCACATATATTACGGGGATTGAATTCAACATTAAAGTTTCCAAGGTTTCTCCAACCATTTCCGCTGCCTAGAGTATATATGTGGACTTCTACAAACTGGGGCTTCTTCGGCATATACATTCCTACAACTTTGTAGTCATTGGCTGAAGAAACGTAACCAAATCCTATGGAATATGTGTGAGTTTTAGGAAGCAAAACATATTCCCTGGTGATGGGATTACAAATCGAAACAGATGGGTTGGGGAAGAGGTGAACAAGACAAATCAGCCCATTACAGGAACCAACAAAATTAAAACAATTAAATGGAGGGGTAAAATTAAACCTTGTAATTCTATGAATGGGGGTTGTTGACTGATCATGATACTCAAAATAGTGAAACTTATTATTCCCGGTAAAAGCAAAAAACCCAACTTACCAGAATCATGTTGATTGAGATGATGCAAGTGGATCCGGGAGAAGGATGGATGATGAGAAACAAGATTTCTCCAAGTTGGGGAAACTAATTTTCACTCCAAAACTGTCTCAGTGGGTAAGCGATTTAAAATCTCTAATGTAATGTCCTCAGGGAGAATTTTGAAGTAATCCATGGATGAATGATGAAAATCTTCTTAAAGATTGATTGATCTGGTTTTAGGGCTGTGGAAAGAGTAAAGCAGGTAAATGTGAAGGAAAATAGAAAAGAGAGTTTTGTCGGATATGAGAAGAAGAATGGGTTATTTATCTTGACACACACATTTTATATTTTGGCAGCCCAAGATATATTTTGATCAACTTTGCTATTTATATTAAAATAATCCGGCTAAGTGACTTGTACTAGCTTATTAAAGATTTCCCTAGCAAGGGATATGCCTTTGATGTGAGTCTAGATAGATCACTAGTTTCATAAGAAATACATAATAAATAAAATAAAAGACTTAGAATAAAAAAGGACACGCATTTATTGCTTGGTTAAAAAACCTTGCCAAGAAAATCCATAACGATAAATCCTTGACGAAGGAAAAGAGTGCAATGCGAAACATCCATAAAGCTACAGTAATTGCAAAACTAACTAAAAAAATAACATTAAATCTATTTTGAAAGTTAATATGTATTAAATGCACCCATATTGGTTAGACGCTAATGTAAACGATTTATTCCCATATCCTTCCGTGAAGTTTTATCAATCTAAGAAGTGTCAAAATTGACCTTGTACATATTTAAAGCGTCAAAATTGATCCTGTATTGAGTTTTAATCGTTCAAACTCAGTTATGAAAGATACTAAGTTTTATACGTCGCCACTTTATGGATGCCCTGGATCAAAACAAGATCAATGATGAATCCAATCGTCATACAACTTAAAACTTATATCAATGCAAACCAAGTCCTCTAAGGAACCAAAGACATGGCTTTTGGAAGAAAAAAAATTCTCTGAGATGGCAATGTCATATGTGAATAATAGTCATCAACAGATGTGTTCAAATTATCTTGGTCTATAAGTAGTGAAGTTTGTTCTTTTTGCAAACTTATCCTGAGTCATGCAAACTTCAACTTTGTTGTTTCCGATGTAGCAAACTAATAGTATTCTCGTAATACTATCTTGGAGATGAGAGTAACCTAATTAGACGAAATCTCTTACGTCCGCTAGTTTAAAAACTTCTTTGGGATCCAGAAGCGTCCACTAGTATCGTTGGTGGGAAACTAGAATTGTAATGTTATTTTAGTTTTTGGTTATTGATTTGATTGACCAACGGTAGTTATCTCTTGATTTGCACCTAGTTTGACATAAAGTCACTCAAACTAGATCAAAAGTACAATATTGACTTATGATCATCCATTGTTAACAGACTTTGTTTTGTACGTGATCGATCATAAATTAGGAATCACGTTTTCTATTATGCAGGTACAAAAGACTATTGAAGATAAAAGACAAAAAGATTATTCTTATTAGTTTTGTATCTTCGTTATTTTCTTCCAATCTATCAACTTAAGTTTTACATCTGTATCTGAAAAATTAACTTTTGACACACAATTTAACCATGACCAAAAACTATCTTGTGATCCCCAAACACTACTCAGTAACGTAATAACTGCATTATGATCGGAAAATTGTATTGCGACCTAAAATTCCCAATAAGTGATCCCAGATTTGCTTTGGGAATCATAATATGTCCCATAATTTATAATCCACATTAATAGTCGTTACTCCTAAATTTATCATTGGACCCAAAATCTTCCACGTCACCACTAATCTCCTTCTTGGCCCAAAATTTCCTCCTTCACCACATATAATCCAAAATTTCATGGTAGTTTATAGGGATACCAACAGGCACGGATCTAGTAAGGATCTAGTGGGGACAGCAGTCCCCACTGAATTTCTAGATTTTACATATATATATAGGTCTATCAAATTGGGAATATCAACGCAAAGGGGGACAAACCTTCAAGGTTAAATTGGAATTGGTAAAAGATTTGTTTTAATACAGTCTCCATAACTTTACACTTTCATTAGCAAATAAAGAAAGAGAAAGAGGGGTTCTTCGAATCTTATTGAAACTTGAAAGAGATGTCTCATGGTTGCAATCTATTCTAGAATACGGTAAACAAATGATTTGATTATTGAAGAAGCTAAATCGATAGTGGTCCTTATTTGAGGTAGGAATTAATATGTAAATCGTATGATTATTTCTAAATAATTTATAGTTTTTGATTGATAAGTGAATTTTTCTTTGATTAGGGTGCACTACCACTAATCTCCTTCTTGGCCCAAAATTTCCTCCTTCACCACATATAATCCAAAATTTCATGGTAGTTTATTACAGGCACGGATCTAGTAAGGATCTAGTGGGGACAACTAAAGAAGGTTTTTTTTTTAATTAATGGGAGTTTTAGTCCCAGCGTCCCAATTTCTAGATTTTACATATATATATAGGTCTATCAAATTGGGAATATCAACGCAAAGGGGGACAAACCTTCAAGGTTAAATTGGAATTGGTAAAAGATTTGTTTTAATACCCGACACTTTCTATGTAGCAGCAAATAAAGAAAGAGAAAGAGGGGTTCTTCGAATCTTATTGAAACTTGAAAGAGATGTCTCATGGTTGCAATCTATTCTAGAATACGGTAAACAAATGATTTGATTATTGAAGAAGCTAAATCGATAGTGGTCCTTATTTGAGGTAGGAATTAATATGTAAATCGTATGATTATTTCTAAATAATTTATAGTTTTTGATTGAGAAGTGAATTTTTCTTTGATTAGGGTTTATGTTACTGGATTTTTCCTTCCACAATAATTTTGTTTGTAGTGTAAATCGTAGAGATAGTGGTTGGGATTCTTTGTAGTAGTAAACTTATTTTGTGAGAAACATGGTATATGGATGGAGATGTTTCTTATTCATCTACAGGGAGACCGCTTCTTAATGTCCAAGAGAAGACTGTTATGCATAAATATCGTGTGGACATATTTAGTGTCGTTATAGATATGCAACTAAAAGAATTGAATGATAGTTTCACCGAGACAACTACTGACCTTCTTCTTTGTGTAGATTGTTTGATTCCAAGTGATTCATTTTCTACTTTCGACAAGGATAGATTGGTGCATCTTGCACAATTTTATCCAATAGACTTTTCAGCATTTGATCTTATACTACTTGATAACCAACTCCAAGATTACATCATTGATATGAAATCAAGTGTTGAGTTCTCGTGGTTAAATGGAATAGCAGATCTTGCAAGAACTATGTTTAAGACAAAGAAAGACGAAGTTTACCCAAAGGTTTATTTACTTTTAACATTAGCATTGATTTTTCCAGTTGCAAAGGCTTCAGTTGAAAGACTATTTTCGGCTATGAAAATTTTGAAGAATCGATTGCGTAATTGAATGGGAGATGAATGGTTGAATGACTGTTTGCTTGCATATGTTGAAAGAGATATTCTTGACAGCATTACTGATAATATGATTATGGTGTGGTTCCAAAAAATGAAAACACGTCGAGGAAAGCTACCCTTGAGGATGGAGGCGGGTTGATTACTACATCCTTAAAACACTAGTATTTTCAGCTTTCTGTTTTTATCATGCTACATTTACTTGCATATGCTACACTAGTATTTTGACCTTTCTGTTTTTATCGGGCTACATTTACTTGCATATGCTACACTAGTATTTTGAGCTTTCCGTTTTTATCATGTTATATATATATATATTATGTTATGTGTTTGTGAATTTTGTTTTGTCCCCCCCCCCCACCCCAAATTGAATTACTGGATCCATCCCTGGATACCAAATACGTTGGAGTATTCCAAAAATCATATAAGACAAGTTGAAAATTTATTTTTTCCTTTTAATTATTATAACAATGTTAATCAGGATTTGTACAAGGATTTAATTGTCAGCCTAGCAACAATATGGGAACCAACCCCTTTTTTAATAACCACACCTAATTCATGAAAAATAAAACTGCCTAAACCACTACCAGCATCATTACTAACTAAATAATTATTTAAACACTTTAAAAATATACAGTATACTCACTGATCTCCCCTAAAATAGTGAAAGCTAAAACACCCAAACCATAACCATGTGAAACACATTCATCTAAGTATTTAGTACGTTTACGTGAAATGGCTTGGCCTAGAATGAAAGATCGAACTACATCACCAGTGAAGAGTGAGACACCTGTGATATCCATACACACATCTTGGACATTTTCTCAGTTGAGAAAAAGGATGTCAGCTGGACGCAAATCCTGGTTGTTATCTGATAAAAATCCTAAGGCAACTTCTTTACGCGCATGTATACCATATTTGTAACAAATATCCACAATTACATCCCGAGCCAAGTCATGCCGAAACTTTAGTCCAACATATTTAGCAAAATGGAGCGTAAGATCCCAAAAAATATTCATAGGTCTATTACAACAAGAGTACAAACCATTTTCAACAAACAAGGGGATACCAAGACGGTAGCAAACTACCACTCAGAACTTTCTGTTCCCAAGGCATTAATCTAGCCCACTAATGGGAATATCCAAGAGGTAATCTTGTGCATGTTTGATATGGTTACATTTCCACAAAATTGAGTCACATTCAGAGAGGGAAAATTGGACATGGATTTGCTTCTTAACTGCATCAAAATAAGTGACTTCCAAGGAGTGCATAGAAGGGGGGGGGGAGTATCATCGACACAATAATAGGAAGGCAAACCACATTACCTGAATGAAGTTCTGAATAGCCAACTGATAAGAAAAACCATAATATGTTGAGAATAAGCCACCAATTATACCTTCCGCACAGAAGTAGTCTGACTCTGAGAGGAAAGGTAGCAATAAGCGCGAGTTTCTGCCATAGTGTATATACCAAGGACACCATCTTTGATAGGAAAGGTATAAAATCTTTGTTGCAAAGGCCCAAAACCAGCTCTGTCTCCCGTGAAAAATATTTTGTTCGAATTTGGTACACTTCCAAGTCCAATAATTTAGTCTCCTGATAGTAATGTTGCAAACAAAAACAACAATAGAGAGTAATAAATTATTTTCACTTCTCTTTAATTACCATACTATATATTTAAACATCTATCTTATAGTTTATTATCTAACCTTTTGGTTTCTCATTGCCTCTTCTTGGTTTCTTCTCCCTTTGTTTACATCGTCACACAAACAACCTATGATCATGTAAGTGATTTCTTATTTTTAAACATGATAAACATAAAGAATAGGCCTAGATAGCTATTACACATAGTACCCACATAATCATTTAACAAAATTTGGTTGAGAAAATGTGGGATTGTCTGGTCCCATATTGCTGTTGATAAGTTTTCTGCTTGGATTTTTTCTGCTGTAAAATTTCCAGACCATATGATGCTTGATTCCCTTATCTATAATTGTGTTGTATATCACACATAAGAATTTCTATAATTCTTTGTTTTATTTCGGTAATCATTTCTGCAATATACCACGGAGCTTCAACCTCCGTTTTTATGAAGCGCATAATATTTTTTGAATCCATCTCAAAGATAACTTTTGGCATCGTCTCTCTGTTGATATCCTTGATGCCAGCAGAGTTTTTTGTGTTTTGGATATTAGCGTCGTAGTTATTCCTAGAGGCATGAACGAGAGACATCACAATTTAAGCACTCTAATCCTTGCAAATAAAACCTGCTCCCCCCCCCCCCCACATTAGTGGATGTCCCCTATCTAGCAACCCCATCTGTATTTATATTTATGCAATCCGGTTCCGGTCTGGTCCAGCTTAATAATATTTTTGTTGTTGCTATGATATTTGTTGAGGTGTCCATGGAACGAGGGTTTTCAGGTAAAACCGGGGGAATAATTACCCTTTTCCCGTTTGAGTTCATGTTTTTGCTTCAAGGTTTGTGCCAAGATGTTGTCCGGGGGTGTATGTTGTTGTTTGAAAATTAATTCATTTCTGTACATCTAGAGGTTTCATAAAAGAAAACAGAAAGCTAATACCGAGGGAGTATGCATGGCTATCATATTGCAGAATTTGAGAAATGGTTGTTTAATTGTTTATAGTTATATGGGAGTTAATTAAGGTTGTTTCATGTAGATGCTACTATTTGGAAGTGAATATGCAGGTGCTCTTCTAGTTCTGGTTATGTGTTGCACCGAGAACATTGTTTGGAATTGGTGAGGTTGATGTTGTGTAAAATAGAAAAGGTCGGAAGACCTTTATTTATAGCTTTCCACAATAAAAGCTTAATTTTTGGTGGACATGGTAAGTTTCACAAAATTTTGGTGGATGGGAGGGGGTTTATGTGGTAATGGTTTTCTTGTTGAATTTGACAATTGTAGACGGTGGTAGTGGTGTATTTACCGGACTTTGAATGTGGCCATAAGATCTTATCTGGATGCATTTCTAAAAGAATATGGATGTTTATTATGTGTACTACAGCAGCAGGTGGGAGGTGATTCAGTTGTTTATGATTCCAGTTATTATTTACAGTATCAATGAGATCAGCTACTTATTGTATTGGGTAGCATTGGTCCGACTCAAGGTTATGAAACTGAGGTATACAATTTTCTTGGATAGGTGCGTCTAAACCATTTCTGATGCGATGGAAAATGTGTTGTTGTATTATAGGTATGAGGGTGGACATTTGTTTTCATTATGGGATGGAGGAGGAAGGAATGGATGTGTTTTCTTGGAAGATCGGCTGATTTTGTATATATATCTCATTGTATAATCTGGTGCAAATGGAATCATGTTGGTCGTGTATGTTCCATATTCTTTTCATGAACAAGACTTTATTGTGATGACTATTTTTTATTATGCCGAGACCCCCTTTTCCTAATGGTTTGTTTAGTTTGGTCCATCCTAATGGGTGAAGTTTTTTTTAACTGATGAATCATGGTCCCACAAAAAATTCCTACCAATCTAATCTATCTATTTGTGAACATGGGTGGGGAATAATTGTGTTTTCATAAGGTGATTTAAGGTAGGAATTAAGGAATTTTAATGAGTACTAACCTTCCTCCTTGAGTAAGATATTTGGTCATCCATCCTTGAGCCTTTCTCGCCAATCGTGTAAGTGCATGATTACTTTAAATTTTTTTTTTATAAGCAAAATCGGAAAACGTCTGAAACCTCCATTACACTCCCATTACATTTCTGTTAGGATTTTGGTCAGCACTTAGAGATTCATAAGCCAAACATAAGGTGTAGACCAAGCCATACAGGTGTGATTTTTTTTTCCCATTGGGATATATTGTGGGTGCGGTTAACAAAAATGAAGAGAATTTTCTTAAATTTAGAGATTAGAAATTCAATATCACATAACATTGCTTAGGTTCTTAGGTCTCCCTAAAAATCCCTTTGCTTAATCCTATGTATAACTCCTTCTACGTGATTCTCAATCACCAGTTGTTGATCTTTTCTCTACCAAGATTTCTTCATTGCTTCTTTGATTGTTCTTATCACTGCCTCCTCTGCAGAACCACAAGAAGAATAGATTGCCTATGCCAGAATGAGTTGTTGTGTAGAATCTCTAATGATGAAACCCCCTCCTTCATTCACTGAAGATAGATCCCAATCCCTATCAAAATTTATTTTTATTTGAGCATAGCTCGGTTGAACCCACCAAGCGTTGGTACATCAAGTTTGGTTGTCATATTTTAGTGAGCCAAAACTCATCTAAGAGTCGCTTGATTATGTACTAGAGACAACTTCGTTTAGGTTAGACTAGAAAGTCTAGGAATTTTGAGACATACAAGTATTACTTGAAGACCTGAAGAATGTGAAGAAGTAACGAACTACAACGACGACATCATCCTTCCTCTTGAGGTTAGTAACATTGACTTGAACTGTTTCATTCCTAAAGTATATTTCAAGTCGTGCTATATTGAAAAAATAACTGCAAAGCTGTGTATGGATATTTTACTCTAGTGTGAGGCATGATCACATGATCATAGTATTAGGGAATTAGACTACGAAGTATAACGCATATATTTTGAACTTCGTAGATATGACATCGACATAATCTTATGAATTTTATTATGATTATATGAATAGGTAAGGTGAAGATTTCATCATAGGAAACAATGTTTTACATTTGCTTAAAGAAAGTATATTCATGAACTTGTTTTAGAAATCGAAAGGGAAATCGCTAGGCTTATTGGTACGATTATTCATTGCAAATCTTTGGATTACCAATATGTGTGAGATGGTAAAACTGATCATAACTGTGTTATGTATCTTGGTACAACTAATCAAAAGGCCTGACTTTTTTTTTGGTATGACTAGTTTTGATTAATTAGTATAACCGATCCTAAGTAATCACCTGAGATGGTATGATCGATATTTGTAATTGGTGTGACCAATCACAGAGAGTTGTTTAATCAATCCTTGTAATTGGTGTAACCGGTCCTAGTAATTGGTGTAACTGATCCTGGTAATTGGTGTAACCGATCCTAGTGACTGATGTGACCGATCACAACAAACCATGTGTATATGGTAACCGGTCCTGGTAATTCATGTAACCAATCCTGGTAACTGATGTAACCGGTCCTGGTAATTTGTATGAAAGATCACAAGTGCTTCCATATTAGGGTATAACCGATCCTAGTGATTGGTAGAACCAATTAAACCCATGGATGTGATTTGATATTTGATCAATTACATAGTTTTCTTGGAATACAGATGAACCTGTTAGAGCACTACTCAGTCGAACTCGCAAGCGTTACTATCTCAAGCTTGTTTTCAAGTTTAGCTGCAAAAACTATAAGTCTTGATTTCTAGTATACTTATAGATAAGTCTCAGATGAGGATAGAAAGTGTAGTTGAGCATTAGCCTTCATGGTGTTCATCGATTAAAGACTAAGAACTGCTAATGGGATCTTGTGGAACTTCATCAACAAAAGGTATGTGGAGACTTGAACTCATCTATCACTCAAAACTCTGTCTATTCTATCTCCTATTTGAGACAAAAGTTGTATAGATAAATAGACTTCATTTATACACATTTGATATTTCGAGCTAAGTTTGCCTCGCTTACATATTTCTTGGTAAGCTTTTGCTTTAACCAAGTTCATCTTATACTCTTGATGAAAGTCAAAAGATGATTATATGAAAATCGCCTTGTAACATCTTACATGATTTGTGTGATGCAGTCATTTGATGTAGACTCAGAATGTTTCGTATTGATTATTTCAATAACTTGAAAATTGCTTTGATGCTAATAGTTTCAATGATTGAAATAGAGTTTAGAACAAATGGATTTAAGCATAGTATGTGTACTTGCATATATGTAATCCATGTCCGGGAACCATGGTATGCATACACGTATGCGTACTTGTTGGTTTTGAGTAAGTCCGGGAACCTGATATGCAAATTGGTACACCTACTGGCCTAAAGTTTAGGTCCGGGAAATTCTTTTGAGTTTGGATGGTATGCATACCAGTTCGCGTACTGGCGAAACCCAAACTTGGTCCGTCTACTCAGGTACGCATACCTAAGTGGATAATGTTCTAAAATCGATTTGTTCATGAACTAATACATTTATATAATATATAATAAGGAATGTAAATCTTTTGCAAACCGTGGATATAATGTTCATGACTTGGTTCGAGTGAATCAAAATCGATTTTGCTTCAATTGTGTCTTGTACATTTCTATGAGAATATAAACAATTGAACAACTCTAGAACTAGTTTCATTTGAGTCATTTGAACTAGTTATAGTTAAGATGAATAAGGTTGATATGAAAGTGTTCATATGGATAACTTCGGTTAACTATTGTTGAGCCAGTAAGGTGTACACGTTTAGGTACGGTTACTCATATCTAAATGAAGGTACATTTCATTTGTGTGTAACAAGTTAAGTTCATTGGGATTGTGAAGACTTAAAGATTAACAATCTAGGTTAACGACTTAAAGACTTCATTGGGATTGTGAATCCAGACCCCAACTATTTTATCTGTAGGTGCGTGATCTTATCTTGCATCTTCTTTCGTGATTGAGTACTATCTTCTTTATTATTAGCTCGAGATTTATTCTCCAGTAGGCAAGATAAAAAGTAATCACAAACATCTTCGTCTCATCATTTGTGATTCCAAAATATCTTGTTTCTCTACCATACAATTAAGATTATTATGAGGTGATTGATATTTTTAGGCCGTTCTTCGAGAATATAAGTCCAGTATATCAATTGGTTCTTGTTCACCTTGATTTACCAAAAGACGGAACAAAAATCATAAGTTTATCTGTGGGAGACAGATTTATCTATACAATAGACTTTTCTATGTGATACAGATTTGTTTTTATCAAGTCTTCGAATTTGGGTCGTAGCAACTCTTAGTTGTGGGTGAGATCAGTTAAGGGAATCAAGTGCATAGAGTCTTGCTGAAATTCAGAGACGTAAGGAGCGCAACTGTACCTTGATCAGTGTGAGATTGGTTAGGGCCCAACTACATTCCAGTCCGAAGTTAACTTGGAGTAGGCTAGCGTCTGTAGTGGCTTAATACAGTGTGGTGTTCAAATCTGGACTAGGTCCCGGGGTTTTTCTGCATTTGCGATTTCCTCGTTAAAAAAATTTCTAGTGTCTGTGTTATTTCTTTTCCGTATTATATTTTGTTATAAAATAGAAATATCACAGGCTGTGCATAAATCCAACCTTTGGTTGTTGATAATATTGATTGACACTTGAACATTGGTCTTTGGTACCGTTCAAGTTGTTTCACATAATAATCAGGCTCATGGATTTCTATCTGTTTGATTTGCTGATTAGATTGTGAAACAGAGATACAACTCTTGGATATATTTCCATTGATTGAGTCTGACTTCCTAGTTAATTCTCTTGGAATTATATTGGAGTTTGTCCATACAGATTGCTAAGAGAAATATTGGTTGTGGTTGTTAGACCCCCGCTTTTTTTAATTGGTAAGGAAAACACGTTTAAGACCTCATAATTCTGTGTTTGTAGCGACCTGACTTTATGGACATAGGAACTATCTATATAGATGTACCACCAGTCTTCGATGCCTCAAATTACTCATGGTGGAAAATTATTATGCGTGCCTTTCTTCAAGCGCGTGATTTTCAAACATGGGTTTATGTTGTTAATGGCTATTATCCTCCAATGGTTACAGTAGACTATGTATCTGTTGCTAAGGATATTGGTAGATATGAACCTAACGATATTCTCGCTGCAAAGAAAAATTCTAACGGTTTAAATGCTATCATACTTGCTAATATATCGAGTATTTTTTCTGTTTCAATATGTGGAAGGTACGTGAAAGGATGGAAAAAAAGATTCTATGAATATTTTATTAGGGTCTTGAGAGAGTTTTGGAGGCTTGGACAACTTAGCTTACGCGTAGAAGAAAAAGGAAAGGCAGAAAAGTTTGTGACTTGCAGAGAAGAAAACTGGGAAGATAATTGAAATCTTTCTCGAAATATCGTCACTTGTGGTGTATATAAGGGATGGTAAGAGCCCCAGAATAAGGAGTTGAGAGTTAGGAGTGGAGAAGAGGCTGAGGCAGATAATCACGCTGCAGGTGGAGTTGCTGCAGCAGCAGGTGAAGAGAAGTAGAAGAGTTGCAGAAGACAGAAGAGAGATTTCGCTCTCAAGAACACGAAGAACATACACCTATACACAGTCGTTTATCCCACTACACAAAAGATTTATCGTTCTCTGTAACAGTGACTTTGTAACACTTATATCCGTTGCAATTTCACTGCTTTATTATTTTTCACCTCTTGTAAACACTTTTTGAGCTATGAATATCAATTTTGAGCTTGTTTCCAACGTGAGGAGCTAAACTCCAATTTTGGTATGACTGAGGAAGCCTAATATCATACGTGGGTAATTATATTTGATTATTGTATGACATTTAAACTAATTAGAATTGAATTATGATTTTGATTAATTAGTTTTCATCTCATTTTATGGGTCATGCTTGCTTATATGTTTTGATGTACCATGCTTAGGACTTACAACTAATATTTGGAGAATCTTCCTTGGCAAAAATAAGAGTCCATGTCTTTATTTATTGAGCTATTATTGTTAAAAGAATTAATTTTTGAACCTTATGTTAGAGTTTGGTGGAATCCTGAGCCCCAATCCCTCTTGATCTTGTGACATCTTTTGTATATATTTTTGTTTATTAAGTTTTAAAATCAACCTCAACGAGTCCGAGTTGAACTAACTTTACTACACTTTCTACAACAAATTAAAATCATATCACATACTCGTATGCGTACTGGCGTAAAGTTCATGTCCGGAAATTCAACTAAGTTTGGAAGGTATGCGTACCCGTTCACATACTGGTGAACCCAAACTTAGTCCGGCCACTTAGGTATGCGTACCCGTTTGCATACTTGAGTAGGTTATGTTCTAAAATCGGTTTGTTAACTAAACATGTATATATTAAGGAATGAAATCTTTTGCAAACCGTGGCTATAATGTTCATGAATTGATTTGACTGAATCAAAATCGATTTTTATTCAATTGTGTTTTGTATACTTCTATGAGAATATAAACAATTGAACAACTCTCGAACTAGTTTCATTTGAGTCATTTGAACTAGTTATGGTTAAGATGAATAAGGTTGATATGAAAGTGTTCATAAGGCTAACATAGGTTAACTATATATTATTGAGCCAACAAGGTTTACACGTTACTCATATCTAAATGAAGTCACTTTTCATTTGTGTGTAATAAACTAAGTTCGATCTAACAGTTGAAAGATATTATCTTGAGTCTAATAAGGTTTTCATCTAACTGTGAAGATTGAATACTTTGTAACCAAGGTAACATTGATTGCAAACCCTGATTTGTAGACTATATAAGGAAAAAATATATCAATTGGGAAACCTAATCCCCACACCTCATGTGTTATACTAGTTGCAACTAGAGTCGATTCTCCTTTAACCTTAGGTTTTTCCAAAACCCTGTCGGTTAATGACTTAAAGACTTCATTGGGATTGTGAAGCCAAACCTAAATATTTCTCTGTAGTTGCATGTTTTGATCTTTTCGTTTTTTATCGTATTGAGTACTATCTTCTCTAAAATTTTCTCGAGATTTAATCTCCGAT
Source organism: Papaver bracteatum (assembly GCA_023529315.1). Lineage (NCBI taxonomy): Eukaryota > Viridiplantae > Streptophyta > Magnoliopsida > Ranunculales > Papaveraceae > Papaver > Papaver bracteatum. Next base: position 980,891 of record JAJJWX010002982.1, read on the forward strand.
AGGCAAGATAAAAAGTAGTCACAAATATTTTATTCTCATCGTTTGTGATTCCACAATATCTTGTTTCGCTACCATACAATTAAGATTATTGTGAGTTGATTGATATTACTAGGCTGTTGTTCGGGAATATAAGTCTAGTGTATCAATTGGTTCTTGTTCACCTTGATTTATCAAAATACATACCAAAATTCTTAGGTATTTATATGGGAGACATATTTATCTATTCAATAGACTTTTCTATGTGAGACAGATTGGTTTATCAAGTCTTCGACTTTGGGTCATATCAACTCTTAGTTGTAGGTGAGATCAGCTAAGGGAATCAAGTGCGCAGAGTCCTGCTGGGATTCAGAGGCGTAAGGAATGCGACTGTACCTTGATTAGTGTGAGATTGGTTAGGGCTCAACAAAATTATATTTCGAAGTTAACTTGGAGTAGGCTAGTGTCTGTAGCAGATTAATACAGCATGGTGTTCAAATATGGTCTAGGTCCCGGTGTTTTTCTGCATTTGCGGTTTCCTCGTTAACAAAAATTCTGGTGTATGTGTTATTTCTTTTCCACATTATATTTGTTTATATAATTGAAATATCGCAGGTTGTGTGTAAGTTCAATCATTTTGTGAATCTGACCTTTGGTTTGTTGATTAAATTAATTGACACTTGGATATCGGTTTTTGATACCGTCCAAGTTATTTCTTATATTCAGTTGGCCTTTCAAATTCCTATTTGTTTGATTGCAGGTTGAATTGAGAAATTGAGATATAACTCTTGGATATACTTTTCTTAAGATTAAGTCTGACTGTCTAGTTGATTATCTTGAAAGTATATTGGAGTTAGTCCTTACAGATTTCTAAGAGAAATATTGGGTGTGGTTGTACCCTCGCTTTTTCAATTAGTATCAGAGCAGGAAAACACATTTAAGACCTTGTACGTCTGTGTTTGTAGCAATTTGACTTTATGGACAGAAGTGTTATCTCTATAAACGTACCACCAGTCTTCGATGGATCAAATTACTCATGGTGGAAAATTGCTATGCGTGCTTTTCTTTAAGTTAGTGATTTTATAACATGGGTACATGTTGCTAATGGCTATGATCCTCCGGTTGTTGCAGAAGGCGATGTAACTGTTCCAAAGGATATTGGTAGATATGAACCTGACGAGATTCTTGCTACGAAGCAAAATTTTGATTGGTTAAATGCTATCATACATGCCATTACTCTAGATCTTTAGCACCTACGTGCACTAAGTTTAAAGAAGCCTAGAATATCTTAGAAACTGTATTTGAAGGAAATTCCTCTTAGAAAGAATCTTGGCTTCAAAATCGATGTTTTGATTGGGAAAACCTTCGTATGAATGATGCAGATTCATTTGATGAGTTTAATCACAAAGTGTCTAAAATTGTTAATGTATCATTTGTGTTGGGTAAGACTAATCCTGAAAAGGACATTGTGATGAAAATTCTCAGATCGTCTCCTGCCAAATACGATTCTAAAAAACATGCCATCGTTGAAGGAAATAACCTTAATACTTTATCCAGAAATACTCAGGCTGGGAGTTAAAGATCTTTGACCATGAACATGCATCCAAATCTGAAAGGGATATTGCTTTAAAAGAACAAAAGAAAACAAAATTACTTGACAAAAGTAAATGTGTTGGCAACTTTGTGGATAATTCTTATGAGACTGATTCATCAAATGATGATCTTGATAACTCAGTTTCTCTTATCACAAGACATTTTAGAGATCTTCTTTTGAAGAGAAGTAAACGGTTCGTCAGAGATTAGCCTAGATCATCAGTTAAATTTCATGACCGTGTTCCTCCTAAAAACAGAGATACAGTCGATACTGATGATGGTATGCCTTAGTGCTTCAAGTGTAAAGGTTTTGGTCATTTTTCCAACGAGTGTCCAAATCATAGAAAATACACTGGGAACAAATGTCTAGCTGCAACTCTTGATGAAATGTCTAATCATTATGATTCAAATGAAGATAAAAAATCAAGTGTTACGCTCCTTACTTAAAATATTGATTTTGATAATTGTAGAAGTACTCACATCAATCTTGATATGTTTCCTAAACTTCTTCAACTATTTTGGAGGATAAAATGTATTTTTCTCTATCTACTGGAAATCATATTTCTAATGTTTCAGGTACCACAATTTGTCTAACAGCGTGCTCCTCTATGGTGTCTGAACTATCCTCCACTTTGACATGTTTTTACTATACTATTAAGGGTCATAGACTCTCTACTTGTTTCAAGTACAAGCATAAAGTAAGATATGTCAACAAACTTCAACGGAGAGCAAATCGATTAAACAAGCTCAAACTTGTTCAGAAATCGTCTGAGGTATGTAAACTCAACTCTTCTCCAACAAAGTTAATTTCTAAAGAAAAAATGGGTTATTTATCTTGACACACACATTTTATATTTTGGCAGCCCAAGATATATTTTGATCAACTTTTTATTTTTATTTTTTTTTGAGAATAAAGCTTTTTATAATAAAATAAACCGGTTAAGTGACTAGGAGTAGCTCATTAAAGATATCTAATAAGGGATATGCCTTCGATGTGAGTCTGGATCACCAGCTTCATAAGAAATACATAAGAAATAAAATAGAATATTTGGAACAAAACAGGACACGAATTTGTTTCTTCGTTAAAAGCCTTGCCAAGGAAAATCCATTGTAGTAAATCCTTGACAAAGGAAAATAGTGCAATGTGAAACATCCATGAAGCTATAGTAATTGCAAAACTACAAAAAAAGATAAAATTATATTTATTTTAAAAGTTAATATGTATTAAATGCACCCATATTGGTTAGACGCCAAATTCAAAGAATTATTCCATATCCGGCAGGTGAAGTATCTATCCAAGAAGCTTCAAAATTGATCTTGTACATAATTAAAGCGTCAAAATTGATCTTGTACTGATTTTTAATCCTCAAAACTCAGTTATGAAAGATACTAAATTTTATACGTCGCCACTTTATGATGCCCTGGATCAGAACAAGATCAAAGATGAATCCAATTGTCATACAGCTTAAAACCAAATCTTCTAAGGAACCAAAAATATGGCTTTTGAAAATTTCCTTTTGTCTGAGATGGCAATGTCATAGGTGAATAACAGTCCTCAACAGAAATTTCTTGGTGTCCAAATTACCTTGGTCTATAAGTAGTGAAGTTTGTTCTTTTAAAAAACTTATCCCGAACCATGCAAACTTCATCTTTGTTGTTTCCGGTGTAGCCGACTAGTAGTATTCTCGTAATACTATCTTGGAGAGGAGAGTAACCTAATAATTAGGCGAAATCTCTTACGTCAACTAGTTTAAGAACTTTTTTGGAATCAAGAAGCGTCCACTAGTATCATTGGTAGGAAAATATAATTGAATTGTTATTTTAGTTTCGGTTATTGATTTGATTGGCTAACGGTAGTTATCTCTTGATTTGCACCTAGTTTGATTATTCTTGAGAGTATTCTCTTCTGACATATGGTCACTCAAACTAGATCAATAGTACCACATTGAATTGTGATCATCCACTGTTAGCAGACTTCGTTCTGTACGTGATCGATCATAAGTCAGGAATCAAGTTTGTTATTATGCAGGTATAGAAGACTATTGAAGATAGAAGACAAGAAGATTTTTCTTATTGGTTTTGTATCTTCGTAATTGGCTTCCAATATATCAACTTAATTTTTATATCTATCAACTTAATTTTTACATCTGTATCTGAAAATTTGACTCTTAACACACAATCTATCCATGACCAAAAACTATCTTGTGATCCCCAAACACTACTCAGTGATGTAATAAATGCATTATGATCCGAAAATCGTATCGCGACCTGGAATTTCCCAATAAGTGATCCCATATTTTCTTATGGAATCATAATATGTCCCATAATTTATAATCCACATTATTAATCTTTACTCCTAAATTTATCATTGGACCCAAAATCTTTCATGTGAGCACTAATTTCCTTATTGACCTAAAATTTCCTCCCTCACCACATATAATCCAAATTTCATGGTAGTTTATATGGATACCAGATAACTTGGAGTGTTCCAAAAATCATATAGGACAAGTTGAAAAATATTTTGTCCGAATTTGGTACACTTCCAAGTCTAATAATTTTATTTAGTCTTCTAATAGTATTGTTGCAAACAAAACAACCATAAAGAGTAATTAATTATTTTTACTCCTTTATAATTATCATACTATTTAAACATCTATCTTAGGGTTTATTATCAAACTTCTTGGTTTCTTATTGCCTCTTCTCCCTTTGTTTATGTTGTCTCACAAACAACCTCTGATCATGTAAGTGATTTTTTATTTTATTTTTTAAGCATGAGAAGCAAAAATAATAGGCCTAGATAGCTATTACACGTGGGTATTTTGTACCCACATAATCATCTAATAGAATTTGGTTTAGAAAATATGGGATTGCCTGGTCGCATATTGTTGTTGATAAGTTTTTTGCTTGGCTTCCGTCTACTGCAATGTTTTCTAGGCCATTTACTACTTGATTCCCTTCTATATAATTGTGTTGTATAGCACACAGAGGAATTTGTCGCATTCTTTGTTTTATGTAGGTAATCATTTATGCAATAAACCACGTATCTTCAGCCTTCGTTTTTATGAAGCGCATAAGAGTTTTTGAATCCGTCTGAATTTTTTCCATTTTCTCTCCATTGTTGTCCTTGATGCCAGCAGGGTTTCCCATGTTTCGGATATTAGCGTCATAGTTATTCCTAGGGGCTGCGCGAGAGACATCATAGTTTGAGCACTCGAATCCCTGCAAATAAAACCTTCTCCCGCAATTCCTGGGTGTCCTCCAACAGCCCCATCCGTATTGATATTTATCCAATCCGGTTCCGGTCTGGTCCAACCTGATAATATTTTTGATATTGCTCTGATATTTGTTGGGGTGGACGTGGCAGGAGGTAAAACCGGGGGCATAACATTTTTTTCCCCATTTGAATTCTTGTTGTTGCTTCAAGATCTATGCTAAGATGTTTTCCTGAGTTGTATGGTGTTGTTTTAAAACTAATTCATTTCTAGACGTCCAGAGGTTCCAGAAAACAAAACAGAAAGCAGATACCGACGGAGTGTGCATGACTAACGTCTTTCTGAATTTCAGAAATGGTTGTTTGATTGCTTATAGTGATATGAGAGTTAATGTTGGTTTGGTTTTTCAATTGAAGAGATAACAGGTTGTTCCATGTAGTTGTTTCTATTGGGAGTGAATAAGCATGTGCACCGATGTTTCTGGTTCGGCATTGCACCAGGAACATTGGTGAGGTTAATGCGATGTAAAATAGAAAAGGTCGGAAGACCTTCATTTATAGATTTCCATAAGAAAAGATGAATTTTTGGTGGATATGGTAAGTTCCACATAAATTTGGTGGGTGGGAGGGGGTTTATGTGGTAATGGTTGTCTTGTTGTATTATACAATTGTAGCCGGTGGTAGTGGTGAATTTTACGGAATTTGAGTGTGTCCATAAGATCTTATCCGGAGGCATGTCTAAAGGAATATGGATGTTTATTATGTGTTGTACAACAACAGGTGGGAGGTGACTCGGCTGTTCATGGTTCCAGTTATTAGTGAGAGGATCAATGAGATCATTTACTGATTGGATTAAGTAACATTGGGACGGTTCAAGGTTATGAAATTGAGGTATCCAATTTGCTTGGGTAGGTGTGTCTAAACCGTTTATGATGCGATGAAAGGTGTGTTGTTGCAGCGTATGTATGAAGGAGGCTATTTGTTTCCATTGTGGGATGGAGGAGGAAGGAATGAGTGTGTTATCCTGGAAGATCGATTGATTTTGTAGATATTTCTCATTGTATAATTTGGTGCAAATGAAATTAGGTTGGTCGTGTATGTTCTGATTCTTTTTTCATGAGCAATGCTTTATTGTGATAACTATTTTTTCTTATGCCGAGACCCCCTATTCCTATTGGTTTGTTTAGTTTGATTCATCCTAATGGGTGGAGTTTTTTAATTGATGAATCATGGCCCCAGAAAAATTCCTAGCGATCCGATCTATTTGTTTGTGAACATGGGTGGGGAATAATTGTGTTTGCATAAGGTAGTTTGAGGGAGGAATTAAGGAAGTTTTAATGAGTACTAACCTTCCTACTTGGATAAGGCGTCTGGTCATCCATCCTCGATCCTTTCTCGCCAATCATGTAAGTGATGTATCTTACCTCTTCGTATATTTTTTAATTTTTTTTTTACGATTAATAAAAAAGTGTTTTTCTATTCCTTTTTTTTTTCTCAATCGATTCTTCTATCTCCGAGCCAGGATAATATTAAACCAATGATTCACTTTTTGTTATAATACTTGTCTATGGTTACTGGCATATCTTTAGGTTATTACAACCGATATGGCGATATCTAAGGAACAGAGGGAGAGGGCGCAAATGGGGTCACTTACACCCACTCTGGGTTACACGGACGCTCCATTTCTTGATCCGTGTCCGCGTCCGACTCGCGGTGGACATGGGACGCTGACACGACGCGTGTCCGACGCACCAATTTGTGCGTCCTGCGCGCGTCTGGTTTGGACGCACCGATGACGCGTGTCCGACGCATTTTTTATTTATTTTCATTTACCTAACAAAGAAATACAAACATTTAGATCAATAATTTAGGTTTTTATTAGGTTTTTGTAATTGGAAATGACATCACGTATACCGATCATTTTTCCTCACAAACTCTCCACTCTCTCTCTAAGCGGAAAAACTAAAAAAAAACTCGTTTTAGAGAGAAATATTCACCCCAACACTCTTCGAGACATGTGTAGATGGATTAAATCTACGCCTGAGACTTGATTTCACCAAAATGTTGATGAAATTATGATTGATTGAACTCCAAATATCGATTCATATTCTCAAGAAATTGCTTAGTATGATTGATTGAAATTATGAACCCCGAAACCAAAAACTCGTTTTAGAGAGAAAACCAAAGAAAAAAACTATGGTAATGATCACTTCAAGTATGTGAAGGTGAATTTTTCAAAGCCGTTGAGCAAAAATATTCACCCCAACACTCTTCGAGACATGTGTAGATGGATTAAATCTACGCCGTAGACTTGATTTCACCAAAAATGTTGATGAAATTATGATTGATTGAACTCCAAATACTGATTCATATTCTCAAGAAATTGCTGGTATGATTGATATTGAATGGTGGGGGTACCTGCAAAAAACACTCCGATGCTAAAGTCAGAGAGAGTTTCTTCACAGGTAAATTGTAGGATTAGAAAATCTATACCTTTTGAGTTAGGATTTAGCCTCTATTTATAGGCAGAAAGTAGGTCTAGCTTTAGGGTTTCCATAGTTATCTTAATAACAACCCTTTACCTGTACAAATCCAAGAAAACAATCAGATTCATTAATAAAGTTTGTTATCTCTCATACTTCTGATTTATCTTAATTATTATCTTGAATAATAATTATCCTCTCTCTTAGGAACTATAATTATCTTAAATAATTATAATATCCTAACTAATTCCACCCTCTTTCTATTAGGGTTTTTGCACTTATCTTAATTATTATCTTAAATAATAATTAAAACTAAAGATAATTACCCACTTTCGGTTAGGGTTTCTATAATTATCTATAACTACTCAAGATAATTATCCCATGGTAGCATTTATCCTCTTTTTGTTAGGATTTAATATAACCATAATTATCTTAAATAATTTAAAAGTCAATATTCAAAATATCCTATTCCTCATGACCCTTATCCAAATTTAAACCCCTTTCCTGCAGAGAGGATAATTTGGGTTGGTGGACCGATCCATGGGTTCTAAGATTTAACCCATGGGTCTTTGAGCTTCCACAATAAGCAAAAATGGTTCCCATAATAAACCAAAGGGGCTTCAATAATAAGACAACCGGGCTTCCAAAATAAGCCAACCATGTTTCCATAATAAACAAAATGGGCTTCAATAGTAAGCCAACTGGGCTTCCAAAATAAGCCAGCCATGTTTCCATAATAAACAAAATGGGCTTCAATAATAAGCCAACTGGGTTTCAAAAATAAGCCAGATTGGGCTTCCATACTAAGCCAAATGGGTTTCTATAATAAACCGAATTGGGCTTCCATATTAAGTCTAGTGGGTTTCCACGATAACCCATATTGAACTTCCATATTAAGCAAAGTGGGTTTCCTTAATAAACTTGATTGAGCTTACATGTTAAGCAAAACAATTTCTTTAATAAACCGGACCGAGCTTCTAAAATAAGCCAAAAGGGTTTCTTCAATAAACTATTAGGTTTTTGTAATTGGAAATGACATCACGTATACGGATTATTTTTCCTCACAAACTCTCCACTCTCTCTCTAAGCGGAAAAACTAAAAAAAAGAAAAAAACTATGATAATGATCACTTCAAATATGTGAAGGTGAATTTTTCGAAACCATCCATGATTACTTTAACTTTTGATTCCCTATGGGATTAAACTTCCGTATGATTATGAACCATTGGTAAATATCGAAATAAATTTTTTTTTTGACCCCATTGGATACATGTCCCGACTCTGTGTCTGAATGTCCCTAAAGGTATTAGCAAAGGAACTAATTAATTTACCATACTATAAAAATTGATTCGAGATAAATCCACCGTTGAATTAATTTTATTTTTCTTATCGACCTTGCACAATTATTTAGAGTGATTGTGACGGCATTTGTTAGTGAAGCATGGTAACTTTGAAAATCTAAAGTGTGTGAACGGGATTAACACATGGAATCATTTGCATGTCACTCTTAAATAAATGATACAGCCGCTGTAAAAATAAAAATATATAAATCTGGGTCAAAGTTCGTATCTTTTATCACAATACAAATATATTAGTGACTGTAACACTCAATGTACTGTACCGTCACGTCGTATTGCCTTGATTTTCTGACATATGATATTTTGCACCTCTTATTGACTATAAAGAAATAAAAAATCTATTCAATGCAATGAGACAACTGGAAGATCGTAACCCAAGCCCAAGGTCCCAAACAACTAACCACCTCAGGTGGAAGTTTGATTTTTTTTTAATGCAAATAGCTTGGGGAAGTTGCCAAACTTGCCGGGCATAAACCATGGAGATTTTCTCAGGCAATGGAGTTTTGGCCATGGTTTGGTGGAAACAATGAAAGTGCAAGGTCTTGTATCTATTATCCATTCATCAAAAAATAATAGCATTGTAAATGAATGAAATATTTCTGGGTCTATCTATTTATCCATTCATCAACACTAAAAGTACTCTCTCCTCTTTCCTCTCTCTTCTACCTGATTTCTCTCCCTGCCGGCCTTTTCTAGCCGTTCTCTTTGTCCTCGTTCCCTCAACGGATCTCTCAACGGTCTTATTTCACCGGTTTGTTCGCCGGAATTTCTTCAAATGATAAAAAATCTCATCATCTGATCTCTTATGGCGACCTCAAATCACTCACATCAATGCTGTTGTAACTGCATCAATCACAGAATCCTCAAAGCTCTCTCAGGAAACAAAATCGAGATCATCACATACCTCACATATAACTTACAAGTCTTTCAAAACACTCTCTCAGGACCTAGATTCATAGAGAATCAAATCACAAATTACACAAGTATGGAAGCTGATCAAATCACAGAATCCTCCATGAGTCTCATTCAATTTCAACAGTTAATTAGAGATCAAATAACAGAGGATGAAAATCTGGAAGTTGAACCCCCCCTTTTTCTCAAAGTCCTACAAACAACAAGAGCAATTGGAATCAATCCTCCTTCATGTCTGCAATATTCACATTGTATCAAATCCAAATGCATATCTACCTGTAACTGATCTAGTTCAATTCAAAGATTTCATACACAATATAATCATCCCTTGGAAGGAATTTCAAAACAGCAAAATTTACAACTTCTCGTCTGTCTATTTCCACAATTCCTCTTGGCAATGGACTAGCTACAATCTCTCACTGCTTCTATATCTACGATTTCTACTAAGAATCCATCTACTAAAGATTGAATGGGGGAGTCACCTGGATACGCCTTCTTATAACTATGGAATCACTCACAGGGAGGAGCTTTCATTAGAGGCTTCATTCTACCGGAAAATCGATATCAGTGTAAATCCAACATCTTCTGGATTGTCTCCTCTACTAAATAAAGATCAGACTCCAACTGGGAATCAAAGGAGGTTTAACTCCTATGGAGCTAACAAAACTAAGAGTTTATAAACTCACCCTATTTCTCTACTTTCTACTTCTAATTTCTCTGAAATTCTCTTAATGGTCAACAACATTTACATTAAGTTATATCAATTCATGAACAATCATAATACCACAACCAATTTTAACAATTTTTCAGCAACACCACATCAAAAAGTATCCACATTCTCATAAAAGCAACAATAAAAGAATCTTCAATCTCAAACCCAAAATAAACACAAGTAAAAGTACCCAAAATGAAATTTAACTAAACCCTCCCTGTAAAACCTAACGTCTCTCCCCACTCTGTTGATCAATTTCACCTCATGAAGTCTAGTGAGCCTCCTGCTCAGCGTTCTGACCAAAGAAAGACAAATCTCTATGAAACTCACGTTTCATCTCTTCCGCTGAGTCTAACTCTGGGTTCCTTGGCTTACACTACGTGTCTGGATGTGATTCAAACGACGAGTTGGTTGGAAATTATGCACCTTCAATGGATGGCATCCAAACTCCTCCTGCTCCACATCTCCAGAACCAATATTGTCAGCATCAGCATCCTTTGGAATCACCAGAATCTCGGAACCGGCAGCTGGTTGGGAAGAGGACGAACCATGACTAGAAAATACTGCTCGACCAATTCTACCAGTAGCAGGACAAAGTGCATCCAAGACGGGAAAGTGCATTGGCTCTTCTTTTCCCCATTGTATCACTTCCAATTACCGAACCATGTATTTGGCAGCACTAGGCAAGGTGATAGATTGAAATCCAAACCGACTCACTCCTGATACGAGAAAACATTCTTCAACAACTGCAACTCCTTCACGGACTTCGAGAAGTCCGAACCTTGGATGATAGGCGTACAAAACCCAGTCATCATCATCAGAACCAAGCCGCTGGTTTTTTTTTCACTTGACCCTTTGTCTCAGAGAAAGCAAGATTTTCACTATGATGACTAGCACCAGGCATTCTGCAACCTCCTTCCTCTATACCCAAGTCAGGTCTAATAAAAGGATTTCATGTATTTTGAGTTACAGTTACAGGCTTAGGCAATTTAAAGACTTGAACCAATCTTTCTACTGGTGAATCAAGCAGCAATTCGTGCACATCTCCGGGAGGGCAACAATGCAACAATCTCTCGGTCTTAATTTTTACATCAATATTATGTTGCATATCCTTCAAGTACCAATCAAAACTTTTCTCACAGTCAGGAGATTCACAACCTTGAGGGAACGCCTCTCCGTACGGAAGACGAAGCACACTATGCTCATAAGGATACCTGTGAATGCATGGCTCTTTTTCCACCTCACTCATATTTCGTTTGCCTTTCCGATCATTGTCACTGTGCTCCCCAGCCATGAAGATTCTATTCTCAGAAATGTCTCTGATGGAAAACTTGCTAAGGATTATGAATTGGTTTTTCTCCCAGAAAGAGAAACCAACCTTTTAAAGGCCTCCTGTTCAATGGCCTCGTCGATTTAGCCAATAAATTGCGACGGTTCCCGATACCATCAATTGCTCTCTCAATCTTTCTTTTCATATTCTAGCCCCATTGTTTCAATTCTCCCGCCCTTTGATTATGATTTCTTTTGCAGCAGAATAACTATCTTCACATGCTTAATCAATCTCACTCTGTTTCAGTTGGTCTTGACAGGTGGAACTGCTTATTCCAGGTGGCATTCATGCAGATTTTTTCAGATATCCACTCATCCCCTGACTCAGACGCTGAATGGAATTATTTAAATTCAAAAGGTCTCTAACTCAAAGGAGGTATGGGCCGAACTTCCTTCTTTTGGCTCGCTCTCAGGGAAATGGCCCATCAAGAGTTTTGTGCAAACTCGACTCTCAGACTCATGGACCAGAATCAACAATCCTCTCTCCAAGTACAAAGGTATTGTCATTATCATTCTGCACTATGACATCACGAGCCGCTGCCTACCCATGAATGAATTTCAAATTAAAGTAAATCACATCTCCAACAAGCTCTGGAATCACATCAACTACTCATGGAATAAGGATAATACTTCCAAGCACTCTGCAGTCAATACGATTCAAATTGCTATCAGATATGTCCAAAATAACTACAAGCATCACCATTACAACATTTTATATTGATTCTCAATAATATACTATGATCCACTTTATATAAGACCTGCCTCAAAATATCCCTCTGTGTCCTATTTTTGGCAGTTTTTCACTTCAATTGCTTGGAACTGTCAAGGACTAGGGAAAAATCATACCAAGAATTACCTAAATGACATGCTAAAAAAATTCAATCCAGATATTTGTTTCATCTCTGAAACAAAGAAAAAACATGGAAAAATCATAAAGACTATGCAACAGTTTAATATTCAGAATTATTGGCATGTCAATCCTGGAAGGGCTAGTGGTACTGCTGGAGGCCTAGTAATGATATGAAAAAAAAACATCAATGTTCAGATTCTGGACTCCTCCATTAACCATATCAATGCTATAATCAAGCCTACTAGTGGCCCCCCGTGGCTTTTTACTGGTTATTATGGAAATCCTTTTGACACTAAGAGAAAATTTTCTTCTTGGAAAACTCTGGAGTACACTATTGACAAACATTCCCTCCCTTTGGCTGGTCATTGGATATTTCAATTTCATCCTGCATGAAAATGAAAAGTACAGTACCCAACCACTTGATAGTGTTGAAGCCAATCTCTTTAGTACCAAAATCATTGACTTGGATTTAATTGATCTAAGTAGTACTGGTTGCCCCTTTACTTGGTCTAACAAGAGAAGTGGTCATGCTCTTACTAAGCAGAGATTGGATAGAGGACTAGCCACTGAATCTTGGCTCCTCCTTTACCCAAACTCTACTATTACTAACCTCCTAGCTATTGGTTCTGATCACCATACTATTCTTCTCAATACTAATGCCACTTGGTGCACTGGGAAAATACCTTTCAAGTTCTTTGGTCCTGGTTGGATCATAAGAAGTGTAAGGATATTATTGTTGAATGCTAGAAAAGAAATGTCTCTGGCTCAAGGGCTTTCCTCATAGCCAGAAAGATCAAAGATATTAAGATGAAACTAAAAGTATGGAATAAAGAGGTGTATGGCAACATCAAAACTAATATTGAAGAAAGAAAACAACATCTGAATTGGTTACAAAGTAACTAATTCAAACATGATAGAAGTCAAGCTCTAAAAATTGCTATGCAAGTTCTCAGAGATTGGCAAGATATTGAAAAAAAGTTCTGGAAAACCAAAAGCAGAGATCAGTTCATCAAGCTGGGAGATAAGAATACAAATTACTTTCACAGAGCTACAAAATGTAAAATAAGAAGGAACAAGATAGACTCTATACAAGATGGTGTTGGAAACATGACTGAAGATCACCAAGAAATAAAACAATGCTTCACCAATAATTTTGCCAAGATGGCTACTGCTGAAACTCCTGCTATGTATCATGAAATTATCAATCTCATTCCTATCTCTATATCTGAAGCTGACAATAACAATCTCAACAGAATCCCTAACCAACAAGAAATCAAGGCAATCCTCTTTAGTATGGCAAAAGATAAATCCCCAGGTCCAGATGGATTCCCACCAATTTTTTTTCAAGCTAACTGGGATATTGTGGGAGAAGATTTGGTCAAAATGGTTCAGCATTTTTTCTTGTCTGGGTACCTCCTCAAAGAAATGAACCCCACTTTCATATCCTTAATACCCAAAATTGATAACTCTTCTTGTCCTAGTGATTTCAGACCCATTAGCCTCTGTAACACCACCTACAAAATCATATCCAAACTCCTAGCCCAAAGAATGAAAACATACCTAAACAAAATTATATCCCCTTACCAATCTGCATTCATTCCTAGAAGACAAATTGCTGACAACATAACTATTTCTCATGAAATTATTCATTCAATGAGAACCAGAAGAGGGGTCAAAGGTAATAAAGGAAGCATGGGGGATAAAGGTTGATATGGCTAAAGCCTTTGATAGAGATGATTGGAAATTCCTGCATATCATCATGACAAAAATTGGTTTCAACTCAGCCTGGTGCAACAAGATTATGCAATGCATCTCCACCACTTCTGCAGCTATCCTAATAAATGGTTCTCCTGATAATTTCTTCAATCCTTCTAGAGGTCTGAGACAAGGGGATCCTCTATCCCCGTACCTTTTACTATTTTGTATGAAGGCTCTCTCTAAAACCTTATCTCACTCAGAAGATTTGGGAATTATTATTGGAATCAAAATCTGCAAGAATGCTCCACCAATAAGCCATCTTCTTTTTGTTGATGATTGCATGGTTTTTTGTAAAGCTAATTCTGCTGAAGCTCAAAATCTCAAAGACATCCTCAACATTTTTGGAGATACTTCAGGTCAACTCATCAAATTTAATAAATCTGGTATTTTCTTTAGCAAGGACACTGACCCAACTCTTATGCCTGCCATCTGCACCCTGCTTGGAGTTCAACTTCTTCCCTTACATGACAAGTATTTAGGGTCCCCCCTATTCACACATAGAAGAAAGATTCTTTCATTCAGACCTGGAGTAGATAAAATGAAGGTGAGGCTATCAAGTTGGAAAAATTCTCCTTTAAATCCAGCAGGAAGAGAAGGCTTAATCAAAGCTGTCACTTCAACAACTAGTATATACCAAATGAATTGTTTCATAATACCAAAGCAAACTTGTAAAGATATGAATAATCTTCAAAGGGATTTCTTCTAGGGAAAGAACCTGGAAATCTCCACTAGTTACTATCCTAAAGCTTGGACAGCCCTTTGCAAACCCAAGGTGTTGGGAGGTTTAGGTTTCATGAACATGGAACTCTTCAATAGCTCCATGATAACAAAAATAGGATGGAGATATAACATGATAAAGATTCTCTTTGGTTCAAAATGATGGATGCTAAATACTTACTTGGGAGAAATGTTCTGAATATGAACACCAAAGCTAAAGATGGAGATTCTTGGATCTGGAAAGGGGTACTTGAAGGTATTCAGAACATTCAGCAACATTGTTCTTGGAGAATAGGAAATGGAAACAAAATAAGAATATGGGAGGATATATGGATGCCAAACCCTTCTGGAAAGCTCACCAAACCTGCTCACTGCCCCAATAATATTCAGTTACTAGCTCATTTAATGGAAGATCATAAGGTTTGGAATCTCCAGCTTATCCAACAAATCTTTAGTCCTGAGACTGCTCAAGCCATCACTGATCTGGTCATTCACCCAAGGGAGGAAGACAACATGCAATGGAATCTCAACAACACATTCAAATTCTTTGTCAAAGCCTTGTACCAAAATTGAGAACCTTTATAGTAATGACCAAGCAACAAGAGATTGAGAAGCTATATGGAAACTAGAAGTTTCTCCTGCCATCATAATCTTTTTATGAAAATGTGCTCATGAAATCCTCCCAACTAATGCTAAAATTGCAAGCATTATTCATTATATAAATCCTATTTGCAAAATTTGCAACAGTGGGGAGGAAACAATGACACATTTGTTTCTCAACTGCCCACCTGATAATGAAGTCTGGCAGGCCTTATTAGGTGAAAGACATGGTCTGTTTGATCATCAAACTTCTTTCATGGAATGGTTCAATACCTGGTTTCATCACACAAGCAACAAGGACAGTATCAACAATTATGCTACTATTTTCTGGTTTATTTGGAAGGCTAGATGTGATCTAGTCTTTCAAAATATCACACCAAACTCTAAGAACACCTCTATTAGCATCAAGCAAAATCTATGTGACTACAACAGAATTCACAATTTGCCTCATCATGTTCTGAAATCTCAGAGACATATCTCTGACATTGGTTCTCAAACAGCTGAAACTACTTCTTATCAGATGGCTCAGAATCCTCAGCAAAAACAGTTTTTTGGTTACATAATATGTACAATACAAGATCCTACCAGCTTTCAATTTTTCTTTGCTCTAACTATTACTGACTTTGCAGGAAAATATGTTGATAGCATAGGACACACAGGTCAATGGGGCGCAGGAGGAGAAACATGAGGAGCTGATCTAGCTTTTGCTTGGGCTGAGGCACATCAACACATGAATATTGAGATACATGCTGAAAACAATGAAACCCTGGAACACTTCAATGCCCATCAAAGCTATCGAAGGACGCTTTAGCATGAACTTTCACAAGGAAAAACAACATATGAATGAGAAAATCTATTTAAAGATCAAACCTGTAACTTTTATTTTAACGTGTCTTAAAATACTCCATAGAACCCAAAATTTACATGCTTTAAACCTGGCATTGGCTTGTAAGAATTTCAACAGTGGGTCAGATGTTTGGTTAAACATTGACACCACCAGCAACCTTTTATGCAATTTATCTTAGGCCCTTCCTAAATTTTCTTAAAAAATAAATAATCTATTTAACACTGTAAAGATGTTAAGGATGTTTGCTAGTATTGTGCACGACATTTGAAGGAAGAAATATCGACAATATTTAATTTGCCAGTAGGAGGAGGAATCAACCTGACCACATTTCAGGAAATAAATGAAAGAGGTGCATCAAAAATTGATGGTCGAGGAAGGTGAGAGAGACATTTATACTTGACGCTCACCTGGTAAGAAGCTCTATATATTCTTAGATGCCGTTTTGGGAGCCCCATAAGATTATGGACTGGACAGTGAAATCTAGTCAGGATGCAACCTAAATTTACTTGTTTAGATCTAGTTTACTTGTTTTTCTGGTTACGACGAGTGCATTTCTTGGGGTCTGTTGGATTTATGTTTCATTACCATTTCTTGAATGACTGAGTTTTCTTAAGCCATTGTAAAGTTTGAAATAAATTTTTATTTTGACAAAGCATCCGGAATTACTAGAACTCCTCACATATCAAAACCTTGACACTCTTAACTGTCCGTCACATATATCGGCGAATAAAGTCCCTATTATCGGATCTGACGTGTGATGTTTTCTACCGTAGACTCAGATGGAGAAGAAGAAGCTGCCACCAGATGAAGAGCGTTGTTGTCATGCTAATGGTAAAGGATGGAGATGCAGTAATTTTAGAATGAGTTATGGTTCTGCTGCTGCTGCTGATGGTGCTAGGGTTCCCAAGACCAATCGCTGTGAAAAACATTACAATTATTTTGCTGAGTATAAGAAGAAGAAGAAGAAGAGAAGTGGAGACGGTGAGGGTGCAGGTTCTGGTTTAATAGTTCTTACATTTATTTGTCAATCTATCTTTGATTTAATGATTCGTTTCATTTGCTTTGAATTATGATAAGTAATTGAGAAATTGATTTAAGTCTCCCTTAAGGATCACTGCATTGTCTAACTAATTGGAATTCCAGCTGATACAAGTGCCAAAATTGGAATTAGGAAACCTTTAATTGTATAGTGATTTAGGATTTCCAAATTATTAGTTTGGTTGATAGAAAGGAAGAGTAAAAATCATTGTGAATTGTCTAATAATTGGGAATTTTCTATATGTTCAGCTGATATACAAGGCGGTTCTGCCAATGTTGGGTCCAAGAGGGAAAAAGTCGAAACAACGGAATGGTCTGGAAGACTTGATTTTACAGATTTTTTAATACAAAAACCTTCTTTGATCACTTCAAATAAGATGAAAAAGAAGAAGCTGGCTCCAGAGGAACATTACAATTGTTCTGCAGAGGCATACATGAAGAAGAAGTCAAGTGGAAATGGTGATACAATTGCAGCTGGTGGTTCTGCCAAAATTGGGGCAAAGAGGAAACACGTGGAAAGGACACAAGGGTCTGGAGAGCTAAGATCATTGACAAAAACTGTGGTTGAAACTAGGGCTTCTAAACGGTGGAAGAATGTAAAGGAAGGTGACCGGTTTGTTGCGGAAACAAGTAATCAACCAGCCACTGATGATAACTGTGATTGTGAGTAACTCTTACATACATTTCTCCCTGTTTCAATGTATCTTCATTTTGGTGATTTTCAATCTTGTTGTTAGTCTCGTTTGCTTACATGTTTAGATTGTGATTATCGAGAAACTTCATAGTTTCATCTGTTAAGTCTCCCACCGAATAAATCCCCAGAGACTAATTGGGGGGATTTTCTCTATCCAGCTGATACAATTATAGAAGGTGGTTCTGACGATAATGATGGGAAGAGGAAATATGCCGAAAGAATGTCTGGAGAACTAGAATCATTGACAGGATCTAGGGAACCTGCGGTTGAATTGGAGACTCTGGAGCATTATAAGACTAAGTGTACTGAATTGTCCGTGCAGCTTGAGAAGAAGGAATTGGAGCTTGAGAGTATGAGTGTGGATCTTGAGAAGAAGATAGTGGAGTGCACTAAACTCCAGGGTAAATTAGCCGAGGTAGAAACTAGAAAGACTGCTGCTACCAATGAGACTGAAAGAACACCCGCAGATGCAACTGAATGTTTATCTTATTTGGAGAGTCAAGTCCACAGGAAGGAAAGTGAAAATTCAACAAAGGCAGGATGTGTAGGGTCTCGCATTTCGAAGTTGGAGAGCCAAGTCCTGAGGATGGAAAGTGAAAATTCAACAAAGGCAGAATCTGTAGAGTCTCACATTTCGAAGTTGGAGAGCCAAGTCCTGAGGATGGAAAGTGAAAATTCAACAAAGGCAGAATGTGTAGAGTCTCGCATTTCGAATTTGGTAGTCCCAAGGATGGAAAATGGCAATTTAACAATGGCAGGTTGTGTAGACTCTCGCATTTCAAATTTGGAGAGCCTAGTCCTTAGAAGTGGAAAGGAAAGTTCAATAATGAGATGTGTAGAATTACGTAGTTCTGAAAGGGTAGAGTCCGAAGTACGGGGTTTGCAAACTGACATTACTCAAAGTAGTGAAAAGCCAGCAGATGAAAGCAACAAGAGCAAACTTAATGATGGAACCAGTAGTGATTGGAGGAAGGATTCTCATGTGTATGATTAAAACCAAAGAGGAAGGTGCTGAATGTGTGTGACATTGGCGTCAATAAACAAAATGAATCAGAGTCAGAATTTCCTTCTGGAAGTCTACATTTACTAAGTAGGGGTGAAAACATTGCAGAAGGGAAGGGTCGGGAAAGTTCGTCGAAGAGACCTTCTCGACATGGATCGTCATCTCAAGATCATCTGGAAATGAGTAAGGAGCCATTTGCTAACTTGGTCTCAGATGACGACAGTAGTGAAAGTCTTGGCGAATTTGAAGATTCTGATAGTCCCGTTGATTCAAAAAATTCTCTTGGTGCACTTATGGATATGCTGTCGATGAAATATAGGAGTAGGAATGACAAAGAAGAAATGAAATGGAAATCTGAGCCTGATATGCTTTCTTCATTCGAGAAGGATACTGAGCTCTGTATGAAAGCTGTTTGTGCTCTATATCGACAGGAAATATCCGAAGACGAAATATCAGCAAAGGGGTTGTTCTTTGACAGTGACACTCTCAGGTATATTAAGAATTCTATGCACTTTTCTTGCATTTCCAATTTGATTATACTTAAAACTGCATTAAATTACTGTTTTTGCAGTTACAATACATTGTCTTCTTCAATGTTACAAGAATTTGTGAGCTTGTTGGTTTACATTTATATACTGTCTATGTTCAATTACTACTGCATCTACTCTTTTCATTTTCAACTGTCGAATTTATTGGTTGTTTTTGAGTATCTTAATTAAACATAACATATGGATTATGCAATTCATTTAATATTTGGGTCTGCAAGGTATCCTCTGATTCTTCCAGTAGTTAGAGCATTAGTACTTGTACATACATCATAATGTCCGAAGACTTAATTTTATACTTTGGAATCAAAAGGCGTCCAACAGAAATGATCATATCACACATTAGCTCTTTTCTCATTTCCCAGTCAAAATATAACATCTTTACTGAAAACTTGTGGTTGTGAATTCTCATTACATTTAGTGGAGATATAAATTAGATGATCCTGTAACTAGTTTCAATTGCTGTGGACACTGCCTCACTCATCAATATGAAATTTCAATAGCTGCACTGACTATGGACTTTGTATATGGATTACCATCAGAGTTTGGTGGCACACGAAAGTTTAGTGGTCGATTGTTCCATGATTGTCTGATAAATGATTTGCTGCCTTCGGTAGTTGTCATGTGAATGGCGGGAGAAAGCTTTTTCCTTGTTCGTGACTGCACGTGCACAGGGCAGGAATGCCAGCCAGCAAAATGTTCGTACTTAATTCCAAGTACAAAAATGGAAATGAGAAGAATCAACAGTAGTATCTTTTCTTGGTTTTCCATTTTCATACGCTGTTAGCATAGATTGATATTATCTCTTAACAGGTGTACTACTTTGGCTAAGTTTCTAATGGCTGAGGAGTGCAAAGGTGACGTAAAAAAGTCCGTGAACGAGTTGGAGATATTCGATTCTGAAGCGATCATCGACTGCAAGAGGTTGACTAGAAGATACTCCATGCAGTTATTCGATATCTACCAAAATGGGAAAGATCCTTTTTTCCTTCCAGCTTCAACTTCCAGCTATGGAGATCAAACTGCCAAGTGATATATTGTTGTGTAAGTGGCCTTCACTTTTTTGACTAGGCATTACAATCTTGCATCTCCTTTTAACCTAGCCTCCTCTAATTTTGTACACATGAAATGGAAAACTGGTCAATATACCAAATGGTAAATTGGATGTGTATTGACTAACTAAATATGTATTGAGTCACAATTCAGTAGGTGTACATGGAGAAACGCAACCCTAGCTTGTTTAGCTCATGAAACTGATAATATTATCCGTAAAATCTTATGACTGATATTAAAGCTAGATTTCCCTTTTTCTTTTTGGATTGTTATGTCTCTTAATTTTCTTAATAGAAATAGTAACAAGGTAGTTGACTGTTGTTTGAAAGTTCGCATGAAAAAGGAAATCTAATGTCACGGGTGCATCTTTCGGGTCTGATGAAATCTGTGTTGCCAATTTTTCTGGTTACAGAATGGTCCATCTCTTGGTGTCTGTTGTAACCTGTAAATATGTTTCATTAGCACTTCTTGTGTGATTGAGTTTTCTTTAGCCATTAAGTTTGAAATAAAATTTTATTTTGACAAAGGCAAAGCTGAGACAGCCCAGCCCGCCAGCACCATCTGACATCTGCAATTACTAGACCTCCTCCTCTCTAGATGCAAAGGTTTTCAGGATTGATTTTAGATAGGTTCTTACATTATATCCTGTTTATTTCAGCTTTCTGATTGCTTTGATATATCTGTTGAGTACTGCATTTTCATGGGAATTGATAAATTTTCAAATCTTATTGTATTTGTTATTACACCATTCAATTTGTTCAGATTTATCAGTTCTCGCTTCTGAGACCTTTGCATCTAGAGGTTCACTGACGGCCATGCCCATGTTGGCACAAAGAAGAAGAAAACTTTTAGCTGAGTAAAAAAAAAGATCTTCGCATCTAGTATCCAAGAAACTGTAGACAAAATAGTTCATGCTTCCGATTGTTGAAATTGAAACTTACTTTCTAATCTTGCAACTCATCTATTGTGGAAGTTTACCGACACCGTGATCAAGATTGCTACCTAATTGTGATCTTTCATTAAAAGTTTTTCTTGTATGAGGTTCTTTGATTCTTTCTTTATGTGGTTCTGGTCAAAATCAAGTGGAATTTCAGAAACTGATTCTTATTCAAATGCTTGGATTTAGTGTTTTGAAATGCTGTCCTTCAAGTTTTGAGAATTAGTGTTCCAATTTGTAAGTAAAATACTATGTCATAAGCTGTTCAGTTCTTGTTTGCAAGCTGCCGGTTCTTATTGATTGAAAATTGATGCATTTCTGGGTTGAGATGTGTACACGAGGAATTCGTCGGTTTGCTAATTGCATTTCCAAGTGTTGTTGTACTTTAGATTTCCGAATTTTCAAGTTTATTTCCTGCAAACTGTGTGCAGAGTAGTGTTCAGGTTATCTTTGCCCCTGCAGTTGCTCTTGTGGTGCTTGGATCACAGTGTGTGACACTGGTGGTATTCTAAGTCTGGCATTATAGCTTGTGAAAAATCATCAAAGCCACTGTTGGTGTGTTTGATAGTTTGGCTTCACTGAAGCATCTTAATGGTCTACAAAGGATTCCTTAAATGTGGATGCTGTGCAGGGATCAGGGTCAGTGTTCCAAAACTGTGTTCCTGGACATTAATATTATTTATCAACTTAAAAGTTGAGTTAGTCAGGTCTTTGGTAGTTTTGTTAGCTAGGAATTCACCCATTAATCCTATTGTAAGCCACTTCCTGTGTTATCGAGTCTTTTGGTTCAACACTTTTATTGAACACATTTTGAAAAAAAAAAAAAAAAAAAAAGGAAAAGGAAACAGCAGTTAACCATGGCCGATCAGGAGACCGTACCTAAGGGGATGTTGGTGAACTTCTAGGAAACTTAATTCTTATTATGTCTTTGATTTAGAAATCTAGTTATTTTAGGAATCTATTTTGAGCCTGCCTATATATAAACTGGCACCCCCTTTCTTCTTTTCGCATCCGTGCAATTGCATTTTTTTTTTTTTTTTAGGGTTCGTTGTTGTTAAGATCTATCAATGGGAGCAATAAAAGTGGAACTACCTTGTATTACTGCGGATAATGGAGTAATAATAACACCAGACCCTGATCCAAACTGGAATTTAGATTCTCTATTATCTGAATTAAATTCTTTAAACCTCAAACTCAATGGCACTTCATCTCCAGCTTCCTCTTACCTTGTTGTACCTTTGGCTACAACTAAACAAGTTCACAGTGAGAAAGTGGTTAGTCAGAGGCAGACGGGTTTTGTGATGGGAGTACCTGATTATGAAAGCTCCGGGGATGATGATGATGAAGACAACCAGTCGCAATTGATGGATTGTGTTTTAGCTGAACTGGAGCATGAACGGCGCCATCAAGGGACTAAAGAGAAAATCAGGAACAAAGTGAAACAGTTACAAACTGATTTGATGCATGAGTATGAGAGGTCAGCTTCTCTACTCAGCCAGCTTGAAAAGGATGGAGATTATCAAAGGGAGCTAGACAGACAGTCGGATATGCAGCATTGTCGCGCAATTGCAGAAGAAAGGGAGAACCACTTATTAGCAGTGCAGAGGCAGTCACAGATTGAAGAGCGGAAAATACAAAATGCTGTTGCTGCTGCTGCACTGGAGGAAGCTAGAAGAGAAGAACAAGCTGTACATGAAGAGAGGCTTCAAAAGTTGAAGGAACAAGCTTTACGTGAAGAAATGCTTCAAAAGTTCAAGGAACAAGCTTTACGTGAAGAGAGGCTTCTAAAGGAAACTGATGAAAAAATCCAGGCTTTCAGAACGACTTCTAGTCAGGCTTTCCGTAGTCAGGAGTTGGAAATTGGTCGGCGGATAAGGCAGATATCCGGGAGTATAGACAGTGTCTTAGGAAGAGCAACTGAACTGATTAAACTTCTTAATGATCCTCTACTATGCCCTCAATTAATTAGCGCTGCCATATTCGCAAAGAAGCTTGTGTCTCAATGCTCAAACCAGAGGGCAAACTTTAACAGTACTGCATTTGCGTATGGGCATGTCATTGTTCTTGTTACTTCACAGGTTCCCCTTGCGATGGATCTTCTTCTCGCGGAGCTCCATAAGGCTTGCATATACACTGATCCAAAGCATCTAGTTTACTCAAAGTCAGCATTATCTAAAGAAGACTACTCTAAACTGATGGGTTTCCGAGAAGAAGATGGGAATAAAGCTGCAGAAAGCCTTGAAAGTTATTTGGAAGGAGTGGCATCTTATATGAAACTCTACGGAGCGCTAGTTCAGACGGAAGTTAGCGGTTTCCAAAACCTACATGGTCTCGAGGAAGGTTGGGCATGGATTGCCAGGTTATTGAATTCATGCGAAGCCAACATATGCACTGCAGTAGCTCTGAACAGCTTCCTGGGAATGGCAGGTTTTGCACTCTTCAGGAAATACAAGACTCAGTTCGAGAAGATACTAAATGTTATATCTGGCAGATTTGTGGAGGCCCTGGAATCAAAACAAGATTCAAAGCTGAAACCGGTCATCAGGCAACTTAAAACTTATATCGACAGAAACCTAGTCTACAAGGAACCAGAAGGATGGCTTTTGAAAACTTTTTTATTGTCTGAGATGGTTATGCCGGAGGCGGATTGCAATCCTCATCAGAACTACCATTCTCAGCAGAATTATCATGCTTAACAGAACTACTATCCTCAAGAGAGTAGACAATATCACAGCTGCTGATTTATATCAACGGAAATGTATTAAGCAGCTATAACATTCAATTATGTTTATTTTATTTTGGAATTATTTTATTTTACACCAAAATAAAATTACAATATCAGTCTACAAGGGATCCATCTTCAGTAAAACTACAGGTAGTAGTAGTAGCCATCACACTCGCCCAATCACCAACAGCTTTGACTTCTGGGAATATCAAGTGCAGTGCCCCTAAACCACATTCAAAACCATTGGGAATATCAACAACAAATTAGTTTATGATCCGACAGAGATATAGTGTATGATTGTCAAAGAGCCTGTGATACAAAACACCTATAGAGTTTATTCAAACACCTGAAAGTAAAAGTTCATACTAAGAAAATTGACAAACACACTTACATCAACGGAAGGATCTTGACCAAGAAGTCCATAAGCAAACCAGGATGTGCCGCTAACAAACAATAAGAAGAAGCACACGTACTCCATACTCTTTGTTCGAATTGCCAGTTTCTGCAATCAAATTATTGATAATTATGTTAACAAACACGATCTGTTTTACCTACTAAATGAAGAAACTCCAATGACTAGCCACATTGACTAAACAATAACGAAGAAAGCAAAAAATATTCGAAATCTATTTCTATTCAAAATTACATCACATACAGTGGTTAAAAATTGACAAACAAAACCATTAAAAAGGAATTCAGAGCTGCTTTACAAGAAAACAAGGTAAAAGCAAAAGACAAGGTCAAGTAAGACCTACAAAAAATTAGTCCAATACTCACCAAGATCCAGGGGCGGAGCCAGAAATCAAGAATTGGGTGGGCACCTTATCAATTTATGCATGTTTGAGGGGGTGCAAAAGGGTTAAAATGACCAAAAATTGGATAAACTAGCTTAAATTAGGCTTGGGAGCTCACATTTGAGGGGGGGCAAGTGCACACCTACCTCTCCATGTGGCTCCGCCCCTGCCAAGATCGAACCCTTTTGGGGATGTGGTTGTTGGTGCAAAAATCGAGCGCTCCAACGATCTTCGAGATGCGGGAAAGTCGATCGATCCTCAGCCGTAGGAATGGTTTCTTCAAAGGTTGATCAAAAGAGGGGGTACCTGCAAAAACACTCCGATGCTAAAATCAGCGGATGTTCTATGCAAGTAGTTATTGTGAAGAGAATAGTATGGCGTCCCTTTTGTGTTGGGATTTTGCCTCTATTTATAGGCAAAAACAGATGTAGCTTTAGGGTTTCATCAGTTATCCTAATAACTACCCTCATCTGTATAAACCCCAAATACCGACTAGAGTCATGATAAACCCTAATGTTTATCATAATCCTATTTTTCTTGGATAACCATTACTACTTAAGATAATCATCAGGATTTATCTTAAATAATATTTAACCATTATCATATGAAATCTATTTGCCCATGGATCTTTGGGCTTCACCAATAAGCCAGGTGGTTCCTTTTATAAACCGATTCGTGCTTCCATAATAAGCCCTATGGATCTTCACAATAACACTCTTGTTTCCACAATAAACCAAGTCCAGGCTTCCACAATAAGCCATGTGGGTCTCCACAATAGACCCACCGGTTTCCACAATAAACCGTATTCTTCCCATTCCAAATAGCTTGTGCGGCACGCACGTGCACTATTTATATAGGGTACAAACATCGCCCCCTCTTAATTCTCAACTTGTTGATGGATTAAGAAAATCAAAAGAAGAACTAACCTTCGTGGCTCGCTCCAATTCGCCATATGCTTCTTATCCGATAACCTTTCTTGTCCTTAGCCAGCTTGTTGTGTGGATTTTCCCCAAAGTCGACCATATGCCAAACAGATCGGCATGTTATGTCCTCTTTCTCTCCATTTAGCTAACAATTGACCGACGTGTTGGTGTGATATCGACGATACGCTTCGCACCCAGCCAAACAGACCATACCGACATGTTAGCCTTCCATAATATAAGCCATGCGGGTTTCTACAATAACCCCACCGGTTTATCCAATAAAACGGATTAGACTTCCATAATAAGCCATGTGGGTTTCCACAATAAACCCACCGGTTTCCACAATAAACCATACTAGGCTTCCACAATAAGCCATGTGGGTCACCACAATAGACCCACCGGTTTCCATGATAAACCGTACAAGGCTTCCATAATAAGCCATGTGGGTCTCCACAATAGACCCACCGGTTTCCACGATAAACCGTACAAGCCTTCCACAATAATCCATGTTGGTCTCCACAATAGACCCACCGGTTTCCACGATAAACCGGGCTAGGCTTCCACAATAATCTATGGGGGTCTCCACAATAGACCCACCGGTTTCAACAATAAACCGTATTAGGCTTCCACAATAAGCCAGATGAGTTCTTTCATTTTTCCCATTTGCTCCTTTCGCTCCAATACGTCCAATGATATTGAGATGCGTCCAGGCTTGCATCAACATTTTCAAGTACTCATATGTACTCCAAAAATTCCTTGTACAAAATACTCACGTACTAGCTTGCCAAGCAGGGCAATGATAACCCATTTTCCAGCAAAAAGGCCCACGCGAAACTCCTGCATAGATTTATGCCATATTGATCCGATTACTCCTTTGTGAATGTCACAATATCTCTATGCCTTGGTGCGTTTTTCTTATTGGTGCCACATGTCATAGTGTTCAGTTAGCTGATACTAGTTGACACGTCACTGTTATTGACGCGTCAATCTTATGTTGGAGGGAGGAACTATAAAAAATATCTCCTCGAACTCCTCTACAATTTAATCTCGTACGGCAGTAAATCTTGCCCTAAAAAAGTGATGCTCCTTCACCATATTCTTCATAACGGCGATCATCATCTTTATTATTCTTCTCAAGTAAATATTTTGTCGTAACTTTGGTAAGAGGTGCTTTTATTAATGCCAAATATCTCTTTTGAAGTATGTCACGCCTCCAATTCCAACAACATTACGAAGAAACAAACTGCTAGATAAAGACTGGGGGTTACCTATATGGTACAGGTCGCCAATATGCTTTGCGAAGCTTCCCATATTCCTTTCCTATATGGTACAGGTCGCCAGTTTGCTTTGTACAGCTTCTTGTCTTCCTTTCCTAGATGCGAGGGTGTTCACACGCAGGTGTCACTCTCTTTTGATTGCATGCTTGGCGATACTTTAGCCGCCCCCAATATCTATAGAGATATTCCCAAGTAGAAAAGACGCTCCCATATGAAGCAGGAACTAGATCTATTATATCCGTTCCTCACTTGCTAGACGGCTCTGGGATTATGATCACATATATTTCCGTCGTCTTCTTATTTCTGCTGCTCGACGAGACTATGTTCTTGCCAAGGTGCAAGTCTTTCATACTCGCATGCAAGACGAGATTTTATGCTTGCGATAAGAGCAAGACTTATGTGCTCACGTGCAAGGTGAGGCTTCAAGTGCTTGCGAAGTGATGCAAGGATAAATATTGAAGGGGATAAGCAATCCTCATCTTGAACTCAATCATGTCGCTATCCACGAACCTCGAACTCGATCATGTCGCTATCGACGACCCTCGAACTCGATCATGTTGCTGCCCCAAGTGCATATAAAAGTTTCTCGAACACTGATTTTTTTTACATCCATGTTGTAGGAAATTCAGAGGGGATTCCAACGATCCAAATATCACTCAATTCGGATTTAAAACGAAGAAGTTATTGACGAAACAAGTTTCCAACGAAGCGCGCGTGCTGTTGGTGATGTGGAAGAGATGAATGGATCACAAGAATGACGTGGCTACGCTGACCGGGAATGCATTGCTGACGTGGTACCCAATCGTGCTGACATGGCAAAACGAGACACGATATACCTGACGAAGCTGATGATGTGGTAGAAAAATGGATGCTGACGTGGCGTCAATGACTGCGCACCTGTCGCTGACATGGCAGTCCAATATCCAACTGTTTTCCTTGTGATTTTTGAGACCCCATTTCGTTTCTCACCTTCCTCGTCGATTCTTCATGGCTCTTGTTCTAGGAATTACTCTCAAATTGCTGATTCGGCCTTGCTGGACCTTCAGCCATTGACTTCTTCGATGTTCGTGACAACTTTGCTTTCTTTTCCTTTTCTTCCTTTGCGTACCTATCGGCCCTGTCATACATCCCTCTGAGGTTTCCGATTGGTTCAACTGTTAATGAATTATAAATTCCAAACTCATCATAATCCATTGCATTCTTATATGCTGCTATTATAAACCCTTCGTCCACCTTTCCAACCTCACTAACTTCCTGACGAAATCTCATGTTGAAATCAGAAAGGTTTTCGCCAGCCTCTTTATGTAAGAGAAACAAATGACTACTCTCTTTTTTGATCCCGAGATTGATCTTGTATTGCTTGAAAAACGAATTCGACAACATTCCAAAATTCTTGATTGAATTTGGCTCTAATTGAGAGAACCAAGTCAGAGCCTTACCAGTTAAAGTCATTGGAAAAGTCATGCACAGTAGTTCGTCGATGTATCCCCACAAACTTATCGAAGCTTGGAAGCGCTGGACGTGTTCCACCGGGTTTCCATTTCCGCCATCGAAGAAATCCTTAAACTATGGCTGGCTAAAATTCGAAGGAGGGCGATAACTCCTTATCTTTGCAACGAACGGAGAATCCATTGAATTTTTCATGGACAGAATCTGTTGCTCTTCGTCTCTGGATTGTTTCTGTATTAACAACTCGCCAATCATGGCACTAAGTCTTTTTTTGCTGAGCACTTCGTCCCTCTCGGAGTCACTTTCGGTTTCCCAGCGAATACATTCATTCCTAACCTGGTCCGTCCTTCTCTTTGAATGCTCTCTTTCATGCCTAGACCTCTTTGAGTGTCGATCATTGTCGCGATCGACCCTCCGTCTATGCCTCAAAAGACTCATCCATGCTTGACTATATCCCTCACCATTAGGAGTATGACGATCGTAACGACTATTATCACGACGACCACGACTCTGGTAATAGACCCTTTCCTCCTCTATTCTCCCTCTGTCATGTCGGCTCTGCCATCGATCATTGATAACTACGTTCCTTCTTGAGGGATTTTCAAACCCCTGGTGATTTGACCTTCGACTACCAGAACGTGAGTTATCCGGTGCTTCCAGCTCCTTTCTCTTCTCTAACGCCACCTTTAGCCGTTTGTTTTCTCTTTCCAGTTGTTGTAAACGCACACGGACCGTTAAATCAATGGGCGTATCTGGTGGGTCGTCGGTTTGTTGAGCTGCAGGTTAGTTGTTCTGCTGAGCTGGAAGGACGCTAACTTGTCCAACAAGGACGCTGGATTGCAAAACTGGAGTTGCGTTAACCTGACCAACAGTTGGATTACTAGCCCTTGCTCGCACGCCTCTGCTAGCAAAATCCTCTTCCCGCTGGCCCCGGTTGCTTGGGTGTCTAACCGACGACTCCCCTTGATACCGGACTCTCATGCTGGCGGGAAGAGGTGGAGATCTATTGACCAACACATAGTTCACCCTCGAAATATTCCCCTCTGAGCGCGAACGAGAAACAGATGCTACAGGTGACAAGGACGATGTTCTCCCGTCTCTTTCATCGTTTCCTTGGACGACAGCGCTCCTCATGGTCCGGGTATTGGCATGTTGGCTAGGTTGATGCCGAATTGGTATGCCTGAGTCCATCTCGATCTGATCTGCACCTGATGCATTCATCATGTTGAAGTTTCCCGTGAACAATAACTCCTCCATGAATAGTAACTGCCCGTGAACAGCAACCCTCGGTGAACAACAACGTCGGTGAACAGCGACTTCCGGCGAACAGTACTCCGGAAATCAGAATTCCAATGAACAGTACGCTTCCGCAAATATCAATTTTTTTTTTAACATTACCGTTTGTGAACAGTACCCTGGTGAACAGTTCCTTCTGTTACTAGTATTCCGGTGAACTGTAATCCGATGTGAAGAGTCCCTTTCGTGAACAGCACCCGGTAAACAGTGTCCGGCGAACAGTTCCGTATGTAAACATTACCCGGTTAACAGATCCGTCTGTGAATAGTGTTCCGGTTCCAAGTATCCGATGTGAACAGTCGTCTGTGAATAGTACCGTGGTTAACAGATCCGCCGCGAATAGTGTTCCAGATCACAGTATTCCGATGTGAACAGTTCAGTCTGTGAACAATACTCCGGTGAACATTGTTTCTGATACCCTAGTTTTCGAAAAATACTCAGAGAACACGATCTCTTTCTCGTGATCCCCTTAGTTGGATTTATCTTAAATAATATTTAACCATTATCCCCTTAGTCGGCGCCAAAAGATGTTGGTGCAAAAATCGAGCGCTCCAAACGATCTTCGAGATGCGGGAAAGTCGATCGATCCTCATCCGTAGGTATGGTTTCTCCAAAGGTTGATCAAAAGAGGGGGTACCTGCAAAAACACTCTGATGCTAAAATCAGCGGATGTTCTATGCAAGTAGTTATTGTGAAGAGAATAGTATGGCGTACCTTTTGTGTTGGGATTTTGCCTCTATTTATATGCAAAAACAGATGTAGCTTTAGGGTTTCATCAGTTATCCTAATAACTACCCTAATCTGTATAAACCCCAAATACCGACTAGATTCATGATAAACCCTAATGTTTATCATAATCCTATTTTTCTTGGATAACCATTACTACTTAAGATAATCATCAGGATTTATCTTAAATAATATTTAACCATTATCATATGAAATCTATTTTCCCATGGATCTTTGGGCTTTACCAATAAGCCAGGTTGTTCCTTTTATAAACCGATTCGGGCTTCCATAATAAGCCCTATGGATCTTCACAATAACACTCTGGTTTCCACAATAGACCAAGTCCAGGCTTCCACAATAAGCTATGTGGGTCTCCACAATAGACCCACCGGTTTCCACAATAAACTGTATTCTTCCCATTCCAAATAGCTTGTGTGGCACGCATGTACACTATTTATATAGGGTACAAACAGTGGTTTCAAGCTAAAAAATGGCTAGGATAAATATTTTTCTATGGGCACAAGATGAGAAATTGCTTCTTCTCATTCTAATTTCACATTTTATCAGTTAATAATGGTTTCTCAACTGGAAGCAGCTAAATCTCAGATCAAACAATTGAAATCAGAAACATAGGAAAAAACATGGTCGAGTCCTTGAATGAAAAGTTAAGTATAGAGCAGAACCTGGGTTGCACATACGCGGACGCGACGACGCGGACACTATAAAATTCTCAAAAAACTAGGACGCGGACACGTATATACATATTTTATTTATATATACAATTATGTATTTATACAGCAAAGTCAAGTGTTTTGATCCTAAAAATTAGAAAATAATGCTACATGTGTATAAATTTCAAAAGAAAAGGAAAGGTCGTTTGTTTGTACACGCCGAAGGTCAAGCAATCAATCACTATTAAACACATGTCACAATCAAATTACATTCTTAGAACAACACATGCCCAACCAAGGGTATATGTGATGTATTTCCAATTACAAAACTCTAATAAAGACTTAAATGATTGATCCAAATGTTTATCTTTCTTCATTTAGTTAATAATAATAAAAATAAAGGAAGAAGTTTAAATGAAAATGGAAATAAAATGCTTCAAACCCAAGTCATCGGTGCGTCCAAACAAGACGTGTGCGGGACACGCATATTGGTGTGTCGGACACGCGTCGTGTCAGCGTCAAACGCGCGTCCTGTCGGACGCGGACACGGCTCCAAAAATGGAGCGTCCGTGCAACCCAGAGCAGAACAGACACAGCCGGAAGGACTTGCCTATCATAAAGCATGAAATAAAAAGTAATATTCGAGAAGAGAGAAAAATGTTGAAAAAGTCTGACGTGCTAAAAGAAGAACAATAATAACAGTAGTGGTATTATTAAGGCTTCTCTTAAACATAGCCCCTGCTTTTATTAATTATAGCCCACATCAAAAAGTCATTAATTCAACCAAACATGTTCTTATGATTATTAACATAACCCATAAAATTAAACATGATTTTTATATATAGCCCATCAAATCCCTAAATCAAAAAAATAAAATTAAGTTAATTATGTAATATGTGGGCATATATAATTGATGATCTTAGAATACCCAGTTTTATGTAATCATGATTGAGAGAAAAAAAATCATCTTAGAATTTTTTTAAAGAATAACAATGGTTATGGAGTTTTAGAAATTTGATTTTAGAAAAAGAATCAAAACCTTAGTTGATTTCATTTCTTTTTTCGATTGATATTGTTGTGGAGAAGTTTTAAAGGAATAGTGAGAATATACAACCTCAATTGATAATCATGATTTGGAAAACTAATATCGTTTTAAAGAAAAAGGTGAAAACTTGGGTTTAGTTCTTTTTTCCTTTTCTTTTTAGGAAAAGTAAATAATTAAGGTTTGTAATAGGGTAATTTGTAAGAATAATGAGAGAATGATTATAATAGGGTGATTTATAATTGAAATATAATTTAGCTTGGATCGAAACAAAAGAATTAGGGTTCATATTTTAATTTTGGGGAAGAAGTATGATTATAAGTTAAAAAATTAAGACTCGTTTGGTAATTTTGGCTTTTCGTTTTAATTTATATTTTTTGGGCTATGGCTAATAAAAACATGGGCTACATTTAAGAGAAGCCATTATTAATAGATCCAATTCTTCTTGGGAAACTGAAAATCCCCACATAGAAAGAGGGATAAAAGGGCATGATAAAATCAGGTGGTAATTACTAGTTAATATATTATACCATAGCTAATCTCATGAATCAAAACAATGACAAGAATGCTCATACAAAGAACTATTAGAGTATAAGAGAAAATTGTACACTTCAACAAGTAAGTCGCAATAATCCTAATTTTTTCCTGAGCCGTATGATTGTTGAGAATGAACACGGGAATAAAATTCTCAACACTGAAAGATAAAAGTAAACTTAAGTAATATTGGCATAAGATCTTCACCTGCTAAATCAGCGTTCTGCATTCTTGGCAGTGTAGGACATATTTGTTTCAATTGTGATTTTTACTTCGCTTGTTCTTCTACTTGCATACCCACTTCTGATTTAGCATGAGCCTCAATGACTCGTCCTTAATCTTTAGTTATATCTCTTCATGTTTGTGTATGTTTGTGTATAATTAGCTTCTCCTAGAACCTACATAGACATTACAAAAACGCACAGATATCTCAAAAGACGTACATGTATGATTATGGTACACAAATTCAGAACTAATTGTAAACCACATCGGCGAGTAACTAACCGATCACACATGTTCTAGCAAGACCATGACAACCAATACATGAAAAGCTTTTAGCAATCACTTGAAAGAAGAATTGAATTTATGGTCCTACTCAAAATTAAATAACTAAAGCCCTTGATTATAAAGAAGAATCTGTATGCCTTGGAAACAATAGATAATCCAGCCAAATTTGATGCGCAACAAAGCAAATTTACTGACTCTTACATATCGATCCATTCACTTTTTTCATTTTTTCTCTTTGTATTTTAGATTAGCATGTGAATTATTTAAAAACAAGTCCTACGGATCCATTGGATTTAAATGTCAGAACACAAG
The DNA here is from genome assembly GCA_023529315.1 of Papaver bracteatum. Taxonomy (NCBI): domain Eukaryota; kingdom Viridiplantae; phylum Streptophyta; class Magnoliopsida; order Ranunculales; family Papaveraceae; genus Papaver; species Papaver bracteatum. Next base: position 1,014,762 of record JAJJWX010002982.1, read on the forward strand.
TCCAAGGTTAAGGTTATGCTTCGAAATTAGGATACACTTCTTTTTTATTCAGATTGTCTGCACTCTAATGTCTTTTTCGCAGGCGATTGAAACCTAACTAAAGAGCTAAAGAGCTTCTTGTCCTCTTGTTTTGTTTTAGATGGTGGAGCCTGGATTAAGATATGCATACTAACAACAAATAGCTGCTGGCAACGCCACTTTCCAGGTAATAAATTAACAGCTAAAGACTAGGCCTACAATATTTCTAACCAAAGCTTAGATTACAGGCTATAATATTGTAAGGCTATACAAATTATGAACATTGAAGTATTATTGAAAGCAAAAAGATAATTCAGCTACAACATTGGAAGGAGATGTCAATTCAAGCGTAACCTTGGAGCTACAGATTCAATCAGGCACCAAAAATGCAGGGAGGTATCAATTCAAACACAAACACAAGTTATAAATGAAGGAAATCCTAACTAATAATTTCAGTAATCTCCGAACTCATATTTCTATGTTCAGATATGACAAGAACAAGAACACTACTACTCTGAATCAGATATGAATCCACCCCTGATATTTCTCCAACTAAACCATTTACATACTTTGTCCCAATCCTATTGCTTAACTAGGCATTCATACTTACAGAAAGAACAAACAAACAACATAAAATATCTCTAATCCAGTAATTAGAATTTTATAAGATCTTAAATTTTATGCAGACCTACTATCAGAATGGCTCAAGAAATTCCACAGATCCCACCCAGTTATCTGGTAAGGTCAGTATTCAATGGATGATTCATTTCTCTAGAAGAACGCGAAGCTCAGGGCGATACCCTGCATCCAAAAAACCAAACCAAACCATAAATGTTAATATTGGGATCTAAGGCAATAAACATATCAAACACCTGTATTTTACAGATCTTACCGGGAGAATCATCTCATATTGGGTGCTACTGTTTCGACGTCGTCCATGGATGAAAATGTTGAAATTACCTAATTTGTAATGTCTAATATGAACTAATGTGAACAAGGTTTAAAGAAGTCTAGAGTTAGGTAGAGTTCAAAGTATCTAGAATGATCTAGAGTGGTTGGTCAAATACCATAATGTAAAACATGTGATAAAAATGTTGATCTAGTTTGTAGGCTAAGGAAGTAGAACTCAATTTTGAGTTGGTCACTTGGAGGCTTAGCTAACTAGTATAAATAGGTAAGTTCTACATCAATTGTAATTCAAGTAAGTAGGTAGCAAGAATCAATCAATACAAAGTTCAAGTTACAAAGTCCTTGCTTCCACCCTTCACTACTAGAGCTCTAGGAGCTCTATAAGAGCAACACCACGATGCTCGTATATCTCCGAAAAATATTATCAAGGTTTCTAAGTTCTTGATAAGAGTATAAATTTTAAAGGACGTTCCGGTCCTCTTCATAGTTTAAGGACGTTCCGGTCCTCTTCATAGTTTAAGGAAGTTCCGGTCCTCTTCATAGTTTAAAGACGTTCCGGTCCCATCTTTGTAGTTTAGGGACATTTCGGTCCTATCTTCGTAGTTTAGGGACATTTCGGTCCTATCTTCGTAATTTAGGGACATTTCGGTCCTCTTCGTGGTTTAGGGACATTTCGGTCCTATTCGGAAATTTAGGGACATTACAGTCCCCTTCGTAGTTTAGGGACATTATGGTCCTCTTTGTAGTTTAGGGACATTTCGGTCCTCTTCATAGTTTAAGGACGTTTCGGTCCTCTTTCTAGTTTAGGGACATTTCGGTCCTCTTCGTAGTTTAGGGACATTTCGGTCCTCTTCGTAGTTTAGGGACATTTCGGTCCTTTTTTTAGTTTTAGAACATACGGGTTCTATCGTAGTTTAGGGACATTGCGGTCCTCTTTGTAGTTTTAGAACATACGGGTTCTATCGTAGTTTAGGGACATTTCGGTCCTCTTCGGTAGAATACTTCTGTACTCCTTAGAATTTAACCAATTTTTGTTTTGCTCTACAACTCATAGGATTTTAACCTACTATTGTTGTTCTTTCTCTCATCACCTCTTGATGACTTTTTTTTTTTTTTTTCCTTTCTTCACAACATTTTTGTTGTTTCTTCTTCTATTCATCTTTGTTCCAGTCACGCTTTTGTTCGAAAACTGTAACACTTCTTTGGTTATCCAGATTCTCTCACAATCTTTCATTTCGTCCCTAAACTACGAAGGGGACTGTAATGTCCCTAAATTTCCGAATAGGACCGAAATGTCCCTAAACCACGAAGAGGACCGAAATGTCCCTAAATTACGAAGATAGGACCGAAATGTCCCTAAACTACGAAGATAGGACCGAAATGTCCCTAAACTACAAAGATGGGACCGGAACGTCTTTAAACTATGAAGAGGACCGGAACATCCTTAAACTATGAAGAGGACCGGAACGTCCTTAAACTATGAAGAGGACCGGAACGTCCTTTAAAAAAAAAACCGGCGGTACGTGTCGGCAAACATAAAGAGTTTACTGCGAGCGAAGCAAGCATGAGTAGCTAAGAGAAGAAAATAGAGATTGAGTGAAGATAAAAAACAGAGCCATTACAAATTACGGGGGAGTGTTGAAATTACCTAATTTGTAATGTCTAATATGAACTAATGTGAACAAGGTTTAAAGAAGTCTAGAGTTAGGTAGAGTTCAAAGTATCTAGAATGATCTAGAGTGGTTGGTCAAATACCATAATGTAAAACATGTGATAAAAATGTTGGTCTAGTTTGTAGGCTAAGGAAGTAGAACTCAATTTTGAGTTGGTCACTTGGAGGCTTAGCTAACTAGTATAAATAGGTAAGTTCTACATCAATTGTAATTCAAGTAAGTAGGTAGCAAGAATCAATCAATACAAAGTCCAAGTTACAAAGTCCTTGCTTCCACCCTTCACTACTAGAGCTCTAGGAGCTCTATACGAGCAACACCACGATGCTCGTATATCTCCGAAAAATATTATCAAGGTTTCTAAGTTCTTGATAAGAGTATAAATTTTAACTGAAAACCTACCGCTTAGATTTGAGAGGATAAGTCCTTATGATAACAATTTCAAAGATCTGCTTCTTCTTTTTTCTCTATGATCTCCACCAGGGTATGTGTAAAGCTTCCCACATGAAATCAGAACCACTTTCATCATAACTCTCCATCGGATTCCGGCAACGTCAAACTCTCATCGGAACAACTGGTTTTTCCCTCAAACACCGCCTCCTTCAGTCCTCACTCACACTGCTAGTCCCACTCTCCCTCAATCGCTACCAAAAAAAGAATTAGGTCTGGGCAGATATTTATGAAAAATTGCTCGATTTACTAAACTACCCTTATATTGGTCTCAATGGATATTTGTTTGCAGCCCAATAAGTAAGCCCAGTTATTACAATTTTTTGTTTGTGTGGTGTTATTTGATGGAGAGGAGACAAGTTGGACATGGCATCTAATAAGCTGTATTACAAGGACACACCTAAGAAACAATTTCATCCGTGTCAAGAAGTTGAAAATTTAGTTCTAGAAGTTGTGCTTCAAAAAGTATCACATATACATGAATGGAGAATTTGGGTATGTTATGCAATGACCACCGAAATTGGAATGTGCTGCTTAGAGGTGAGCTAGTGGGTCATTTGAGAAATAGACATGCTAATACTAGTAATAGAGGGATTAAGACGTCCCTCCTATCTTTGATTCATCGGTAGTTCTGGGTCTGTAAGAGAAAGTTGTCTCCACTTCTGGAATCAAATTCAGCAAAAATAGCAATGAGAAAATAGAAACATTGTAGAGCCAAAGCTTATCTATCATTTTTATTTGGTGTACTAATGACTTGACAGTGGAATGTCTTTTTTTTTTATATTGGAGCCACTTCTTGTTCTATCCCTCCACTTATCGACTTTCATGGATTATGGTAAGCAAGGTATCAGGGACGGACCCAGGATTCCTCTATGGTAGGGATGGGTTGTAACTAATTTGAAAGGATTTCAAAGGACATGGTAAATTTTTGCAATGTGTCGCATAATTATTGGTTAATTTTTATTCACAATTAGAATTTTAGAAAGATAGAAAGATAAAACTAAAACAAAAATGGTATGTATGCTGTGGATCGGTGGAAGATGGTATGTATGTTGTGGAACCAGATTTCGGCATATCAACTCAGCATGAGCTAATTAAGGGAACTCATTCCAATTTAGAAGATGGAAAAATCTCAATTTCTAGTTGCAGGGAGAATGTTGAGCAGCCTAACCCTTCATATAGCTCAATCGATTATGAAGATATGATAAATCCGCCGAATCAAGATACAATCTGTGATTCCAACTTAGAAGAAGGATAAATCCCAATTTTCAGTTGCAGGGAGGAGTGGGTTATTCCACTGTGTTCTCCGTTAGGTTCTGAAAGTTTAATTCAACCAGTCGTTTCAAAACCAGCATACTAGGTTAGCAGCGTCGAAACCCCTTCCGATTCTTGTTTTTTGGGAAGACAATGTGATCCTGTTAAATTAAGCAACGCTCAAAGATATTTGGAATATAAATTTGGGACTCTATTTGATATGGCAAATGGAGTTTTAAGTCCTACTGCTACGGGAATGGATTTTCCTAATTCTAAAGAAGAGTTTATGGAGATGATTGTCCATGGAATTCAGCTTCATGTTGATGCTTTAAAAAACCAAAATTGTGAAGGAGAAGAGGCGGATTCTCGTGGAATTTCTATTCCATCAAGATTTTCTCCTAGTCTACTGCATGAGTCTCATGGATTGGATCAAGAGGTTGTAGAAGGGGAAAATTCATCTTCTTCAGATCCGTCAATTCCCCCTGGATTCGAAACATATATCCGTTTCCAAGGGATTGAAGAAAATTAGGAGGTTACTTCAAAAATCGCCGACATTAGCAAACCAGCAGTGTCCGAGCCGGTTCAAGGAGCCAACACTAGGGTGCGCAGAAAAAAGAAATTCTCTTGGAACTCCCATACTAGTCCTAGTAAGATTTCAGCAGGTAATCTCATGGAGTTTGGTTCTATAATGGGGCTTAGGTTTCCGTCTTCGAAGGAAAATCGTAATGAAATGTTTAGTGGTATGGAAAAAAAATCACAAGGGTTTTACCATGGAAGAGGTTGATGAAAATCCTACTTAAATGTAGCTTGCATTCTTGATTTAGTTTGCAAGTAATTTGGTTTCTTGGTTTCTTAGGTTTGTCTAGAGGTCATTGTTGCTTTTTGCATATTCCTGGAATTTTTGTTTTGGTTGGGGTTGTTTTCCCCTAGTTTTGGTGTATTCGCTTGTGCACTTCTTGTGTGCTTCTTAATACATTTCCTTTTGATCGATCAAAAAAAAAAAAAACTAAAACAAAAATAATCAATAACGAAAAGTTATACTGAGAGAGTTTTAATCTCCTTCAAACTTTGTTTTCAGCTGAAGTGGTTGAGAAAATCATAAAAATACAACTTGATCTTAATAAGGAAGACACCATCAGGTGGAGACTAACCAAGGATGGACCATTCACAGTCAAAAGCGCTTACAACAAACTGATGAAAAATAGAGTAAATCAGCAAATTACTCTTAATATTGTTCCTAGAGAAATTTTGAAATCTCTTTGGAAGATGAGATAAACTCACAAAGTCAAGATTTTCATATGGGAGGGCCTTAAGGGGATTTTTCCTACAATTTTTAGTACAACAATTCCACATGGAGTATCATTGTAGTATCTGCAATCATCATGAAGAATCACTCTTTCATCTCCTAATCAAATGCAACCATGCAAGAGCTGTCCGGGGATGTTTAAATATTAATATTGATCAAGTTTCTGGCAACTATAAAAGCATCAGAGAGTGGATAATATCTTGGTTCTCCATAACTCATACAACAAGAAAAATGTGAATATTTACTTGGGAAGTTACTTTGATGGTCGACTGCTGGGATGTCCGGAAGGAAAAATGTAAACCCTTTATCTACTGTATCTAGAATTAGATATCACGTTCATAACTTTAGCTTATCAACCCGTAGTCTATCTGATAATTCTATATTGAGTATTGTAGCTGAACATGACACAACTACAATAGTTGTTATTGATGTAGATACATCCTATGATTACTTAACTAATCGGTTGGCACTTGTATGGTGTCTTCTGTTGCAGGTACCTATGATGGAGTCAAAGGATCCTTGCAGATATAATGATAAATCCAAAAGCGGGGGAATGCATGGCTATTATGGAAGCTTTGAGTTGAGTAAAGGGACTCAACATCCAAAGAGTTTATCTTAAGCTTGATGTTGAAGTAGTGGTGCAGTCCATTACCACTGACATTAATTATGTCAGATAGGAAAGTAATCATCTTTATATCTTCTTCGTGTTTTCGCAAAATCTCTCATGTTAAAAAAGATTTCAATAATGTAGAGAGATAAACTCATACTAGAAAAGTACATGGATTATAAGTCATGGGTTATGTCTTTGTTTCTAATTAATTATGAATAAAATTGCTTCTCTATCTTAAAAAATTTTTTTTTTTTTTTTTTTTTTGAATACTTGTTACGAATGGGTTAACACATAAATTCATAGAATCTAATTGCTAATTAAATAATATTGAGCCAAAATAGGGACGGGCTATAGCTTAGGTTAGCCCATTGCTAGGCCTATCCCTACAAGGTACCAAATGATGGCTTGGCATGCTAGACAAAATTTACAACAAAAAACAAACTATACCCGAGATCACACCTTGGATTAGCGTCTACTAATCAAATTTTACTAACACCAATATTCATCAATAAATGTTATGTATAGAAGTGCTTCTGCTCATCTAAAAGCAAAAATATGTTGCTTGACAAAAAGTTGACTTTTTACTTCTAAAAGCCGTTGTGAAATTTTATACACAAAATAACCTTTTGTTTTTATAACTTTTAGAAGCCGAAAAGTTACTTCCAGCAGTTGAGCTTAAAAAAGTATTAGATACATGGATGGAAAATATGGGGTTTGGGAGGGTAGAGCATCTATTTTCGGTAGTGGTGGCAATGGTGGTAGGGAATTAGAGATATGAGTTTGTGTTTGAAATAAAAAGAAATGATATGCGATGGAGAAGAAAATAACATTAGAAGGTAATAGAACTTCTACAAGGCATGTGTTCTTTTTTAATTTTGGTAAGAGCTTATTTTAATGGGTAGAACAGTGGTGAACATTGTTTTTTTTTTTTTTTTTGATACTAAAAGAAATTTTATCACTGGGAATTGAAATTACATATATCATTCTTAACCAGAGTGAGAATGTCATCTGGAAAATTGTCTAAATATGAAAAATTTGCTGCCTGAAATCTAGCTTTTTGAGCTAATTCATGAGCTGCATTATTACAAAGTATGTTTACAGACTTACAAAACCAAAACTTACTACTACTAAATTTGTTTTTAACTACTTGAATTAGATTTTGATTGCACTAGTGAACCTGTAGTTCATCTTCTGAGATTGATTTCACTACATTTTCAAAGTCCATTTCAAAAACAACTTTTTGTAATTCTCAGTTCTTCCATGCAGTCCACAGCTACCTCCATTTCCTTGCATTCAAAATACTCAGCCCCATATTCTTCTTCCACCTCCTCATTATAGCATAGTCCTTTTGCTCCTAGACAGGTGCCTGCCAAAGAATTATTCCCACAGTTCCTTTCTTAGTCTATGAAATATAAGAACCATTAATATTTAGTTTCACAAAATCCTTATCAGGAGGTCTCCAGTTCTTGATCTGCAAATCATTAGCAATAGAAATATGATATTGATTACTCAGATAAGCATTGGTTGTACAACCAATTGATTTTAGTTACAGTGGTCTGCAAATGTGGCTTCTTATCTTGAAAAACCAGTAAACATCTATCCTACCAGATATACCAAATTGTACACATGAATCTGCAGATCAAGTTTTCATTACTCAAGCATAAAGAAGCAATATTAATAACGGCAGAATGAAACCATCCTATAATCCAATGTTCAAAATCAGAATGAGAAGCTCCAATTGCATCTATATTAATCTTCATGGAAAAACAAACAGCCCTAGTATAATTGCATTCCATAATGAGATGGTTTAGAGTTTCATTATTGTTTTTACAGAAGCTACAATGTGTTTCTATGCCTTGTTTGTATCCAGCAATTCTAGTTCTAACATGAACTATTTGCTTTAGGTATTTCCAAACAAAAACTTGAACTCTATGTGGGATTTAAACCTCCACAAATTTTCCAAACATCAGTAGGAATAGTGAAACCTGCAATAATGGAAGAAAGCTCATCAGAACATTTGGTGTTATAAGCACTTTTAACTGTGAACTTACCTTTTCTATCTGGTTTCCATAACATGGTGTCTTTACCAGTATGTGGAATACTCATATTAAGAATCAGATTAGCACAATCAAGATTAAAAAGAGCATTAACAATGTCAATGTTCCATTGTATGGTACCTACTAAAAATAGGTCACAGACAAAAGTAAAGTTTTCAAGGTTAGATGATCCGACTATTGGAACAGGTGGATTATTTAAACCAATAACCCAACAATCTAGCCATATATTTATTTTGGTACTACATCTTACTAACCATCTAGTATGTTGTTGAATAACTTCAAGGCCAGAGTAAATGCTCCTCCAAATCCAAGAACTTTCATCCTTCAGTTTGTCTAAATGAAGAAAATTTCCATTTCTAGAGTATTTAGCCTTCAGAACTTGATAACAAAGAGAAGAATCATCAGTACAAGCTATACCCTACCTTTGCAGTAGGAGGGAAAGTGAAAACCATGAGACCACTTGGTTTTCAAAAGGTGTAATTCTGAAAGTACTTAAATGATCCCGTTTTGAAACCTAACTATATGTCCACGTACGGAAACACACATGTCCACAGAAACACGAAGAATACCAAGAGAACCACAAGGCTACTTGGTTGTCAAGAGGTATATATTTGGAATTATTTAAATGATCCAATTTTATCCCGTTCTGAAACCTCCCCTACACTAGTATTCAATACAGGAAACTTCTGAAATCCTACGAATAGAAGGGAACCTCGGGGGCAGTATGTTAGAGTATCATTTTACGGCACAAGCACGTATATAAAAACCTAACCTAACCTAACCTCCCAAGAAAAAAAACAGACTAACAAAAAGTGCGGGTTAATTCATCAATTAATTCTTTGTACGTACTTTGAAGATGCCTATGCGTAATTCTTCATATGAACTATCATCGTCCGTCGATCCAAATCAAAAAAAGCATCATTATCAAGTAAGTTTAGCAGAAGATGTTTTGTTCGAGATTTTTCTTCGTCTTCCATTAAAATCATTATGCAAGTTCAGGTGTGTATCGAAATCATGTTTATCACTTTCCTCAAGCCCATCTTTCATTAGTTCATTTGTCATGCAAAGTTGTGGTGGTGGTAATATCCCATGGACACTCGTTAACCAACATAGTTTTGATGTCGGGGATTACACAATCGATGTTGCCATTCATAAGCTCTCGTACTTTTTAACCTCATCTACTCAACTTCACCATGAACTCATATCGAAGCTACCTGGGTTTCCTTTCGAGTTCGTTTTCGACATGCGCAAGAAAAAAGGAAGTGGCATATTTAACGACGTATTCCCATTAGCTTCAAGTAATGGTCTAATGCTTTGTTCATCCATCAAAGGAATATGGCCATGGCCCCACGGACATGGAGTATTTCATCTGCAATCCATTCACCAGAAAAACTGTTTCACTTGAGAGGGTCTTAATGGTTTTGCTTATGAATCTTCTACGAAAACTTTTAAGGTAATAAACATCCCAGATTCTTGTATATCACGCAGTTTTAATCTCCAAATTTTCTCTTCTGATACGGGTGAATGGAGTACTCATCAAGTTGCATGTTCTCACGAGTTGCATATAAATAATTACCTTGATCCTGGAAGTATGTCCTCTTATAACCTCTTCCACTATAAATCAAACCCAAAAAGAGGTACTTGCATCCTCCGCTCTCCATCACACCTCCACATAGTTGATTACCATAGTGGAATATGGTACTGGATGGATGGTAGAGGAGATAGAATAATTGCTTACAACCACAACAACGCCGGTGGTAGTGGTGATGAATGTAGATTATATGACTTGCCTGAGGGGAGTGTAGTGTAATGTGCCTTGATACCACTAAGAGAAGTGGAACAACCACTAAGAGAAGTGGAACAACCACTATAAATCCTTGTGTTGTGTGTGTGCCTATTTTATATTTGTTTTCATTTCTATTTCAATTCTCTATTGATTGTGCTTAGAAGAGCCATTGGTCATAACAAATTGGTATCAGAGCTCCGGTTAAAAACGATCTACGATGGCGGCAAAGTATGAGATTAAGAAATTTGATGGAAGAAATGATTTCAATTTATGGAGGCTAAAGATGAGGGCTGTTTTGGTGCAACAAGGTTTGGTGAAAACTTTGAAGGGGAAAACGTCTCTAGCAGAAACATGGAAGGAAGAAGAAAAATAAGAACTCATGGAGAAAGCACATGGATTAATTCTATTGTGTTTGAGCAACGAGGTCTTGAGAGAAGTGGCGACGGAAACGACACCGGACGGGATATGGAACAAGTTGGAGAAAAGTTATATGACTAAATCCGTAACTAATCGTTTATATCTTAAGAAGAAATTACATACTCTTAAAATGCATGAAGGAACGTCTATTATAAATCATATTGATGATTATAATAAAATTCTCTTGGATTTGGCAAATATTGATGTCAAAATTGAAGATGAAGACCAAGCTTTGGGTTTGCTTTGTTCCTTACCACCATCTTATGAAAATTTTGTTGATACCGTAATGTATGGAAAAAATACAATTTCCATGGAAGACGTTAAAGAGGCCTTGAACTCTAAGGAGTTAAAGAAGACGGGTATCGACGGTAAAGATAATTCGGGAGATGGGTTTTTCGTTAGAGGAAGAGGAAACCAAAAAGGCGGATTTGATAGGAGTAGATCAAAGTCAAGGTCTAAATCAAAATCCGGTAAATTCTATTGCTTTCATTGTAAGGAAAAGGGGCATTTCAAGAAGGATTGTCCAAAATTGAAGACTGTCGAGAAGAATACCAACCAAGGCACCGCAGCAAATGTTGAAGAAGAAAGTGATGATGGAGCGGTTCTCACGGTTCATACCGAAAGCTCGTGAGAACGGGTGGATTCTTGATTCGGGGTGTACCTTTCACATGTGTCCTCATAAAGAGTGGTTTACTACTTATCAAGCTAGAGAAGGTGGTAAAGTTCTTATGGGAAACAATGTCACTTGTAAAGTGGTGGGTGTAGGTACAATTCAAATTAAGATGTATGACGGTATGGTGAGGACTTTAACTAAAGTTAGACATGTTCCGGACCTGAGAAGAAATCTTATTTCTTTGGGTACTCTTGATTCAAATGGATGCAAGTATCAAGGTGGAGTTATTCGTGTCTCAAGAGGAAGTCTTACAATTATGAAGGGCGAGAGAATTAATGGTCTTTATACGCTGCAAGGTACTACTGTGATGGGTGATGCAGCGGTATGTTCTTCAAGTTCTGATGATGATACTACCAAGTTGTGGCATATGCGGATAGGGCATATGAGCGACAGGGGGTTGGCTGTTTTGAGCAAGCAGGGATTTCTTCGTGGTCATAAAACAGGCAAGCTTGATTTCTGTGAACATTGTGTCTTTGGAAAGCAGTGTAGAGTCAAGTTTAGTAAAGCTATTCATAACACCAAAGGTATTCTGGATTATATTCATTCTGATCTTTGGGGTCCTTCTCGGGTCGATTCACATGGTGGTGGTAGATATATCTTTGGCGTTCATTGATGATTTCTCAAGGAAAGTATGGGTATTCATACTTAAACACAAATATGAAACTTTTGTCAAGTTCAAGCAATGGAAGACTATGGTTGAGAAGAAAACCGGAAGACAAATCAAGTGCTTGAGGACAAACAATGGTTTGGAATTTTGTTGGGGTGAGTTCAACGAGTTATGCAAGGAGAAAGGGATTGTGAGACACCGCACAGTCAGAAAAACACCACAACAAAATGGTGTTGCAGAAAGGATGAACAGAACCATAATGGAGAAGGCACGGTGCATGCTCTCCAATGCCAGGTTACCAAAGCAGTTTTGGGCAAAATCAGCAAACACATCAGCTTATTTAGTGAACAGATCTTCATCGACTGCCATTGAGTGCAAGACTCCAAATGAAGTTTGGATAGGTTCGCATGCTAACTATGAAGACTTGAAGATATTCGGATGTCCAGCCTATGATCATGTGAATGAGGGGAAGCTATATCCTAGAGCAAAGAAGTGTATATTTCTTGTGTATGCAAAGGGCGTGAAAGGCTACAGGTTATGGTGTCCAACAGAAAGATCAAACAAGTTTCTTATCAGCAGAGATGTGAAATTTGATGAGCAATCGATGTTGAAGCCAAAGAATGAAGAACTAGATGGAGAAGCTGAAGAGGGTGTTAGTGATAAGGTGGAGCTTGGTGACAAGGTGGAACTTGAGGTGCAAGTTCAAGGAAGCAATAAGACTGTTGTTTCTGATGATGATGATGATCAAGATATTGTGCAAGAACCTGCCCAGAAAGAAGAAGCACAATGTCATCAGTACAATCTTGCAAGAGACAGAGAGAGGAGGGAAGTTAGAGCACCTCAGAGATACGACCAAGCTGATTTGGTTGCATATGCATTTGCAGTAGGTGAGAGCATAGATAGGGATGATCCAACAACCTATGAAGAAGCAATCGGTGGTGAAGAATCAGCAGAATGGGGAGCATCCGCAATTGAAGAAATTGAGTCTCTTGACAAGAATGGCACTTGGGAGATAGTAGCAAGACCAAAAGGGTAGAAGATTGTTGGAAGCAAATGGGTCTTCAAGAAGAAACAAGGCACTTCAGATGGTGAAGGAACAAGGTACAAGGCAAGGCTTGTGGCAAAGGGGTTTACGCAAAGAGAAGGCATTGAATACAATGAGGTATTCTCTCCTGTTGTTAAACATAGTTCTATTAGAACATTGCTTGCTATAGTTGCTTTGAAAGATCTAGAATTAGAACAACTAGATGTTAAGACAACTTTCCTTCACGGTGATTTGGAAGAGCGTATTTATATGCAACAACCAAAGGGGTTTGAAGTTCCTGGAAAAGAAGACCATGTATGTTTGTTGAAGAAATCTTTGTATGGTTTGAAGCAATCTCCAAGGCAGTGGTAAAAACGTTTTGACACGTTTATGGTGGCAAATGGCTATGACAGGAGTAAGTATGATAGTTGTGTATATCACAGGAAACTCCAAGATGGTTCATTTGTGTATTTACTCTTGTATGTTGATGATATGTTGATTGCTTGCAAAGACATGTCAGAGATACAGAAGATGAAAGAGCAGTTGAGTAGTGAGTTTGAGATGAAGGATTTGGGCGCAGCAAAGAAGATATTGGGCATGGAGATTCATAGAAACCGAGCTGAAGGCAAGTTGCATTTGTCCCAGAAGGCTTACATCGAGAAGGTGTTGGAGCGGTTTGGTATGTAAGATGCAAAACCAGTAAGTACTCCTTTGGCAGCTCATTTTAAACTTTCTAGAAAGCAATCACCTCAAACTGCAGATGAGGCAGAGTATATGTCTCAAGTTCCATATGCAAGCGCAGTTGGTAGCATCATGTATGTTATGGTTTGTACAAGGCCGGATATCGCACAAGCTGTGAGTGTGGTAAGTAGATACATGGGAAGTCCCGGGAAGGCTCATTGGCAAGATGTAAATTGGATTCTGAAGTATCTAAGGGGAAGTACAGATGTTGGTTTAGTGTTTGATAAACACTATGGTGATTCGACAAATGTTGTGGGTTATGTTGATTCTGATTATGCAGGTGATCTTGATAGAAGAAGGTCATTGACAGGTTATACTTTTACATTGTGTGGAAGTACTATCATTCGGAGGTCGGTTTTGCAAAGCACGGTTACATTGTCTACAACTGAGGCAGAGTACATGGCAGCCGCGGAAGCAGTGAAGGAAGGTATATGGTTGATGGGTTTGGTTGGTGATTTAGGTTTCAAGCATGAGAATGCAACTTTGTTCTGTGACAGTCAAAGTGCCATTCACTTGACCAAGAACCAGATGTATCATGAGAGAACGAAGCACATCGATGTCAGGTATCATTTTATCAAGGATGCAGTTGAAGAAGGTAGGATAGCGATGCTAAAGGTTCCTACGGCGGATAACCCTGCGGACATGTTGACGAAGCCAGTTCCAAGTATCAAGTTCAAGCACTGCTTTGACTTGGTTGGTGTCAACAGGTGTTGAGATCCCTTGAGGGGCTGAGCGAAGACGATGATGATAAGTGGTGATGGTATTCAAGTCAAGGTGGAGATTTGTAGTGTAATGTGCCTTGATACCACTAAGAGAAGTGGAACAACCACTAAGAGAAGTGGAACAACCACTAAGAAGTGGAACTACCACTAAGAGAAGTGTAACAACCACTAAGAAGTGGAGCTCCCATTATGTTGCTTGTGTGCTCTATGTCAACATATACACTACCTCATAGAACCTATATAAGGCCTTCTAGTTTCCATTGTATAAGAAATCAGTTCAAGTTCCTAAACAAAAGAGAGAAACATTAGTAGTGTATAGAGAGAGTAAGAGCAAGAACAAGGTCTTGTTCTTGAGAGGAGTTTACACTCTTGTAATCTTGTTCATATCATAGTACAACGTTATCGTCGTCTTCCAAAGTGGATGTAGATCATCTTGATCGAACCACTATAAATCCTTGTGTTGTGTGTGTGCCTATTTTACATTTGTTTTCATTTCTATTTCAATTCTCTATTGATTGTGCTTAGAAGAGCCATTGGTCATAACAAGGAGTAATAGGGTTAATATTGAGCAAAAATGTCTTGGAGAGTCAAAAGGGCTTCTCTGCTACGGCCACATTGAAAAAGTAAGAGAAGTAAGCACTATCAGTGTCTGGGTGTTCCGAGATGGGTGCTGCAGTGACGGATCGACTTGGGAGTTGGTGTGTAAAAATACTAAAATAGAAGATGAAGATGGCATATATGTAACACCACGGCTAAGAAAATTCGAGTATTTCTTCATAGCTTTTAGTCCAGCGGATCCGAATGTAGTGATCATGGAATGCCGTCACAACGATCGTGAATACGAAGTGGCCTACGATATTAAAACTATAAAATGCGAAAGGCTTCGTTCATCTCATCTTCGACCCAAGTGTTACTACAGCAAAGCGGGTGACCGAATTGCCGTAACACTACATCCAACAACCATTCCAACTATTACTAGTTCCGGATGATGCTAAATATTATATCTCGCCCCTTTGTGGATGCCCTGGAATCAAAACAAGATCCAAAGTTGAAACCAATTAATTCCTCATGGAACCAGAAGGGTGGCGTTTGAAAACTTAATTATTGTCTGAGATGGCTATGCCAGAGGCCAATTACAGCATCAACAGAACTACCAAATTCTCAGCAGAATTACCATGCTCAACAGAATAGACCGGGGTTTATTTGTATACGAGTTTGAAGGAAATAAAAATATGCTCTATCTTAATTATTTTGCATATTTTTTTTTCTTTATTTGTGAGATTATTATGTACACTGCCCAATTCCTCTCAAATGAAATCCAAATGCCCTTAAACTAATCTTCAATCAGTCACGCTATACAAAACATTAGCTTAAATTTGGCACATCATGAACTTGAGCATTCAGTTAAATGTGCACGTGAGATTTAGTTTGTTGATCTAATACATACAATAAAACTTTAGAAACAAATAATTTGTACCGCTGACTTCAAGACGTGGACGGATATAAACGGAGAACCTCTTTAGGGATCCTTTGTTGGAAACTCCAACTGGGATGAAAACTGCACTAGGTAGCAACAGAGGTTTGCCGTCACTGTGATAATCGCACCTGTAAGCCATGGAAAAGCATACTGGGATAAGTGCACCTGAGGAAATCCTGCACATAGAGCCCAAAGAAGAATATGCTAAACAATGCTATTTTTGTAGAAGTTTCAGTAAATTTTGGATCAAGCAGAGATCCCTCAAATAGAACCATTGACAACTGTTTCGCAATCCTAGTGTGGATGGTATAAAGTAGCACACATATTCATTGATTCTCAAAACAGATGGAATTTACGGGGTACTAAAGACTAGAAGATGAGCATGCACCTTCAGAATCTAATAACAAAGTAAAGCCAATAATTCATACCTGAACTAAATTGCAACAACAGCTGCTACTCATTCCACGCATTGCAATAGAAATTTTGTACTGTTTTACTATTTCAGCCAAACATAAGTAATTAGAAACTTCCAGCATTGCTTTATAACTTGAATTCTCCTTCGTTTATATCCGTGAAGTGTGTAAGATGCTTATCAACATATCTAATCCTAGGGTAAAGAGATTTGTGCAATCACCACATGAGCATACAAAGTTTCTGGTAAGCAGAACCAAAAAGTCCTGCATTCTGCAACTGCAATGCATGCAAAATGTCATGTAAGGACCAAATTTCTTTCTACAATAAATACCCTACTCTATGCATACAAGAAACACAAAAAAAAAAAATACAAAAAATGTATGAGTTACTTATAGTTTCTGAAATTAGTTGTATAGACGGTGAAGTGGTTAACGACTAAGATATGTGGACTAACAATAGTTGACTGTTCCCAGGTAAGAAATGAACTGTTAAAGATTATCCCTATAGTATTTGTTTCTAGGCACTGAGATGAACCAGCTAACAAATTATGAGCATCACAATGTTCGAGTTGTGAAACATAACTAATTAATTCAACAACAAAAGCTAACAAATTATGAGCATGACAATGTTCGAGTTGTGAAACATAACTAATTAATTCAACAACAAAAATGCAAGGAGATACCAATTCAGGTTTAAATAGCTTCAAGTCTTCTTTACAGGTAATTGGCAAGCATTATCATCACTAGGCTTATTTCATATTTTGATTTTGATATAAGGTTCAGTAAAGCAAATATTTCACTAGCATTACCAAATATGTATGTAATGTAACTATTCATGAAACACCAACCTTTAAAAATGAACTAAAATCTAAACATAATACTTGTAATAGTAAATAGTGTTTAACCAAGATTACATGATCTAATATGAACAAGTTATTCTCTGAGACTGTAACAAATTATGAACACTCATGTACTATGAAAGCACAAAAATGATTCAGCAACAACATTGCAGGAAGATATCAATTCAAGAATAAGCACCAAAAATGCAGGGAGATAAATTCCACAGATCTTCAAAGGTGATTGGATATAAGATCGAAATTCGTCTAGCAACAGTTACACATCCAAATACGATTTAGCAGCAGTTTTGTCGTCGTCATTCAAAGGTGATTGGATTTGAGATCGAAACTCGTCTACGGTCTACATCCAAAATTATGTAAAACATGTCTATAAAGATAGAGGTATAGAGGAAAACCATGGACGACGATGATGAACATGGTTTTCATATTGGTAATGGTGACCGCTGGGTTCCTAAACACCTGATCAGAATCGCTGGAAGAGATTTCTTCTTCATGCGTTGGTTTCTTCGAAGCTTTTCTTGCTAGATTTTTTCTCGTTCATGTCACTAGTTGCTATTCTCCTGCCATTGTCATTTTTTCTTCTTCTTTTTCTTATGGTTTTTGGATCCAAAAGATTTTAAAAAACTCATGTTGGATTGGACTATAGAGTTAAATGAAGGGAATCGAACATATTTTAGAAAACATCGATTCCCTTCATTTAACTCTACAATCCAATCCAACATGAGTTTTCTAAAATCTATTCTAAATATATTCATGTTAAAGAGTAAATCACCTCCTTTCTTCTCTTTGCTATTTTGGCACTTTTATCTGCTTAGATCCGTATCTGAACAGTCATCCTGGCTTTCTTCACAAGCTATGCTGGGAAAAATTAAATAATGGTAAACCGTACATAAATTCAATTGAATAAGCTCCGTTCCAAGTTGATATATGCTCACAAATATGCAGAGAACGGTGAACATCCTAGGTTCCAGACTATTTAACAAAGAGCAAACAATACCCAGAGCCTTTTAAAGAATAAACCAGATAGCGGAATTCCCCGCTTTATCGGCTGCTGTTATCATATATAACAATGCTGAGAAGAGTATTTACCATGCTGTTACCATCAGGTTTACATAAACATGAAGCCTCCAGAATGGACGCAAGCCTCTCAACAGATTGACACCTTTCCGGTATATGAACGTAAGCATATAAATTCTCCTCGTACTTTCTTGTCGCGTCAGCTAATTCTTTTTGATACGCCTGTGATGAGCAAAAAATGGAGATTAGAAATCATCCCGAAAAAATTGAGAATCAG
Organism: Papaver bracteatum; assembly: GCA_023529315.1. Lineage (NCBI taxonomy): Eukaryota > Viridiplantae > Streptophyta > Magnoliopsida > Ranunculales > Papaveraceae > Papaver > Papaver bracteatum. The sequence continues at coordinate 1,033,047 of JAJJWX010002982.1, forward strand.
ATATACTCTACATGTAACGTAATAGGAAGCCATATGTTGGTTAGTTACTACCATGAACCTTTGTTTAACAATTTCTGGATTGTTGACCTCGATTTGTTCAGAGTTTATTGTCTGTATCAGAAGCTGAACATCTTTGCAATCTTCTTCTGCTTCTTTCTTCAATTGTCCTTGCTTAAGATTGGTATACTTAAGGGTATCCACCCAATCTTCATCAAGTAGCTTCCGTTCAATCCATTTCCGAAAGTCAACTGATATCGTGAATTTATTCTCATTATGTAAGACACTGCTAATCTCTTGAAGCATCTGTTGTAAGCACAACAAACCAAGAAGAGTAAGCAAATCAAAATAAAATAGAGCGAAACAATCATGGAAAGTACTGTGCGAGTTAAGAGTAAATATACCATTGCCCTTTTCCTATGAGCGTAGACGTATGAAAACCGCAAGCTGAAGTATTTGTCTTTGGACTTTGCATATTCGTGATCTAATTTAGCTTGCAGTTCCTAAAAGCAAGATGCACGGAAATCACGTAAGTCAAACTTATAATGAAAATCACCTTCATTACATAATCATATAATCAAAATCAAACAACATAGATACCTTTAGTATGTCCAAATCGACTCGTTCTTCACTCTTGTTTATATAACGCTCGCGAGGATTAACATTTCTCAGAAAACGCACATAATCCATAATAATCCTCTATACATCTCTAAATGATTTCCAGTCCTCTTGCTGCAAAAGGTTTTTCAACACATCCCTGAAATTTATGAAGAAGGAAGCAAATTGATTAAGAACAAACAATTAATGAGCAAGAACCCTGTAAAGTTGTAGCCACGAAAAATAAAACCCTAATTACATAAATAAAATAAAAGAATAATTAAAGCCTAATTCCGAAGAAGAATAAGAGAGATTCTTACCTCAGATCCAAAAGTTCCTCTCGTGAGTTTTTCATTTTGTTTACCAGAGCTGCTGAATCAACAACCATCACTTCTTCTTTTTCCTTCGTTCTGGTGTTTTACTGAAGGAGAAGGATTTCGAGGAAAAGAACGAACACTTGACAAGTGAAAAGAGGGCTATCTTAGATGAGCTAGTTGGTTTTAAATTAGATGAGCTATCTTATATTATGACTGTCAAGCACTCTTATATAGATGCAAATCAACTTATATTAAGAAACCTAGTTGTGTCCGTACTTTGAAATTTTCCAGGTTTAGGAAACCGTCTTTTCTTAAGATTCCCTATTGCTTCGTCTACAAAAACAAAATCACAGTACCAAGGTGTTATTGGGTTCAAAGCCCTACCAAAACTAACAGGCTAAACTAAACCGAAACCATTGAGATAAAGGCAGGGCCGTAGCAAAGTTTTTAGAGGCCCTAGGCGAACTTACTTAAATGGAGGCCTATATAAGAAAAATCTTTGTTGTCATTTCTTGTCCCGACTTTCCCATTCTCCATCTTATGTGTATAGTGATCACTGTTGGAGCATCTATCGTATTTATAAAAAAGGAAACCGATAATTCTTATCTGTTTTTCTTATTGGACCTTTCTTTATCCAAATATCTCTTAAATTTTGGTTAATATTGTTACCCAAAATTCTCATATCATAAGTATTCACTGGTCAATATTCTCCATGTTCAACTTCATCTTGCCCAATCTCATTTGTATTAGATGGTGACAATTATTGCCACATTTGCTCTTCATCTTGCCCAACCAAATTTGTATTTGGTGGTGACAATTCTGGCCATCTTGGTTCTTCATTTTGCTTAAAAGCATTCTCATCATTGTCTAAATTAAAGATCACCATCTCTCTCCATCTCATTAACCAAATTTACCCGCTGTTCGCCATTGTCATTCATTGTTTCTCATGGTTTTCATCATTTGAAACTAAATATTTATTCAATTCTCCCCACGAAGAACTCTTAAGTTTTTCGACTCTTATTTTAGTCTTTCTTTTAGAACCATCACTTTTGCATTTTGTCTTTTTAGGACCCATGATTGGAATTGATATTTGGTCACTTCAAGAATGAGAATATACAAAACCTGCACACAAATATCCCAAATATGTATGTCCATATCAGCTAACTATAACAATTAAAATTTAATAATCGCCATTTGGAAACAGTAACAACACAACCTAAACCAAGTCTAAAGAGTAAAGATAAGTAAATAAGAATTGGAAATGCAAAAATAAAATAAAAAACAGCTTAAACTGAATGGGTATTTGGCAATACATAAAATCAGTCGTCCCCAAATTGCAATATGCCCAAAATTCAGTTTCTTCTGATATATAGTTATCAAAATAGAAATTTTATTTAATTTTGGTTGACTTCGTGGTCACTACTGACTCACACACATTACGAAACCAATATTTTCTCAAAAATTCCAAACGTACCCCAACAACATTTACAATTTGGGGCCCCAAGATTTTGGGGACCCTAGGCCGTTGCCTAGCTGGCCTATAGCCAGCGACGGCCCTGGATAAAGGGTTAGAAAGATGGAAAATTTTCATAACGTAAAACAGCAATGTACGGCCATGTTTAGTTAATAAGGTCAAATCAACTAAACATTTGTACAGTACCTCCTAAACATTTGTATATGGATAGTGGGAGAGAGCATTAGATAATTGACTTGTTAAGTACATCCTAGAATAGGAGTATCATTCGTAGATTGGATGCAAGGCGTACTTGCATCTTCCCCCTTTAATGAGCGCAAGCCAAACCAAAAAACGCTTCCCATTTTAGTGTATGCACGTATTTTTCGTTGGTGAACGTACTTTTGATTCACACGTTTTAAACGTAGCGTCCGCTGGATTATCTCAATCTCCAGTACACATCCGTTGGATTCTACCAAGTCAGGAATTACAAAATTACGCCCTCCACACAAACAAAAACTTGCCTTTCCTTTTCGACTGTTGTTGTTCTTCTTCTTGAACCCTCACTCTTTTTTCTACACAGCCGAAATTCGTTCCTACTGCTGAATCGTCAACTATTTTTCAAGTAATTTCAAAATATCAAAGAAGGAGATGAAGATTTAAACAAATTGTTCTTCTCTTCTACGATTAGGTATGAATATTTTTTTTTGATTTGTGTAATCTGAAATTTTAGGATTTTATAAATTTAAGGGTTTTATAACTTTAGTAAGTTTATGTGTTTATCAATGATTTTGGTAGGTTTGTCATTGAATAAAAATACTAACATTTGGAGGGTCTTATAAATTTATGTGTTTATTTGTCCACAAATTAGGTGAAGAGGTTTTGTTCATCTAAATGTTTATGTCATTAAAGTGAATGTTTATGTCATAAACCGGTTTGGAATCGAAAGTTACTCTGTAAGGAAATAGTTAAAAGGGAAAAGGAAAATCATGCATGATTTTTTTTTTCTAACTAAAAGATTACCCAGACAGAGATAAAAGATGAATTAAAATTTAGATAGAGTAATTGAAGAAGATGGAGATCTTTTTAACTAAATGTATGTGGATTAGGAGTTATATACGACTCTGGTGTTGCTATGAAAATGCGAATGTGATTCGTTTTGTTGAAGGTCAATGCTAGCTGCGCGCCACCAACGGAAATTAAAATCCCTAGCAGAAAAGCTTCCCCAGTCCACCCATCCTTTTTCAATGAGCGGAAAATCTTTGCTCAAGACCCAAGAGGGTCAATGCTCACTGTTTGTGTTGGTTGGTGTTAGTTATCTTTCTTTGATGATAGATTTTCCATTTGCTAAATTAGTTTAGTCTAATCTAAATCACTCAATTGGAATGTGTCCATCAAAATGAAGTAGTCGATGGAAGTATTTTTATGTCCGCTCCGATCTATTACTTTAGAGGTTACACCTCTTCCTGTATTTGCCGACGTGCAACGCACGTGCACTCAACTTGTAGTTATAGCTTTGATAGATTTTTTTACTAATTGGCAGAAGGTATCCAAATTCGCTAGGACAATTACTATTAATTTGACAAGTTGCTCTTCTTCAAAAGGCTTTGATACATAACCATCCATTCCCCATTCCATGCATTTCTCATGTGTTGCCTGGAATACATCAGCATTCTATCCAACATTAAGCGAAAGATGCAATTATCGGTTAAGTTGCCATGGCATGTAGCACAAGTGATGGCCTTATTTGAAGGAACTGAATCATGTCGCTCTATCCCGCTCGACCACAGCCTGACAACCCAAGAAAAAACAATGACATTTTCCTGAGTCCTGAGCTCATAAACACCATGAGTCTCAACAAAGGCCTCCTACACCAAAAAGAAAATAGAAACCTGACACAACTCCATTACAGACTTAACATGAAGGTTGAATTGAAATACTAGCTCCATTAATGGAGCCAGGAGAATCAATTACCCCATAATCTTTCTTACTAACATCCTTAAAATCCTCTATAATGGCCACTCGAGTAGAAACAACAACCTAGTTAATTCGAGGATGACTTGATCTTGAACTCGTCACTTGGTTTTCAATGAAAGGCCGGTTGTATTAGTGTAAACAACAAAATAAAATAAAATGGAAGCGTGTGTAGAAAATCTGGTAACGATTTGGCCGTAATTTAGTGGAAGCTTCAAATGAAAACTGAAAAGATCAAGTGTTCAATGAATATGGAAAGTAACACTGAGCTAGCATCTATTAACTGCAATGCTGTTTCAACGACTAAGGTGATATTTTGATTCCGATAAACATAAAGCTATTTTTGTGTGGCGTGAAGGTAAATTCAAAAATATAAGATCCTGACTCAGAAGATAATAGCTATTTTTGACTTTCTGATTGAGAGATATGGGAGAAGAATTAACAACCACTTTACTGGATAAATAAAGAATACAAGTATAGACTAAACACAGCGGTTACGTGGTTCGGCTATGGCTAGCTTACATCCACAGGATGGTTCGAACAGGTTAGGCACTTAAACACCCTACTCACTACTCAGTACTTTTCTTCTTGTTTTAGGGGAATCTCCTGTCCTGCCTTCTTCTCTATAGAATTAGAGATGGAGATTTGAATTTGAGAGGATAGATAGACTTTTCACGTTCAAATATTTCTTCAGATGTCTACTGCTAATTTTATTGCCAGCAAACACTATCATTTTGTACTTGGAAAGATTAAAAAAAATGTGAGGCTTTTCTGGTAAAATCATGGTTGTAAATGTTACTTGGTAACACTGAGATTCATATTTTCATGAGAAGCCGAAAGCGCTCTACAAGGCTGAAGATTGTTGATTTCGCATTGGCTACTAGTTGGCATCAGTGCAGAATCAATAACTGACAACATATACAGGTTTCAACGTATATACAATAGGCGGAAGACCACAGGATGGCAAATTCATTCTGATCTGCAGAATTAGGTGAAGTTGGGATTTCTTTCCACAGGTAAAAACTCTACATTTGTATCTGAAACCTGCTTGAACACAAAATTCCAACATTGAGACCTCAATCTATTACGTTGCAAGAACGAATTAGAGTAAGGCTTTCCACTATTTACTGAACCGACTATAGAGAAAAGGAACCATTTTACTGAACCATGGGCAAGAAGTATGAGAGAAGCTGAAGCAGCACCAAAAACGAAAAAAACGTTCACACACATGTTTAGTAGTTCAAACAATTACTACGAACTAACCAGAAATCATGCACGTCAAGTGTAGGACTATAACTATAAGTGGCTAAATCCAAAACGCATTCCATTCTCTAGTTACTACAACACAGATAGATATGCCGTGAAGGCTTGAAAAGACAGGTCAGGTGGCAGTGGAAACAACCGTAAAGAGCTTGAAAATGATGTGACTGTAAGAATACGGGCATCCAACTCAAAACCAATTGGCAACAAGTGAAGTAGCTCCACACTTTATAAGGACCTCTGTATGGTTGTCCTGCCTTCTTGGGTCTTACTGGGTCTCACGTCTCATACAGGGCCTGGATAACATATTAGAATACGGGCATCCAACTCAACCAATTGGCAATGAATGGAGAGGCCCTAAGAGATTATAAACTGCAGGATCTTAGATGCCCAGACAATGTGGGACTAATAACCTCAACACGCCCCCTCACGTGTAGCCTCGTTAGGTCTAACACGTGGACAATTAAATTGGGTGACGCGGAGTAAAGGCGTGGTCAAATGACTCATCACAAATAGCCTTCTCTGATACCATGTTAGAATACGGGCATTGAACTGAAAACCAATTGTGCGGTTTATAATCCCTTAAGGCCTCTCCACTCATAGCCAATTGGTTTTGAGTCCTGCTCTGATACCATGTTAGAATACGGGTATCCAACTCAAAACCAATTGGCAACAAGTGAAGTAACTCCACACTTTATATGGACCGCTGTATGGTTGCCCTGCCTTCTTGGGTCTTACTGGATCTCACGTCTCATACAGAGCCTGGATAACATATTAGAATACGGGCATCCAACTCACAACCAATTGGCAATGAGTGGAGAGGCCCTAAAAGATTATAAACCGCAGGATCTTAGATGCCCAAACAATGTGGGACTAATAACCTCAACAGTGACAACAATCTAGGTGTCTCTGGTTTCGGGAGCAAGCATCAAGGTTCATGAAGAGCCTAAAATTAAAATATGAAATAATCATGGTCATCAACGCCAAACTTTATAGCATAAAAATGTAACTACATATCACACAAATGTTATAACATAACAATTAACAAAGGAACTATCACACAGCACATCAATTTGGAGGACGGCCAGGATCCGTTGCTAATTCCTAAAAATGGTGTAGTGGCTAGTCTCCACTCTCTCTCAAATAAGATGACTACCAAAATAATTAGGTCTAGGTTGATTTTCTATGGAAAAATTGTTCGATTACTAAAATACCCTTGAATCAATCCTAGTGGATGTTTGATTGTAGCCCGGTGAACCAGCCCGGTTATTACTGTGTGATTGCCTGTATGTGAGTGAGACTCACTGGATTACGACGTTCCAGAAAAAAATATTAAGGGACATGAGGCCGGTTCCCATCGTGTAAGTTACAAAAATTGTTTTGCCATGCCAGGTGGAGTGGCAAATGGTAGACGCCACTGTGGAAAAATGCTATAAGCAACACAGTTTCTATCGCTAGATAAAGTTTACGTCACTTAGTAGTACTTCATTTGATATTATAATATTGAATATGACAACCTAAGGGTGCACAGGAACCGAGACGGACCGGTGTACCGTCCCGGAACCGGTAGAACCGTACCTGTTTTTGTACCAAACCGAGGAAGGGGGTACAGGTACAGGTCCAAAAAATAGGAACCGAGGCTAAGCAGGTACAGGTACACGGTCCTGCCCTAGTCTCATACCGTCCCGGGCCGAATATACCGAAGAATTATAACCATTGAATTTAGGGGTAGTAGACTAATGATAGACATTAGATTTAGGGGTGGTATATATAGAAAAACTTGGCTAGGGTTTCTTTTTTTTTTTTTTTTTTGTCTTCTCTCTTCCTGTGTTACTAATGAAGGTTATATTATGGATCGATTCATTCCTATTAACCTCTATTACAATAAGGAATCAGTTACATGCAGAAATAATATGGTGCAACTAGTAATTCAAGTTAACATGTTTGATTGTGGAAGAATGGTAATTGGAGTTTATGTGTTGCATAATATCGCTGATGCAGCATCACTAAGCACATTCGTTAATGTTCTGCCATTCAAAATGGATCCATGAGACAGTGATATCGTTACCGTTTGCAAGTGGTTTGTCTCCGATTTATCCAAAATTGTTGCTCTTAAAGCCAAGGCTTCCAATAATTTACATGTAGAAAATCTGACGAAGGTGGAATCAGTAACAACGTTGTTATGGCAGTATGCTTCGAAGCTAAAGTTTATGGTAGATTCAAAACCATACATGTTGTGTATGGCCGTGAACATACGCCGAAGGATGGTTCCTTCATTTCCTGACCATTCTATAGGGAGTCTCATTGTGCCTGCACTAGTAGGACCATTGAAAAAACCAGGTGAAGATGAGTTGCATGAATTGGTGGGAAGTCTGAGATCCTCATGTTTATAGGTGAAAATAGTTTCTGCTGATTTTGGTAATTTCGGGTGTGAAGGTGAGAAACTGTTTAATCCCTAAACAATGTATTGCAAGGGAGTACTTTAGATTCGAGAGATCAATCTGTACAAGTCCGTCCTAAACCAAGAAATGGCCGTTCCAGACTTGCTTCGGTCGTAAAGAGGAGGAGAATGGGTTGGTTTTGGGGAGGAAAGCAAGGATAGTGGTGAGACCAGAATAGTTAATTCTGGAAGAGCAGTTGGGTTTCTATGACTTGTTTTCAGAAAAAATAGGAGAGCTCACGAGGAGACCTAAGTAAGTATTTCTGAGTGTTGTCTTGTCCGAATGAACTTGTTGTTCAAAATGAAATAGGTAACACCTATTTATACAAGTCGAGGTAGAAACGTACCCTGGTCTCATTAAGGAGTAGGATGTAAATGGGAGGAAGTGGTAACCGTATGCATGGACTTGATGTTCCATAAAGTGGTTAACGTATGAAACTGTTAACATTATGGAATTGATGTTCCATAACGTTGTTAACTCACGGATTTATGTCCCATGAACGTTTCCCACATAACTCCCATATTTAATAGGCTCCTCACCCTTATGACACTTCCTTATGAAGGGCGTAGTGTACGCCGCACGTTGTAGACCACCAAACTAATAACCGTGTTGATGTCTCGAATGTTTTTGGAAAAAATATAACACGTTATTATGGCTTGGAAAGTTGAGATCGGGGATCTTGCTAGCCTGGTGACCTTCGACGGTCGAGATGTTGCATCTTGAGAGGAGGGGCAACCGTTGATCATTGCACGCCTTCGTTTTGGTAGCCGCGTAGTGAGGTCCAACAGGGTGGCACAGCTTGGGTGTGTCTAGACTTGGCATGAGGGGCTAAGGGTTCGCCATAGGCGTATGGCATGGATAGGGCCAAGGCGAGGGCGCTTGGCTTTGCATGACATGACTAGAAGGGCTAGGGACAAGGAAAAGTGTATTTGGCATGGCGCGACTAGCTTGGATAGGTTTGGTTTGGCTTGGTATATGGCGCTAAGGGGTATCCATGGGCGCATGACGTGACTAGCTTGGGCTAGGTGTGGTTTTGGCTTGGCATGTGAGTCCAAGGGGTAGCCATGGGTGCATGGCATTACTAGCTTGGGCTAGGTGCGGTTTTGGATTTGCATGTGGGGCCAAGGGGTATCCATGTGCGCATGGCGTGACTAGCTTGGGCTAGGCGCATGACCAAGCTAGGGTTTTGAGCCAAAGGTCGTGAGGGGACCTTAGCGGCCAGGATTTTCTCCTGGGATTGAAGGGAAATCGTTGATTGTTGCACGCCTTTACTTTGGTAGCCGCATGGGGAAGGCCAGCATGGTGGAGCGGCATGAGGGGCCATGGCGAGATGTGTTTGGAATGGCACGACTGGCGTAGCTAGCTTTGGCTAGGTGCGTGACCAAGCTAGGGTTTTGGGTCAAAGGTCGTGAGGGGACCTTAGACGGCCAGCATTTGCTCCTGGGATTGAAGGGAAACCGTTAATTGTTGCACGCCTTCACTTTGGTAGCCACATGGGGAAGGCCAGCATGGTGGAGCGATATGAGGGGCCATGGCGAGACGTGTTTGGCATGGCTCGGCCGCCGCGGCTAGCTTTGGCTAGGTGCGTGACCAAGCTAGGGTTTTGTGCCAAAGGTCGTGAGGTCACCTTAGACGGCCAGGATTTGCTCCTGGGATTGAAGGGAAACCGTTGATTGTTGCACGCCTTAACTTTGGTAGCCGCATAGGGAAGGCCAGTATGGTGGCGCGGCATGAGGGGCCATGGAGAGACGTGTTTGGCATGGCGCGGCCGGCGTGGCTATCTTTGGCTAGGTGCATGACCAAGCTAGCCAAAGGTCGTGAGGGGACCTTAGACTTCCAGGATTTGCTCCTGGGATTGAAGGGAAACCGTTGATTGTTTCACACCTTCACTTTGGTAGACGCATGCGGAAGTCCAGCATGGTGGCGCGGCATGAGGGGCAATGGCGAGACGTGTTTGGCATGGCGCGGCCGGCGCAGCTATCTTTGGCTAGGTACGTGACCAAGCTAGGGTTTTGGGCCAAAGATCGTGAGGGGACCTTAGAAGGCATGTATTTTATCCTTGGATTGAAGGGCAACCGTTGATTGTTGCACGCCTTCACTTTGGTAGCCGCATGGGGAAGGCCAGTATGGTGGTGCGGCATGAGGGGCCATGGCGAGACGTGTTTGGCATGGCGCGGCTGGCGTGGCTAGGTTTGGCTAGGTGCGTGACCAAGCTAGGGTTTTGGGCCAATGGTCGTGAGGGGACCTTAGACGGCTAGGATTTGCTCTTGGATTGAAGGGAAACCGTTGATTGTTGCACGCCTTCACTGTGGTAGCCACATACGGGAGGCCAGCATGGTGGCGCGAAATGAGGGGCCATGGCGAGACGTGTTTGGCATGGCGCGGTCGGTGTTGATGGCATGATTTTCCATTAGCCCAGAGGTGCGGATAGTATGGTTAGCCTGCCTTGGCGTGGTTGGTGTGGCTGGCAAGATTTTCTATTGGCACAGAGGTGCGGCTAGCATGGTTAGCATGCCTTTGCGCGGTTGGTGTGGATGACATGATTTGCCATTGGCACAGAGGTGCGTCTAGCATGGTTGGCATGCCTTGGCGCGGTTGGTGTGGATGGAATGATTTGCCATTGGCATAGAGGTACGGATAGCATGGTTGGCATGCCTTGGCGCGGTTGGTGTGGCTGACATGATTTTCCATTAGCACAGAGGTGCGGCTAGCATGGTTGGCATGCCTTGGCCTGGTCGGTGTGGCTAGCATGATTTGCCATTGGCACACGTGGGAATTAGGGTTTGGCTCGTCGTAACCCTAATTTGAATAATATACCCGGGTAATTATTTTAGAAACACATTAAAGGTTTCAGTAAATGTGCCTAGTAAATGCTTGTTTCTTTAAATATTGTGACATTACTGTCTTCTAGGGTTTAGTGTTTTACGATTTTAACCCTAAGCTAAAAAACCACCATCAACATGAAGTCCCCTGCTTATCTCGGAACAGATGCCTTGTTGCGAGGTAAGCATATGATGGTGACAGACAAGGACGGAATCGAGGTGTAAATTATTGCAAAGATGGTTAGGAGAATCCGACTAACCTTTTGAGTGGTAAGGAGAGTTTTGGCCTCCCTTGTTAGCGGCCCTGCGTAAGTTGTACTTGGAATGCAGACCATGGAGAAGTGAGATTAAAGTTACCTGCTTGGTCTGGTCGTACATCTCCAAGGCAAAGGGGGCGCGGTCTTGGAAGGCGAAGCAAGTGGATGGCTTGGATCGAGGGGCCAAGAGGTGGCCTGGTCCTGGTCGCAGCAATGGAATACATGGGCGGCTAGGTGCGGTGGGGCTGTGGTATGGCATGAGTGGTCTTGGACGTGGAAATTGGTCTTTGCGTGACCGGTTTCCTCTTTCCCTTCCTTGGCTCAAAATTGGAAATCATTTTCCTGTTTGAACTCCCAAGTATCACGCCTATAAAAAGGATGGCCAGCCTCTCCCTTTTATTCACGCCTTTATTTTTTCTTCTTTTGCTGCTTAGTAGTGGTGAAGTGGACGAGCAAAATAGGTACGTCTTCCAGTACTTCCTCTTTGGCTTGTTCTTGTGGGACCGATTTCCTTTCTTCATGCGCGGATTTAACATGGAATTCTTTCCTTATTCGAAAATATTTTTCTAGAGGTAGGTAGCATATGCAATCCTTTTATCTGGTAGCTTTGCCAAAATAACGGTATGACTGGGTATCTTCAGGGCTAGGCTTTGGAACGCGAGGCGGAGCTGATAGCATGGACATGGCATGAAGGGGACCCATTAGCAATGACGTGCATGGAACGGTTGTGGGCCGCTCTGTAAAGCACTTGGAATGGCATGACGCTGGTAAGGGAAGAGCCTTGGAAGGGAAGTGATTGTGGTTTAGGGCTTGACACACCGAAACCCTAATTAGCGCCCTTTACTAGAATCGATGTAGAATCCGCATACAGACTCGGATTTCGATGGTCCGCCTATTTATCGGACACGAAACAGAATTCTGTATCTCCCAACGCGGGAATATTCAGGTTTCGAGCTTGCTTAGGAGGTAAAAACGGCCTTCTTCTATTTTATGTTGCTCTTCCGGACCGTGCTTTCGTCTGCGGTGACTCTCCAGTGGATTCCAAAATTTACCAAACTCCATTGGATAATTTGGGACGAATGAATGTGGTTGCGTTGTCGGTCCATCATTTATTTTAGGTTGTTCAGTGCCTGGACCTTCTGATCGCGATGACAGTATGTTTTAGATGCTGGTATGGTTGAAATCTTCCGGAGCCACTGGATGAAATAGATGAATTGGGAGATCGTTGCCGACATGCTCCTATCAAGTCTTCAAGGACTTTGTTCCAAGGGACATCCTCTGAACCATCTTCTGAATCTGGTACTATCGTATAGAATAGGATACGATGAGCAGTCCCCAATTATATTTCCGTTAGATCCGATGGCACGGTCAAACATGTGAATGTACCTCTGTGGCGTGCTTTTGGAGTCTTCGATGCACATGTACGGCTTCGTGAGGAAAAATTCTTGCGGCTCGTAAAACTTCGACAGTGATGATGTTGAAATCAGTAATAACCTGGTGTTGATGGTGGTTTTTAGCTTAGGGTTAAAATCGTAAAACACTAAACCCTAGCAGATAGTAATGTCACAACATTTAAAGCAATAAGCATTTACTAGGCACATTTACTGAAACTTTTAATGTGTCTCTCTAATTGCACAATGCCAATCGCACCGTGCCATGGCCCTAGCTGTGCTAGCCCAAGCTAGGGCGCCATGCCAATCGCACCGTGCCATGGCCCTAGATGTGCTAGCCACATCTCGTGTGCCAACGGATAATCATGCTAGATACGCCCGAACCGCGCCAAAGCATGCCAACCATGCTAGCCACACCCTTGTGCCGATGGAAAATCATGCCAGCCACACCTAGCCCGAGCTAGTCGCGCCGTGCCAATTGCACCATGCCATGGCCCTAGCTATGCTAGACACATCTTGTGTTCCAATGGAAAATCATGTCAGCCACACCCTACCACGCCAAGGCATGCCAACCATGCTAACCGCGCCCATGTGCCAATGGCAAATCATGTCATCCATACCTAGCCCAAGCTAGCCGCACCAGCCTGCTGGCCTTCCTCATGCGGCTACCAAAGTGAAGCCAGGCGACAATCCACAGTTGCCCTTCAATTCCAGGAGAAAATCCTGGTCGTCTAAAGTCCCTTCACGACTTTAGGCCCAAAACCCTAGCTTGGTCACGCACCTAGCCAAGCTAGCAGCGCCATGACAAACCGTGGCCCCTCATGCCGCGCCACCTGCTGTCCTTCCTCATGCGGCTACCAAAGTGAAGCCAGGCGACAATCCATGGTTTCCCTTCAATCCCAGGAGCAAATCATGTTCGTCTAAAGTCCCATCACGATTTTAGGCCCAAAACCCTAGCTTGGTCACGTACTTAGCCAAGCTAGCCGCGCCACCATACTGGACTTCCTCATGCGGCTACCAAAGTGAAGCCAGGCGACAATCCTTGGTTTCTCTTCAATCCCAGGAGAAAATCTTTGTCGACTAAAGTTCCCTCACGACTTTAGGCCCAAAACCCTAGCTTGGTCACTTACCTAGCCAAGATAGCTGCACCATGCCGAACCATGGCCCCTCATGCCAAGCCATAACAACGTTTTACATGTTTTCCAAAACGTTCGAGACTTCAACACAAATAGGGGGATTCTCTTTGGGTATTGGTTTGGTGGTCTACAGCGTGCGACGAACACTACACCCCTCATAAGGAAGTGTCATAAGGGTGAGGCGCCTAGTAAATACGGGAGTTATGTGGGAAATGTTCATGGGACATAAATCCGTGAGTTAACAAACTTTATGGAACATCAATTCCATAATGTTAATAGTTTCATGAAAACCAATTTCATACGTTAACCACTTTATGGGACATCAAGCCCATACATACGGTTACCACCTCCTCACATTTACTTCCCCACTCCTTAATGAGACCAGGGTTCGTTTCTACCTCGACTTGTATAAATAGGTCTTACCTATTTTCATTTGGACAACAAGTTTATTCGGACAACATAACACTTAGAAGTACTTACCAGCTATCTCTCCTTGTGAGCTCTCATATTTCTCTAACAACAAGTCGTACAAACCCAATTGCTCTTCCAGAATCAACTATTCTGGTCTCACCACTCTCCTTACTTTCCACTCCAAAACTAACCCATTCTCCTCCTCTTTGTGACCAAAGCAAGTCTGGAACGACCATTTCTTGGTTTAGGCCAGACTTGTATAGATTGATATATCGAACTTAAAGTACTCCCTTGCAGTACATTTGTTTAGGGTTTAAACAGTTTCTCACCTTTCACACCCTCTATTACCAAAACTGGTAGAAACTATTTTCACCCATAAACAATTGGCGACCACCGTGGGAGGATTGATCTATCGGTTACAATGTAAATTTTCGACTGTCGATCTCGTTCCTCGACCCAGACGTCAATATGGTAGGGGAAGGAGACTCACTCCAACTCAGTCACTCGACGACTCGATTATCAGTCATGACACGACAAGGGATGGCTGGGGACTCCCTAGGGGTTAGAAGCAAAATGATTCACCAGGGATTAATGGCTCGGTTATTAGATGACTCAGCAATGGCTCGGGACACTGGGGACTTTCCACGGTGGTATTTCCCATAAAACTCGATCTTACACCCGGAAGGTTCACTTTTTATCAGGAGACCTTAAAAACCAAGTAAGTCTCACCTAGACAAGATACGTGGTTTTCTTTTTCAAGTTTTCACGGGAATGGTAAAACCAACAGCCATGTTATGTTACACCCCCATGTCATCAACAAACACAAGGTTCCATGTTTTTCCTGGGATGTCTGTGTCACTTTCAGTCATAACCAAAACAATCAATTCCTAAACAATTCATTCCAAAAAGAATAACCCAAAACCGCCAAGGTAACATTTTATCTATTAACCCGAGAAATCCAGAAAATCAAAAAACCATAAACCAAGCGCTTTGTTTGCCTTTCAAAAAAAAAACAGTCACCTACCCGTACGTTCCTACTTTGCACAACAATGATTACATGTCACTATTAGCAAACGTTACTATGGTGACATTCGAAGAATTTTTTATGATGAAGTATTTCCACAAGTTTATGAAAGTCATACCCATGGCTAGGGTTTACACCAGTTCAGAATAAAAAATATTTCTGTAGATTTATGGAAGGCATACCTATGGCTATGGTTCGCACCAGTACAAGAAAACAAAAAAAAAATGAAAGAGAAACGTTGGAGTGCATAGATGGAATATGCTCACCCACCTTATCACTATAGCGCTACCGCTAACACCAGGACGTGATAACAAAGACACGAGGTACAAAGGGGATCCAACCCCCTTCATAAGCATAACACTTTTTGGAATTTGAATAACGAAAGGATTTCTTGTTTGAGTTACGTCTGGAAAAAGGAAACTGGGCCCACAAGAACAAGTCTGCGCCATGTCAGGCTAGTGTTATGCCAAACCAACAGTCTGCGCCATGCCCAGAAAACAGTTCACGCCATACTGAATCCAATTCCAGATGCGCAAGCCATACACGCTTGCCAGACACGCTTACCAGACGAGCCTACCAGAGGCGCTTACCAGACGCGTATACCAGACGTGCCGGTCAGGAACACACGCCCGCCATCCTCTCCGCTCCGCAACCAGCCAGAGCAGCGGGGAAACGTACTAAAAAATCCATAAAGAGGTTCACGTCGCTCTTGGACGGCCAGTAGAAGGGGATCAGCGATCCAATTTCATCACACATAAATATCAGGAATGACTTCTCCGAAATCGAGGAAAAGAAAATCAACACCCCCCCCCGAGTTCACAAAGACTCTCTTCCTGTCAGGAGCTGCATGATTTACATGGACTTCGCCCACAAAATCGTGACGAAGTACTTATCTGAGATTCTATATTTCCCCAAGGCGCAGCGTCAAGACAAATTTGTAGCCCTAAACTGCACTGCATCATGGAAACATCTTTTTCCAACTAGAGAAGTCGTTTCCAAACCCCAACCTCTCCTGGATAGCACGATTGATAGATGGAACTAGGGACTCCTAGCCATTGTTTGCTTGAAGGGTGTCTAGTCTCACAGCACACTGATTAACGTAACCACTTCAACGCCCGCTCCAGCAGCCGCTCCTTTTTAGCGTTCTCTCCAAGAGATACTCCAGGATCCGAAGCCAAAATTTTAGAGTTTGACTTCTTAAGCTTCAACATTCTCTCCAAGAGCCGAAGCTGCTTCAACGCCGCTTCTTCCAACAAAGGGTCGTACCACCACGCTCCCCATGTCAAGGAACATAGTCAGCAAGCCGATCTTCGTAGTCATGGCCACCTTTTAATCCCTCTCGCCCAACCTACTTTGTTACCACGACAATGTAGTCTCTCCTGATTACATCTCCTACCAAGAAATGTCATCGCTCATTCATTGATACCAGCCAGAGCTTCACCGCAGCAACAATTACTACAAATATGGAAACATGTAAACCATAATTGAGGACTGAGGTAAACACGGAGTCCCTTCACTGTTAAAGCTAAGAAGCCACAGTCAAACAAAAGGCATAACGAGGTCACCTGCTCTTTAAGGGTGCAGCGCAAGAATATCACCTCCCTGTCTAGAAGATGCCTTCAACACTTTACAAGATCGCGGTGGATCCCAAGCCTTCTCAACAAAAAAAAAAAAAAATTCGGAAACTAAAGAAAAACACGACTGGGGACTGCTCATCGCAGCCCATCCTGACGACCACCAAAGATTCATGAGATAACCCAGAGATACAGCTGAAACATCTTCTTGAAGAAGCATGGGGAGCCAAGATAAACAACATAACTCTCTTATTTTTTACCACTTTACTATCCAGAGTATTTCATTCATATGATATTCTGAGCATCCCAGCGTCATATCCAGAAGAGAACAATAAGCTTGTGTCAAATCCCGTGGACATGGATTCAAGACGATGAAATGAAATAATTTCTCAACACAAAGCCGTACATGTGCATCGAAGACTCCAAAAGCACGCCACAGAGATACATTCACATGTTCGGCCGCACCATCAGATCTAACAGAAATATAACTAGGGACTTCTCACCGCATCCCATTCCATACCATAGTCCAAGATTCATAAGATGGTTCAAAGGATGTCTCTTGGAAACGAAGTCCTTGAAGATTTGATAGCAACACGTCGGCAACGAAACGTCTCCCAACTCATCTATTCCATCCAGTGGCTCCGAGAGATTTTGACTATACAAGCATCCACAGCATATTGTCATCACGATCAGAAGGTTCAGGCACTGAACAACCTAAAATCAATGATGGACTGACAACGCAACCGCATCCATCCGTCCCAGGAATACATCGGAGTCTTGGTAATTTTTTTGAATCCACTGGAGAGGCACTACGGACGAAAACGTGGATCCGGACGAGCAACAAAATAACAGCAGAGGGTGACTGGAGCGCGACTATGCTACCCTGGGTCAGCAACATCCCTCCTGACTTCTCCATGATTTTCACTGTCGGGCCATTTTCACCTCCTAAACGACCTCGAAACCTAAATATTCCCACGTGGGAAGATACAGAATTTTGTTTCGTGTTTGATAAAGGGGAGGACCATCAAAATATGAGTCCGTGCACGGATTCTACAACGATTCTAGTAAAGGGCGCTAATTAGGGTTTCGGCGTGTCAAACCCTAAACCACAAGCACTTCCCTTGCAAGCGCTTCCCTTCCAAGGCGTTTCCCTTACTAGCGTCATGCCTTCCCAAGTGCCTTACAGAGCGGCCCGCACCTGTTCCATGCCCATCAGTGCTAATAGGTCCCCTTCATGCCATGTCCATGCTAGCAGCTCCGTCTCGCGTTCCAAAGCCTAGCCCTGAAGACACCCAATTATACCGGGACTTGTGAAAATCTACTAGATGAAAGGATTGCGGATGCTACCTACCTCTCAAAAAATATTTTTGAATAAGGAAAGAATTCCATGTTAAAGCCACGCATGAAGAATGGAAATTGGTCCCACAAGAGCAAGCCTTGCCGCTCTCATCCGTGCTTTCCTTGCCAGCACTCCACGTTCAATTTTTGCAACAAGCCGTGCCTTTCATGCTAATACCATCCAATGCCAATGCTCCGCACCATCCAGGAAAATCAGCACTTTTCATTCCAACGCCTTACCAGTGGACCATGTCAGATCCTTGCCAGCAATATGCGTTTCCCCTTGTCGCGCTTCCATTACCGATGCCATACTTTGCCAAGCGGCCCACACCCATTCCAAGCCCATTGTTGCTGAAAAATCCCTTTCATGCCAAGTCTATGCTAGCATCTCCGCCTCGCGTTCCAAATCCTGGCCCCAAAGACACCTAGTCATACTAGGATTTGTGCAAAGTTACCGGATGCAAGGATTGCGAATTCTAATCACATCTCGAAAAAGGTCAGACAAATCTCCTCGGCCCTCTTTCATGACTTACTGTCTCAGTTCTATCATCTTCCGTATTTTCTACCCCCTTGGACCCACGAGCCAAGCCTTACTCTTTCTTTGCCTTCCAAGACCGCGCCCCTTCGCCTTGGAGATGTACGACCAGACCAAGCCGGTAACTTTCATCTCACCACTCCGCGGTCTGCATTCTCAGTACAACTTACACATGGCCACCAACACGAGAGGCCAAAAACCTCTTTATAACTCAAAAAGGTTAGTCGGATTCTCCTGGACAGCTTTGCAACGATTTACATCTCGATTCCGTCCTTGTCTGTCACCATCATATGCTTACCTCGAAACAAGGCACCTGTTCCGAGCTAAGTAGGGGACTTAAGGTTGATGGTGGTTTTGAGCTTAGGGTTAAAATCGTAAAACATTAAACCCTAGCAGACAGTAATGTCACAACATTTAAAGAAATAAGCATTTACTAGGCACATTTACTGACACTTTTAATATGTCTCTCTAATAATTACCGGGGTATATTTTTCAAATTAAGGTTACGGCAAACCAAACCCTAATTCCCCCGTGTGCCAATGAAAAATCATGTCATCCACACCTAGCCCAAGCTAGCCGCGCCATGCCAATCGCACCGTGCCATGGCCCTAGCTGTGCTAGACAAATCTCGTGTGCCAATGGAAAATCATGCCATCCACACTTGAACTGCGCCAAAGAATTCCAACCATGCTAGCCGCACCCTTATGCCGATAGCAAATCATGCCAGCCACACCTAGCCCAAGCTAGTCGCGTCGTGCCAATTGCACCATGACATGGCCCTAGATATGCTAGCCACTTCTCGTGTGCCAATGGAAAATCATGCCGGCCACACCCTACTGTGCTAAGGCATGCCAACTATGCTAGCCACGCCCTTGTGCCGATGGAAAATCATGCCAGCCACACCTAGACCAAGCTAGCCGCGCCATGCCAATCGCACCGTGCCATGGCCCTAGATGTGCTATCCACATCTAGTGTGCCAATGAAAAATCATGTAAGCCACACCCGAACCGCGCCAAAGCATGCCAACCATGCTAGCCGCAGACTTGTGCCAATGGAAAATCATGCCAGCCACACCTAGCCCAAGCTAGCCGCGTTGTGCCAATTGCACCATGCCATGGCCCTAGCTATGCTAGACACATCTCGTGTGCTAATGACAAATCATTCCAGCCACACCCTACCGCGCCAAGGCATGCCAACCATGCTAGCCGCGCCCTTGTGCCAATGGAAAATCATACCAGCCACACCTAGCCCAAGCTAGCCGCACCATGCCAATCGCACCATACCATGGCCCTAGTTATGCTAGCTGCGCCACCCTGCTGGCCTTCCTCATGCGGCTACCAAAGTGAAGCCAGGATAAAATACACGGTTGCCCTTCAATCCCAGGAGAAAATCCTGGCCGTCTAAAGTCCCTTTACAACTTTAGGCCCAAAACCCTAGCTTGGTCACGCACCTAGCCAAGATAGCCGCGCCATGCCAAACCGTGGCCCCTCATGCCGCCCCACCATACTGTCCTTCTTCATGCGGCTACAAAAGTGAAGACATGCGACAATCCACGGTTTCCCTTCAATCCCAGGAGCAAATCCTGGTCGTCTAAAGTCCCCTCACGACTTTAGGCCCAAAACCCTAGCTTGGTCACGTACCTAGCCAAGCTAGCCGCGCCATGCCGAACCATGGCCCCTCATGCCGCGCCACCATGCTGTCCTTCCTCATGCGACTACCAAAGTGAAGGAAGGCAAAAATCAACGGTTCCCCTTCAATACCAGGAGCAAATCCTGGCCATCTAAAGTCCCCTCACGACCTGAGACCCGAAACCCTAGCTTGGTCGCGCGCCTAGTCCAACCTAGTCACGCCATGCACCCGTGGCTACCCCTTGGCCCCACATTCCAAGCCAAACCAAACCTAGCTAAGCTAGCCGCACCATACCTTTGCCCTAGCCATGCAATACGCCCATGGCAAAACTCTTGGCTCCTCATACCAAGTATAAACACACCCTAGCCATGCCACCCTATTGGACCTCACTACGTGGCTACCAAAAAGAAGGCGTGTAACGATCAACGGTTGCCATTCTTCTTAAGATGCAATATCTCGACCGTCGAAGGTCACACTAGTGGAAATTAGCAGTTCCGCGACCGTCAGGACAAGTCATATATACGAGTTATACGACTATTTTTAACCGTCTATGTTGGGGTCTCTGATAAAGTGTCGCTATTTCTTACAACCCTTAGCCGTGGGTCTCAAAATAACAACCGATTTTAAGGGTAACGAGGTCCAGACACTTAACCGTGGGTCTCATATTTGAATTATAATATAAAAAAAAAAAAGATTCAGATATGCTGAAATGCCTGAATGGCTAAATCTGAAATAATCTGACTGCATCAAAGTCAAGTGAAGTCAAGTCAGGTCAAATGAAAGTCAAGTCAAGTCAAGTCAAATGGAATGAAATTCAAGTCAAAGTCAAGTCAAATTGAACTCATATTTAACTCAAATGTAACCAAACTAAAATTCAAATTTAACTCAAAATGACATTCATTTGGTTTATAAAATTACAAAAAAAAAGGATGAAATTTTGAGTTCATGTCCAAGCTAGCTACTAAGTTCTAACAACAACATGCTAAACTAATAGACAATTGATTAAACAAAGATAACCTCCTCCGATGACGATGAACTTAGCCAATACTTCATAACAAGCATAAAATCCTTGTGATGTGTCCCTGCTCTCATTTTCCAAGATTCCTCCACTGCAACCTGAAAAGCAAATCTAAGGTTGTAATTCGGTAAAGCATATGTGTACCA
Organism: Papaver bracteatum; assembly: GCA_023529315.1. Lineage (NCBI taxonomy): Eukaryota > Viridiplantae > Streptophyta > Magnoliopsida > Ranunculales > Papaveraceae > Papaver > Papaver bracteatum. The sequence continues at coordinate 1,054,367 of JAJJWX010002982.1, forward strand.
TAAATAACAAATTTAATCTATAAACAAGTTGATGAGAATTTCAAAGTTTATTCCGGTTACAACTCCAGACATGGAAGTATACCATTTGCGCGAAACTTGCGATACCAACAAGCTAGAGCAAACACACCAATCTTTATGGGAAATTCCCATGGAGCGAGCATGCAACAAAGAAAAAATACGCACAAGTTCATATCCTCCTCTTCGGAGTTCTTTAAACCATCTGCATGTTGCTTGCACAGCTCAATCTGCAAACATGCATTGTTATTCTACTTTTCTTAATACAATTAGACGGTATCAATCAAGAAGATAAAATGAAGAGCACCAATAACATATTGCGGTTGGCTTTATCCTTCAGACTATCATGGTGGAAGATACTCTGGAAACTTCAAATGGATGGAATAACTCTACGTGACAGGGGGAAGGATCCAAAAGACTAAAACATGTAGCATCATCCAAATACATTTTATACCCCAGGTAATGGTCAATTGTACTTGTACTAGTACAGATAAAAAAATTAAGAGTACCAGTGAAAATGGGATAAACTAATCTATTTTACAAGTAACTGAGAAAGAAAGATTAGAAGAGGGTTGTGAACTTCCAACATACAACTTGGTTTTATATGTCCATCAATGTTGACAGTGTATGAGTAACAAAATAAAATAAAATTTACAAAACACTAACTTAGATTATTTGAGTTACGTATCAAATTACTAATTCAACACAGGATGATCTTGTTTTCTTAATTTCCTAGCTGCTTTCATATTTAATTTACAAAATAAAATAAACTCAGGTTTTACCAAAAGTAGTAAACATGCCAATGGAGTGAAGTTGTACAAGTTCCCATTAATGTCCATGGCTTTTTAGGGCTACTACCAACAAAAGATACTAATTATAATAAAACCTTAAATTCAAATACAACAACACACACCTTAAAGTACATTGCCTCATTTATGTCGTGCAACCAGTTAAAGATAAGCCTCTTAGCCAGTATATGGATCGTTCAGTCTATCTCTTTCCTTCTCTTCCAGCCTTTTCAAGATAGCCACATTTATGTCGTGCAACCAGTTAAAGATACGCCTCGGTATCCTGTGACTCCTGTCCATCAAAAAATATCATCAAGATTTGTAAATCCAGGGTTAAGTAATCACATCTTACTGATATGGCAGAAAAGCAAACAGGGAACTCATCATATTCCATAAAGGTGGAGGATGAAACGTCACTTTTAGACATATTCTCGTGCACATATTTCTAACCAGGAAGAGTATCTTCAACACTCCAAGGTAATATTTCACCTTATGCTGATCCATTCCCAGATGTCAGCCTGCAAAACCAATAAAAAAGTTAACATTAATTCATTAAGACTGCTAAAGATAAATTTCAACATAACCAACAACTTTACCAAGGAAATCTAGATGTGAAATTCTTCCTGAACTTATCAACCAATACCATTTTACCGAAGGCAAGTCTGTCAAAACATAAGACTGACGCTTCCGCTAGACCTAAACCAAGAGATATGTACTTGTCCATATTGAGCAAGGCCAACTGTAATTATTATTTTAGAAACCGCTAAACTAAAACAAAATAGAATACCAACCTACCGGCAGAATTTGAGTTATCCAAGGCATCCAAAGAAAAATATTCTAGATAGCCTCTCCAATGAGACCCATAGTCTTTCGCAGCAATGTCCGGGTTTACATTCTTTCAATTATCGGTAGAAACTCCATCCATGCTCTCTTGAGTACAGAGTACAGACTCTATAGATATCAAAGAAAATATAGTCCAACACTTTACATTTCGTATATACAAAAATGGTGCATCTTTTCTTTTTATTGATGGTGCATATTTTCATATTAGCCGCCTACTAAAATCATTACAGATAAAATAGGAGGTTGATGCACATAAAAAACCTGACAGGGATATTATAAATATGTGAGGACTTGCTAGTACATAATGATTCATCCAAAACAATTCCACAAGCAGTCTATCATATACCCATTTGCACCATATTTCAGAACGAAGGGGGATGGATACTAAACACAGTACAAATGATACAAAGTGGTGATTACGTTTACCTAATAGTCTCTAACTCTCTATAATTTCAACATTTGGACACTAGCTCACGTGAGTCACCACAATAAATTTAAGATAACAAAAGATCAAGAGAACATACACTATTCAATACTTAATTGTTTATGAATTTCTCATATTTGAAACTGACCATGTCACCACTATATATACGTATAGTGAACCACTTAATCTAACTCAACACAAGCCAAAATTAAACCCCTTTCGTACATTTCATCAAGCACCCTGACTTCGACATTTCAAAGACTACTTCAAGAACAATCATATCTCTAACTTTTATGGAAAACCCATTCCATGGGTTCACACAAACAAAGTCACAACCTCATAAGCCACAATCAAATGTACATTCCAAAAATGAAATAAAGATATGATAGAAGTACCTAAATAAAACAAGAGATGGAAAGTACAATATAAGGGGAACATTAATCCATTTTACCATTCAAGAATACATTGATGATCATATTCATGTTTGCATCTGGTCACCTCATTAGTGGCATGACTGTTGTTGTTTCACCAACTAATCTCTATATAGTTAATATTTGCAAGTTAATCTTCATCCAGTACTACAGGAACATATAAGTCCTGTAAAATAAACAAACTCACTTCAGTATTCCATTCCAGAAACACAACCAATTAACATAGTTCAAGTAGTAATGCGAATATCAGCTTACCTTACTTTGTAAGGCAGATATCATATGGTTGGACCAACTCTTCTGTACTCTTCCGCTTAGTAGAAAGCTAGCAATAACATCAACTAATAAATATGAATAAAACTTAACAGATCACGAAATTGATCCAACAACAGCTTATTTAAAAAAATCCACTTTCAATTTCTTGTTATGGCACCTAAGAATGACCCAACTGCAATCAACAGAAACAAAATTACACATGAAAATGCAAACAATTCATATATCAATGAAATACAACTAAACATGGGACATCTAATCAGTGAGCTAATTTTTTTTTGGAAAAAACAAATCCTTGATAGAAATCCCATACCAGACCCATAACTCCAGACCCCAAATGGACATTAAAGGTAAACGATTCGAGAAAAAAAAGTAAAATCTTAGCAATTTTTTGCGTATGAAATCGAGGAAAAAAGAATACGCAAACTAGATATTGAATCCAAGAAAAATCCTTTAGGACCGAAATCTGACGGAATAATACAAAACAGAACAAACCCTAGATTAGCAAAAGAAACCTTAAATCATCAAATACATAAAAATACAAAATCGCTGAGACAAATTAAGAAAATCCCTGGTTATTAAAACCCTAGATTTGAGAAGTAGATGGGGGTTTTTCATCTCACCTTGTAAGAAACCTCGAAACAATCTCACCTGGTTATTAAAACCCTAGATTTGAAAAGTAGATAGAGATTTCAATCGGCTGTGAAAGAAGTTGTGAGAGAAAATTAAAATGGTAATGGAAGATAAAGAGATATAGATGTGGTTTTGGAATCGATGGAGTTTCTGGAGGAGTTTCTGGTTCGTGGTGTTCGGAGGTGTTTGGAGGAGATCGAATTTTCTTCTGCGGAGAAGTGAAGGGAGATAAAAGCAGAGAAGTGAAGAGAGATAAAAGGTTGGGAAGGAAGAGATGGATTTTTTCTTTGGTGAAGTGATAAAAACGAGAGAGGATTGTTACCATCGGCCCGTTCTTTTCAGTAGTAAATCGTGACCATTGAAATTGTGGGGCCCATCAGATCTACATCGTAAGTACAGGGTCGTTGAATTGGTAGTTTCATGAGGACAAAATGGTAAATAAATTTTCCAATTCAGAGACAGCTTATTAACCTCTCAGAATTTTTCTAAATTTTTACCAAATCAGAGACGGCTATGTTTGGTCACCATGACCGCTACCGTCATTGAGGGTCTCTGATGTGGGTCACGAAAACCTCATTCTCCACTAGTGTCACCTGGCTAGAAAGTTCCCTAAGATCGACTTGCCAACCCACAACAACGTCTTACATGTTTTCCAAAACGTTCGAGACATCAACACAAACAGGGGGATTCTCTTTAGGTATTAGTTTGGTGGTCTACAGCGTGCGGCGTACACTACGCCCCTCATAAGGAAGTGTCATAAGGGTGAGGCGCCTAGTAAATACAGGAGTTATGTGGGAAACGTTCATGGGACATAAATCCTTGAGTTAACAAACTTTATGGAACATCAATTCCATAACGTTAACAGTTTCATAAAAACCAATTTCATACGTTAACCACTTTATGGGATATCAAGCCCATACATACGGTTACCACCTCCTCACATTTACTTCCCCACTCCTTAATGAGACCAGGGTACGTTTCTACCTCGACTTGTATAAATAGGTCTTACCTATTTCCATTTGGACAACAAGTTCATTCGGACCACACAACACTCATAAATACTTACCTGCTAGATCTCCTCGTGAGCTCTCATACTTCTCTAACAACAAGTCGTAGAAACCCAATTACTCTTCCAGAATCAACTATTCTGGTCTCACCACTCTCCTTGCTTCCCTCCCCAAAACCAACCCATTCTCCTCTTATTTGTGACCGAAGCAAGTCTGGAACGTCCATTTCTTAGTTTAGGCCAGACTTGTACAGATTGATCTCTCGAACTTAAAGTACTCCCTTGCAGTACATTTGTTTAGGGTTTAAACAGTTTCTCACCTTTCACACCCACAATTACCAAAACCGGTATAAACTATTTTCACCCATAAACTCCTGGTTGAGGGGGGTGAAAGCGCCCCGTGATGGTAGTCCCCATGTGTATCCTACTTTCATTGCATCGCCTTGAATCCACATCCACGAGATTTGATACAAACTTATTGTACTCTTCTGGATGTGACGCTGGGATGCTCAGAATATCACATGAATGAAATACTCTGGATAGTAAAGTGGTAAAATGAGAGAGTTATGTTGTTTATCGTGGCTCCATCTGCTTCTTCTGGAAAATGTTTCAGCCGTGTCTTTGGGGTTATCTCATGAATCTTCGATGGTCATCGGGATGGACTGCGATGAGTAGTCCCCAATCATATTTTTCTTTAGTTTCTGAAGTTGTTTCTTTTGAGTAGGCTTGGGATCTACCGCGTCCTTACAAAGTATTGCAGACGTCTTCTAGACAAAGAGGTGATGATATTCTTATGCTGCACCCTTGAAAAGTAATTGACCTCGTCGTGACTATGACCTTTTGGTTGACTGTGTCTTCTGAGCTTTGATAGTGAAGGGATTATGTGTAGATCCTCAGTCCCCAAATGTGGTTTACATGTTTCCCTCTTTGTAGTGACCGTGCTTTGGTGAAGCTCTCGCTGGTATCAACAAATAAGCGGCATCGCTTCTCGGCAGCAGATGTGATCGAAAGAGACTACATTTTCATGGGAACAAAGTAGGTTGGATGGATGCGTAAGCGAGAAAACTTTCAATGAACACGAGCTTTGGAAGGAAGGAAGCGTTGAAGCGTCTTCGGTTCTTGGAGAGGACGTTGAAACGATGCCTTGTAACTCTCAGCGCGTTGACGTTTACCATGTTGAAGTCGGAGGCTACATTAAGTTCTATTAAAATCGACATTCCTCAAGTCTACAGAGGTTAGGAGTCCCATGTTTCATGTATCGATCGTTCTTTCCAGGATAGGTTGGGGTTTGAAAACGGATTCCTTGGCTGAAACGCATGCATTCCACAGATATTTCATCATAGACTGTACAACTTAGTGGGCCAAGTTCGCATCGTGCCGGTCATGACGGGAAGAGGGTCTCTATAAACTCAGGAGGGTTGCTGATTTTCTTTTCCTCGATTTTGGAGAAGTCATTCCTCATCTTTACTTATGATGAAATTGGATTGCTGATCCCCTTCTACTGGGCATTCAAGTGCAACGCGAGACTCTTCATATATAAACGCACATCCTGTTGAAGTGTCTTTTGTCTTTTAATTAAATAAATAGTGGTAAAAGGAGGTCGGCTTCTTCCGGCTCTTCCAGTATCTCGCCCTGATGGTGGAGTGGCGGCTCGAGTGATAGTTGGATCTGTCATGCTTGAAGAAACGGTGGGGCGGCGGAAATGGCTCCGGTTCTGGTGATCGTAAGTGTATCGTTCACGAAGTGCTGGAGCCATGGCGATGCTTTGCCTGGTTGTGGAGTGGAGAGGATGGCGCTGGAAGGGCGCAAGATGTCCTCGCTGGCGTGCACGTCAGGTAAGCATGTCTAGTAAGTACATCTGGTAAGAACGTCTGGTAAGCCTGTCTGGTAGGCGCGTCTGGTAAGCTAGTCTGGTGAGCTTTTCTAGTAGGCACGTCGGGTAAGCTCGGCTGGTGAGCTTGTCTGGTAGGCGCGTCGGGTAAGCTTGTCTGGTAAGCGCTAGATTGTCTTAGAATGGGCACTGGCTTGGCACGATGCTGGCTTGGCGTGGCACAGACTTGTTCTTGCGGGCCCAGTTTCCTCTTCCTATACGTAGCTCAAATAAGAAATCCTTTATTATTCAAATTCCAAAAAGTGTTATGCTTATGAAAGGGGTTGGCTCCCCTTTTTACCTCGTATCTTTGTTATCACGTCCTGGTGTTAGCGGTAGCGCGATAGTGATAAAGTGGGCAAGCATATTCCAGCTATGTACTCTAGCGTTTCTCTTTCATTATTTTTTTTGTTTTTTTTGTGCTGGTACAAACCATAGCCATAGGTATGCCTTTCCATAAATCTGTAGAAATATTTTTCTTCTGGACTGGTGTAAACCCTAGCCATGGGTATGCCTTTCATATACTTGTGGAAATACTTCCTCATAAAAAATTCTTTGAATGTCGTCGTAGTAACGTCTTCTAATAGTGACAAGTAGTCATTATTGTGCAGAGTAGGCACGTACGGGTAGGTGACCTCTTTTTTTTTTGAAAGGAAAACAAAGCGCCTGGTTTATGGTTTTTTAATTTCCTGGAATTCTTGGGTTGATAGATAAAATATTAGCTTGACGGTTTTTGGTTTATTCATTTTGGAAAGAATTGTTTAGGAATTGATTGTTTTGGTTATGACTGAAAGTGACACAGACATCCCAGGAAAACCATGGAACCGTGTGTTGGTAGATGACATGGGGGTAAAACATAACATGGCTATTGGTTTTATCACTCCCGTGAAAACTTGAAAAAGAAAACCACGTATCATGTCTAGGTATGACTTACATGGTTTTTAAGGTCTCCTGATGAAAAGTGAACCTTCCGGGTGTGAGACCAAGTTTTATGGGAAATACTGCCGTGGAAAGTCCCCAGTCATTACTGAGTTATCCGATAACCGATCCGTTGCTCCTTGGGCGGATCGTTTTCTTCTATACTCTAGGAAGTCCCCAGTAATCCCTTGTCGTGTCACGACTAATAATCGATTTATCGAGTAACTGAGTCGGAGTGGATCTCCTTCCTCTACCATCTTGTCCTATGGGTCAAAGAAAGAGATCGACAGTCAAAAATTAATATTATAACTGATAGATCAATCCTCCCGCTATGGTCGCCAATTATTTATAGGTGAAAATAGTTTCTACTGATTTTGGTGATTACGGGTGTGAAGGTGAGAAACTGTTTAAACCCTAAACAATGTACTGCAAGGGCGTACTTTAGATTCGAGATATCAATTTGTACAAGTCCGGACTAAACCAAGAAATGGTCGTTCCAGACTTGCTTCGGTCACAAAGAGGAGGAGAATGGGTTGGTTTTGGGGAGGGAAGAAAGGAGAGTGGTGAGACCAGAATAGTTGATTCTGGTCGAGCAGTTGGGTTTCTACGACTTGTTTTCAGAAAAGGTAGGAGAGCTCATGAGGAGAGCTAAGTAAGTATTTCTGAGTGTTGTCTTGTCCGAATAAACTTGTTGTTCAAAGGGAAATAGGTAAGACCTATTTATACAAGTCGAGGTAGAAACGTACCCTGGTCACATTAAGGAGTGGGAAGTAAATGGGAGGAGGTGGTAACCGTATGCATGGACTTGATGTTCAATAAAGTGGTTAATGCATGAAACTGGTTTTTATGAAACTATTAACGTTATGGAATTGATGTTCCATAAGGTTGTTAACTCACAGCTTTATTTCCCATGAACGTTTCCCACATAACTCCCGTATTTACTAGGCTCCTTACCCTTATGACACTTCCTTATGAAGGGCGTAGTGTATGCCACATGTTGTAGACCACCAAACCAATACCCAAATGGAATCCCCCAGTTTGTGTTAATGTCTCGAATGTTTTTAGAAAACATGTAACACGTTGGTGTGGCTTGGCAAGTGGAGCTCGGGGAACTTGCTAGCCTGGTGACCTTCGACGGTCGAGATATTGCATCTTGAGAGGAGGGGAAACCATTGATCGTTGTACGCCTCTGTTTTGGTAGCCGCGTAGTGAGGTCCAATAGGGTGGCACGGCTAGTGTATGCCTAGACTTGGCATGAGGGGCCAAGGGTTCTCCATAGGCGTATGGCATGGTTAGGTCCAAGGCGAGGGCGCTTGGCTTGGCATGACGTGACTAGCAGGGCTAGGGCTAAGGAAAAGTGCATTTTCCATGGCGCGACTAGCTTGGCTAGGTTTGGTTTGGCTTGGAATGTGGGGCCAAGGGGTATCCATGGGCGCATAGCGTGACTAGATTGGGATAGGTGTAGTTTTGGCTTGGCATGTTGGGCCAAGGGGTAGCCATGGGTGCATGGTGTGACTAGCTTGGGCTAGGTGCTATTTTGGCTTGGCATGTGGGGCCAAGGGGTATCCATGGGCGCATGGCATGACTAGCTTGGGCTAGGCGCGTGACCAAGCTAGGGTTTTGGGCCAAAGGTCGTGAGGGGACCTTAGACGGCTAGGATTTTCTTCTGGCATTGAATGGCAACCATTGATTGTTGCACGCCTTCACTTTGGTAGCCGCATAGGGAAGGCCAGCATGGTGGCGCGGCATGAGGGGCCATGGCGAGATGTGTTTGGCATGGCACGGCCGGCGCGGCTAGCTATGGCTAGGTGCATGACCAAGCTAGGGTTTTGGGCCGAAGGTTGTGAGGGGACCATAGACGTCTAGGATTTTCTCCTGACATTAAAGGGAAACTGTTGATTGTTGTATGCCTTCACTTTGGTAGCCACATGGGGAAGGACAGCATGGTGGCGCGGCATGAGGGGCCATGGCGAGACGTGTTTGGCATGGCGCGGCCGGCGTGGCTAGCTTTGGCTAGGTGCGTGACCAAGCTAGGGTTTTGGGCTAAAGGTTGTAAGGGGCCCTTAGACGGCCAGGATGAAGGGAAACCGTTGATTATTGCACGCCTTCACTTTGGTAGCCGCATGGTGGCGCGGCATGAGGGGCCATGACGAGACATGTTTGGCATGGTGCGGCCGACGGTGCTAGCTTTGTCTAGGTGCATGACCCAGCTAGGTTTTTGGGCCAAAGGTCGTGAGGGGACCTTATACAGCCAGGATTTGCTCCTAGGATTGAAAGGAAATCGTTGATTGTTGAACGCCTTCACTTTGGTAGCCGCATGGGGAAGGCCAGCATGTGGCGCGGCATGAGGGGCCATGGCGAGACTTGTTTGGGATGTCGCGGCCGGCGTGGCTAGCTATGGCTATGTGCGTTACCAAACTAGGGTTTTGGGCCGAAGGTCGTGAGGGGACCTTAGATGGCTAGGATTTGCTTCTGGGATTGAAGGGAAACCGTTGATTATTGAATGCCTTCACGTTGGTAGCAGCATGGGGAAGGCCAGCATAATAGAGCGGCATGAGGGGCCATGGCGAGACGTGTTTGGCATGGCGCGGCCGGCGTGGCTAACTTTGGCTAGGTGCGTGACCAAGCTAGGGTTTTGGTCCAAAGGTTGTGAGGGGACCTTAGACGGCCAGGATTTTCTCCTGGGATTGAAAGGAAACCATTGATTGTTGCACGCCTTCACTTTGGTAGCCTCATGGGGAAGGCCGACATGGTGGCGCGGCATGAGGGGCCACAGCTAGAAGTGTTCGGCATGGCGCCGCCGGCGTGGCTAGCTTTGGCTATGTGCGTGACCAAGCTAGGGTTTTGGGCCAAAGGTCATGAGGGGACCTTAGACGTCCAGGATATGCTCATAGGATTGAATGGCAACCGTTGATTTTTGCACGCCTTCACTTTGGTAGCCGCAGGGGGAAGGCCAGCATGGTGGCTCAGCATGAGGGGCCATGGCGAGACGTGTTTGGCATGGCGCGGACGGCGTGGCTAGCTTTGGCTAGGTGCGTGACCAAGATAGGGTTTTGGGCCAAAGGTCGTGATGGGACCTTAGACGGCCAGGATTTTGTCTTGGGATTGAAGGGAAACCGTTGATTGTTGCACGCCTTCACTTTGGTAGCCGCATGGGGAAGGCCAGCATAGTGGCGCGGCATGAGGGGCCATGGCGAGACGTGTTAGGCATGGCGCGGCGGGCGTGGCTAGCTTTGGATAGGTGCGTGACCAAGCTAGGGTTTTGGGCCAAAGGTCGTAAGGGGACCTTAGACGGCCAGGATTTTCTCTTGGGATTGAAGGGCAACCGTTGATTGTTGCACGCCTTCACTTTTGTAGCCGCATGGGGAAGGCCGGCATGGTGGCGCGGCATGAGGGGCCATGGCGAGACGTGTTCGGCATGGCGTGGCTAGCTTTGGATAGGTGCGTGACCAAGCTAGGGTTTTGGGCCAAAGGTCGTGAGAGGACCTTAGACGGCCAGGATTTGCTTTTGGGATTAAAGGGAAACCGTTGATTATTGCAAGCCTTCACTTTGGTAGCCGCATGGGGGAGGCCAGCATGGTGGCGCGACATGAGGGGCCATGGCGAGATGTGTTTGGCATGGCGGGGCCGGCGTGGCTAGCTTTGGCTAGGTGCGTGACCAAACTAGGGTTTTGGGCCAAAGGTCATGAGGGGACCTTAGACGTCTAGGATATGCTCATGGGATTGAAGGGAAACCGTTGATTGTTGCACGCCTTCACTTTGGTAGCCGCATGGGGAAGGCCAGCATGGTGGCGCGACATGAGGGGCCATGGCAAGACGTGTTTGGCATGGCGCGGCCGGCGTGGCTAGCTTTGGCTAGGTGCGTGACCAAGCTAGGGTTTTGGGCCAAAGGTCGTGAGAGGACCTTATACGGCCTGGATTTTCTCCTGGGATTGAAGGGCAACCGTTTTTTTTTATTGGTAAAGAATGTTATGTTAATGTTAGTTTGTTAGTGTTTGAGCGGAGACTCGAACCGCTGACCTCTTGTTTGAGAGTCAGGCTCCTGGCCAACTGGGCTAACACTAGATGGTTGATTGAAGGGCAACCGTTGATTGTTGCACGCCTTCACTTTGGTAGCAGCATGGGGAAGGCCAGCATGGTGGCGCGGCATGAGGGGCCATGGCGAGACGTGTTCGGCATGGCACGGCCGGCGTGGCTAGCTTTGGCTAGGTGCGTGACCAAGCTAGGGTTTTGGGCCAAAGGTCGTGAGGGGACCTTAGACGGCCAGGATTTTCTCCTGGGATTGAAGGGAAACCGTTGATTGTTGCACGCCTTCACTTTGGTAGCCGCATGGGGAAGGCCGCATGGTGGTGCTGCATGAGGGGCCATGGCGAGACGTATTTGGCATGGAACGGCCGGCGTGGCTAGCTTTGGCTAGGTGCATGACCAAGCTAGGGTTTTGGGAAAAATGTTGTGAGGGGACCTTAGACAGCCAGGATTTGCTCCTGGGATTGAAGGGTAACCGTTGATTGTTGCACGCCTTGTAAAAAGATACAAGAAAACTCCTACAATATTCCACAACCGCACTCCCCACAAATATTTGGCAATTAAGCACAAGTTCAATTAAGAACTCACCCCTATAAAATGTCATTCCCGAAAGAACAACAAGAGCAACCTTACTTTTACAATAAAAGAAGGATTTCTTTGGACATTAACAAATAACCATGAAACATGAATTTGCACAAAATAAAACTCAATTAAATTAACCACAAGAGAACCCATGATTAATTTAATTGAAAATGCTCAGCATAAGAGAACTTATGGATCCACACGGTACTTACACAAAGATGTGGATCAGGGAAAGACCAATACTGCGGAATATTAAAGATTCAGTCTATTTTTCATCAATATATATTTGCATAAGACATATAATAGACTTAATCTTTGCTATCAAAAGTTCATCCTATCTTTCATCAATATTTGCATAATGACATAATAGGATTAACTTTTTGACATATATTTAGCTGAACTTATCAAAAGTGCATACATACCGCACTGGAGTGAATTATTTGATTTATGCCTGCAGATGCTCATCCCTTCCCTACTAGAAGGGAATGGATACAAAAGAACAGTGGCAAGAGCTATCCAAGCACTTTACAAAAATAAGGTATACAAAAACCATTGCAGATTGAATCAAGGGAGTTCTGAGCCAGCATATCATATCACATTTTATCGACACATGTTTTATTTTATTCATAATTCCAATTAGAGACTATAAAATTTTTATCGACATAAGAAGTAATAGTAAATAAGAGGCTTGGACAGTGTACTTCGTTAATAGAGCCAAGTTTCAAAATCAGAGAATGGTTCAGGACAATGGACCAAACAAAAATTCAACAACCACGGTGCAATTACACAAGCAAATCAATGTAAGCCCAGTATGTCAGTGAAATCATTATATTTGGATATCAAGAGGCACTTTAGGTAGATATGATACTTATGAGGGGGGGAGGAAAAATCATCCTGCAATATGAAAAAAAAAAAAAAAAAACTATCATTTCTGCCAAATCCTATAAGAACCTGGAGAAATGCATAGTTTCCCAAGTCTTACTAGTCCCGATTACGCGTCTTAGTTTTGCTATGACGAAAATGCATAGAAGTTGCTAGTTTTGAATGAGATAATGCCATGATGATCGACAGAAACCGGCAATCAAAAGAACAATAATTCACAAACTATATATTACCTCAATTGGGAAATACGCTCATCCCTCTCCCTCTGCAATATTTCAAACTAAGATTGACGATGAGAGACAATCCTAGCCTGAAGAATGTTCTGCAAAAAGTAAAAAGGAGATCAGCAATGACAGTGACATTTAAATTCAAGTTGGTTGGCCTCCCTACCAATAATAATTGTTACTTACTATGACCGATGTTAGCATACAAAGAAAGCTACTGACATATAATAAAAAATTAAATAATGTATCTATATTGCACTGTCTTCACATGTTCTAGCACATACATATAACAAATTCAACATCTTAAGCAATAAAATCATGAACAAAAATTAGCTGAACATATTAGATACGCAATATTTACTGTATGCAATGAAAACCAGCTAAAACTTGAACTAAAAAGATGACAAATCCACACAAAAATTTCCTTCGAAAGCAAATTTTCTGAACTGATAAAACCATGAATCAGAACCTTACGAGCTGACACTTCCAAACCCTGTAACTTCAAAATTCCTTTAGCAACACAATTCAAATTATAATTTCAGAACCCTATTAACAAATACTTCATATACAAAGGCGGATTGAAGTTTGCTTCTCTCTTACCATGGATTTAGGTGGTAAGTTGTAAGTAAATTTAGCACGGACAACACGACTGTTACTATGAGGCTGGATAACTTTTCTCCAAATGCATCGATGATGAGATTCATTTATCTACTCCTTAGACAGAGACTTGAAACCTTGGGCGAGGCTGCAAAGTAACACAAGCAGTAGCAATTAAGTCAAAAAAATTGGTTTTAAATGTTAGACAACACAAGCACACTTTCGTATCCTAACAACTAACCTTTAAAGTTGGAAGTCAAAATCTGCAGGAATGTTAAATCAAAGGAACAAACAATACTCAAAATTGTATGAGCTGGAGGAAGAGAATGTCTGTTAATCCTACCTACAAAAACAAAGGAAAAATTAGATTTCAGAACCAATAAAGGAGATAAATTTGAGAAAATTGGAAAGTACCAAAGAGATCCACGAATTCAGACAGACCAATAATTATTAGTTGTTGATGGATCTCCCTTCGCATTTACAGAGAAGACAAAATATGAAACCAAATTCCAGTGCTCCCCTGTCACATCTCTGCAGTAAAAAAGTTGTCTAGCTTGAGAAGCATGGATGAATGGCTCGTCGACTTCCTTTGAGCTTCTCAATATACACAAACGAACTTGTTCATCTGGGCCATCTAAGCATCTACCATTACAGCTGGTATAATGACAGTAAAAATGTAAGCCGATGAGACTTTTCCCATATCCTGCAGTTTCGATAAAACATTTCAGCCATATACGATAAGTAATGATTATATATAATTTGTGAAAGTATGATTATAATTTGTGCAATTAGGTTGATCTTAGTAATTACCTTGCTAACAGTTGATATAATGATGAAGATTCCCATGGAAGAAGATTATAAAGCCTTCATGGAACTCCAGATGGAACTTTGCTTGGAACAAATTGTCTGCGGTCAGGTGTGATCTGATTGCCAAACATAAAGAAACAAATATAAGCCCTTAGAGCTCTATTAGTCTAATATAAGCCCCAAATGTACGCATGACATCAAGAGGTAAGAAGTGTGCTGCTTTGGTCTATCAAACCCCAAGTTTACTCTATAACAATCACGTAATAATTAACAGATCCGACAACAGGACAAGATAGAAATTTTGGACCAAATTTTCTAAAGGAGAAACATGATAAGTAAATAAATCACCACAAAAAGGAAGTACATGCCTTGATTGACGTCTAGCAGGTGAAGGGGATTTTGAATGTCAAAATTTATAGCATTAATTCACATAAACTGAAATCAAAAATTGCAAAATCAGAATTCAAAAATATGTTTTATAAGTTAATTGGAATGGGATTAGATTATTCTAACTTCCTCCTAATATTTCACATTACTATAGCAGACCGACCATAAAGAAGATAATTGCTTGTATAAATATTAAGCTAAGGATTAAACACAGTTATAGTGTATTACAACGCAAATCGAGAATTGAATAACACATAAAATCCACACCATCCTGTAGGGTATGAAGTCCAAAGGACAGAAATAATCCACTCCACCATTAACACAGTCCCATGAAACAAAATTGTCTTCCAAATTTATTGCATTAGTACTAATCTAGTATAATGATACTTATCTCCAATGTAACAACATCAAAGAAATTGACAAATCAAGTAAACAAACATAAGACAAGTGTGCAAAGGATATTACCAAACCCTTAGAACTTCTCATGTTGTCCTCTCCAACATCAATTTTTCCGAGTTGAATAACCACCAGACGCTCCTCTTCCATAATCATACTTACGCAATGACTCCGAATTCAATAACTAATCCTCATGATCATGAGTTTCTCCTGTGCATTTGCCTATACATCCAACAAAAAAACATAAAATTTCAAGATATTAGATACTCATCAAAACTCTATTTGTCATTTCATCAAACAAATAAATTGCATAAATAGAAATGGATATATTTTTATTAACTTCAGGGTCGAAACTCAATAATAAACACAGAAAGAAATCCCAAAAAATATAAAAATCCTCGGAAATAAAGAGAATTAAAAGCCTAGATTTGAAAAGTAAAAGGGTTGTTTTCTTCTCACCTTGTAAGAAACATCTAAAATTGTTTAAACTCTTAAACAATCTGCAAATAAAAACCAAAAATTCATCATATCTAAAGTTCAGATCTCTAAAAATAGATAGTAGAGTGAAAAATTCAGATAATGTTAGTAGTTACAGGTGAGAAATGGGAAAAATTAAGGTTTATACCTGTTGATTTTCGAGGAATAAAGTAAGGTTTTTCTGACTGTGATGATAAAAAACGAAGATACGGTTTTAGTAGTAGTAGATGAAGAAAATCAAACCCTAATTAAATGCGTTCGTTTGCAGAATCAAACCCAATCCCAAGAATTTTGATTCCAAATCAACATAAAAATTAATGAAAATTTAAAAAATGGAACAACTAAAATAAAGATGAAATGAATCCCTAAAAAACAGATCGATTAAAAAAATATGAAACCCTAAAAATCAAAAAACTTATAACGATTAACACTGACACAGATCGATGATTCAAAGGTATTGAACAGATTAAAGAGTTTTCTCTGATGTTTCTCGCCTGATACGATCTCTGTGATGAAACCCTATTTTTATCGCCTGAGACACAGAGAAGAAGAGAGAAAAAACGAAAAATGAAAGTGTTAACACGATTTCTTATCCGTAGTTCACGCATGTGAATGGCACACTTGTGGGAGGAAATATCCTAGCGTATAAATAATCGTGGGTGGAAATATAACTCTAGGTGTTACGACCTAATTGTGACCAAGCGTGTGAGTGGCACGCCTGTAAAAGATTTCGTAACGGCCCGAAGCTGTTACGAATTTTAAAAATTTAGTAACTGCCCTAGCCTGTTACGAATTTTTTGTAACGTCCTTTTGTAACTGGAAATTTGTAACGGCTCCAAAGCCGTAATGAATGCCTGTTACGAATCCTGGAATTTGTTGTAGTGTAAATTAGGGTTTGCAGCACATTACATGTGTTGCAAAACGATCTCAACCATCCATCTTCGTAGGCATAGATGGAAGGTGTAGATGTAAATTCAAAGGGCCCAGAGCATGTCAACACACTCACCGTGGGCTCGCCTACACACATGAACAAACGGTCAGGACCAACCATATTTGGTTGTACCAATTCGTGCGTGCAAAACAACGCATGAAGCATGGTCGGCCAAAACCCTAATTAGGGTTTATACCGATCAGGAGCGTTCGTTTTCTCCTGATCGAATGAAGGGCTTAAGAGACAATTGAGCAGGTCCAGTGAGCATCAACATGATCACCATGGAACCATCTATCTCCTCACCTGACCAACCAAGGCATATCATGCCTAGTTTCCCTAAAACGCACGCCTAAACTAGTGTGGTCGCGCTTCCCAAATCACAAACTGATCTCACCACTCAACTTCGCCATACAAATTGAGTGGCTTGGATCACGTTTCCTTGGGACTGTCAGGTATAGGCATGAATACCAGCCTGCCACCTACACGCCGGACCAAACGGCCCAGACCGACCAAGCTTAGTTATCTCGAAACACGTGCCTTGAAGGTGGCATACCGCGCCCCTTTAAGAATCCTTTGCGGCATAGGATTTATGTAGCAAATCGATCTCAGCCACTCAACTTCACAAGTAAATTCGAGTGGCCTAGATCAAACCTTCGTGGGACAGTGAAGCATGGACATGGACATCAGCATGTCATCTACACGCATGCCTGATCGGTTTTCCATGAAATGCCTCCCATGCTTGGATTCGACCAAGCTGAAGGAGTACACTCGAGCACCTCCTAAACCCTAATCCAAGGGTCGCAGATGTGGGTCGCTAATCATCTCGTCCGTCCAACTTCGCCATCTCGGACGGATGGCCTAGGATAAGAGTTAAGCGACTAGTGAAGTATCACCGTAATTACCGTCTGCCACTCTACCACACCATATGGTCGGCCAAGGGAGGATTTTCTAAATAACACCGTGATCACCGATGCCTAACATGCATAGAATATACACGATACTTTACAAGTATCGACTTCCTAAATAACTTAGTTATTTAACTAGCATTACATGCTACCTTATGTGGGTCCCACGATCCACACACTCGAGACATCAATCATGTCACAAACTGGGGGATACATACTGGGGTATTAGTCTGGCGGTTTACAGCGTGCAGCGTGACATCACAAGAAAGTGTCAGGAAGACATGGACGGTTAGTGATGATGGGAGAAGTGGGCAAGATTGATCGTGTGACACTAACACACCACTCCGCTACTCCATCACTCCACTTCCTCCACTTCTTGTATAAATAGGTTTTCCTCCCTATTTCCAAACAAACAATAGAGCACAACACAGAAACCAAGTGTTAATACACAACGTATTCAAACACCCGAAGCCTGCTTGCATTATTCGTAAGCCTTCTCACCTTTCTGTTACAAGTCATAAACAAGCCTACACCTTCATAATCTCAACACCTTCTTCGCTTCCCTCCTTAAGATCAACCTCATCTCCTTCACTTTGTAACCGAAACAAGTCTGGAATGGCCATTTCTTGGTTTAGGCCAGAATTGTATAGATTGATATCTCGAATCAAAAGCACTCCCGTGCAGTGCATTTGTTTAGGGTTTAGATTCACTTCGCATCCACACACACCCTAAATTACCAAAACCAGCAGAAGTAGTTTTTACCCATAAACAATTGGCGACCACAGTGGGAGATTAATCTTTCAGTTGCAATATCAATTTCCAATTATCAATTTCATTTCAATCTGTTCAAATTGCAAGATGGTAGAACTTAGGTCAGGATCAACAATCAATCTCGATGGATCCAGCGCCGACAATACTCTTGGTATTACTGTCCTTGTCAGTGGAGCTGCCGCGCAAAATGTGACCACTACATCTTGTGGATCCGTCTCCTATACCATTAATACCAGCGGAGCAGTGGATATTCCAGTAGGCGTGACACCTCCTATCCCCAAAGCCAGAGCAGCCGCAAATCCCGGTATTTTTTCAAGTGTAACGCCTTCGGTCGTCACCATGGAAACCGCTACTCCTCCATCAGGACGAGGGGTTGGAGGAGCAAGAGGAGGATAACCCTCTATCACCATGGTGGACTTGATGGAAAGATAGAAAGTTATTGCTAGAGCCTAAACAGATAGGGCCGCGACTCAGAAAGAGGTACTTACTTTTCTCAAAACCCTAACCGAACGATTGCCGCAGGGGCCATGACAGCCCCTGGAGCCAATGCGGAACGTGTTCGATGGACCTGGGGTAGGCACATCAACGGCGCATACCCGCATGGACGAGGAAACTCGTAACACTCCTGAACGCCCAATAGAAAGAGTCCAACCATCCAACTTAATTACGCGTGAGTACCTAGAGAGACTCCTCTGAAGCCGGGGCAAAGGAAATATGGCGGACATGCACCAACACCAGCTTCCATACCCTCAAGATGTACAACTAATTCATGTCCCAAGGGGCTATGTCTCTCCTCAATTCTACCTTTATGATGGTACTGGTAACGCTCGTGAACATGTATCTCGATTTTTGGAATCTTTAGGATAACACGAATACAATCATGTTCTCCGCATGAAAGAGTTCTCAAAGACACTTACCGGAAGAGCATACACTTGGTACAACAGCCTCGCACCTAACAGTATATCCAATTGGAGTGAGATGGTCGACGCCTTCTACAAGAAGTATTTCTTCATGTCAGAGAAGGTCACCTTTTCAATGGATTAATGAACATCCGAACAACTTTGTCAAAAGGTTCAGGACACAAGCATTGGATTGTCATGATCCGAATGTTACCGAACGCCAGCTGATGGAGTTATGTATCAACGGGATGATTCCCATATATCGTGCTTTATTAGAGAACCTGGGCTTCCAAACATTTTCGGATCTTCATGAAGCTGCTAAGAGCTCCGCTATGATAGCCCCAACATTGTTGGAAAGAACAAAAATCTTTCGGAATAAAGATGCGCGTGAAAACTGAGGAAGCAGGTGCCTCATCAACAAGAAATATAATACAGGTCCTTCTGTGAGCGTGGTGAGCGAAGGAGGAAAGAGGAAATCGTCGACAACAGAACAACCGCCCAAGCGTTCAGCATCAGCACATGCGACTGCGTCTCGAAAGAAAGCGGATAAAGCTCTTATACAAGAGTCCGGAGATACGGTTCCAAACTTCCCCTTTCCCATGAATGAAGTGATAGAACTCCTGGAAGCATGGATTCAAGATGACGCGATCAAGCCACCACTGATGAGCACGAAAGTGCGACGCATTTTCTCGAGTTTAATGTCATTACTGTTAGCAGATTATGAGCATTTATTCGAAATATTTCTTGACTGTTGGGTATATAAATGATTCCTGGGAGTCAGAGAAGATGATCGAGAGTTAGGGAGCGTGTTGTGGATTCGATGGAATTTTGAGGAGCTGTACTGATCCGAGGAGACCGCGTAGAAAGAAACAATAGATTTTATTCTTTTTTTTTATTTTTGTAATAATGAGTAGCTAAACCTCATCACTGGGTCGACGGAGGAATCCGAATTATATACATGGGTAAAATTATTTTATTCTCTATATGACTTTAGCATTATTTTGAATTGATTTATGATTCGATAAATTTAGTTGTGATTCAATTAGATAGGTTATGCTTTGTTTAGATAATCTATGCTTAGGGGATACAATTAATGTTTTGAGGATCTACTTAGGCAAAACAAGAGTTGATGTTTTATTTATTTACTGAGCGATAATTGTTGAGAATAAATAATTGAACCTCGTGTTGTGGATTCGATGGAATCTTAGACCCAGTGACTATCTCTTTTATTATTTTATCCCTTTTAAATTAATCTTAACAAGTCTGATAGAACGAATCTTAATTACTACTACGAAAACTTTGAAAAACCTTAAATCATTTTTGGCGTCGTTGCCGGGGATTTGTTTTTAGATTAATTTTTAGGTTTTTTCTTTATTTTTATTTTGTACAGTATTTTCATTTTATTTTAGAATATTTTTTTTCCTTTTTATGCGTTTCTTTTTCTATTTCTTTTCAGGATGATGACTTCTTCTAAGGAGACGTCACCTACGATGACGCTGGAGGAATATATGCGTAGAAAGTCAAATTATCAGGAAACCTCATCTGAGATGACGCTTGCTGAATATATGCATAGGCAATGGTATGGAGTTTCTACTCCACATAAGGTAAGTGAAGAATCACATCAAACTATATATGAGAAGTATTACAAACACACACCACCTAGTTTTGAACAAAGATTGAGAGTTCTTAAATGTCAAAGATTATTTGCTGATGATGATGAATCTGATAATGACTCTATGTTCCAAACAGAAAATATAGATGACCCCGTGGATGATTCGCTTAATTCCATAGATGAATCTACCTCACAAGATCATTCACCCGACTTAGAGGTTGTTTCTAGACCCCTAGACTTCCAAAAGTTGCCTAATTTAGGGTTAGAATTGTGTGCTTCTAAAGTGTTGTTGGATTACTTTGCATCTAAGTACCCAGAGGACTTGCCTATTCCTGATATCGTGCATGAACCAATTGATATTTCCCCAGTCTCAATAGAATCTCCATATTTTGTTCATTACGCGCTTCCATGTGCAGTAAAAACTTGGTTTAGGGTTAAATCTCTGTTTTTGATAGTTTCAATGTCTCCGCATCGTAATAACATAAGTGTGAAGCTGTCATTTGTAAATATTGTATTTTGGGTCGATCCCCAAGTTTTCAAGTTATTAGTTTATGGGGATTCGTTTTTGTACATTCCAGTAGGTATAAGTATTTATTTATTTTTGTTTATTTTTGAATTTCCCATCTCATTTTTTACGTTGTATAACTCAATTACATTGAGGACAATGTAATGTTTAAGTATGGGAGAGTGGTTATTAACTTTTTATTTTTATTTTTCAGGAATTTCTTTGCAAATCATGACCAGCTGTGGAGCGGGTCTCTAAAAAAATAAAATTAAAAAAATGAATGATCAGCTGTGTAGCGGGTCTTTTGTTTTTCCTTATATTTATGACCAGCTGTGTAGCGGGTCTAAAAAAAATGATTTTTAGGGTTATGACCAGATGTGTAGCGGGTCTCTAATAAAATTAAAAAAAATTTTGATTGTTAGGGTTATGACCAGCTGTATAGCGGATTTTTTCTTTTCTTGCATGTTATGACCAGCTGTGTAGCGGGTCTCTAAAATAAATAAAAATTGTGTGTCTTGTGTATGTGGCAATTGTCATCACCAGTTGTGTAGCGGGTCTAAGTCTCTTTTTATATGACCAGTTGTGTAGCGGGTCAATTTTATGTTTTGCTCGAGGACTAGCAAAATGTAAGTGTGGGGGAATTTGATGAGCATGAAAGTGCGACGCATTTTCTCCCATAAATATATTATTTAGGACTCATTTTATTACTAATAATCTTGTTTGTAGGTGTTTTTATCAAATAAGCTCTTATGGAGAAAGTTGCTCGAAAGTGGATTTTGGCACCAGAAAGAAAATTTTTATTCGGACTCACAATTTTGGATAAGGGGTAACCTATTACTATGGGGCACTCCATTGGATAAGGGGCTCCCTGATTTTCTATATACATACCCCCGTTATGGGAACCCTTCAGACTGTTACGGGGCACCCTTCTTCATCACCAAGAACAACAGGTTTTGGCGGGAAAAACTAATATGTTTCTGCGAATATATTTGGGATTAATTTGAGGAGATGTTGTGGGGATTTATTCTTGGATATGGATAGATATCATCCTGTTTTGAGTAAACAGGGGTGGTAATTTCAGTTAATTCGAGAAAGGAAGGAAATTATCACCGGTTAGAAGAAATAGAGGATGAAGATATTTCGTAGATTCTGTTGAGTTATTGAGAAGATTTTGTTGCAGATTTTCATGGGATTTGCACAAATATTATGTGCTCACTATGTACACACATCTTTTAAGTGTTTTGAAGAAGCAAACTTTGTTATTTTCGGTAGTTATCCAAAACAGGGCAAGGAAGATATTCTCGGGTTTAATTAATTTGCTTCTCTTAGTTAATAGAAAGTTACGTATGATGATATTCTCTTAAGATTTTTCTGTCGGATGAGAAGTTTTGGGATGAATCAAACAACTCAGAATCGCGTGAGAATAAAGAAAATATTCTCGAGTTTAATGTCATTACTGTGAGCAGATTATGAGCATTTATTCGAAATATTTCTTGACTGTTTGGTATATAAATGATTCCTGGGAGTCAGAGAAGATGATCGAGAGTTAGGGAGCCGGGAGCCTGTACCGAGCAACAATAGTTTTTATTCTTTTTTTTTATTTTTGTAATAATGAGTAGCTAAACCCCATCACTGTGTCGACGGAGGAATCCGAATTATATACATGGGTAAAATTATTTTATTCTCTATATGACTTTAGCATTATTTTGAATTGATTTATGATTCGATAAATTTATTTGTGATTCAATTAGATAGGTTATTCTTTGTTTAGATAATCTATGCTTAGGGGATACAATTAATGTTTTGAGGATCTACTTTGGCAAAACAAGAGTTGATGTTTTATTTATTTACTGAGCGATAATTGTTGAGAATAAATAATTGAACATCGTGTTGTGGATTCGATGGAATCTTAGACCCAGTGACTATCTCTTTTATTATTTTATCCCATTTAAATTAATCTTAACAAGTCTGAGAGAACGAATCTTAATTACTACTACGAAAACTTTGAAAAACCTTAAATCATTTTTGGCGTCGTTGTCGGGGATTTGTTTTTAGATTAATTTTTAGGTTTTTTCTTTATTTTTATTTTGTACAGTATTTTCATTTTATTTTAGAATATTTTTTTTTCCTTTTTATGCATTTCTTTTTCTATTTCTTTTCAGGATGATGACTTCTTCTGAGGAGACGTCACCTACGATGACGCTGGAGGAATATATGCGTAGAAAGTCAAATTATCAGGAAACCTCATCTGAGATGACGCTTGATGAATATATGCATAGGCAATGGTATGGAGTTTCTACTCCACATAAGGTAAGTGAAGAATCACATCAAACTATATATGAGAAGTATTACAAACACACACCATGCACCTAGTTTTGAACAAAGATTGAGAGTTCTTAAATGTCAAAGATTATTTGATGATGATGATGAATCTGATAATGACTCTATGTTCCAAACAGAAAATATAGATGACCCCGTGGATGATTCGCTTAATTCCATAGATGAATCTACCTCACAAGATCATTCACCCGACTTAGAGGTTGTTTCTAGACCCCTAGACTTCCAAAAGTTGCCTAATTTAGGGTTAGAATTGTGTGCTTCTAAAGTGTTGTTGGATTACTTTGCATCTAAGTACCCAGAAGACTTGCCTATTCCTGATATCGTGCATGAACCAATTGATATTTCCCCAGTCTCAATAGAATCCCCATATTTTGTTCATTACGCGCTTCCATGTGCAGTAAAAACTTGGTTTAGGGGTAAATATCTGTTTTTGATAGTTTCAATGTCTCCGCATCGTAATAACATAAGTGTGAAGCTGTCATTTGTAAATATTGTATTTTGGGTCGATCCCCAAGTTTTCAGGTTAATAGTTTATGGGGATTCGTTTTTGTACATTCCAGTAGGTATAAGTATTTATTTATTTTTGTTTATTTTATTTTATTTTTATTTTTGAATTTCCCATCTCATTTTTTACGTTGGATAACTCAATTACATTGAGGAAAATGTAATGTTTAAGTATGGGTGAGTGGTTATTAACTTTTTATTTTTCAGGAATTTCTTTGCAAATCTTGACCAGTTGTGGAGCGGGTCTCTAAAAATAATAAAAAATTTAAAAAAAAATGAATGATCAGCTGTGTAGCGGGTCTTTTGTTTTTCCTTATATTTATGACCAGCTTTGTAGCGGGACTAAAAAAAAATAAAAATATTTTTAGGGTTATGACCAGCTGTGTAGCGGGTCTCTAATAAAATCAATTTTTTTTTTGATTGTTAGGGTTATGACCAGCTGTATAACGGGTATTTTCTTTTCTTGCATGTTATGACCAGCCGTGTAGCGGGTCTAAGTCTCTTTTAATATGACCAGCTGTGTAGCGGGTCAATTTTATGTTTTTCTCGAGGACTAGCAAAATGTAAGTGTGGGGAAATTTGATGAGAACGAAAGTGCGACGCATTTTCTCCCATAAATACATTAGTAGGGACTCATTTTATTACTAATAATCTTGTTTGTAGGTGTTTTTATTAAATAAGCTCTTATGGAGAAAGTTGCTCGAAAAGTTGATTTTGGCACTAGAAATAAAATTGTTATTCGGACTCACAATTTTGGATAAGGGGTAACCTATTACTATGGGGCACTCCACTGGATAAGGGGCTCCCTGATTTGCTATATACATCCCCCCGTTATGGTCACCCTTCAAACTGTTACGGGGCACCCTTCTTCATCACCAAGAACAACAGGTTTTGGCGGGAAAAACTAATATGTTTCTGCGAATATATTTGGGATTAATTTGAGGAGATGTTGTGGGGATTTATTCTTGGATATGAATAGATATCATCCTGTTTTGAGTAAACAGGGGTGGTAATTGCAGTTAATTCGAGAAAGGAAGGAAATTATCACCGGTTAGAAGAAATAGAGGATGAAGATATTTTGTAGATTCTGTTGAGTTATTGAGAAGATTTTGTTACAGATTTTCATGGGATTTGAACAAATATTATGTGCTCACTATGTACACACGTCTTTTAAGTGTTTTGAAGAAGTAAACTCTGTTATTTTCGGTAGTTATCCAAAACAGGGCAAGGAAGATATTCTCGGGTTTAATTAATTTGATTCTCTGAGTTAATAGAAAGTTGCATATGATGATATTCTCTTAAGATTTTTCTGTCGGATGGGAAGTTTTGGGATGAATCAAACAACTCAGAATCGCGTGAGAATAAAGAAAATATTCTCAAGTTTAATGTCATTACTGTGAGCATATTATGAGCATTTATTCGAAATATTTCTTGACTGTTGGGTATATAAATGATTCCTGGGTGTCAGAGAAGATGATCGAGAGTTAGGGAGCCGGGAGCCTGTACCGAGCAAAAATAGTTTTTATTCTTTTATTTTTATTTTTGTAATAATGAGTAGCTAAACCTCATCACCGGGTCGACGGAGGAATCCGAATTATATACATGGGTAAAATTATTTTATTCTCTATATGACTTTAGCATTATTTTGAATTGATTTATGAATCGATAAAATTAGTTCTGATTCAATTAGATAGGTTATGCTTTGTTTAGATAATCTATGCTTAGGGGATACAATTAATGTTTTGAGGATCTACTTTGGCAAAACAAGAGTTGATGTTTTATTTATTTACTGAGCGATAATTGTTGAGAATAAATAATTGAACCTCGTGTTGTGGATTCGATGGAATCTTAGACCCAGTGACTCTCTCTTTTATTATTTTATCCCTTTAAAATTAATCTTAACAAGTCTGAGAGAACGAATCCTAATTACTACTACGAAAACTTTGAAAAACCTTAAATCAACACCTATCAGATGCCCACCGACCGAGGACGAGATGACAAATCCAAAATACTTCCGCTACCATAGGTTTGTCCATTACCCGACTAAAGATTGCAACAAGTTAATACAAATCTTCAAAGAAAAAGTGGAAGAAGGAGAACTCCAGTTAGGAAACGAGGGCATTCACAGAGACCCTCTTCCCATTAGAAGCTGCATGATCTCGGGGGATTCTGTCTGCAAGTATGTACAAGCCATGATGGAACGTTTGTGTGAAATCTTGTATCTCTCAAAGGGACAACGTAAAGACATGTTCACATCCCTCAACCAAGTTGTGTCAGGAAGGCGTTTGTATCTAGAAAAGGAAGTAGTCTCGAAGCCACAGTCTCTTCTTGAAGACACGACCAGTAAAGGGGACTGGGGACTCTTAACCATCACTTATTTGAAGGATGTCAAGTTAGACAACACATTGATTGATGCAGCCTCCAAGTTCAACATCATTACCTTTAAAACTCTGAGGACCGCAAGGATTTCAAAACAAGCAGCTACTCGCAGCCCAACCGTCATTAGGATCTCAGAAGGAGAATTCAGAGAATCCTATGGGTACATTGACCTCGAAGTTAAAATAGGTAATACTCTAACACATGCTAAATTTTACATAGTGCAAGAGTGTCCGAATTACGACATGATCCTGGGGCGCCCGTGGATACACGACAACAAACCAGCACTAGGAGTGAGTCCTTTGCCGGTTTCAGTACCTGAAAGAATCTCCAATAAACCGTCAATCCCTGAAGATTATTTATTGCCGTATCGACATCCTGCAAACATGACGCAACTTCCTAGAGAAAGCCCGAATTCGTACCTTAAAAGGTTCCGAGCCCATGTAAGTCTCATCGAACAACCTTTTTTACAAACAGTAAAGCCTCTTCCTGCTGAGGTTCGGGAACTCTTTTCAATCAACAACCTAACCGCCACTAAGAGATGTGAGTGGGGTGTTGGTCCTTTCAAACGTTTTACTAAGAGCTTGGAAGCAGTCAAAGACAACGTGTGCCAGAAACAAGAAAATGTGCCAAGTCCAAATCTGTTTCAAATTGGAGATATGGTAGCAAAGAGGACCATGTTTCAAGTTCGAAATATGGCGGTGAAAATGACCAACCAATCTGATTTGTCGGTGACAAAGGAAGATGAACCATATTTGGTAGCAGATGTCATCCTAGGCGGCTACTGCAAGATCATCAATGCTGATAATCTTGAGGGCATGACGATCCACTCACGATGGATTAAACCCTATGATACCTAGAGACGTTATGCTGCTCCATCTCTCCAGCGTTCTTCATGATGGTTCCTCCAGCGTTCCTCTAATAATTTCCCTTTCCTTGCTATTTTTTAATTCCTTCAAAAAATGATTGCAATACTTGCATTAATAATTATTAGGTTTCCAATTTCTCAATTAAAGTATTATTTTATTTAGAAATTTTTTACCACTGGGCATCACACAAAAACAGGTTCGACCTGAGTCATCATTATCCACCAGATTAAACCATTATTACCCACCAGATTAAACCAGAGAACCCGAAAAGGAAAACACTTCACATCTTTCGAGAAAGTTAGAGGAATAAAATGCATGCAAAGGAAAAGGAAAGAATCTTTAACAGTATTTCCCAGCCTACGTCAAAAGGGCGCAGAAGAGCTTACGCCAGGAGGGTACGAACCGGTCTGTGGTATTTCATTATGGCATTACTTATCTTCTCACAAGGATCACGTACAATCATATGAAAGAACAATCACTATAATGCAGTCTTAATAGAGAGTTTATTTCAAAATAAGAAATTTGTCCAAACAAGTAAACAAAAATAAGATAAACCTTGAACTCAGCCGTCACTGAGTACAAGGAGAAAAGTGTTCACAAGGTCACTGGGAAATACTAAGAATAAAAAAGAATTAACAGGAAGATTCAGTCATCAAGAAGGTCAACCGTGTCCACTCCACCATTGAAGTATGCCTCAACGTCATCACGTGTCGCTACTGCTTCTTCCTCCGGGTCTGCCTCTGCCTTCACTTCAGGTATTTCTGCAACCACGTTATCCACGATGTCCCCAGTATGGGAAGCTTCCATATCTTCCTCAAGAGCCGCTGCAACATTGGAGATCGTGCTGAAGACTTTCGGGAGATCGGGTTCGTCCGTATCAGAATCAAGAATGATCACACCATCGCGGAGGCCGTTTGGTTATGTCTTCTCGTGGAGGACGTTCATGTTCAACTCTTCTCCTTTTCAGCCTTGCAGTAAATCTCTCAGCTCTTGCGATTACCGGTGGTTGCGACTCTTCCTCAAGCCTCCATTTTTCTTCCTTGTCGATTAAATTCAGAAGATCATGAACGCGTTCTCGAGCGACACGAAGGTACAGAATTGGCATACCCCATATGGCGCGATCAGCTTCGAGAAGCAGAACGTCGATTTTAGCTATCACCTCCTCGATCGGACCATCAGTCTCGGGTTTATTCACTTCGAAGCTTCTTTCAGGAGAGATACCAGAGTAGTCCTTGCCAGCCGCCTCCATTATGAAAAATGATCTATGATTATGTTAACAAAAGTCATCATCAAGAAGATCAAATTATACAATGGATGTGGAGCAATACTTGCACAAAGAAAGAAATAATTCTGCACTGAGGGAAGACTCGGTGTCTTATTTATATTTCACGAGTTAACAAGATCCCGGAGAAAAGATGAGTCTTCAACTACCATCTGTAAAGGCTACAAACACGGGATAACAATCAGTGGACATTTATCGGATATTTGAAGGAAATCGTCGTGCAATGAGAAGAAACACATCCAGTCCAAGAAACAAGCCAAGTTATATCCTGGGGACTTAATCCGGACCGACTACGAGCGGGCCGATATTCTAATAAAGCGGGCAAGGCTCGTATTAGATTCAAGGAAGGCCATCATTAAGTCACGTCACCAAATCGCGACAGTCATGCAGGTATTGGGACGCGTCAGCAAACAGGACCATTCAAGACCATGAAGCCGGTATTGGTCAAAGCCATAAGACGGATATAAGGTTGATGTTTGAGCAGGATGGGACCAAATTTTAATCAAACATGCATAACGATCCATATTCATTCACACGTATCATAACACGATCTTTCTATAATCATGGGAATCGTGTCTACAAAATTCAAGCCAATAATGACTTCCTCAAGGAATAAAATAGGTTTACTTAAAACTAGGTTTGGCGTAAAAAAAAGAAGATGACAGAGAACTTACCTGACGAGTGAACAATGGCGGCGGAAGTCTGGCGACGTACGGAAGTGGCAGCAACGCGTCCAGAGACAGCACGTCCGGCAGTAAGACGTCCAACAATGGAGGATCGTGAGAAGGAGGAGCAAGGCCGAGCACAAAAGAAGAGAAATCTTGAGGAAAAGAAAAGGGATCGTCCCCTTTTATAAGCAAGAATTGGAAGAATCCCAATAGGATAGGGATTCCTCTTTTGATTGGATTCTTCTTTTAATTCAAACACACAAAAAGGAAACCGGTCCCACTCAGGATTCCATACTTGCAACAACATGTTCACATGCGCGATTAATAACGGACGAGAAAGGATTTCCGAGTAAGCTCCCTTCATCTCGTTTTCTCCCATATATTTGTCACCATCTCATGCCTAACCCACAATAGTGTAACCATTATATGCTAGGCAGGGGACTTAATGTTGATGGTGGATTTAGTTCAGGGCTAAAGTTTTAAAACTAATTTTTGTGTAAACATCCTGCAGAGGATGGGATTATTTTATAAGTGATGAATACTTCTTCACTTTATTAATTCACCTAGAATGGAGCATGTAGCAACAATCCTCCGAATATTCTGTAAATTTTAGCATTATTGATTAATGCATAAAATGCCTTGTATTTCATGTGTTGTTCCTAGAATAACTCTCATTATTGGTGCGGCATGATGACTGATTGTTACTCGCAGCAGAGTAACATGAATATCCAAGTACCAATAGTTAGGCATGCATGAAATTCCCGTACAGGCTGTAAACTCTCGGTGTGTTATACTAGCCCGATTGAGCATGTAACTCTCGGTGTGTTATACTAGCCCGATTGAGTATGTAACTCTCGGTGTGTTATACTATCCCGATTGAGCGTCTAGACTGTCCATAACATTTTATAAACGATCCCTATCATCCAACTTCACCAGCATGATTGGATGGTCCAAATCGAATCCAATACCCCCAAGAAGGTATTGGAACATTCACTGCCGACCCAATATGGTCCCCGCATGATGGGCCTCCCCAAAAGGGGTGGCATAACTTTCCAAACCGTCCAAACCAAGCAGAATGGACAAAAAACCCTAAATTAAGGTTTGCGGAACATTACATGTGTCGCAAAATGATCTCAACCATCCATCTTCGCAGCCATAGATGGAAGGTGTAGATATAAATTCAAAGGGGCTAGAGCATGTCAACACACTCACCGTGGGCCCGCCTACACACATGAAAAAACGGTCAGGACCAACCATGTTTGGTTATCCCAATTCTTGCGTGCAAAACAACACATGAAGCATGGCCGGCCAAAACCCTAATTAGGGTTTGTATTGATCACGAGCGTTCGTTTTCTCGTGATCGAATGAAGGGCTTAAGAGATAATTGATCAGGTCCAGTGAGAATCAACATGATCACCGTGGAACCATCTATATCCTCAACCGGCCGACCAAGGAATATCATGCCTAGTTTCCCCAAAATGCACGCCTAAAATAGTGTGGTCGCGCTTCCAAAATCACAAACTGATCTCGACCACTCAAATTTTCCAGACAAATTGAGTGGCTTAGATCACTTTTCCTTGGCACAGTCAGGTATAGGCGTGAATACCAGCCTACCACCTACACGCCTGACCAAACGGCCGAGACCGACCAAGCTTGGTTATCTCGAAACGCGTGCCTTGAAGGTGACATACCGCGCCCCTTTAAGAATCCTTTGCGGCATAAGATTTCTGTCGCAAATCGATCTAAGACACTCAACTTCACCGGTAAATTTGAGTGGCCTAGATCAAAGCTTTGTGGGACAGTGAAGCATGGCCATGGACATCAGCATGTCGTCTACACGCATGCCTGATCGGTTCTCCATGAAATGCCTCCCATGCTTGGATTCGACCAAGCTGAAGGAGTACTCTTGCGCACCTCCTAAACCCTAATCCGAGGGTCGCAGATGTGGGTCGTTGATCATCTTGTCCGTCCAACTTCGCCATCTCGGACGGATGGCCTAGGATAAGAGTTAGGCGACCAGTGAAGTATCACCGTAATTACCGTCTGCCACTCTACCACAACATATGGTCGGCCAAAGGAGGATTTTCTAAATAACACCGTGATCACCGATGCCTAACATGCATAGAATACACACGATACTTTACAAGTATCGACTTCCTAAATAACTTAGTTATTTAACTAGCATTACATGCTACCTTTTGTGGGTCCCACGATCCATACACTCGAGACATCAATCATGTCACAAACTGGGGGATACATACTGTGGTATTAATCTGGCGGTTTACAGAGTGCAGCATGTAACGCGCCATCACAAGAACGTGT
This sequence comes from Papaver bracteatum, assembly GCA_023529315.1. Taxonomy (NCBI): domain Eukaryota; kingdom Viridiplantae; phylum Streptophyta; class Magnoliopsida; order Ranunculales; family Papaveraceae; genus Papaver; species Papaver bracteatum. The sequence goes on from JAJJWX010002982.1 coordinate 1,085,927, forward strand.
CAGGAAGACATGGACGGTTAGTGATGATGGGAGAAGTGGGCAATATTGATCGTGTGACACTAACACACCACTCCACTACTCCATCACTCCACTTCCTACGAGAGACGTGAATAAGGCTCAAATGACTTGTATAAATAGGTTCTCCTCCCTATTTCCAAACAGACAACAGATCACAACACAGAAACCAAGTTTTAATACACAACGTATTCAAACACCCGGAGCCTGCTTGCATTATTCGTAAGCCTGCTCACCTTTCTGTTACAAGTCATAAACAAGCCTACACCTTCATAATCTCAACACCTTCTTCGCTTCCCTCCATAATATCAACCTCATCTCCTTCACTTTGTGACCGAAACAAGTCTGGAACGACCATTTCTTGGGTTTAGGCCAGAATTGTATAGATTGATCTCTCGAATCAAAAGCACTCCCGTGCAGTGCATTTTTTTAGGGTTTAGATTCACTTCTCATCCACACACCCCAAATTACCAAAACCAGCAGAAGTAGTTTTTACCCATAAATAATCATATGGTAGCGAAACAAGATATTGTGGAATCACAAACGATAAGACGAAGATGTTTGTGACTACTTTTTATCTTGCCTATCGGAGATTAAATCTCGAGAAAATATTAGAAAAGATAGTACTCAATCATGATAAAAAAATAGAAAGATCAGAAAAAAAAAACTACAGAGAAAATAGTTAGGCCTGGATTCACAATCCCAATAAAGTCCTCAAGTCGTTTACCAACAGGGTTTTGGAAAAACCAAAGGTTAAAGGAGAATCGACTCTAGTCGCAACTAGTATCATACATGAGGTACGGGGATTAGGTTTCTAAGTTGCTATAGTTCTCCCTTATATAGTCTTTAAATCGGGTTTTACAATTAATCAATGTTACCTTGGTAACAAAGAACTCAATAATCACCGTTAAATGAAAACCTGATTAGACTCAAGCTAATATCTTTCAACCGTTAGATCGAACTTAGCTTGTTACACACAAATAAAAAGTGACTTCATTTATATATGAGTAATTAACCATATGCACACTTTCATCTACCAACCATATTCATCTTAACCATAACTAGTTCAAATGACTCAAATGAAACTAGTTCTAGAGTTGTTAAATTATTTATATTCTCATAGAAGTACACAAAATACAATTGAAGCAAAATTGATTTTGATTCACTCGAATCAGTTCATAAACATTATAGCCACGGTTTGTAAAAAATTGCATTCCTTATTATATAAATATATTAGTTCATGAACCAACTGATTTTAGAACATAACCTACTCAAGTATGCGAACAGGTACGCATACCTAAGTGGACGGATTAAGTTTGGGTTTGCCAGTATGTGAACTGGTACACATACCACCAAATTCATTAAAGTCTCGGAACTTGAACCTCACGCCAGTACGCATACCGGTATGCGTACTTAATTCCTGAACATTTACTCAACCAATCAGTATGCATACGGGTATGCATACCATGGTTCCCGGACTTAGATTACACATATGCAAGTATGCATAATGTGCTTATATCCGATTGTTCTAAACTCTAATTTTAACCATTAAAACATTCTTAGAATATGACAATAGCTGTCTCACATAAACTATTTGCTTCAAAGAAATTTTCAAGTAATCGAATGATCAATACGAAATATTCCGAGTCTACATCAAATGACTGTACGTCTCAAATAAATCATGTAAGATGTTACCAGGTGATTTTCACATGATCATCTTTTGGATTTCGTCAAAAATATAAGATGAACTTGGTTAAAGCGAAAGCTTACCAACACATAATTCGAGAAATATGTAAGCGAGTTAAACTCAGCTCAAAATATCAAATGTGTATAATCGAAGTCTATATAGCTATACGACTTTTGTTTCAAATAGGAGATATAATATATAGACTTTTGAGTAATAGATTGGTTCAAGTATCCACATAAATTTTGTGGACGAAGTTTCACAAGCTCCCCTTAGTACTTCTTCGTCTTCAATCGATGAACGTCGTGAAGTCTAATGCTAAACTACGCCTTGATCCTAATCCGAGACTTAACTATAAGTATACTAGAAATCAAGACTTATAGTTTTGGAAACTAAACATGACAACAAGCTTGAGATAAAAACGCTTGCGAGTTCAACCAAGTAGTGCTCTAACAGGGAGGAGTAGTTGGTTGTAGGTACATATGCAGAGTATGAACCAAGTAAGCTTCACAGCTTAGACGAAAGAGTATAAATGATGCGTAAGCCTTATTTATAGTTGTGTAGATTTTTAAATTTACATCCATCATGGATGGACTTAGCCGAAAGAGTATAAATGATGCGTAAGCCTTATTTATAGTTGTGTAGATTTGGAAATTTACATCCATCATGGATGGACATTGGAGTGGACTATGGGCCAAAGCCGTAAATATAGCCATCACGGCCCTTCACTGTACCTGTCTCAGGAAATGTTCAGCCATCATGGAAGGACACTAGAATTAGCCTGTGAGCCAGAACTGAATGTACAACCATCATGGACATACATTGGAATTATCGTGTGAGCCAGAACTGAATGTACATACATAAATGAATTTGCTAACATGTTGGGGTGTAAAAGATCAAATTTTCCAAGTATTTATCTCGGTCTTCCTTTGGATGATTAAGTTGGTGGTTCGCAAAAGTGGGAGAAAATTTTGGAATCATGTGCTTCGAGACTTTCTTCTTGGAACGCACGAACAACACTAAGAGGAGGTAAGTTGACTCTCATCAAAAGTGTTTTGGCTAGTTTTCCCATCTATTATTTATCAATGTTTCTTGCAATGTGTTCCATTACAAATAAGATTGATAAGATAGTAAGAAATTTTCTTTGGGATGATGATGCTAATAAGAAAAGAATCCATAATGTGGGGCGGTCTATAATCGTAAAATCTAAAGAAAGTAGTGGTCTTGGAATTCGGAAATCTAAATACACGAACTCGGCGCTTCTCAAAAAGTGGTGGTGGAGATTTGGATGGAAAAGAATGCTTTTTGGAGAAAGATAATAGTGGAAAATTTTAAAGAATCATCAACCGGTTGGGAAACTCTTCAACCGAATGGGCAAAGGGGTGTAGTTTGTGGCACAATATTTATAATAAGATCGAGGATTTTAACAAACATGTGAAATTCAAGATCGGTGCGGGAAATGAAATTAGATTTTGGGAAGATCTTGGGATTGGAGTTGTCGTCTTATGCAACAGATTTCCATTGGCATTTGAAGATTCAAGAACAAAATGGAAAGTGGTGGCTAGGTTATATATATGATTTTTAGAGTAACGTCATCAAATGGAAGTTCATGTCCCGGAGTAGATATCCTCAATCCATAATGAGGGAGATTGATTTCATAAACTCATTAATAGAAGTGGTGAATAATCATGAACGGGTCGTAGACGCTAGATTGTGGATGGTGGATAGAAACAATACGGTTTATGCTTATATGGTGAAGTATGGGTTTGATTCACTTTGTGATCAGGGTGATACTAGCTTTCCAAGTGAGATTATTTGGAGTCGATCGATAATATCCGTATAAAATAAACTTTTTTATATGGCTTCTATACCATGAAAAGTTTGATGACAACTAATAATCTGGTGTGCCGGTTTTGTGAAGAAAAGAATTTGGGAATTATTTTGTTGATGAACGCAACTTCAATTAGAATTACGATAGTAATATTTACACAACCATAAAAGCTTGGAGTCATGATTGGGGTGATGAAAGACTTGACCGTATATGGAACAATATATATTTACCGGTTGCAATTTGGTGTTGCATTTGGAAAGAAAGAAATTTTAGAATCTTCAATCACAAAAAGAGAAATTTGAAAAGTCTAATTCGAGATATTAAGATTCAAGATTATTTTTGGGCGGTGTCAAACACTAAAATGTTGGGTTTAACGGCTAACATGGTGATAGCTTTATGGGACTCATATTTTTAACGGACGCTTTATTTTGGGTGGATGTTTTTTCAAGTTTTTTTGTCTCTTTTTTCTTTGTCCTCTTCTTTAGGTGATCGATTCCTTATTCGGGATCTCCATTTTTTTTTTTTTTTGTATCCATTGTATTTATTGGGTTGAGGCACCCCTTTAGATACCTCTTTTTCAATGAATCTTTTCCTATGCAAGCTGGTATCATTGTTAAATATTCAAAAACTCCAAACAAGAAATTTGTCCAACTACGGGGATGTAGCTCAAATGGTAGAGCGCTCGCTTTGCATGCGAGAGGTACAGGGTTCGATACCCTGCATCTCCATTTTTTTTTATTCTTTTTTTTGCTTTATGATTTTGTACATCCACACCATCATACATACATAGCCTTACACCCAACACACCAGATTACCATCTTTTCTTATATGGATATCATCCTACACTAGCTTGCCTATTTTTTTTTTTTTCTTTTTTGGTAGTACTCCTATTTCTTTCTTCTTATGACCAAACCAAACCATTCCATGAACTAGATGGTTTGCAGGAACTGAATCGTGTCATTCTATCCAGCTCGACCGCAGCCTGACAACCCAAGAAAAAACAATGACATTTTCCTGTGAGCCCTGAGCTCATAAACACCATAAAGTCTCAACTTGATTCCTTGGGAAACCCCTCTATAATGAAGCCAGGAGAATCAATTACCCCATAATCTTTCTTACTAACATCCTTAATTAAAATCCCTTGAGTTGCGTTCCTTCCATATATACTCCAACAAATAGCTACTGGCACAACTTTCAGAACTAAAGATTTTCTTGGCTGAATCTGATTTTAGAGGCCACCAACTCAATAGCGAGATCGTATCCAGTGGTATGTAACCCACTTTAAAGATCATTCATCATTTAAGAAAGAATATCAGATTTTTCCAAGCGACCTTGCAATTAATTAGGAGATGGGCAAGATCATTCATCATTTAAGAAAGAACATCAGATTTTTCCAAGCGACCTTGCAATGAATTAGGAGATGGGCACACACATATAGCAGTGGTTGTTTACCCAATCTGAAGGCCGGCCATTTACTAGGATGCACCCAACTTAGACTTTTCACTAGCTGCACACTCTCTGACCTTACCATCTAAATTGTCAAAAGATGGTAAATATTAATGGAAACCAATTTTGCTAAAAATGCAAAGATGTTGGATTCAGAAAAATTCCCTAAATTGTGAAACAGGACATAAACCAAAAGTAAGTCTAATCCTGGAAGTGTGTTCAAACCGCCAGTGCATCAGGCGTGTTGATTTTTTTTCGCTGTCAGTGTAAACTGTAAAGAAATCAAGGATTTGTAACCCGATGTTATACGAGTCGTGTCTAAAAGGCTTGTGCAGTTGCTGGAAAAAAAAGGTGATCTTATGGCAGCAAAGGTAATTTCTACAGGGGGCACATAATTCGAAGCTTGATCTAATAACTCTATTGAACAACCTAATTCGAAGCTCACTGGCTTCACTCCACACTCAAAGGACTCATCTCAGCCTAAATACTTGTACTAAGCCTTAAAATATCCAAGGTAGGGATCCTGGATTTAGTCCCACAATGTCTAAATTTTGAAGACTGGACGGAACTGGGGCATATAAGAAGCGAAGTTGTTGAGGGGAAGAAGCATACCTTTCTCGGCCTTTTGGCTAAGATCAAGTGTAGTATCTGTTCTTATCAGTTTAATATCTGATACGGTTGTCCATTGGACTCGCACGATATTAAATTATATTTTTTTTCATGGGGGAGTTCCCGTCATAGCAGCTTGCTGCTGGGGGTTCTCATGCGTCGCCTTTGCGTTGCACTACTGCAAAGGCCTGGTGCACCCCCACCTAAACTAAGATAAAAATTATTTCCTGTGTAGTTATTGAACTGGAGCCTGTGTTTTGGCCACAAAGCATCTTTGAAGTGTTGCACTGATGCTGCAGATTAACTTTCAACTTCAACCTATATCATTTTGGGAAATCCAATATGAAAATATTAGTAATGGTGGTTCCGAAATCACTAATAAAAGCTCTTGTAACACTCAACCAAGGTCAAGTAAGATCTTTGTTCTCTTATAGCCTTAGACATTGAAAAAGAAAATTATCAGATTATGTCTTGTGCACAATTGTTGGGGTAGATTTATGTGACGCTCAATTCAATATTCCCTCTCAATGCAGTAAGGATCTTTAATGTTACTTGTTCATCAAACGGGACTGAAAAACTATCGTCAGACTTTTGACCTTAGCTTATGTCGAAGCAAAGAATATGTAGATATGAACGACGAAGACTGAATACTTCATGCAAGTACCAGACTCTGGAAATTCAAGGAAGGCTATTGCTAAGAAAGGTGAGTCCGATGGGGGCGGATGCCCTCTGTGAGATTTTAACTTTTCATAAGGGATCATGTCTATGTTCATGAGCTTTATTAACTTCGGTGAAATATTTTTCATCAACCTACCCAAACAACCAACAAATATCAAATGCACTTATTTAGGTTATACATATCAGTATCTCTCTATGGCCACTGGCCAGGTGAAATCAAGTTTTTTGGTACCACCTTGAGCATTTGCATTGCATTAGAGGTTTTGGGGATTAGCATATCGTTGTATCCAAATGTGTACAGGTTTCTTTTCTCTCGAAGAACTCAGTCCAAGAGATGGGGAAGACGAAGATAGATTTTGTTTCTAAGATAATAGTTATGGTATCAGTGGAAGACAAACACAAAGATAGATTTGTTAGTCTTCCTACATACATTTCATTAGAAAGAATATAAGGACTTTGTCTAGACATCCACATTTGATTCAGTTCAGTCCTCGTATCAAAAAGAAGTTTGTGGATATCACCCGTATAAGATTTTGCTCCAGTAGTGGCATAAGCATAGTGTATGTCAGTTCCTTTCTTTTCGAATTTTTTAGAGAGGGTGGTTGGTCTTCGTCCAATTAGTCTGAAAAACCCTGCTTTTGATGCATCGAGATGCTTCAATGCATCTTGCTGGTTTCTTTCTGCAACTCCAATACAAAATCAGACTTGGCCGATTGCATTGCAAAGTAGGGATATAGTAGCTGTTGCCAGAACAGGATCTAGTAAAACTTGGGCTCTTTTTTCTAAATGTAATGCCTTCCTTATTTAGCGCTTTTTAGAATCCCAAAGGGTTTCCATGATGATGTGATAACAAGAAAACAAATTAAGGAAAGCGAATGATCTTCCAGTCCTCTTCCGAAAAAATAAGTGTCAACACGCGCATTCATAAAATCAAGCCATGGAAGATTCAAGATTTTCTGAAGAGGTACGCGAGCTTGCGCGAGAGAAAGCTGGATTCTATATTGTTGAATCGACCACCACTAATTACACCACTCACACCTCCACTTACACCACTCACCACCACTCACACCCACTCACCACCACTCACCACTCACCACCACTCACACCCACTCACCACCACTCACACCCACTCACACCTCCACTAACACCCACTCAATTAATCTTTGTAATTTTTATTTGTAATTACTTTACTTTGTAATTGCTATAAATACCTCCTATCTTAGGAAATGAATATATCATGAAATATGAGCCTTAAGTTTTAGTTCCTTAAGTTTCTTGCTTCTTAACATGGTATCAGAGCACCATGGTGAGTTGAGTGCTTCTAAACAATAGTGAGTGTTTCGTTACTTCTTCGACTGATCCTTCTTCCGCTTGCTTAAGGTTCTTGTTTCTCTATATACACTTATTGGAATAGGTAATTTGTACCTACTGATTTTATGGTAAACTTGTTATGCTAAGTTTATGTTATCCCTTTTTTGGATCCTACTTAATATTGCTAATCCATTTTTCTTGGACTAGTTTTTTGAATCATTTTTTGTTATTTGGATTTTGAATCTTGATTACTACTATTTTTTGTTCTTTACAAACAATAGCCATCAGGGTCACCTTTACTTTGTGACTTGATTAAGTGTTTTTACCTTACTGTGATTCTCTCTTGCTTTTTGATATTACTAATAAATTGACCAACCAAAGATCATAAGTATACTTCGTTCATTTGATGTTTTTCTGCTGGTCTTTTTTGGTATCATTTTGTCAAAAATAATTTCTCCTTTTCGATTACTCATATATTTTTTTTAGTTACTAGCTAGTATCTAGCCTGTTTGTTTTTCGCCCCCCATAAACAGTGGTGTACACAATCTATTTTATTTGTATCTTTTTTAGACTCATTTGTTAAAAAAAAAAAAAAAAAAAAATCGCAAGCTGCTTGCGACCGGTATTCATACTTCATATAATTTCTTCTTAATCGTGATAATGTCTTCCGTTAGACGTTGTGTTTACTGTGGAAGCAATTCACACTTTGTGGAGAGATGTTTTATGAAAATTGGGTATCCCGATTGGTAGGACACCTATAGATATCAAATGAAAACGGATCAAAAAAGGGCAGATATATTTCCATTGATGGTGACGACAACAACCGGTACTCATTCTTCCGTTGTTAAATCTCATTCTTTAGTTGATCCGAACCTTTTTCAGCAATCAAGTAAGGTTGATGTCACTTTACTTACTACTAATTCTGAAAAAGATCATGGTTGGGTACTTGACTCCGGTGCCACTAATCACATGACATTTGAAGCATCTATCTTGAAAGATGTATGTGCACCTGAATGCTCAAAGGTGTATAATGCCAATGGTGTTCCGTATCGGGTTATTGGAGCTGGGAGAGTTGATCTGAATTCTTCCTTGACTTTAGAACATACTCTGTTGATTCCTTCTCTTTCTAATAATCTTTTGTCCGTATCACAAGTGACTGCACAATTAAATTGTGTAGTATTAATCTATTCGACCTTTTGTTTTCTTCAAGATCTTAGTAACGGGAAGATAATTGGGCGTGGTACCAAAAGAGGAGGGTTATATTACATAGATGATGTGTGTGAAGGACGGTCTTTGTCGTCCAAGGGGTCCTCTCATGCAAATGAAGATCAAATTCTATTATGGCATCACCGGTTGGGTCATGTTTCTTTTGGTTATTTGCAACACTTATTTCCAACTTTATTTTTAACCTGCAAACCTTTTGATTTCAGTTGCGAAACTTGCATCTTAGAAAAGAGTCACCGTGCGACTTACCCTGATAGCTTTAGCAGAAGATTAATTCCTTTTGCTTTGGTTCATTCTGATGTTTGGGGCCTTGCCGGATTACAAGTAATTCAGATTTCGTTGGTTTGTTTTATTTGTCGATGATTGCACGCGTATGACTTGGCTTTATTTGATGAAAAATAAAAGTGATGTAGCTGGAATTTTCAAATCTTTTCATGTGATGATTCAAACACAATTTTCCACCAATCTAAAGGTTCTTCGTTCTGATAATGGTGGCGAATATGTTAATGAAGTGTTACAAGGTTATTTCCAGGAACATGGTTTAATTCATGAGACTACTTGTCCTTCTACGCCACAAATAAATGGTGTTGCGGAGAGGAAGAACAGGCAATTACTTGAGATTACTTGAGCTTGTTTGATTGGAGCAAGCATGAGTCCACATTTTTGGGAAGAAGCTATCACTAATGCAGTGTATCTTCTTAATCGTGTACCGAGTAGTGTTTTGAAATTTCAAACACCCTTGGATAAATTGGCTTCGTTTATGACAATTCCTTCTCAGCTTAAACTCCCTCCGCGAGTGTTTGGATGTACCGTTTATGTTCACATACAAAAACATTTGCGTAGCAAGCTGGACCCATGTGCACTAAAGTGTGTTTTCGTTGGTTATCATCCGTACCAAAAGGGTTACAGGTGTTATCATCCTTATACTCATAAATTTTATGTTAGCATGGATGTTACCTTCTCCGAGCACGAGAAGTTTTATTCAACATATGAATCCAGTCATACTCTTCAGGGAGAGAGTCAAATTGAAGATTTGAATTGGATTGATTTATTTCCAACTAATAGTGAGATAAATATTCCGGTCAGTAAAGAAATTTCAAGTAACACTCTTGGTTTTACTGATATTGGTGCGATCAATATGACACCCACGAAAATAGTTCAAGAGGTCGAAACTCATGTGATTGAAGTCCCCGTACTTTCTTCACCAGTAGTACCTACAACGAGTTATCCTCATGTGATTGAAGTCCCCGTCCTTTCTTCACAAGTAGTACCTAAAATGAGTTATCCTCTTGCTGAAACTCCCGAGGTAAACCCAAATACTTCGATTAATACTGACAATACTTGTGAGTCACTTGAAACTGATAAGTATCAATTACCACAAAGAAGTAATCGTGGAGTTCCACCAGATCGTTTTTCACCTGAAGAAATTAGGAAGGTGAAATACCCTATTTCAAACTACATGTCAACTCATAGATTATCAGAAGCTGTCAAAGCATTTGTCAGTCAAATGGCAGATGTTACTATTACCAGAACAGTAGAAGAAGCACTATCTAATCCGAAATGGGCTGGTCCTATGAAAGAGGAGATGGTGGCACATGAAGTAAATGGTACATGGGATATAGTCTCACTACCAGAAGGAAAGAAACCAGTTGGCTGCAGGTGGGTATTTACTATCAAGCATAATCTAGATGGATCGATAGATAAGTACAAAGCAAGACTTGTGGCTAAGGGATTTACCCAGACTTATGGTATTGATTATCAAGAGACATTTGCTCCTGTTGCGAAATTTAATACTATTCGGGTCTTGCTTTCTTTGGCAGAAAATTTAGGATGGCTTTTACAACAATATGATGTAAAAAATGCCTTTTTACATGGTGATTTGAAAGAAGAAGTCTACATGACACTACCTCTAGGTTACAGTGCTCAGGATAAGGCTAATGTTGTTTGTAAGTTAAAGAAGGCTTTATATGGTCTGAAACAATCTCCTAGAGCATGGTTTGGTAGATTTCGTCTTGCAATGAGGAAGTTTGGGTATACACAAAGTAACGCTGATCATACCTTGTTCCTTAAAAGGGTAGGTGACAAGGTAACTGCACTTATTGTGTATGTAGATGATATGGTGGTAACAGGAAATGACCCTGAAGAGATGAGTAATCTGAAGAGCTGTTTGAATTCTGAGTTTGATATGAAGGACTTAGGAGGCCTTAAATACTTTTTGTGAATTGAAGTCATGTGTTCTTAGAAAGGTATTTACTTATCTCAGCGAAAATATGTGATTGACTTATTGAAAGAAACTGGTATGCTTGGTTGTGAGCCGATTGGATCTCCTATGGAACAAAACCATGATCTCGAAGAATTTTCCGATCAAATACCAACAGACAAAGGTCAATATCAAAGGTTAGTCGGACGCTTGATTTATATTTCTCATACAAGACCAGATATTGCCTATTATGTTAGTGTCGTGAGCAGATTTATGCATAATCCGGGTCAACAACATATGGACGCAGTCATAAGGATATTGAGGTATCTAAAGTCCGCGCCAGGTAAAGGTTTGATGTTCTCAAAACATGGACATCTTGATATTTCAGGTTACACTGACTCGGATTAGGGAGGCAAAGGCGACAAGAGAAGATCAACATCGGGGTATCTTGCCTTTATTGGAGGTAATTTAGTGAGTTGGAAATCTAAGAAACAAAAGGTTGTTTCTTTGTCCAGTGCTGAAGCAGAATATAGAGCAATGGTAAAAGGCATTTGTGAATTGTTATGGTTGAAAAGACTTATGGGGGAGTTTGGTTTTTCCCATGAAAAACCCATGAAGTTGTTTTGTGATAACCAGTCACCAATCAAAATCGCAGAGAATCCGATACAACATGATCGAACTAAGCATGTGGAGATTGATAGGAATTTTATCTATGAAAAATTTGAAGAGAACATAATTGAAGTACCATATGTTCGTACTACACAACAATTGGCAGATGTTTTAACGAAAGCCGTATCAAACACTATTTTCAACGATTCACTTGTCAAGTTGGGCATATGTGATATGTATGCACCACCTTGAGGGAGAGTGTTGAATAGACCACCACTAATTACACCACTCACACCTCCACTTACACCACTCACCACCACTCACCACCACTCACACCCACTCACCACCACTCACACCCACTCACACCTCCACTAACACCCACTCAATTAATCTTTGTAATTTTTATTTGTAATTACTTTACTTTGTAATTGCTATAAATACCTCTTATCTTAGGAAATGAATATATCATGAAATATGAGCCTTATGTTTTAGTTCCTTAAGTTTCTTGCTTCTTAACATATATAGCCTCATGGTTTCAAATTCAGCAATCATAAGATTTCCAACTTCAACGGAATTGGATTATTTAGGACGTTTGGATTTTGAGATACGCAAGTGCGCGGTAGAACAATATGGATTAACAGGTGATGAATTTGAAACGTATCTAGAAGAAATAGAGAAATTAAGAAGAATGGTCATGGAAGATCTGAGATATGCTGAACCGGTACGTGAACTTGCGAGAGAGAGAGCTGAATTTCTATATAGCCTCATGGATACAAATTCCGCAATAATACGTCTCCCAACTACATCTGATTTGGATTATTTAGGACGTTTGGATTTTGAAATACACAAGTTGGCAGTTGAACAATATGGATTAACAGGTAATGAACTTGAAACGTATCTAGAAGAAATAGAGGAATTTGGTCAATAGTATGGTTCATATAGTAAAAAGCCATCTTGTATATCTTAACTTGATCAAGAAGTGTTTGGGACCGTTAGTGGGTTTGTGAAACGAGAATGTTACAACATTATCAAGGAAAGCTTACTTTTTAGGAATTGAAGGAATCTAAGTGTTTTTTCATGGTTTTGGTTTTATGAAAGAATTTTTGCTACTGTAAATGCTTCTTATAAAATTGAATATAATGCACACATTTGCTTGGCCAACGGCACCACACTGAATATGCCAAGAGTTTCTTTCAGGTCAAATCTTTATTCAAACCTCCAACATGAAAGTGGAGCATGAAAATCACAATCATACCATTGAATGTGCTAAGAGTTCTTATTTTAGACACATCTAAAGCTACCTCACGTTACTAAATCGCTAGTTAAGATGCAAATAAGATGTACCGTACTGCACAAGCCTTGAAACCTTTTCAGTTCTCCTCTAATAAAAAAACTCCGTTCATTCCTTCAACTATGATATCGGTGCCAGGTTCCGATCCTAGAAACTGTAGGTTATGGACCTGTGGATTGTTCTGCATTCACTAGCAACATGGTGGTTTCCTCCTAACTTCCCTTCTTGTATTGCCCCCCTAGTTACTAGTGGCGGCACTACTTCTTGTTCTTAGTTTGTTTTCCTTCATATATTGCAAAAACTAAAAAGATGGTCTGCTGATTCAAACATCCCACATGTTTCCCTTCCAAGCGTAGTTAGGATATCCATGTAACGGCTTGCGCTCTCGCAAAATTTCTATTTGATTCTTAGTCCCACATCTGCTATGTCGCAAGTCGTATTGAAAATATCAAGCTATAAAAGCTGAATCGCAAGACCGGAATAAGCATACCTTTCTCGGCCTTTTGGCTAAGATCAAGTGTAGTATCTGTTCTTATCAGTTTAATATCTGATATGCTCGTTCATTGGACGGCGTGATATTAAATTTATTTTTTTCATGGGGGAGTTCCCATCCTGGTAGCTTGCTGCCTTGGGTTCTCATGTGTCGCCTTTGTGTTGCACTACTGCAAAGGCCTGGCTGCACCCATACCAAAACTAATTCTAAGCTTTCAAATAGGTTCAGCTGTTAATGCTGTCAAATCTAATAAAGACATTTAGTGTGAGTTTATTCGTGGCATTTTTGTATTATGTTTGATGAGTCTCTGTTACTTTTATGCAGTTCGTATCAAAAAACTTCATATGAACATAGTTTAGATAAAAAAATGAAGTCATAATTATTAACAAAAATTATGGGAAACCTTCTTTTTCTAAAAGGATAGTCCTTAACTAGGGATGCATGGTCAAATTCTAAGCTAACATTTGTTGCCATACCCAATCTAGCATTATCAAGGACACTAGCAGCACTACAAGAAACTTAATATATTGCAGCACCCAATGATTATGGAAACAACCCCTACTAGTGTCGCGAGAACCTATGTAGCAAGAAGTCTATTGTTGCACCCAATCTTTATTGGTGCAGCAAGAAATTATGTTTTTAGCCACACTATTTTCATATTATTGTTAAAGCTATGTGGCAAAAAATTTATTTTGCAGCAGTAAATTAAAACTTTTAGCTGCAACTAAAAAGTATTGTGGCTAGAAATTTGCTTTTGCAACACCTATATTGAAGGTGTGGCAACATATGGTGTAGCAATAGCTATACTTTCTTGTAGTGCAGCCCATTCAAACTCTACGTCGTTCTGTATTAGAAGACGGGAGCGATTTTATTTTCACGAGAGAGAACAACATTTTGTTCACTTATCGCACGATCCCTCTCTATTTGAACCTGGAGTTGAGCTTCGTTAAATTCTTTTAAAGCTTGTGCACCCTTGGAAATTACCTGATATTTCTCAGTGATAAGGTTATTCTTCTTCGCCTCTAAGATACTAATTTTCTATTTATCTTCGTGAATACGACGCTGAAAGTTCTTATTATTTTTTAGCATGGGTCCGTGATCACAAATAAGGTCTTCATACTTTGACCTCAACTCCTCTAAGCTGAGATCCTCAAAACCCCATAAGGGAAGGTTATTCAAAGAGGCATTAAGATGCGCGAGAAGGGAATCATCAACATCATGGAGATTAGCATCCTCATCGGTCAAATTATAAACTTCTACAGGATTAAGTAATTAAAGAATATGAAGACCTAAAAAAATCTCGCAGAAAATTTAGAGTAAGCGAAAAGAGGCGTACCTATCAACTGATCATTCCTTCGGCGAAGCACCTCAGCCTCCTGTGTTTTTCACAAGAGTTCACCCCTAAGATTCGCACACTCATTCTCCAGTGTATTATTTTTTCTCTTTGAATAAGAAGCAACTGCAAAAGAATCTCGCGCAGCCTGTGAAAACAAAAGGACCTAAATTTTTGAGATACGAAGACATAGTGTTCACATGAAACAAACTCACAAAACATGAGAAGAAACATACCATAGATTTCAGAGCAAACATGAATTCTGGAGTTATAGCTGACGCAGATCCGCGTAGAGATTCATGACTCAGGGCAGGAGCATTAATTGCATATAACATACACATTCTCTCATGTGCGAACTAGATTGTCATCATCAATCACAGAGAAGGAATCTTTAAAAATGAGAGATAGCTGAGCCATGGGAGAAGATGAGGCATATTTATCAGGAAATGGGAGATCGCTCTCTTGTGAACATGAAACTAGAGGAGTTGGAAAAGAAGCAGCACGAGTGATCTTTCTCCACTTTTTAGGATTCGATTCCTTGTTACTGAGTTTCACAGTGGACTTGGAAATGATGGACTTGCCTTTGGGCTTTGTACGAATAGGAACTTTTTCGTCAGCCTCAAAAGAGTCTTCAACCTCATAATCATCATCATCAAGCTCGTATACCTTCGCACACAGATAAAGATAAGAAATAGAGGCAACAATATTGTTAAAATTCAAATGAAGATATTTCTTACTTCATCAATGACCGAACGTAGTGCTTCTAGTGTACTACATTTCCTGCGAGTCCCGAGATCTCTCCTCAACTTGGCAATCTGAAGACAAGAAAACTAATGAAGTGAAGAGGAAGGAAACAAAATAAAGGAAATTGAGGCAACAATATTGTTAAAATTCAAATGAAGATATTTCTTACTTCATCAGTGATCGAACATAGTGCTTCTAGTGTATTACATTTCCTGCGAGTCCCTAGATCTCTCCTCAACTTGGCAATCTGGAGATAAGAAAACTAATGAAATGAAGAGGAAGGAAACAAAATAAAGGAAATTGAAGAATAAGTGAAGCGTAGAATAAATACCACAGTATCTCGCTCAGGCCAGTTGACCTCCCAAGGAGAACATGCAAGAAAATCCTCAGGGAGAGGATTTACCGACCCATCAGCACAAAAGTTGGTAACGTATGGACCCTCAAGGATGACTGGATAAGCATTCCAACCGTGGTCATTGGACTTTCGTGCAGAACGATTCATTTAATCATGAAAGTCAACATCTCGCATGATCCTTTCATTCTCTGCGAGGCCATATCTCCTTCCTAGAAGAACAACCCAGCGAGTTGATTCTCTTTTCATGATTACCACCTCGGAATTGGCAAAAAAGCTCTCAACAGTATAGTCAGGGGGATTAATTTATAGATCAGTATACGCTTCGTTCCTATGATATTTAGGGTAAAGGGATCCAAGTCCGGCCGCAAGTCGAGCGAACTCCACCATTATCCTAATGGCATCACAACTTAGTTGAAATATCGTACACTTAAACCTCTCACGAGATAAGATCTTATATAAAATAAAGGAATTCGCGGGTTAAAAAGAGAGATTAGAAGGCCTATGAGAAGCTATCCTACAAAAATAATGACTTTATGATCATTCCATTGATCCATCTCAAACCATTTAGGATTAAGAGCCACGGTAGGTCCGGAAGAAAATGGAGCAGATAGTGTAAAACCCTTATCCCGAAATTCGAATTTAAGCTTCTCGAATTCTTGAGCCATTTTCCACATTGCTTTATGTCCCATTGATGCTCTTACAGAAGGGGATTAATTAAGATGATCAAGATAATCAGTACGATTGAAGAAAAGAGATTAGTACAAATTGATTATTATAGTGTGTGGGAAGATGAAACAATAATGGGAGCGAAGATAAAAGGGATTTGAGATGAGAAGATCGAGAATCAAAGATCGGGAAACTATTTATGGTAAGAGGAATAAAGTTGCAGAAGAAAAGGAGAAAAGAAAAGAGTAAAGAGAAGAACACGAGAACGAAGACGAGTATTTAAAGGGGTTTCTCTTTTTGAAAACCGCCAACATTAATGGGCGACGAGGTTTGATGAGGCATTTGAAAGATTTAATTGCGACGTGTCAAAAAGTTAACCGATAAGAACGACACGTGAACACCCAGTCTCTCTCAAGAAGAAAGATCAATAAGAGAAGAGGCCAAATGTAAGGACTGGATATCGCTCCCATACAAAATAGGCGAAGTAATGATATGATGAACATGCAAACTAACACAACAAAGGAGCAAGTTCACTTCGCACGTAACATATCTTAAATTACGAAGTCAGTGACGTCACGAGGTCACGGGTAAAGTATGAAGACTCTGCGAAGATCAAGAAATCATGCGAGAAGATCTCAAGTAAGCTTACGAATGGCTCGCACGTCAAATCCGAAAATAGGGGATTCATTAGTTGTCCTCCACTATGTAAAACTCCTATATATATAACCCTTCTCTAATGTATTGGAGAGAGATCTTTTGAGAGAGTTGGGATAGAATTTTAGGAGAGAGAAAGTAAATTGTTTACCAAGAAAAGATGATATCTACTTCTATTGTATTAGCTTCTAATAATTAATCAATTCTTCTACATGTTCATCATTATATCGTGATATTATAGCTAATAATTTGTTAAGGGGTGTGGTAGTAGATTTTCTCTTACTACAGATGTAAGCTTTGCCGAACCACGTTAAATCCTTTGTGTGTCCATTTAATTTCTCTGCAGTTGCTTTTATCTCTGTTTACCATATCTTTATTTACTGCTTTATGATTTAAATCAAGATCCAATGATCTTGTCCATTTGATTGTGATGCTAGATAAATGGCACCCACAAAGGTAATTATCGAACATGGTGTTTAAATTTGATGGGTTTATAATGAATTCACATCCACAATGAATTAGAGATTAAGAAGAAGATCTGAAATGGGTATTAGCTGTATTTCTCGAATTGAGATTTGAAGATGGTGGTGAATGTTTCAGTGAAGAATTGGTTAGGGTTCGGACTAATAAAGCGATGAAGTTAGAGGTTTTGTTGTGAATTAAAAATGGTGTATTGCTTCTACTAGAAAGTGAGATTTTAATGGGCATCAGAAGATGATGAGAAAGGTGTTGAGGGTGGACATGGAATGCAATGGAGTTGGCTTTCTGGTTGTTGTTGTTCAAGATGAAGATGTTGGTTCTGGTGATAGGTTTTCCATAGCTACAGAAGGTTGTTGAAACTGTGATGGAGTTGCAGGTGGTGATGTGATGGGGAAGATCAATGTCTGATACTATTCTTCAACCCCATCAATTGTTTCTTAGTCGTGAGATGAATTGGAGATAGTGATGTTGATTTGAACTTATTAGTTCTGACCTAGGTATTTATCGTTGGATTCACTTCTTCTTGAGTGCAAAGTGAAAACAACTCAAACCCTATCGAACTGAGTAACATCAGCAGACACAGAGAAGAAAAGGGGAAGAATTCATTTTTGGGGTTTGTTTAGTGAACACATAATTACTTAAGGGGTTCAAAAAAAATAAACAAAGTCAAATGGTTAGACACATCATCATATAACTAGTCAACCCGACTCAACGTATGTTACAAGTACCAAACACAAAGGCTGGACAAATGTTAGACAAACCCAGGTTTTAATCAAAACTTGAGTACCAAAAACCAAATAACCCTTATATCTATTGCTGCAGTACATGTTTGTTTCTTTTTTTTCATGTATCTTTTTCTTTTTTTCATGTATCTTTTTTTGATTTTTTTCCCTGTACTAAATAGTGGTAATTGAATTTCTATCCCTACTTTTATGGACTTTACAAATATCCTTATCACACAATAAATATATCGTTTCCCTTTTTAAAAGAAATCAATTTAATTATTAATACCAACTTTACCCTATATGTGTTGTCGATCTCACCGAATGAAATCAATTGTTTCATTTTTATTTTCAGTTTCAGATCTAAATTTTCTCTCTTGTACATCTTCCTCTTCCACCAACAACCACCACCTTCTTCGTCATTACCACCGCCATGGCAGTACCACCTTCACTTCCACCATCACCTCTTACCACCATCGTTATCACCACCTCCTCTTAAAGAATCAATTTCCTCTTGATTCGTCTACAAATCTTAAATATGGTGATTGTTCAACGAGAAATTAATCTCCAAAACCTAATCTCGAGTTTCAGAAACATTAGGTTCATTTCGATTTTAACTGAGTTGTACATGAAGTTCCAAATATGGTATGTACTGGATTCGCATTCCCTTCTCGAACCCTAATTTTTTATTTCATCTTTTCTAGATCGATAATAGGCATGTATCTTTTGAAGGTTAAAATGATGTAATTGATGAGGTAGATTGTGGTGGTTCAGGTTGGAATGATGTTTGTGGTGAGTTTAGAATTTTGAAATTGTTGATGGAGATAGTGGTGGTACTAGTTTTTGTGGTGGTACTGGTTTTTGTGGTGGTGGATAATCTTTGTGATCGTTGGTGGTGGTGGATATTTTGTGTGATTTTTGGTGGTGGTTAGGCTGGAATGGTAAATACATGAAGATTAGTGCTTGTTTTCAAAAAAAAAACTCTAAGTTAACTACTTCTTTTTGCTACCTTACTCTTTATGTTCAAGTTCATGAGTATCAACTACTGTTGTTGATCCCTTTTGTTGGATCAACTCTTATTGTTAACACAATTTTTTATTGGATCAACTGTTGTTGCTGATCCCTTTTGTTGGATCAACTCCTATTGTTGACATAATTATTTATTGGATCAACTACTGTTGTTGATCCCATTTATAGAGATTTTGTGTGCTGGTGGTGGTGATGGTGAAGTTGGAAAGATAAGTTGGTGGTATTGCTGATGTTGTTAGAAAAACTTGTAGCTTCCTTTTGCTGGGATCCCTTCTTACTTTCACCAGGTATGCATCTTGTAGTTTCGGATCTAAATTTCCTTGGATAAGTATAATCATGCTTGTAGTTTAAATCATGTAAATTTTTTCCAATGTTGAACTTGTGGTGCAATGGTAGCATGACTGACTCCATTTCAAATGATGCGTGTTCGACTTACGCCAAGTTCACCCCATTTACATGGATCGACTTTCATTGTTGATCCAATTTAGGGGATGGTAGTTGACCCCCTAAATTGGATCAACTTCTATTGTTGATCCTTTTTTTTTTGATCAACTACCATTGTTGATCCGCTAAATTGGATCAACTCTCTACTGTTGGTTCTATTTTTATTTGGATCAACTATTGTTGTTGATACAAAAATATCTGAACAAGTGGTGGCGGCGGCGATGAACTAATGGTGGTGGAGGACTGGTGGTGGCGTAATGGTGGTGGCGAAGGAGTGGTGATGGAATATTAGTGGTAGTGGAGGTTGGTAGGTGGTGGTTGTTGAACGGTGGTATTGGAATGGTAGTTGAATGTTGGTGGTGGTGGTGGTGGTGCTAGTGGTGGTGGTGAAGTGGTAGTGGAAGAAATTTGTTCCATTTTGAAATAAAGAAAAATATTATATGGATGAAGGTATTAAGGTAATCTAATTTTAAATAGATAAGGTTATTAAAAAGTAGGGATATACTTATTATTGTATAGGGATATATTTGTAGGGTGTTAAAACTAGGGAAATATAATTAATATACCCTACTAAATAGGCATTCGTTCACATGAAAGATGTGACAGCTGCTAGAGACGTGATCCGCCATTTCTCAAACAATCTTATTATAGGGGCGGCATGGTTTATTAGAGGGGCGACATTCTAATAGGACAAAAAGGATCATTACATGATCATTCAAGGTGTCCCTTATAAAAAAACTGGAAATGACAAATTAACCCCCATTATTGATAACCTAGTTTAGTGATGATAATCAAGTTTAGTGTTAATGATTAATTTCACTTATATTAACTCAAAATCAAAACAAAATCATATTTTTAGAGTTAAAAAAAAGTTCAGAGGAGAAGAAAAAGAAAAACTTTTGTGATATTTGTGAAACCCTAGATTTTGATTCACTCAACCAAAATGAGTGATTCCAGTGACCCGATATACTTCTAAATTAGTTCCCATTAGCTTTTTCTCGCTCAAAATTATCTAAAGTACGTAATAAAATCAAAACTTTTAAATTTTCAGAAGAACTTACAGTTGTAATTTTGCTCGTGACCAACCTTAATTCTTAGTTACGGTTCGTAAGTTATCGAATACCAACCGTAACTGCTTAAATTTGGGAAAGATCCAATCGTAAAACCAGTTAAGTTGGTAATTAAATTTAGAAAAATTTACGGTTGGTAACTAATGAATCGAGACCAACCGTAACTACCCTACGATTTGGTGTGTCAACTTAACTTTTGAACCGTAAATCATTATTTGATAAATTCTTAAGACACTGGATTATTTATGATTGGTATGGTTGTTTGAGTTACAAACCGTAACTCAATTACGGTTGATAAATATGATGCAAATACAAATCGTAACTGAACATATTCTCAAAACGAAGAACTTACGGTTGGTATTTGAGTTAAAACTAACTGTAACATCAACCCAATCTACAGTTATGGTTCGTATTTGAGTTATTACCAACCGTAACTCACATACAACCAAAACTTTTAATACAAAACCCTAATTTTTGATACACAACTAACTTAAATCCAACACAATAAATTAAACCCTAACTAGGGTTTTTCCAAACGTTTTTCAAATCTCCGATTAATCGAAGACAATGAAATTTTCAGTTTTGATGGAGGTTACGGTTGATGGGAGGAGAAGAGAAGATGAAGAAGAAGATGAAAAAAAAAATGATTTGATTTTTTCTGATTTATTAGGTTTAAAAAAAACTGATTTGATTTTGGTTGTTTAAGATGAAAAGGATAATCTAGTCAATTTACATCCCCTAACCAACTAGAGGGACATTACAATCACACTGCCGCCCCTCTAATAAACCATGACGCCCCTATAATAAGCTTGTTCTCAAACGTCCAAGCAACTATTATGTACTAATTAATTAATATTTTTTTTCTTAAAGTTGGTTCTGGTTTTGGCTTGTTTCGTATCAAAAAATAAAAATAGGTTTATGCTTGTTTATTGAGTTACTTTTTTGAGACTTCCTCCTTTGCACTTGACTACCTTCACACTTGAGTTCAAACTTAGCCCCATGTTACTTTCAAGACCCATTATTAAACTTCCCTTTTCAGATTTTCTAACATATCTTCACGGCCACCAACCTCATTTAAATATTCCTTATTTAAAAAATTAAACCAAAACTTTTTAACCTTTACATTGAAAACCCTAATTTTTGATACGAAGGACAACGTATTGAATATTAAGAAGAATAAAAACATAATTGGAAAATCCAACACATGAATAAATTAAACCCAAGAAATGTATAACTTTGCTCTTGAGACTTCTTTTTCCAAACGTTTTTCAAATCGTGTTCTTGGTGGTTGAAGGTGGTGGTGTTGTGGAGGTGGGGAAGAAGATATAATGGTCGGTGGTTGAAGACTTAAAGTTGAAATTTAAAAGTCAAAAGATGATATTTAGGATTTAAGAAAAAAATTTGTGGGTGGTACATAGGATTATTGGGGATGGAAATTTATGTGGATGGGAAATATGAAAAGAAGGGATGGGAAATGGGGAAAACCTTGATTTGGTTAAATAATTGTTAATTATATTTTTTAATTAAACAAGTCAGTTGCAGAAGTAAACGTGTTGATGAAGGAGTGAAGAGACGCCCTACTACAAGACTCCAAATAAAATCATTTGAAGAAAACTAAACAAAATGTATTACTTCATAAAAGAGTAAAATCAAGAAGATGAGAATTCCATTTGAAAAAAAATGACCCATTTTCAAATTTGAAATAAAATTTAACAAACCAATCCTATTTTTTGATTTATTAGGTTTACAGCAAGTGAAAAACTGATTTGATTTTGCTAATTTTAAATCAAAAGTCATTTAATTGTTTAAGATGAAAAGGATAATCTAGTCAATTTACATGACCCCTAACCAACTAGAGGGACATTACAATCACACATTTGGTCATCCTAGCTCGAAGTAGGTAGCTACCAAGCCCCCTCTAATAAACCATGACGCCCCTATAATAAGCTTGTTCTCAAACGTCCAAGCCACTAAACTACAACTATTATGTACTAATTAATTAATATTTTTTTTCTTAAAGTTGGTTCTGGTTTTGGCTTGTTTCGTATCAAAAAATAAAAATAGGTTTATGCTTGTTTATTGAGTTACTTTTTTGTTGTCGTGGTGGTGGTATTACAGAGGGAGCAACGTATTCCTTCAGTACTCCTCACACGAGGAAGATCAGAATGGTCAAGGACGCAAGAGGTGGGAACAAGTTAGTTTTCTTAGTCCGGATTCTATCTGCACTTATCAACTTGGTTGCGTTTACTTCTCGTATTTGTATTTCGTAAAAAGATTTAGTCGTGAATTCACATGTAGTTAAATATGTTATGGATCCTCCTAGTCATGAATCAATTCCAGATTACTGATATCAGTCACAAGTTATACTGCTTAAAAGACGAGTACCAAAACGCAGTTTCATTTGCACGTAAGATGACTTGATTCACTGTGTTACAATTTGCGGACGACATGCTACTTTTTGTATCATCAAGGGTTTCTCTTATCCTAGAGTAACTTCCAGGGTATGCAATGTAGTTAACCGTCAATTTTCCGTCTAGATAAATTTGCATTATTCTGTTAGTGTCAACCTTTTACTGGTGCCTTGCATATTTGCTGAATTTTTCTTAAACTAATACCTCAAGAACAATTTCATTCTGCCAAAAATGGAAAGGATGAGTCTAGGGAGCTGCTTTCCTCACACCTTGTTTACACCAAACAATTTGAAGGATGTGTAGCTCATATCTACGTAGTATTCAAAAGAAGAAGCATGTCTTATCGAAGTTCATTAGATATATTGAGAGTTAAGTTTCTTAGATACTACTTTGTTCTTAGTTCCAAAAGCTGAAGCTATTGTACCACAGCTACTATGAATGGGATAGATTAACCATTTTTATTCCCTATCCAAAGCCATCTTTACATTCACCTGCATTTCAATTGATGGTTTTTTAAACTAAAAAGAATAGATCTACATTTCTGGGAATTGAAAGTGGCGGTTAGAGTCTCATTGGTCACCTACCCGTATTTCCACGAGTATTCTCTTCGGAACTTTGTTGTTTAGTCCACTAAAACCGACCCAGGTTAATGGATTTTCTAGCAGGAAAACATATTTACTCGCTATTCCAAAAACGGTTTGAAAAAAGTAAAATTACTCTACTAACCCTAACATATTATACTATGTATGTTACTACATATGTAGTATGTACTAACATATGTTACTAGTTGTAATATGTTATATATTGATACTACATATTAATATTGATTTAATATGTAGTATGTTATGTTCAATACTGTTATGTTATGTATTGATACTACATGTTAATATGTAGTATGTTATATATTGATACTACATAGTAATATGTTATGTATTGATACTACATATCAAAAAATTGTTATGTATTTATACTATATATGTTATAAAAAATGTTACTACTAGTAACATATGTTACTAGGTACTAGTAGTATACTATACTAGTTTACTACTCCCCCCGTTCTTAAATAATAGGCTGGTTTCATGTACAAATTTGTACATGAAACCAGCCTATTATTTAAGAACGGGGGAGTAGTACATAGTTACTACTAGAATAGTAAAGTAGTTACCTAATTTACTAGTAACATATTTTGTTACTACTAGTATACTTTAAACACTCAACTATCTTCCATTCCAAGAAGCATTATAATACTTCGTGGATATGGGTATGCATTATGCAGAGAGTCTCTTTCACAAGTTCAGTTGCTGGGAGGTAGGCGGCGGTAAGTCAATCCACATCTGAACAGATAAATGGATTCCAGGTATGGAACAAAATCTCATAAATTATTGTGGTGGTCAACTAAACCTTTTGACACTTGTATTTGAGTTGATAAACTCAAATACCAAAAAGTGGAACGTTAAGAAAGTTAGAAACAATTTTGCTCCGGAAATTGCAGACAAGATTTTAGGAATTAGACTATTCACTGATACAATTGGTAAACTGAAAAATGATAAACTAAGATGGTTACTTACAAACGATGGGAACTTCACTGTAAATTCAATGTACCGAAAACTTAAAAATCCGACGATAGATATTATTGATCCTGATATTAAACTCTTTTAGAAATCTTTTTAGAACTTAAACATTTCTCAACGAATACAAATTTTCTTATGGAAGTGTATACATAATGCTCTACCGGTTAGGAAAAAACTAGCTGAGAACAAGACAAACATAGACATGAAGTGTATTTTCTGTGAGCATAATTGTGAGTCTCTAAAGCATCTATTTTTTGAATTCCCATATGCAAAATCTGTTTCTTTGTTGCCTCCGGTGGTAGGTATAAATGCTAGTAATGATTTGGATTTCTCCTTTGCACAAATGTACTCTAACTGGATAGCAGGGGTATATGAAAATTATGCAATAGAAGTTATGGCCCCAAAATGTTGGTTGATTTGGAAGGAAAGATGTCTTCGAATCTTCCAATCCAAATCAACCACTAGTTTACAAATCTCGCTTGTTGTGCGGAGACATATAGCATTTTGGTCTCCCCTGTGACACTTAAACCAGGGAGTCATTTCTATCTCCTCATCTGTAGTACAAAATAAGAATGACACAAATAATAAAGGATGGTCAAAACCTCAAGCAAATCAATTAAAAATTAACTTTGATGCGTCTTGGACTGATTCATGTACTCCTATTGGATATGGTATAATTTTTCATTGTGATACAGGTGATGCCATACAAGATACAGCTGGGACTTTCAGTGCAACCACAATAGAATAAGCAGAGGCTCTGAGTCTGCTGGAAACAACAACTTTGGAAAAGAGCATGGACTTAAAGAACTTCTGGGTGGAAGGTGATTGCCATAGGTTGATTCATTATGCTCAAGACAAGCAAAGTAACATTTTTGGAGTAACCAAGGCTTAGTCGCAAGATGCGGTGAAAGTTCTGAGGAATTGTGAAAAAAAATTGGGTTTTCTGTTTAAGAATAGGAAAGGCAATGAAGTTGTAGACACTCTGGCAAAATAAGCACGCAAACGGGGAATATATAAACAACAATGGTTGATAATGGCGAAATTCTTAGTTTTTGTTTTATCGAAGGATGTATGTTTTTCAAATTCAATTTTTAATTCTAGATTTCAAATTAGGGGTAACAATCTGTTGCTAGACACCAATATCTCTAACCAGTTAGAATAGATAAGGGAAACCAATAGTTTGGAAAACCCGATGTAACTTTCTGTTGTTTCAATGCAAGTAATTTTCAAAATAAATAAATAAATATGTAGTATCACCATATTGATACTACTAGTATGTAGTAACATACTACTAGTAACACTTACATGTGTTGGTACTAATTAGATCTGGAAGGGTGTTTTAAGTATTTATAAAACACATTTTATAATCTCACAAAGTTTTTGGACTAGCGAGTAAATAATCTGGTCCAAAAACATGTTTTTGGACTAACTAGTAAAAATTCTCTAGCAATGGACTAGACAGTAACCAGGTCAGCAAGAACTGGACTAACCAGTAATTCCTATTATTCTCTTTCTTACGGACAAGCTGCACGTCCAGCAAGTCTGCAGCACCAAAAAGTGAGCATTACAAATGTATTTGTCAGCATCCTAAATGCATTTGTTTGTTTGTACTTGTTGCGCTATTTATCATTGGTATAGTCCTTTAAAAAAAAAATTATAACAGTTATTGATCTTTGGTAAAAGAATTCTTGATGGAAAAGATGTACTATGGGTTATATGTATGTAATTATTCAAAGTAGAAAATAAATGGGAGCTATTCTTTTATGAGCTATATGTGTGGAATTCTAGAATTAAGATTAGGGTTATTTGGTTTTTGGTACTTATGTTTTGTCCAACATTAGTGTTTGGTATAACATTTTTCCAACTGAGTCTTTGGTACCCGTACTTTACGTTGACCGGCGTTGACTGCGTTAAGTCAAATTTAAATTAAATTAAATTTGTAAATACCAAAATATCTTCTACTTTACTAACAATGACTAGCCAAGTCCTTAACTTATTATACCGAGTTACACCGGTCCAAACTAGCGATCTTATATTGTTTTTCACGAATTTTGTCTTTCTCTATCACTATCCATCAATGCTACCATCTCTCTGTTCTTTTTCTTCCCACTGTAATTTCTTTTGTTGAAACCCATCACATAAATGTATCAAGCTAAGCTTTAATTTTGGAGATTTTGATGAAAGGAGAAGCCGAGGTTATGTAATTGTTTTTGCGGAGATGATTAGGATTTAGTTAAGGTTCAATTTGTGTTCATATAGAATTGATTAAATTCAATAGGGTTCAATTAGGGGTTTCAGTTTTATTAGCGTTTCAATCGCCGGTTTGATGAAAGAAGAAGAAATGATTGATTCTTGATGCCGATTCACTAATCTAATTCTGGATCAAAAGGGTCTAGCGAATCTTGTTTGTTAATTATTTGTTTCTGTTTCTCCAATTTCAGTAGCAGATAATCAACTATTGATGATAAGTGTGATTTTGTCTTGGTTTCACTTAATTTCCCAAAATTGGGTTTCAGTTAAATCTTGTTGTTGTGGTTTGTGAATTGGGTCGGTTAGGGTTTTACTTAATTTCCAAAAATTATATCGAATTTTTATTATCAAATGTAGTCAGCGAGTTTATCTGTGTTTCTCAATTTTGATTTTTTGAATGATGATTAACCTTATTGAGTGGTAGGGGTATAGTTGTTCTGAATGATGAACTGTATTGAGTGGTGGTGGTCTTTGTAGTTTGATGATGGTGGTGTCCATCAGTCAATTATTTCTGAAATTTCAAATCTAAATGATTGATTGTTTGTAACCATAAAAAATTAACCATGTTTTTCCATTTATTTTCTCTTTAGTGGTAGCTGGTGTAGTAAGGTTTGAATTCAAACAGGTTGGGTTAAATCATATATGGGTTCTTCAATTCGCAGTTGGGATGGAGTTTCAATTTGGGGAAGAACATCAATTAGGGTTCTCCAAGTTAACGTCCATGTTAACAGTGTTAACTAAATATGTTTTTTTTTGTTTTTTAAAATATTTACTAAACATAAGTTAAGACTTAACTGGTCAACGCAAGTCAACGTCATTTTCAAGTTCCAAAGCCTAAGGTGGAAAAATGTTAGACCAAACACTAATGTTGGACAAAACATAACTACCAAAATCCAAATTACCCTTAAGATTATTTTCACTGGTGGCAGCTCAGGCCATTATGAATGATGTTTTGTATTGGTTCAAAATGGATGTTCATCCCCATGAGAATTGGAGCTCAAGAAATGATTGAACAGATTTATTTGCAATCGTAGAATCAGTTTTAAGTGTGATTCTTTCCGTATAGAACTATGTGTCTGGAATGATGACCCATCAAAATTCCTTCCCTTCCGGAGGAGATACTGTGACAAATTTTGTGCATTCTCCTTTAATAAGAAATGAACACGCACGTAAAAAAAAATATTCCGAGAATGTGGTCGTACCACATCATATGAGTATGTGGCCCCTTTTCTCTTTTTCTCGCACGTCTTGCAAATTACTCCCTCCGTCTCAAATTAAAAATCCTAATTGACTTTGTCAGATATTAAGGAAATCCTATAAAATATCGTGACTAACCCTTGACTAGCCCTATTTAATGTTATATTGTTACCAAAACTAAAATATTGAATAGATATATATATGGTGATAATATTTATATTAAATAGGACTAGTCAAGGGTTAGTCATGACATTTTATAGGATTTCCTTAATATTTTGACAAAGTCAATTAGGATTGTTAATTAAAGACGGAGGGAGTATTATTTTAGGAAATATTTTAAAATTATGATTATTTATAAAAAATAAAGGGTATATTTGATAGTTAAAGAGAAAAGTATATCTACAAACAGAGCGGACAGATAAAAAGAGAGAGACCAAAGTAGAATTTAGGATAGTTAAAAAAAGACAGAGAGAGTAATTTTATATTGGGTCCGGATCATGGGACTCACAACTTTGACGCATAGGTTAGACACAATTTTCAAACCGTCGATTGCAGTTCATCCTACGGCAATCCATATTGATGAGGTGGCATCTTTTTCAGCCAAGATGAGCCGATAACTAAATAAAGTAGATGTTAGATATATAAGGAAACACGTACATATTTTCTTATGCAACTTACCGGATTTATCTACCACGTTTTCTTCTTATTTTTTTATTTGATTCCAAATTTTATTTCTGGTAAAACTGAATCTTCTTCTTTGTTTCTTAATCGTAAAGAAGTCTCCTTTCTTGTTTATGATTATTTTCCAAGTCTAGCTTACGATTGTCATTAGATATTACATTAAAATCTAGTATGAATCCAATTGTGGTGATAATCAAGTTCTAAGTGATGAAACTGAGGTTCTGAATGATTTTTCTAACGGAAAAAATGAGGAAGAAAAAATGAGGCAAGTACTTTGGAGAGTCCATACGAATGAATGTAGTTCAATTCGTGTGATAAAGAGCAAGAGTATTATACTGAATATGGCAGACGAAATGGATCTTCAGTGAGGGTTCGATCAACAAAGAAACGAGCGTTGGTGCAGACGAAGTGACATCAGTTTACATGGTGTGTGCTCGCGAGGGAAATGCGAGTGCAAGGAAAAAATTCGATTTCTTTTCGACGAAGAACATAGTAAATGGATAGTAACTATATTTTCGGATGTTCACAACCACAAGTTTGTGTCGCCAAGTAAGAGGAAGCGCATGCACATCAATAGATGCATGCGGGATGGTGCTAAAGATCTCACATAGGCATTTAATAGGGAAAACATTCAAATTTCCAAAGTCCCATCGATTTCTGGTGGTGCATAACGAGGAAGAACACCCAAAGATGATAATGGAAAAGGAAAAGTCAGTAGTACTGGTAGACTACTGTCCTCGATAGAATCACCTTCTTCTACCAAAAAAAGAAAGTGAGTGTACAAACTAGAGGAAATCTGACGTGAATCGAACACGCAACCTTCTAACTTGGAATCAGACGCGCTACCATTGCGCCACAGATTTATATTATAAGAGAAGCCAATTATCAGTTGTATAGACGCCTACTTGTAGGTTTGGTATACTACGTACGTACAAGAAAAAGAGAAAATCTATCTGAGCATGCCAATGCTCTAAGAAAAAGAGAAAATCTACCTTACAGCACGACAAGTTTGAGGACAGAGAACTTCCCTTTGACCCGGTACTAGTTCGTGTGTGACTGCATATTCTCTTTTATACAAGTCCAAATCACAATATCTTGGACTTCTCACTTGATACCTGATAAAAGTAAATGGACCTCCTAGCACACATCTCCAACTTTATTAGTTCCTACACAGACGAAAAACCAAACCATATGAATAGATGATCCAAAATACAAAAACAACAACCTTTTCTTGCTAATGCTTATATACCTAGCTATAGAAATTCAAATTGTAAACATCAATTGTCTTCGAAGAAAAACAGAAACACGATGAAGAAAACTATACCACATCACCTCCCGCTGCTAAATCATTTTTGATCTAGCAGCACCGTGTCCAATCGTTTATCTTCTCGTGACTTCATCAAACCTGGAATTCAACCACAGTTAACTTCTATTTTTTTAGGCAATTTTTTCATGCCCGTTTATTTACCTGCCGTATCTTTAGAATATATCGAGATCATTTATACCCTAATCATACGTATGTATATTTTCCGCGCCAGATTATATTTTTGGCTCACGGAAGAATCTCTAAATAGAGAAAAAGTTAGAGGAATTGC
The DNA here is from genome assembly GCA_023529315.1 of Papaver bracteatum. Classification (NCBI taxonomy): domain Eukaryota; kingdom Viridiplantae; phylum Streptophyta; class Magnoliopsida; order Ranunculales; family Papaveraceae; genus Papaver; species Papaver bracteatum. The sequence goes on from JAJJWX010002982.1 coordinate 1,116,520, forward strand.
AAACTCTTTATTCCTATTCAGTTCAAATCAATACATGTCATATTTCCTAAAGTACAGGTGTGTATTCATTGGCATAAATTTACATAAGATTCAGAAGTAACCCTTTCCGGTTCCATACCACCAAGTGATTTGGAGGTTCATAACAATAGCGTTGGTTCCTAGGAACCAATACTTCCGGAAGGTGAAGGAAGCCATAATGTTGTTGAAAATGTCCAATTTAACGAGAGATTTTTGGCACTTGTGTTTGAGTGATGCTATTCGAATCGGCTGCAGTATCACATGTCCGGTATTAGGCTCTCATATGTCACAGAATGTGCTTCTGAGTCACGCCAAAGAAGTTTGTTTCATAAACGGTAACTATCAATTCGCAACAATTTGTCATTATATTATATTCAAACTATAGTACTTGAAACTATAATGTTTGCTCGGATGCAAGCTCACTGAATGTAACATTTAGTGCAGATGGAGGTTAACTTCCGGCATGCACTTATCAAACAAAATGGTGATTCCACCCACATACAGTTATTATATACTGGTTTTATAAGTTCAAGTGTTCTCATTAATGTTCTCTTGATAAGAAAGACCTTGGTTACCGACATAACTAAGGGAAGACTAAGTTCACTAATTAAACTGTACACTTTTTATTTTTTGCAAATGAAGTCTTATTGAGATTCATCAACTGTGTTATATTGTTCATAATTGCTAATCTTTGTTTTGCAGTACTGTTGAAAGGTTGCAAGGCTGGGATAATATCGCATGGGAGATTTTTCGCCTGCATGATATACTAGTAGTACTTTAGGAATGATTTTGCAAACATCATTGATTCAAAAATCTAGTCTACTGTTTAACTTTTGAGATGGTTTAAACTTTAAAACTTGCAATGCGACTTTATAAGGACAAATTTTTACTTATATTCAATAGAGATTTCAAACCATTTCTTTTTTGCTCATCTTTTCTTTGAATTATAGTTGCTCAGTTTCTTAAAGTGACTCTGCATTATACCCCTGCATACATAGTGAAGTAGGTCATTGGATTCATGGTGCATTTTCAATAACCAGACTAGAATTCCTTATGGATTAAACCAGACTCGAACTTGTTGAACATTAGTAGTCCATTGACAGGAAAAAACTTACTAACAGCTGCACCACCACCACCCATCCTTTCCTACCCTCATATATAGTATCTCTTATTATCTAGTTTTACAAAGATGGAAAGGTACGTGTAAGCTTCAGTTGTCGCAAGTAAAAAGAAGAAAATTTTCGATGTAAGATTCGAACAAAATATGAATATTTGTTCTCTACCAAAATTGTATATATAATTTGAGGTCGAAATACTGGCTCCAGAATGAAAGTTAGGCCAAAAGCTTGAATTCTAGAGCTCCTGGCCCCCAACCAATAAGAATCAAGAATTTACATAGCAAAATAAATTGGATGGGTAAATAAGTGCGGAATCACTTCATGATACATAAACTCTTTTTACCCACGACCCTAATTTTTTTTCTTCTCCACCTCTTTTTACTCATGTTTCATTACCCGCCTCTTCACCACCACCATCTTATTCTGACGGGGCAAAGGGAATCAATGAGGTTACTAAACCTATTTCCTACTCTTCAATCTGCGGTTTCTTATATGGGTTGATTTGTATTCCGCCTCCTTCACCTATTTTTACTTATGTTTCATCACCATTGTCTTCCGCCTCTTTCACCGCCACCATCTTCTTTCTGATGAGGCAAAGAGAATCAATGAGGTAACTGAACATATATCCTAATCTTCAATGTGCTTTTTCTTATAACGGTTTATTTTTTTATTTTTGACTATGGGTCCGTATGTGATTGGTTATCAATGATTACAGTATGGGTTTCTCTTTTTGTTATCAAAGATTTTATTTTGGGGATCAGATAGATTTTTCAGTTGAGAAGAAATTACAATTTTTAGCTGTTAGAGATTAAGAAAAAAATACTAAATTAGTCACTCTGATGATAATTGATATATGGGTTTACTTAAATTTTGTATATTCTGCATTATCGGTTGATTAATCGCATTTTGCATGAAGATATTACTCTCAATTGGTAAAACTTTTAGTTAGTATTGTAATATTGTTCAAAATTTTTCCTATAGAGTTTCTCATTTGGAGCTCTCTTATATGCCAAAACAGAAAAACAATTGCTTTGATTGTTCTCATGGCATGTGACTAATATGTTTCCTCAATTGCATAGCATCTGACATTAGTTTCATCGTGTTCTGAATCAACTACCTATAATTGTGTCTTTGCAGGGAAAAATCCTGCATCGTTAAAGTTTACAGATAGATAAAACAGTTGTGTTGATGGATCCAATAGATCGCCTACTGCACCAATAGAGTGCTTACTGCAGAGCTATTGCTGGATCCTTTTCTCTGAGATGAGGAGAATGAAAGTATAGGTCATATAAGAAATCCAAATCACAGTCATTTAGGTGAAAAATCAAAATCAAAATGAAACTTCTAAATTCTTTAGATATATATGTTTATTTCTCTTCCATTCAGTTAATGACATAACGAAATGCAGATCTTAACGGTAATATTACGGTTTTTCTGGGTATGGATGAGGATATTTAAGGCTCAAATAGAGGATGCATACTTGGATAGGTTGATTGCTTTAACACGTTTAGGAGGCCTAGAGAGTGAAAGTGTGAGAGATTGAGAGAAATGGAGGGAAACATTATAGTTAAAGGATTAACCATATCAAGATGTAGACAGAGAATACCATATCAATTATATTGTTAATTAATTAATTGGATTTTTTGTTATTATTTAGGATTAGGATGCATATTAACTGTTTGCAATCATTATTTGGGTGATAAGATGCATATTAACTTCCGCAATCCATATCTGGAGCATAGGATGAATATTTGTTTATTTTGTGCTTTCTTTTAGTTTTGATTCCTTTGAACTGCTCCCTTTTTGCAGATTTGTAGTTGCAGCTCAAGTAAAAGTTTGGTACTAACCTAATAAAGCAGATATCAGATGCCGTTAGCAACATTTTTTTCCCATATCTGGAGCAAAAACTTTTGTGCCGTTACTTTGATTTCGATCTTGATACTATTGGTGAACAAGGTTGTACCTTAAATTTTTTCCTGGTTTTCTATTTTGAATAAAATCAATAATTATTTGGAATATGGAAGACCAATTTTTCTAGTTCAAATCATAACTAAGGATTAAACTGTTCTTTATGAGAAAGAAACAATGCGGCACCAGAGTTCTAGACTCAAACCCATTCATGAATACTCAAAACCAATATTAGGGCTTAAATCATTCGAAAAAAATTAAAAAAATCTAAGAAACAATACCCCAATTAAAAGACATAGGGTTAACAAAGATCATACCTTGGGAATTTCCTGGTACTAATTCATAATATCTGAATGAATCACTGAGTCGGCAACAATTTTGGACACAGAGGCGACGTGAAAGAGAGAGGAAATCGAATATAGATAGAGTTCTGTAATTGATTTATTCCTTTATTAGGTTGTATTTGGTAGTGGCTCGGCTTGGATTTAGCTGTATAATTTATTTAGGCTGAAAAAGATGCCACCTCATCAATATGGATTGACGTAGGATGAACTGCAATCGGCGGTTAAAAAATTGTGTCTAACCTATGCGTCAAAGTGGTGAGTGCTAGACCCTTTTATATTTACATAAAAATCTTGTAGTGTATTCCTGAAAAGCCGCGATTTAGTTAATGGGATTAATGATAAATATCTTTTCTCTTAATCTTCCTCGTATAATTTCCTTAAAATATTCCTTCATTAATTACTATGCAAATTTAGGTAAGGGTATATATAGATCCGCATACTATGCAATATAAGTTTGATGTTGTTGCTATTGTTTACTCTTCTGGCTCCCACAGGTTCATCGAAATTGTTTCCTCGGGTGTCAGTGCATGTGCAAAATGATATCGAAAGTGTGGTAAATAATGTATGGTTTCGGTTTCTCAGAAATCATGTTCATGCGACTACAAAATACTAATAATGAAAAGAATTAGAAAAAAATTATCGGATTGTTGATCGAGGCTAGATACTCTTCTTTCCTTAAACACAATTCATCCCCGCATATGGTGCTCACGGTTCTACGGATATCGCCTTCCAAGATGTCGCCTTCCAAGATACAACGATCACGCCTTATAGTAAGTAGCACTACAACGCTATTAAGCCAGCGAATGTTGACAATTAATGTGCTCTTAAATGACTCTGACTCTAGACTTCAAAACTTGCTTTCTACTTCTCAAAATCTTGTAAAAAATCCATACAAAACAAGACTAAGAGATGAGTTTATATAGAGTTAATGGTAACTCTACAAGGTGTCTTTTCACCAATAGGTGACTCCCCATGGCCAATGGTAACTCTCCATAACACTTATTCATGACTAGGTGTCTTATGGTGAAAAGGCATAACCCAAACATATCTCTTGGAGTTTAATCTTGAAAACTAATTTTCACTCACATAATAATTTTAACTTAATTCCAACAGAAAGAAATGGGGTTCCTTTGAATATGCACTGCAGTTCAAATGATGATGATCTAGGCCAGCGATCACTTAATCAAGGAGAGGAATGGGACTGGGGTTCCCGTGCATTTAACACACATTTTGTGTGATTTTTCTTGGGACGATAGTTTGGATCGTTGTCGGAAGAGTGGTACTTTTGATGTGTACTATGCGAATCCAGTAACAGGAAACGAATACATAAAATATTTCAAAAGAGATTGCATGTGGTCTGCTCGTCGAGATGGATTTTATTTAGAAGAATTAATTGGGGGATATGAATTACTTCCCCCAACCTATGTTGTGTGCTAAGGGGTGACTTTTGGTTATGAATATACTAAAATACCCTTCCCTCAAAATAAAAAAAAAAACTTAAAATCAAAAAACAAAATCATATCCCCCATTTCCATCTCCACTTCTTCCCTCAAAATAAAAATTAAAAACTTAAAATCAAAAATCTAAATCATATCCCTCATTTCCATCTCCACTTCTTATTAATCTTATTTAGGGGTAGTGTTTTGAAACCCAAATATTCTCCATTCCCTTTCAAATTCTAAACTCTCCCCACTCTATATCAAATTCTCTTCACCTCACTTTGGAAACGATTTTTTTTTTTTATTCGGAAGTGATGAAGATCATGCTGAAAGTGATGATGACCATGCCGAATTGATGAAGACCATGACATGATCTTAGTGTTCGGCATATGGTCTTTATCAATTCCGGCATGGTCTTCGTCACTTCCATTTTGAATTTTTCCTGGCTTTAAAAAGCTTGGTACCGGCATGGTCAGTTGATATGAAGACCATGCCGGTATTTTTTTCCGGCATGGTTTTCATATTTATTTCCTATGCAGAAAAACAATACCGGCATGGTCTTCATATCAACTGACCATGCCGGAACCAAGCTTTTTAAAGCCAGGAAAAATTCAAAATGGAAGTGAGGAATACCATGCCGGAATTGATGAAGACCATATGCCGGAACACGGTACCGGCATGCCCGATAATTTCCTATCAATGCCGGTAGTCAAGTGAAAAAAAAAAATCAACATTCTGGATACTTTTCATTTTGTTCCGGCATAGGTATTTAAGCAAAATACTATGCCGGAACAGGTACCGGCAAGCTCGAAAAAACTATTACCATGCCGGTACCTGTTCAAAACCAGAAAAAAAATCAACATTCGGAAGATCAAAACTAGGAAAAAAATCCCGAACCCCCATGGATAGTGGCAAACAATTTATGAACATTTCCAACAATTGCCGGCATGAGTTTTTGGTTGAATACCATGCCGGCACCAAGCTTTTTTCAATTTGCAACAATGGTGGATTCAAAGAAAAAAAATCAATTTTTCAACCTCTTATTATCGTAATTCTCTCATCACAATCATCTTCCCATTTTCAAAAAAGAAATTCCTCTCAAATATTTTTTCCCTCCTTCTACTCTCACCCAAACACAAATAAAAATACACACTAATTTATCCCCCAAATACTTAATATTTTACTAATTATACTTAATCACTAATCCTAATTAGTAGGGGCTAGATTAGGAATTAAAAAAAAATTACATAGGGGGTCACCCAGAATTGCTATTGGGACACCTATTTTGTCCCGTAGCTATATCTCCCAATTAATTCCCATATCCCCCAATTAATTCTTCTTTATTTATATGGTCGTGATAAAGATGAGTGGGAGAAATGAAATGAATGGCATGTTGAGTGGAGTTTAGTTTTTCCATTCGCAAAGTAATATAGATGTTATTTTTCTTTTGTAAGTTGCTCTAGTAAGTGTTATGATCAAATTTGCGACTACTGCCGTAAGAAATCAGACTGTGCTTTTCACCTTCTGTCTCTTCCTTTAGAAGAAGCCACCATTAATCTTCTTGCTTAGATTTGATCATGCTAGACCGCTGACATGTTAGACCGCTGACTATATTTTTGATCATGCTAGACTGCTGACTATATTTTTCGTGGTCTTTTAACATAATCCCTCCGTCCTAAATGCTAGATTGTTGCTAAAACTAAAGCTGACATGTGTAATAATAAAAACCATATATCGGGTGATTTTGTTATTTTTGGAAATGTCTAAAAGAAGATAAAAGCAAATATCTAACTAACGGGGGTTTACTCAATAAATACTTTTATCGATTTCCAAAGAGTTTAATGGATTTACAAAGTATTGTGTTATTGGTTGTATACTTTTAAAATCTCTTTCAAAGTTTATGTTACTCGTTGTAGATTGTCAAAAGGTCTTCTAATGTTTGTGTTACTCGTTGTAAATTTGAAAATTCAAAGACTTTGCATACTTATCCATTTTCAAGACTTTGAATGACTTTTGGGTATATATTTGCCTTGATAAAAGTCTTGCAAAATATATAAGATTTTGGAAGACTTCCAATTTTTTTATAAAGATGGTTTTTACTCTATCTTATTTTTTTTCATGAATACACAATCTATAAAACTCCTATTATAGATGAGTATAAATTATATGATATGATTAAATATTTTTTTTATTTTAATTATTATTATGTACAAATGTACAATAATAATTCTTTTAATTTATTGTTGCACTTTATTGTATTTCATTGAACCAAAAAAATAAGTTATATAAATAAAATAATAATAATTTAGTTTAATATAGTTGAAGTTATTATAATAAATAAGCTACAATAAATTTTATATTTATGTCTATCATGCATATTTCCATATAAAATTTGTTTATACAACTCTTCAAGACTCTACAAATGTCTGCAAGACATTAGACAACTCTGCATAACTCACTTAAAAGTTTGCTCAATTAAATATAATTCTCGTAAAGTTATTAATTTTCATGACTCTTTTTAAATCTCTACAAATCTACAAATATATTTATTGAGTAAACCCCGTAAGATATGAGTAGATACTCTATCAACTTAATTTTCTTACCACAGCAAAACAAAGCAATGACACCCACGGGCTGTTTGTACAATTGCAGTATCACTTTTCCCTTTAAATTGATCAATTTCTTCAAATCAGTAAGAAAATATACATAAATTAAATGATTGCAGAAGAAAAATATCCAAAATTAGAGGTATGAGTAAAAACCCTTACTTTGAAATTGAATCGATCGAGATTTAAGACTGATCAATGTTTATCTGTTCATATAAATCATATACAAACCTCAAGTATAAGGAAATCATCTTGATTTCAGCGGATTTTCTCCCAATTTTCCTTAATTCTAGGGAAGTTTTAGTTCGTGGAACCGACTTATGCGCAGGAGAGGGGCACGAAGCTAAATCTGGAGAATATTATACGGGATTTGTTTTTTCCAGAAAATTTAGGGGGGGCCAGTGACCCCACTGGCCCCAATGTAGATTCGCCACTGCTTCAAGACTCTACAAATGTCTGCAAGACATTAGACAACTCTGCATAACTCCGCAAAAGTTTGCTCAATTCTGTATAATTCTCGTAAAGTTATTAATTTTCATGACTCTTTTTAAATCTCTACAAATCTACAAATGTATTTATTGAGTAAACCCCCGTAAGATACAGTAGATACTCTATAAATTAATGTTGTCGGACCATCAAAATTTATTAATTAAGCGAGATATTAATTAACCGATAAATTATATATTAATTAATACTCCCTCCGTCTTAAAATAAGAGTCGTAATTGACTTTGTCAAGATATTAAGGAAATCATATAAATTGTCATGACTAGCCCTTGACAAGTCATATTTAATGTTATGCTATTACCAAATTTAAGTAGAATTATTATGAATTTTATAACTACCCATAAATGTTTTTATTTAAAAAAGGAATGACAATTAATACAAAAAAATATTGAATGAATTTTTTCCTTATATCTGATGATAATATTTATGATTTGGAATTAAGTTTATACTAAAAATGATTTTATAGTTATAAAAAAATAAAGGGTATATTTGATAGTTTAAGGGAAAACTATGTCTATAAACAGAGCGGACATATAAAAAAAGACAGACCAAAGTAGAAATTAGGACGGATAAAAAAAGATAGAGGGAGTACTTTATTAACTTATAGATAAATTTCATATCAAATAAAGCAGCTTGAAGGGGAAAACAAGATAAGGAAAGACTAACTGTTGTTATTTGTTGTAATGAAGACGGTGCAGAGAGAAAATTCCTTTATGGATTATAGGAAAATATGCTAAACCAAGGTGCTTCAAGAATATGAACTTGAAAAGTTTGAACTGTGAATATCGTGCTAATAAACGAGCATGGATGACTGATGCACTATTTGAAGAATATGTTCGGCAACTCGACAAAAAGATGGCTACAAGAAAAGTTCTCCTGATTGTGGATAATTGCCCTCCTCATCCAAAAACTATTTAAGGATTGCAATATGTTGAATTATTTTTTTGCCACCAAACACAACTAAAAAAATTCAACCTTGTGATGCAGGGATTATAAAAAACTTTTAAAATGCATTATCGTCGTCGATTTTATAGAGGTCTTTTGGAAGGATATGAATTAGGGGAGTCAAATCCAAAAAAAAGAAAAATGTGTTAGATGCAATGAATCTTGCAATTTCAGCATGTACTATTGATGTTCGAACAGGTACACTTACAAACTGCTTTCATTATAAACTTCGATCAACAGATAACACAAGTTTAGACAATTTGGATGAACATACAGGCAGTGAAATCGCTCAGGACTTGCAAAATTTGATCGAGAAATTGGGCTATCGCAATTCAATGAATGTCGAAGATGTACTAAATTATTCGAAGAAAATGAAGTTACGAGTTGTTGAGTGATGAAGAAATAATCAAGAAAGTTATGGGAACTGATAAAGATGTGGAAGAAGATGGTGAAAGTTCTACAATAGAGCCCCCTTCACGAAACGAGACTATTAATCCGGCAATCACATTGAATAATTTCTTGCCGAGCTATGAGAAAAAAACACCAAAAATTCTTACAATCATAAGAAAACTTATAGAAATTTAATGCAATATTGATTTTAGCAAAAGCAGAAGACAATTAAATCATTTTTCAAAAAGTCTTCGTAAATCATTAATGTATTGGATATATATAATGCATTATTAATTTATACTTCATGTGGGGCCTATATAGGTAATAAAAAAAATATTATCTTATAATTTTAGCGAATTATTAATTTAGCACATTGTCCCCGACTCGGGACCGGCCAAAAATATTATTTAAGAGAGTTTATTAAATAATTGAGTATTAATTAAAAGAGTTTCTACTGTAATTTGAATCCTGATCACATGAAGTTAACTCGTCTAGTTTAGGCAGCTCTAAAATTGAGACACTGTTCATCATTCGAGTCAGCCTTATGGTAGCTAGATGGCTCAAGGAAGAAGTGTTGGGTCACATTTTCTTGTGTCAAACTATGTACTCGGGCATCACCTTTGGATTTTTTCTTAGAGGCGAAGTCCCTACACTAACCACTTGTATCATACAAGACGAAATTCGGAAGCCCGTCTCCTTGTGTGCTTGCCGTTCAGTTAGCTCAAAACCAAAGAAAATTAGTTAGCTCTGCTCTTCCTGCAAACTGAAAGGAATACCTCTGTATGTAGTTCTCAGATATTATGTCCTTGTACATGTTCCCCTTGTTTAATAGGTCTGATTTAATACAATGCATCTGTGTCCTGGAATCAAGTAAAAAATGCTGAACAATTTTTGCTCAGCATTATATATGTCTGCTTTCAAAACATGTCTAGTTATCATCTCCTTAGAATTTGTATAGAGCGTTCCAATTAAGGCAACAAATTGAAACAAACCAGACAACCATGAAAATATCTACCGAAGAAAAAGGAAGAGCTAGTTCGAGTACATTCAACTGCTAAAAGATGACTAGAGTTTAGATATTGACAATTCCGCGTAAGTACGTATAGATAGCTAGAGGAAGGCCAGAAAGCTAAATGCCAAACCTCTTTCGAAGAAAGCATCCTCATCCAGCGCTGATCGTGGTTTCTGCTAGCCTGCTACTGCCTCCACTGAGACCTCTTTGCCAAAACCGCTGATTGAGGGGGTGCATCTCCTGTTGTTTTTGTTCATATTTTATGTTTGCAATCTCGTGGTGCTCACATTTTCAGAATGACAACGCAAATTTCGCTTTTTAAACACCTTTTCCACATGTTTTTTGCACCCACACAACTGCTGTGCGAGCAGCTTGATGATTCAATTCTCAGCTTGGGGAGTCAAATTAGTGCACTACAAGAGGAGAGCAAAACCATGAAGATAAGCGGCATATGCCTATTTTTAAAAGAGCCACCCAGCAGTTTTTATATCCAAACTCTTCGTTTCCAAAACTTTTTGCTTTACAGAAACCTATCATTGATATTGGTAACACTAATTTGAAGAATATATAACTGAGATGGTAAGTGGGAATAGGTGTGTTTTTGCCTGTGATTGGTTCTGATGGGAGGAACCAATAAAGTACAATATTCAAGGCTTGAAGCTATTGATGCTTATCGTTATTATGATTCATCTGCATTCATGGGTTTAAACTATGATATGTGATACTCGTCTAGTACCTCTACTTTAGCTGCAATTGAAAATGCAAGCAGCGCAAATATGGTGCCATGTAAAACAAGCCTGTGACCCAGTTAAGCTCAATCCAACTGCAACTAAAACTCTTGAGCAGAATGTAATGATATTTTCTGGTATGAATAAAATCTTTTCACTGAGTAGATTTGTTCTCTTGATGCTACAATACTTAAAAGAGAATCTTAAGAAATTCGAAGAGTTGCGCTAATGATTTAGCATTGTGAAAGGCATTAATGATTTGGTATAGTTACATAATCCCCTAGCGATACTACACCGTTCTTTCTCACTGGCAAACTGACTTATTCCTTCTCTTCTTACCCCCTCTAACACATGTAAGTATGTATCTATCTATCAAGTAGTAAAGTTTATTTACTTTTCTAAAGGTCGCTTCCCACTCAGAAAATTCTGCCATCCATGCAGAAAGCTGGACTGTTAAAAGTTAGAATACGGTGAGATTTCGTAAACTAGTCAATCGAAATTATATCAATGTCCTACTAATTCAGCTACTTGAGAAGGACTAAATATTCATGAAACACTGTTAGATCATGACATTCAAGTCAAGTGTTCTAGCACCAAAATACCGACATAGTGTAAACCTATCGCCATCTCAACAGAAAGATGATTATAGGAAAGGTATTATTAGGCCCACATAGGTCAGGCAAGAAAAACAGGACGAAAACAAACCTATAAGAAAAGCTTGAAAGGCTACTAGAGTTCATACTTACCTGGACGGGGTCTATGGTTGATCAAGAAGGATCATGGCCTAGGCTTGTGACTCCCATTGCACTTTGGGAGGGCGCTGGCCTAAGATCTCTTTAGTGAGAGTCTACGTCATAATTTGTTTCTGAGGGGTAGGCGTACGCGCCGGCCCTGCCAATCTTATAAGCCCAAAAATTGTTAAATGGAACCTCCATTGTTAAACACCTTCTGACTGGCTTATTGTTCACGTAACAATTGCTAGCTCTCTTTATTTTCTTACCAATGAGTGATGGATTCTTCGTGTTAGCTGATTTGATCTTTAACCGCAAACCAGCCAATATTGACACCCTAAAATAGTCATTCTCAAAAGAAGTCTTCAAAGCCTTCAATCAAAATAACCAGTATCTATTTGTTGACGAAAGATTTAATTTGTATGCGATAGTTGGGTTGCTCAGAAGGTAAACTATGAACGTCGATTCCTTTGATTTATCTTTTTGTTTTTCAATACAAATATGTTTATAATGTTAGAAAGGTTTATTAGATGCTTCACAGATTCATGAGTGAGTTTTTGATGAACCACAGCCTGACAACCCAAGAAAAAACAATGACATTTTCCTGAGTCCTGAGCTCATAAACACCATAAGTCTCAACAAAGGCCTCCTACACCAAAAAGAAATAAAAACCATTTTTTCAATTGCTGGTGAATCTCATGAGAATCAATCCTAATATTATCACTCATCAGCATGTTTCAGATTTTAGATCGTAACTGGTTCAGAGATAGGGGAGCATGTGAATCTGGGGTGAGGAGCTATCTTTCTAGTAACTGTTCTGCTTTTGTTTCTCTAGAATCTAATGCAACAATAGGAATGTAACATGTAAGCTAACACCTTGAAACTGATTTTATTTTTATACTTTCACCTGGGAACACTTTTGATTCTTGTTTATGTGCACACAATTTCAATTCGTCAGGCATCGTGATGTTTAAATGTGTACTTTTCTTCAATTGTTTATGTTCTTGTTGTTGTTTGTATTCCATTTTACTTTTCCCAAGGGTGTTCCTGTATACACCCCCTAGAAATACTAACGATACCCCTTTATCCCTGTACCCTTAAAGCTTCTCTTCCTACCCCGTCAAACTTTGAAACTGAAAGAGTAACCAAGTTTTAGCTTAGAATCTGATGGATTTAAATTAGACAAATTAAAGCAAATATTACAAGTGTTAGTAGACAAGGATGCAGGAGGTTCTTGCAGATATAATATTAACACCCATCAATGGACTTTAACAGTGGGAAATCAACACCACTGGCGAAAAGAAGTAATCATAATCAAAAGGCTGCTGAAGATCAATTTATAGTTGTACAGAAGTTTAAATTGTTTTTGAGAGTAAACTTCAAAAGCTATCTCAGGCAATTCATTAGATAAAAAAGAAAGAAATCAGAGGTTAATAGTAGTCTTGACGAGCAATATCAGCATATCAGGCTAGAGCTAGCAGCCATCCTGATTTCATTTTTCATCCTCTCTTCCTCTTTTAAAGACTCTTCGAATTCCTTTAACACACGTTCCCGAAGTTCCTCAGGGATCAATACCGACGGTTTCCATGGACTCTGTAGAATGAAACATACAAGGCTCTCAATTACACATACAACTATCTATCTTTCAAAACGAGTTAAAGTAGGTACTGAAAGTTCTTTCACCTGCACACCCAGTGGTCGAAGCTTATGCATCCGCGGAATGACCCCTTCTGAGATGAATGCCGACTGTTTCTCAGTTTTCTTCAGCTTCCTTCGACTCTGTTAAATAAACATACAAGTCTGTCAATTATCTAACTTCTAAACCGAGTTAAAACAGAGATCTGAAAGTTGAGTTTTCACCTCAATAAAGCACACACCACGCACTTGTTCAAGCGTCTGCCGCCTACGAGGAAGGACCCCTTTTGATGTCAGCTCTCTCAACCTCGCACGTGCTGCAACTTTCAGCTCTTTTTTCTGACGCTTGACTGCTAGTTTATCCTTCTTGGTAGTCGCACGCCGTTGTGCAAGAATCGCACTTTTAAACATCGAACGTATTTCGCGGTCCTTGGGTTCTGACGGATCAACATGGGTCTGTAGAAAATATATTATAAACGATATAAGCACATTTCACATATACATAAATACAAGCACCAATATTAGAAGAAAGATAGAATTTGGCAAGATAGATCTTAACCACGGACGGAGTATAATTCAAAGGGATCTACTATTCCACTATTTAATAGATCAGTCAGTGAGGCTCAAAAAAGTTAGAAAGCCACAGAAAACATAAACCTTGCGATATGAATCCGTGTCAGCAACTGCAGAGAGATGACTTGCTCCACAAGTATCCACCGGGCCTTTCCAAATACGGTCAGGTGGTTCTGGACCACTCATTATTGGGTCGAAGAAGCGAGGAACCTCGACCTCTCTATACACGTGCATGAAAACGGTATCATGCTTGCAAATTTTGTGCTGAAATGTGCATTTAGCAATCCCTTCTAGTCCATGAGTAAGACCTTCTCCTGCAGGCTGCCCGTTAAAGAAGACAATCAGAAAATTGCTGCATAGAACATACTTTACAATAGAAGATATCAAAAATTATAAGCATACACAATTTGGAGTTCTAGACAGTTATTGCAAATTACCGTAGACCAAAATGAAGAAACTACTGTAGACCTCAAAGAAATTTTGCTGATTTATAAATTTTATCAGCACAAAAGTAAATATAATTCAGATGCAAATTACACCAACCTCATTAATCTTCCCATAAACTCCACTCGCAGTCTGAATTTTTGCATCCTTGAAATTAGCAATTTCGAGATCTGATGTGAACATATCCTTTATAAAAGCAGTTTTTTTGGATATCTTACAAGGAGTTCCAATCCGCTTTATTTTCTTAACTATCTTTGCGGCCTGATTAGTATCAACTACAGAAGCCTTCGCTAAAAACCTAAATGCTGCCCTGTGCTAAATAATCGAATAACAAACCTCTTTATCAGGGATTTATTGTATATAAGTAGCACACAAGTTACTTAAAACCAATTGTTTTTTAATTATTATGAACTTTTAACTTGAATAAAATACATATTATATACCTTGTTGTCTGCTAGACTTTGCACAACAGCAAGTCTGGTATTGGGAGGCGCAAGAGGGCCCCAAAAAATTGCATAACAGGGCCTGTTCTGCGGAGTGCGTCTGAGCAGACGATAGCTGCCATAGCAGTCATCTAGGGCATAAATAGGTCTTGTCTGGTACCGCCTCCAACCAACTGAAACAATGATAGGGTCCTTTGACTTCAATAACTTCAAATGCCAGCTATGTAACTCAAGTTTCGCCTGCAAGAGGAAACAAAATTCAGTTGGATTTACAGTAAACAGACGAAGTGTCTCAAAACTAAAATAACAATCAAGCATCGAAGTATAATAACCTGAATACATCCAGGAGTTTCTTCTTCAATAGTGACACCTCCAACGAGAATAGGCTGACAAGGATTATGATTTTTAACCATTTCAAATGGAACATTGTGGAACTTAAAGCTAACATAAGACCCTTCTCTGATACACTCGCACCCCATGCAGGTTAACTCAGCAAGACCGCTAACAACAGGAAATGGATCAGCTAAGCTTGTCACACTAGCTAACAGGAAATCACCAACTCCAGCAATATGCACCTGGCAATAAACCTTAAGTCAGTGCTTTACAAAATTATAAGTACAGTCTAAATATGAAGGATGATGAAACAGATACAGTATACTATGTCACAGAACAAGACGAGTATGTCCACAAAAGTTGTTTCTAGCTTCAAAAAGTGACAGAACAAAAAGCAAGTCTTCGCCAGTTAACCTAGATACCCAGCCGAGAAAGAATTACCTTAGTTCCTTCCTCGATGTGACATCCTCGAAGGATGATGATACAGATACAGTATACTATGTCACAGAACCAGACGAGTATGTCCACAAAAGATGTTTCTAGTTTCAATAAGTGACGGAACAAGAAGCAAGTCTTCGCCAGTTAACCTAGATACCCAGCCGAGAAAGAATTACCTTAGTTCCTTCCTCAATGCCACATCCTCGAAGGTACCCTTCCAGGATAATGTTTATCGGGCATTCTGCATCCATTTGGACCGTCTCTTGAGGAGTGACATCTTTAAAATGATCTACCAGCATGTAAGGACGTGCAGATCGCCATGACAAAGGATGGAATTCCATGGTGGATATGTAGTTTGCCAGTTCGCTAATTTCGTGCTTCAAGTGTTAAACTTAAGGTTCAACTCAAAAATAATTGTTATTCTTTATCTCCAAAATGGGAGGTATTTATAACCAACATTACAAGAATTAAATAATGGAGTAGGTAAATGAAGAAAACAAGGAAGTCCATGTTAGGTGAAGGTTGGTGGAGTAGGTGTAGAATACAAGGAAGTCCATGTTAGGTAAAGGTTGGTGGTGTAATTGGAGGAGTGCTTGGTGGAATTGGTGGAAGGTGGAAGGTTGATTCAACACTCTCCCTCAAGGTGGTGCATATATGTCACAGATGCCCAACTTGACAAGTGAATCGTTAAATATATTATTTGATACGGCCTTAGTCAGAATATCTGCAAGCTGTTGTGTTGTTCGGACATATGGTACTTCAATAATTTTTTCTTCAAGTTTCTCATAAATGAAGTTCCTATCAATTTCCACGTGCTTCGTTCGATCATGTTGCACGGATTCTCTGCAATTTTGATTCTTTGATGATTATCACAAAACAACTTCATAGGTTTTTCAGATGGGAAACCAAGCTCTCCCATAAGCCTTTTCAACCATAACAATTCACAAATGCCTTTTACCATTGCTCTATATTCTGCTTCAGCGCTGGATAAGGAAACAACATGTTGTTTCTTAGATTTCCATGTCACTAAATTTCCTCCAACAAAGGTAACATACCCAGATGTTGATCTTCTCCTGTCACCTTTACCTCCCGATCGAGTCAGTGTAACTTTGATACATCAAGATGTCCATGTTTTGAAAACATCAAACCTCTGCCTGGTGCGGACTTCAAATATCTTAGTATCCTGGTTACTGCATCCATGTGTTGCTGACCCGGATTATGCATAAATCTGCTTACAACACTTACAACATAAGCAATATCTGGCCTTGTATGAGAAAGATAAATCAAGCGACCAACTAACCTCTGATATTGTCCTTTGTCTGTTGGTATTTGATCAGAACATTCTTCAAGACCATGATTTTGTTCCATAGGAGACCCAATTGGCGTACAACCAGTCATACCAGTTTCCTTCAACAAATCAATCACATATTTTCGCTGACACAAGAAAATTCCCTTTCTGGATCGATTAACTTCAATACCCAAGAAGTACTTAAGTCCACCCAAATCTTTCATATCAAACTCAGAATACAAGAAATTTTTCAGATTACTCATCTCTTCAGGGTCATTTCCTGTTACCAACATATCATCTACATAGATAATAAGAGCAGTGACCTTGTCACCTACTCTTTTAAGGAACAAGGTATGATCATCATTACTCTGTATATACCCAAACTTCTTCATTGCAATGCGAAATCTACCAAACCATGCTCTGGGAGATTGTTTCAAACCATATAAAGCCTTCTTTAACTTACACACAACATTAGCATTGTTTGGAGCATTATAACCTGGAGGTAGTGTCATGTAGACTTCTTCTTGCAAGTCACCATGTAAAAAAGCATTTTTTACATCATATTGTTGTAGAGGCCAGCCTAGATTTGCTGCCAAAGACAATAATACTCGAATAGTGTTGATTTTTGCAACAGGAGCAAATGTCTCCTGATAATCAATACCATAAGTCTGGGTAAACCCTTTAGCCACAAGTCTTGCTTTATACCTGTCAATAAAGCCATCTGGATTATGCTTGATAGTATATACCCACCTGCAGCCAACTGGTTTCTTTCCTTTTGGTAGTGAGACTATATACCATGTACCATTTTCTTCATGTGCCACCATCTCTTCTTTCATAGGACCAGCCCATTTCGGATTAGATAGTGCTTCTTCTACTGTTCTGGGAATAGTAACATCTGCCATTTGACTGAAAAACGCTTTTCCCTCCTTTGATAATCTATGAGTTGACACGTAATTCGCAATAGGGTATTTCACCTTCCTTAATGCTTCAGGTGAAAAACGATCTGGTGGAACTCCACGATTACTCCTTGGTGGCAACTGGTACCTGTCGGTGTCAGGTAGTTCACAAGTATTATTAATCGAACAATCTATGCTTACCTCAGGGACATCGGCACCGGCTAGAGGAAAATTAGATATAGGTACTGTTGATGAAGAGAGAGATGGATCTTCAAGAGCAAGGGTGTCAATTTCTTCGAAAACAGGAATATCAAACTCTTGAACCGGCTCCATGACTTGTATGTCATCAATTCTTGAACTACTGACAGTTGGATGTGTACTTATGCTTGTTTCATTTGCTGTCATATTTATTTCACTATTAGTCGGAAACAAATCCATCCAATTCAACTCTTCAATAACACTCTCTCCCTGAAGAGGAGAATCAGATACATCGGATGAGTAAAACATTTCGTGCTCAGAAAAGGTGACATCCATAGTAACATAAAATTTATGACTTTGAGGATGATAACACCTATAACCCTTCTGGTATGGATGATAACCAATAAAAACACATTTGATAGCACAAGGATCTAACTTTGTACGTAGATGTTGCTGCAGATGTACAAAAAAAAACACAACCGAATACTCGTGGAGGAAGCTTAAGATGAGAAGGTATTGTTACAAATTAAGACAATTTGTCCAAAGGTGTCTGAAATTTTAAAACACTTGTTGGTACTCGATTAAGAAGATATACTGCACTAGTAATAGCTTCTTCCCAGAATTTTGGCTTCATATTTGACCCAATCAAGCATGCCCTCGTAATTTCAAGTAACTGGAGATTTTTTCTTTCCGCCACACCATTTTGCTGTGGCGTAGATGGGCAACTAGTTTCATGAATAATTCCATGTTATCTAAAGTATCCTTGTAATACTTCATTAACATACTCACCACCATTATCAGAACGAATGACCTTTAAGTTAGCCGAAAATTGTGTCTGAATCATTTTATGAAATGCGCGAAAACGATCAGCCACATCACTTTTATTCTTCATTAAATAGAGCCAGGTCATACGAGTACAATCATCGATGAAGATAACAAACCACCGAAATCCAGAAGTACTGGTAATACGAGAAGGTCCCCAGACATCAGAATGAACCAAATCGAATGGGACATATCTTCTACTGAAACTCTCTGGGTAAGTAGTACGATGACTCTTCGCAAGAATGAAAGTATCACATTTAAAGTCTGACAGTTTGCAAGACTTAAACAAATAAGGAAACAAGTGCTCCAAATATCCAAAAGAAGCATGTCCTAACCGTCGGTGCCATAGTAAGATCTGATTTTTAGATACATAAGAAGACCTTTTAACTGAAAGAGATCTCCCTTCACAAACATCGTCGATGTAATATAAACCATCTCTCTTAGTACCTCGCCCAATTATCTCCCCATTTCCGAGATCCTGAAGAAGACAGAAAGTGGGGTATATTAGTACTAAACAATTTAATTGTGCGGTTACTTGCGCTGTAGACAAGAGATTATTTGAAAGAGAAGGAACCAATAATGTGTGTTCTAAGGACAAGGAAGGTGTTAAATCAACTCTCCCAGCTCCGGTAACCGGATACGGTACACCATTGGCGTTGGAAATAGTTGTATACGCAGGTAGGAACGGATCTTTCAAAATAGAGGCATCGAACGTCATATGACCCGTAGCACCAGAATCGAGAATCCAGCCATGATCTTTTCCAGAATCAGTAGCAAGTAAAGCGACGTCAACCTTACTTGATTGCTTAAACAAGTTCGGATTAACCAAAGAATGAGATTCCACCACGGAAGAATGAGTATCGGTCGTCGTAGTCATCATTGAAGTACATGTATCTACCCCTCTTTGGTCGATCTTTATTTGTATTTTATAGGCGTCCCACCAATAGGGATAGCCAATTTTCTTGAAACATTTCTCCACGAAGTGTGAATTGCCTCCACAGTAAACACAACGTTTAACGGAAGACATTATCACGATTATAGAAGAAATTATATGAAGTATGAATACAGGTCGCAAGCAGCTTGCGAAAGCTTTTTTTTTTTTTTTTTTTTTTAAGTGAGATTAAAAAAAGGGACAAATGAAACTGATTGTGTATACAACTGTTTATGGGGGGCGAAAAACAAACCAGCTAGATACTAGCTAGTAGCTAAAAATTATATGAGTAGTCGAATAAGAGGAACAAGTCCTATAACGGTAAAAACGGTAAGAGTTTAAATTCAAATCAAGTTTTCTCTCTTGCACAGAGAAATTAAGTTTGACAAATCAACCAAATATATGAAAACAAACTTAACAAGGGTTTGCTTATAAGAAAAACAAACTCAATAAAAAAAAAATCTTGATCAAAGATGATAACTGTTTGTACGAAACAAAAAACAGCAGTACAACTTACTTAGTCCAAGATAAATGGATTAACAAGTTTAAGTAGGATTTAAAAAGGACAATCATAAACTCAACATAACAAGTTTATCATAAAATCTGTAGTACAACTTACTTGTTTCAATAAGTGTATAAATAAAAACAAGAACCTTAAGCCAGCGGAAGAAGGATCAATTGAAGTAACGAAGCACTCACTATTACTAAGAAGCACTCAACTCACCATGGAGCTCTGATACCATGTTAAACTTAAGGTTCAACTCAAAAATAATTGTTATTCTTTATCTCCAAAATGGGAGGTATTTATAACCAACATTACAAGAATTAAATAATTACATTAATTAAATAATGGAGTAGGTAAATGAAGAAAACAATAAAGTCCATGTTAGGTGAAGGTTGGTGGAGTAGGTGTAGAATACAAGGAAGTCCATGTTAGGTAAAGGTTGGTGGTGTAATTGGAGGAGTGATTGGTGGAATTGGTGGAAGGTGGAAGGTTGATTCAACATCAAGTACCTGTTAACCACCAAATAAGCTGAATAATATGTTTCGCCTCGAGTGACAAATTGGTTTGACTATGAAAGGAAAAAACTAATAAGATAGGCAGAAGATTTACAAGAAGCTACTTTGCAGTGCTCATCTTAGAAACTTACATCCCATTATGAAGACCAGATAAGCAGAATAGTTTTGCTCCTTTGCATATTTGAGTCTGAAACTGGTCCAATAGGCTTTGCCGAGTCTTTGCGAGTACATCTTCTCTCTTGAAACTATCAAGATATGTAAGCACCCCCATAACCTTGGGCATGCCATGAACTTTCAAAAGTTCAAGGAACTCGAATGTTTCCTAAAATCAACAAAAGCGTACCAATCAGATTGTCCAACTTTTGTGTATCACAAAAGTTGAAGGGTAAGAAACAAAGGGGCAATGGCAGACATACCATCTCAAACTTATAACCCGCATCGATGAGGAATACCACAACATCAGCATACTTTGCAGCATCAATCATGCCATTGACATTATTCGGGCACTCCACAAACTGTATGCGTCTTTTTCTTCCCAATACCAAACACACAACCAAAAGGCATCAAGAGACTATTGACTGGAGAATAATTCAAGATGAAACAATAAATAAATATACCTGCTATGATTCTAATAAGGCCTGCCATGTCGGTATGACTTCCCTCGGTATAGAAATCCACCAAACACTTAATTAAGAGAGTTTTACCGACCTACGACAGAAATTTGTATTCAATAAACGGAAATTGTATTACAAAATATTACAGGGAGTTCAAGATTATATCATATGTGCATAGATAAGCCTATACATTTATAAATTCAACAGAAATAAGAAGAGAACAAGTTAAAAATAAACCCTAATTGTCTTCAATTTAAAGTACAACAAATTACCTTGGGAGGTCCGTGAACAACTATAAGGTATGGTGGTCGTTCTTCTTCGCTGGGACGATGAAAATCCATAAAATACGGATATGGATCGCTCTGGTGATGATCAGCTGAACCCTACAATTAACCCAAGATACATAAAAGTCAAAAAATAAATAAAATCAAAAGCCCTAAAATCAAAAGAGAGAGATGGATCGGATACCTCATCACAACTCTTCATATTGTAGATCTTTAAGTATGAAACACCATATTCGATGTACGAATCTTCTTGTCGTTGATTACGAGATGAAGAAGCCATTAAGACGGCGCCGGAGTGTACAGGGTGGGGGGAGGACTGAAAGGCTTAGCATTTGAGTGCCTTTTTTATCAAATGCAAACAATTCGATGGCTGTAATTTATTGTAATCGGGTTTTGGTCCGGTTTAGTCGGGTCTATGGGTCAAGCCGCACCGAACTGGACCATATGGCTCCCATGAAGTGTCTATGCTAACAAGCATTTTGTTGATTCTGGTCACTTCTCGTTGATCCTGATCCCACCAATTTTTAGAAACTTCTCAAAGCTCTTTTCGTCGGCTAATTGGTTGTTTGTTGTATCTCATTGTAACTCGTCCTGACATTATATACGCAGTCAATTATCTAAGTCAGTTTATGCAAAATCCAAGAACATCTCATTGTTGTATCCTTGTATATGAGAGAGGGTTCCCATATCCGGAGCGTTTATGATGTGGTCAGACCACATTTTTTGAGTATGTGGCTCATATTCAGTGACGGAGCCAAGACAATTTGACTCTGGGTCAAAAAAAAAAATTCTCATAGCGGCAAAAAAAAAAAATTAGTCGTGTTTCACTTTTAGTACAAGCGCTACTGGAGTTTTAGTAACTCTCATCGCCTTCTATGCATAAAACACAAGTTATAGCATAGATTATCTACCTATATTTCTATAGTTAGGAGAAGGAGAAAAATTATAGCGACAAGCCGACAACAAACATACCGCATCAATATGTGTTTACGTTCCATAATGTCTTAATTCAGAAGTAAATTAAATTAGATAGGTGTTGATGATAGATATGCATATCGTAAATTAGTATAGGAAACACAGTAGTTGAGGTAGGTGAGTTCCGATGCTCTTACTCTGGCCTCGTGGAGTACCCACATCGTAGAATCAACTACAGAAAAATGGACGATAATTTGCTATCCTCTAATTGTCACAATTTTTATCGCTGACTGGTTTTGGGGTTTAAGACGAGGACTATCAAACAGTTGCCGAAAGATGTTTACAGTTCACTGCGTTCTTCTTTTTGACCTAACAAGGGTAGTGGAAGAGTTGATTTTTAACAGCATAGATGCAAATGCAACCAAGGTAAATGTGGGATTTTACCTAGAAGTGTGACTGAAAAGTGAAAAAATTCCAAAAATGTGACCAAATTTGAAATCCTTCCAGAAGTGTGACCATGACCGGTCAACGGACACATATGCCCCGGTCTTTTACGAAAATACCGGGTTTTGTCCTCAGATGTCCGCATATCGGGTAAGGATGTGTACACATCGCGTAAGGATGTCCACATATCGTGGTAAGGATGTGTACACATCAGGCACTGATGCCCCACCATGAATAGTGTCCGATGTCTACATATTGTATGTAGACATCCAGAATAGTGTCCGAGTGTACGTAAGGATGTGTACACATCGGACACTATTCATAAATATGTGGACATCAAGCCAATCATATGTGGACATCACCTATAATGTGTAGACATCGACTATAAATATGTGGACATCCTTACCCGATGTGTACACATCGGGCTATAAAAGGGTACGTTGGGTATTAGTGAAAATCAGTCATACTTTTGGAAGATATTCGTTTTCAGTCACACTTTTAGAATTTTTTCACTTTTCAGTCACACTTTTAGGCATTTCCTCGGTAAATGTTGGGGTTAGTGTTGGAACGTGCTATGTTAAAGTAGATGATGATGGACATGGCATTACTCGTGACGGGTTGGTGTTCGTGGGTGAGAAATATGCAATGTCAAAACTTCAATACTTGGCAGAAATAGACGCTGCTACCGACAGCTTTGGATTTCGGGGAGAAGCCTTAAGTTCGCTCTCAGATATCTCCTTGTTGGAAATTATAACAAAAGCTCGTGGGATGCCAAATGGATATCGTAAGATCATCAAGAGTTGCTAGTGTCTATATTTTGGAATTGACGATGACAAATGAGGTTATGGTACCACAGTCACTGTTCGTGATTTATTTTACAATCAGCCCGTTCGGAGGAAATATATGCAGTTCATCTCCAAGAAGGTACTGCATTCAGTCAAAACTATCTTGACTGATCACATGACTCCGGTGCCACTAATCACATGACATTTGAAGCATCTATCTTGAAAGATGTATGTGCACCTGAATGCTCAAAGGTGTATAATGCCAATGGTGTTCCGTATCGGGTTATTGGAGCTGGGAGAGTTGATCTGAATTCTTCCTTGACTTTAGAACATACTCTGTTGATTCCTTCTCTTTCTAATAATCTTTTGTCCGTATCACAAGTGACTGCACAATTAAATTGTGTAGTATTAATCTATTCGACCTTTTGTTTTCTTCAAGATCTTAGTAACGGGAAGATAATTGGGCGTGGTACCAAAAGAGGAGGGTTATATTACATAGATGATGTGTATGAAGGACGGTCTTTGTCGTCCAAGGGGTCCTCTCATGCAAATGAAGATCAAATTCTATTATGGCATCACCGGTTGGGTCATGTTTCTTTTGGTTATTTGCAACACTTATTTCCAACTTTATTTTTAACCTGCAAACCTTTTGATTTCAGTTGCGAAACTTGCATCTTAGAAAAGAGTCACCGTGCGACTTACCCTGATAGCTTTAGCAGAAGATTAATTCCTTTTGCTTTGGTTCATTCTGATGTTTGGGGGCCTTGCCGGATTACAAGTAATTCAGGATTTCGTTGGTTTGTTTTATTTGTCGATGATTGCACGCGTATGACTTGGCTTTATTTGATGAAAAATAAAAGTGATGTAGCTGGAATTTTCAAATCTTTTCATGTGATGATTCAAACACAATTTTCCACCAATCTAAAGGTTCTTCGTTCTGATAATGGTGGCGAATATGTTAATGAAGTGTTACAGGGTTATTTCCAGGAACATGGTTTAATTCATGAGACTACTTGTCCTTTTACGCCACAAATAAATGGTGTTGCGGAGAGGAAGAACAGGCAATTACTTGAGATTACTTGAGCTTGTTTGATTGGAGCAAGCATGAGTCCACATTTTTGGGAAGAAGCTATCACTAATTTAGTGTATCTTCTTAATCGTGTACCGAGTAGTGTTTTGAAATTTCAAACACCCTTGGATAAATTGGCTTCGTTTATGACAATTCCTTCTTAGCTTAAACTCCCTCCGCGAGTGTTTGGATGTACCGTTTATGTTCACATACAAAAATATTTGCGTAGCAAGCTGGACCCATGTGCACTAAAGTGTGTTTTCGTTGGTTATCATCCGTACCAAAAGGGTTACAGGTGTTATCATCCTTCTACTCATAAATTTTATGTTAGCATGGATGTTACCTTCTCCGAGCACGAGAAGTTTTATTCAACATATGAATCCAGTCATACTCTTCAGGGAGAGAGTCAAATTGAAGATTTGAATTGGATTGATTTATTTCCAACTAATAGTTAGATAAATATTCCGGTCAGTAAAGAAATTTCAACACTCTTGGTTTTACTGATATTGGTGCGATCAATATGACACCCACGAAAATAGTTCAAGAGGTCGAAACTCATGTGATTGAAGTCCCCGTACTTTCTTCACCAGTAGTACCTACAACGAGTTATCCTCATGTGATTGAAGTCCCCGTCCTTTCTTCACAAGTAGTACCTAAAATGAGTTATCCTCTTGCTGAAACTCCCGAGGTAAACCCAAATACTTCGATTAATACTGACAATACTTGTGAGTCACTTGAAACTGATAAGTATCAATTACCACAAAGAAGTAATCGTGGAGTTCCACCAGATCGTTTTTCACCTGAAGAAATTAGGAAGGTGAAATACCCTATTTCAAACTACATGTCAACTCATAGATTATCAGAAGCTGTCAAAGCATTTGTCAGTCAAATGGCAGATGTTACTATTACCAGAACAGTAGAAGAAGCACTATCTAATCCGAAATGGGCTGGTCCTATGAAAGAGGAGATGGTGGCACATGAAGTAAATGGTACATGGGATATAGTCTCACTACCAGAAGGAAAGAAACCAGTTGGCTGCAGGTGGGTATTTACTATCAAGCATAATCCAGATGGATCGATAGATAAGTACAAAGCAAGACTTGTGGCTAAGGGATTTACCCAGACTTATGGTATTGATTATCAAGAGACATTTGCTCCTGTTGCGAAATTTAATACTATTCGGGTCTTGCTTTCTTTGGCAGAAAATTTAGGATGGCGTTTACAACAATATGATGTAAAAAATGCCTTTTTACATGGTGATTTGAAAGAAGAAGTCTACATGACACTACCTCTAGGTTACAGTGCTCCAGATAAGGCTAATGTTGTTTGTAAGTTAAAGAAGGCTTTATATGGTCTGAAACAATCTCCTAGAGCTTGGTTTGGTAGATTTCGTCTTGCAATGAGGAAGTTTGGGTATACACAAAGTAACGCTGATCATACCTTGTTCCTTAAAAGGGTAGGTGACAAGGTAACTGCACTTATTGTGTATGTAGATGATATGGTGGTAACAGGAAATGACCCTGAAGAGATGAGTAATCTAAAGAGCTGTTTGAATTCTGAGTTTGATATGAAGGACTTAGGAGGCCTTAAATACTTTTTGTGAATTGAAGTCATGTGTTCTTAGAAAGGTATTTACTTATCTCAGCGAAAATATGTGATTGACTTATTGAAAGAAACTGGTATGCTTGGTTGTGAGCCGATTGGATCTCCTATGGAACAGAACCATGATCTCGAAGAATTTTCCGATCAAATACCAACAGACAAAGGTCAATATCAAAGGTTAGTCGGACGCTTGATTTATATTTCTCATACAAGACCAGATATTGCCTATTATGTTAGTGTCGTGAGCAGATTTATGCATAATCCGGGTCAACAACATATGGACGCAGTCATAAGGATATTGAGGTATCTAAAGTCCGCGCCAGGTAAAGGTTTGATGTTCTCAAAAGATGGACATCTTGATATTTCAGGTTACACTGACTCGGATTAGGGAGGCAAAGGAGACAAGAGAAGATCAACATCGGGGTATCTTGCCTTTATTGGAGGTAATTTAGTGAGTTGGAAATCTAAGAAACAAAAGGTTGTTTCTTTGTCCAGTGCTGAAGCAGAATATAGAGCAATGGTAAAAGGCATTTGTGAATTGTTATGGTTGAAAAGACTTATGGGGGAGTTTGGTTTTTCCCATGAAAAACCCATGAAGTTGTTTTGTGATAACCAGTCACCAATCAAAATCGCAGAGAATCCGATACAACATGATCGAACTAAGCATGTGGAGATTGATAGGAATTTTATCTATGAAAAATTTGAAGAGAACATAATTGAAGTACCATATGTTCGTACTACACAACAATTGGCAGATGTTTTAACGAAAGCCGTATCAAACACTATTTTCAACGATTCACTTGTCAAGTTGGGCATATGTGATATGTATGCACCACCTTGAGGGAGAGTGTTGAATAGACCACCACTAATTACACCACTCACACCTCCACTTACACCACTCACCACCACTCACACCCACTCACCACCACTCACACCCACTCACACCTCCACTAACACCCACTCAATTAATCTTTGTAATTTTTATTTGTAATTACTTTACTTTGTAATTGCTATAAATACCTCTTATCTTAGGAAATGAATATATCATGAAATATGAGCCTTAAGTTTTAGTTCCTTAAGTTTCTTGCTTCTTAACATATATAGCCTCATGGTTTCAAATTCAGCAATCATAAGATTTCCAACTTCAACGGAATTGGATTATTTAGGACGTTTGGATTTTGAGATACGCAAGTGCGCGGTAGAAAAATATGGATTAACAGGTGATGAATTTGAAACGTATCTAGAATAAATAGAGAAATTAAGAAGAATGGTCATGGAAGATCTGAGATATGCTGAACCGGTACGTGAGAGAGAGCTGAATTTCTATATAGCCTCATGGATACAAATTCCGCAATAATACGTCTCCCAACTACATCTGATTTGGATTATTTAGGACGTTTGGATTTTGAAATACACAAGTTGGCAGTTGAACAATATGGATTAACAGGTAATGAACTTGAAACGTATCTAGAAGAAATAGAGGAATTTGGTCAATAGTATGGTTCATATAGTAAAAAGCCATCTTGTATATCTTAACTTGATCAAGAAGTGTTTGGGCCGTTAGTGGGTTTGTGAAACGAGAATGTTACAACATTATCAAGGAAAGCTTACTTTTTAGGAATTGAAGGAATCTAAGTGTTTTTTCATGGTTTTGGTTTTATGAAAGAATTTTTGCTACTGTAAATGCTTCTTATAAAATTGAATATAATGCACACATTTGCTTGGCCAACGGCACCACACTGAATATGCCAAGAGTTTCTTTCAGGTCAAATCTTTATTCAAACCTCCAACATGAAAGTGGAGCATGAAAATCACAATCATACCATTGAATGTGCTAAGAGTTCTTATTTTAGACACATCTAAAGCTACCTCACGTTACTAAATCGCTAGTTAAGATGCAAATAAGATGTACCGTCTGCACAAGCCTTGAAACCTTTTCAGGTTCTCCTCTAATAAAAAAACTCCGTTCATTCCTTCAACTACGATATCGGTGCCAGGTTCCGATCCTAGAAACTGTAGGTTATGGACCTGTGGATTGTTCTGCATTCACTAGCAACATGGTGGTTTCCTCCTAACTTCCCTTATTGTATTGCCCCCCTAGTTACTAGTGGCGGCACTACTTCTTGTTCTTAGTTTGTTTTCCTTCATATATTGCAAAAACTAAAAAGATGGTCTGCCGATTCAAACATCCCACATGTTTCCCTTCCAAGCGTAGTTAGGATATCCATGTAACGGCTTGCGCTCTCGCAAAATTTCTATTTGATTCTTAGTCCCACATCTGCTATGTCGCAAGTCGTATTGAAAATATCAAGCTATAAAAGCTGAATCGCAAGACCGGAATAAGCATACCCTTCTCGGCCTTTTGGCTAAGATCAAGTGTAGTATCTGTTCTTATCAGTTTAATATCTGATATGCTCGTCCATTGGACGGCGCGATATTAAATTTATTTTTTTCATGGGGGAGTTCCCATCCTGGTAGCTTGCTGCCTTGGGTTCTCATGTGTCGCCTTTGTGTTGCACTACTGCAAAGGCCTGGCTGCACCCCTACCAAAACTAATTCTAAGCTTTCAAATAGGTTCAATTTGTTAATGCTTTGTCAAATCTAATAAAGACATTTAGTGTGAGTTTATTCGTGGCATTTTTGTATTATGTTTGATGAGTCTGTTGTTTTTTTATGCAGTTCGTATCAAAAAACTTCATATGAACATAGTTTAGATAAAAAAATGAAGTCAGAATTATTAACAAAAATTATGGGAAACCTTCTTTTTCTAAAAGGATAGTCCTTAACTAGGGATGCATGGTCAAATTCTAAGCTAACATTTGTTGCCATACCCAATCTAGCATTATCAAGGACACTAGCAGCACTACAAGAAACTTAATATATTGCAGCACCCAATGATTATGGAAAAAACCCCTACTAGTGTCGCGAGAACCTATGTAGCAAGAAGTCTATTGTTGCAGCAAGAAATTATGTTTTTAGCCACACTATTTTCATATTATTGTTAAAGCTATGTGGAAAAAAATTTATTTTGCAGCAGTAAATTAAAACTTTTAGCTGCAACTAAAAAGTATTGTGGCTAGAAATTTACTTTTGCAACACCTATATTGAAGGTGTGGCAACATATGGTGTAGCAATAGCTATACTTTCTTGTAGTGCAGCCCATTCAAACTCTATGTCGTTCTGTATTAGAAGACGGGAGCGATTTTATTTTCACGAGAGAGAACAACATTTTGTTCACTTATCGCACGATCCCTCTCTATTTGAACCTGGAGTTGAGCTTCGTTAAATTCTTTTAAAGCTTGTGCACCCTTGGAAATTACCTGATATTTCTCAGTGATAAGGTTATTCTTCTTCGCCTCTAAGATACTAATTTTCTATTTATCTTCGTGAATACGACGCTGAAAGTTCTTATTATATTTTAGCATGGGTCCGTGATCACAAATAAGGTCTTCATACTTTGACCTCAACTCCTCTAAGCTGAGATCCTCAAAACCCCATAAGGGAAGGTTATTCAAAGAGGCATTAAGATGCGCGAGAAGGGAATCATCAACATCATGGAGATTAGCATCCTCATCGGTCAAATTATAAACTTCTACAGGATTAAGTAATTAAAGAATATGAAGACCTAAAAAAATCTCGCATAAAATTTAGAGTAAGCGAAAAGAGGCGTACCTATCAACTGATCATTCCTTCGGTGAAGCACCTCAGGCTCCTGTGTTTTTCACAAGAGTTCACCCCTAAGATTCGCACACTCAGTCTCCAGTGTATTATTTTTTCTCTTTGAATAAGAAGCAACTGCAAAAGAATCTCGCGCAGCCTGTGAAAACAAAAGGACCTAAATTTTTGAGATACGAAGACATAGTGTTCACATGAAACAAACTCACAAAACATGAGAAGAAACATACCATAGATTTCAGAGCAAACATGAATTCTGGAGTTATAGCTGACGCAGATCCCCGTAGAGATTCATGACTCAGGGCAGGAGCATTAATTGCATATAACATACACATTCTCTCATGTGCGAACTAGATTGTCATCATCAATCATAGAGAAGGAATCTTTAAAAATGAGAGATAGCTGAGCCATGGGAGAAGATGAGGCATATTTATCAGGAAATGGGAGATCGCTCTCTTGTGAACATGAAACTAGAGGAGTTGGAAAAGAAGCAGCACGAGTGATCTTTCTCCACTTTTTAGGATTCGATTCCTTGTTACTGAGTTTCACAGTGGACTTGGAAATGATGGACTTGCCTTTGGGCTTTGTACGAATAGGAACTTTTTTGTCAGCCTCAAAAGAGTCTTCAACCTCATAATCATCATCATCAAGCTCGCATACCTTCGCACACAGATAAAGATAAGAAATAGAGGCAACAATATTGTTAAAATTCAAATGAAGATATTTCTTACTTCATCAATGACCGAACGTAGTGCTTCTAGTATACTACATTTCCTGCGAGTCCCGAGATCTCTCCTCAACTTGGAAATCTGAAGACAAGAAAACTAATGAAGTGAAGAGGAAGGAAACAAAATAAAGGAAATTGAGGCAACAATATTGTTAAAATTCAAATGAAGATATTTCTTACTTCATCAGTGATCGAACATAGTGCTTCTAGTGTATTACATTTCCTGCGAGTCCCTAGATCTCTCCTCAACTTGGCAATCTGGAGATAAGAAAACTAATGAAATGAAGAGGAAGGAAACAAAATAAAGGAAATTGAAGAATAAGTGAAGCGTAGAATAAATACCACAGTATCTCTCTCAGGCCAGTTGACCTCCCAAGGAGAACATGCAAGAAAATCCTCAGGGAGAGGATTTACCGACCCATCAGCACAAAAGCTGGTAACGTATGGACCCTCAAGGATGACTGGATAAGCATTCCAACCGTGGTCATTGGACTTTCGTGCAGAACGATTCATTTAATCATGAAAGTCAACATCTCGCATGATCCTTTCATTCTCTGCGAGGCCATATCTCCTTCCTAGAAGAACAACCCAGCGAGTTGATTCTCTTTTCATGATTACCACCTCGGAATTGGCAAAAAAGCTCTCAACAGTATAGTCAGGGGGATTAATTTATAGATCAGTATACGCTTCGTTCCTATGATATTTAGGGTAAAGGGATCCAAGTCCGGCCGCAAGTCGAGCGAACTCCACAATTATCCTAATGGCATCACAACTTAGTTGAAATATCGTACACTTAAACCTCTCGCGAGATAAGATCTTATATAAAATAAAGGAATTCGCGGGTTAAAAAGAGAGATTAGAAGGCCTATGAGAAGCTATCCTACAAAAATAATGACTTTATGATCATTCCATTGATCCATATCAAACCATTTAGGATTAAGAGCCACGGTAGGTCCGGAAGAAAATGGAGCAGATAGTGTAAAACCCTTATCCCGAAATTCGAATTTAAGCTTCTCGAATTCTTGAGCCATTTTCCACATTGCTTTATGTCCCATTGATGCTCTTACAGAAGGGGATTAATTAAGATGATCAAGATAATCAGTACGATTGAAGAAAAGAGATTAGTACAAATTGATTATTATAGTGTGTGGGAAGATGAAACAATAATGGGAGCGAAGATAAAAGGGATTTGAGATGAGAAGATCGAGAATCAAAGATCGGGAAAATATTTATGGTAAGAGGAATAAAGTTGCAGAAGAAAAGGAGGAAAGAAAAGAGTAAAGAGAAGAACACGAGAACGAAGACGAGTATTTAAAGGGGTTTCTCTTTTTGAAAACCGCCAACATTAATGGGCGACGAGGTTTGATGAGGCATTTGAAAGATTTAATTGCGACGTGTCAAAAAGTTAACCGATAAAAACGACACGTGAACACCCAGTCTCTCTCAAGAAGAAAGATCAATAAGAGAAGAGGCCAAATGTAAGGACTGGATATCGCTCCCATACAAAATAGGCGAAGTAATGATATGATGAACATGCAAACTAACACAACAAAGGCGCAAGTTCACTTCGCACGTAACATATCTTAAATTACGAAGTCAGTGACGTCACGAGGTCACGGGTAAAGTATGAAGACTCTGCGAAGATCAAGAAATCATGCGAGAAGATCTCAAGTAAGCTTACGAATGGCTCGCACGTCAAATCCGAAAATAGGGGATTCATTAGCTGTCCTCCACTATGTAAAACTCCTATATATATAACCCTTCTCTAATGTATTGGAGAGAGATCTTTTGAGAGAGTTGGGATAGAATTTTAGGAGAGAGAAAGTAAATTGTTTACCAAGAAAAGATGATATCTACTTCTATTGTATTAGCTTCTAATAATTAATCAATTCTTCTACATGTTCATCATTATATCGTGATATTATAGCTAATAATTTGTTAAGGGGTGTGGTAGTAGATTTTCTCTTACTACAGATGTAAGCTTTGCCGAACCACGTTAAATCCTTTGTGTGTCCATTTAATTTCTCTGCAGTTGCTTTTATCTCTTTTTACCATATCTTTATTTACTGCTTTATGATTTAAATCAAGATCCAATGATCTTGTCCATTTGATTGTGATGCTAGATAAATGGCACCCACAAAGGTAATTATCGAATGGGGTGTTTAAATTTGATGGGTTTATAATGAATTCACATCCACAATGAATTAGAGATTAAGAAGAAGATCTGAAATGGGTATTAGCTGTGTTTCTCGAATTGAGATTTGAAGATGGTGGTGAATGTTTCAGTGAAGAATTGGTTAGGGTTCGGACTAATAAAGCGATGAAGTTAGAGGTTTTGTTGTGAATTAAAAATGGTGTATTGCTTCTACTAGAAAGTGAGATTTTAATGGGCATCAGAAGATGATGAGAAAGGTGTTGAGGGTGGACATGGAATGCAATGGAGTTGGATTTCTGGTTGTTGTTGTTCAAGATGAAGATGTTGGTTCTGGTGATAGGTTTTCCATAGATACAGAAGGTTGTTGAAACTGTGATGGAGTTGCAGGTGGTGATGTGATGGGGACGATCAATGTCTGATACTATTCTTCAACCCCATCAATTGTTTCTTAGTCGTGAGATGAATTGGAGATAGTGATGTTGATTTGAACTTATTAGTTCTGACCTAGGTATTTATCGTTGGATTCACTTCTTCTTGAGTGCAAAGTGAAAACAACTCAAACCCTATCGAACTGAGTAACATCAAGCAGACACGAGAGAAGAAAAGGGGAAGAATTCATTTTTGGGTTTGTTTAGTGAACACATAATTACTTAAGGGGTTCAAAAAAAATAAACAAAGTCAAATGGTTAGACACATCATCATATAACTAGTCAACCCGACTCAACGTATGTTACAAGTACCAAACACAAAGGCTGGACAAATGTTAGACAAACCCAGGTTTTAATCAAAACTTGAGTACCAAAAACCAAATAACCCTTATATCTATTGCTGCAGTACATGTTTGTTTCTTTTTTTTCATGTATCTTTTTCTTTTTTTCATGTATCTTTTTTTGATTTTTTTCCCTGTACTAAATAGTGGTAATTGAATTTCTATCCCTACTTTTATGGACTTTACAAATATCCTTATCACACAATAAATATATCGTTTCCCTTTTTAAAAGAAATCAATTTAATTATTAATACCAACTTTACCCTATATGTGTTGTCGATCTCACCGAATGAAATCAATTGTTTCATTTTTATTTTCAGTTTCAGATCTAAATTTTCTCTCTTGTACGTCTTCCTCTTCCACCAACAACCACCACCTTCTTCGTCATTACCACCGCCATGGCAGTACCACCTTCACTTCCACCATCACCTCTTACCACCATCGTTATCACCACCTCCTCTTAAAGAATCAATTTCCTCTTGATTCGTCTACAAATCTTAAATATGGTGATTGTTCAACGAGAAATTAATCTCCAAAACCTAATCTCGAGTTTCAGAAACATTAGGTTCATTTCGATTTTAACTGAGTTGTACATGAAGTTCCAAATATGGTATGTACTGGATTCGCATTCCCTTCTCGAACCCTAATTTTTTATTTCATCTTTTCTAGATCGATAATAGGCATGTATCTTTTGAAGGTTAAAATGATGTAATTGATGAGGTAGATTGTGGTGGTTCAGGTTGGAATGATGTTTGTGGTGAGTTTAGAATTTTGAAATTGTTGATGGAGATAGTGGTGGTACTAGTTTTTGTAGTGGTACTGGTTTTTGTGGTGGTGGATAATCTTTGTGATTGTTGGTGGTGGTGGATATTTTGTGTGATTTTTGGTGGTGGTTAGGCTGGAATGGTAAATACATGAAGATTAGTGCTTGTTTTCAAAAAAAAAACTCTAAGTTAACTACTTATTTTTGCTACCTTACTCTTTATGTTCAAGTTCATGAGTATCAACTACTGTTGTTGATCCCTTTTGTTGGATCAACTCTTATTGTTAACACAATTTTTTATTGGATCAATTGTTGTTGCTGATCCCTTTTGTTGGATCAACTCCTATTGTTGACATAATTATTTATTGGATCAACTACTGTTGTTGATCCCATTTATAGAGATTTTGTGTGCTGGTGGTGGTGATGGTGAAGTTGGAAAGATAAGTTGGTGGTATTGCTGATGTTGTTAGAAAAACTTGTAGCTTCCTTTTGCTGGGATCCCTTCTTACTTTCACCAGGTATGCATCTTGTAGTTTTGAATCTAAATTTCCTTGGATAAGTATAATCATGCTTGTAGTTTAAATCATGTAAATTTTTTCCAATGTTGAACTTGTGGTGCAATGGTAGCATGACTGACTCCATTTCAAATGATGCGTGTTCGACTTACGCCAAGTTCACCCCATTTACATAGATCGACTTTCATTGTTGATCCAATTTAGGGGATGGTAGTTGACCCCCTAAATTGGATCAAATTCTATTGTTGATCCTTTTTTTTTTTGATCAACTACCATTGTTGATCCGCTAAATTGGATCAACTCTCTACTGTTGGTTCTATTTTTATTTGGATCAACTATTGTTGTTGATACAAAAATATCTGAACAAGTGGTGGCGGCGGTGGACTAGTGGTGGCGGCGGCGATGAACTAATGGTGGTGGAGGACTGGTGGTGGCGTAATGGTGGTGGTGAAGGAGTGGTGATGGAATATTAGTGGTAGTGGAGGTTGGTAGGTGGTGGTTGTTGAACGGTGGTATTGGAATGGTAGTTGAATGTTGGTGGTGGTGGTGGTGGTGCTAGTGGTGGTTGTGAAGTGGTAGTGGAAGAAATTTGTTCCATTTTGAAATAAAGAAAAATATTATATGGATGAAGGTATTAAGGTAATCTAATTTTAAATAGATAAGGTTATTAAAAAGTAGGGATATACTTATTATTGTATAGGGATATATTTGTAGGGTGTTAAAACTAGGGAAATATAATTAATATACCCTACTAAATAGGCATTCGTTCACATGAAAGATGTGACAGCTGCTAGAGACGTGATCCGCCATTTCTCAAACAATCTTATTATAGGGGCGGCATGGTTTATTAGAGGGGCGACATTCTAATAGGACAAAAAGGATCATTACATGATCATTCAAGGTGTCCCTTATAAAAAAAACTGGAAATGACAAATTAACCCCCATTATTGATAACCTAGTTTAGTGATGATAATCAAGTTTAGTGTTAATGATTAATTTCACTTATATTAACTCAAAATCAAAACAAAATCATATTTTTAGAGTTAAAAAAAAAGTTCAGAGGAGAAGAAAAAGAAAAACTTTTGTGATATTTGTGAAACCCTAGATTTTGATTCACTCAACCAAAATGAGTGATTCCAGTGACCCGATATACTTCTAAATTAGTTCCCATTAGCTTTTTCTCGCTCAAAATTATCTAAAGTACGTAATAAAATCAAAACTTTTAAATTTTCAGAAGAACTTACAGTTGTAATTTTGCTCGTGACCAACCTTAATTCTTAGTTACGGTTCGTAAGTTATCGAATACCAACCGTAACTGCTTAAATTTGGGAAAGATCCAATCGTAAAACCAGTTACGTTGGTAATTAAATTTAGAAAAATTTACGGTTGGTAACTAATGAATGGAGACCAACCGTAACTACCCTACGATTTGGTGTGTCAACTTAACTTTTGAACCGTAAATCATTATTTGATAAATTCTTAAGACACTGGATTATTTATGATTGGTATGGTTGTTTGAGTTACAAACCGTAACTCAATTACGGTTGATAAATATGATGCAAATACAAATCGTAACTGAACATATTCTCAAAACGAAGAACTTACGGTTGGTATTTGAGTTAAAACTAACCGTAACATCAACCCAATCTACAGTTATGGTTCGTATTTGAGTTATTACCAACCGTAACTCACATACAACCAAAACTTTTAATACAAAACCCTAATTTTTGATACACAACTAACTTAAATCCAACACAATAAATTAAACCCTAACTGGGTTTTTCCAAACGTTTTTCAAATCTCCGATTAATCGAAGACAATGAAATTTTCAGTTTTGATGGAGGTTACGATTGATGGGAGGAGAAGAGAAGATGAAGAAGAAGATGAAAAAAAAATGATTTGATTTTTTCTGATTTATTAGGTTTAAAAAAAAACTGATTTGATTTTGGTTGTTTAAGATGAAAAGGATAATCTAGTCAATTTACATCCCCTAACCAACTAGAGGGACATTACAATCACACTGCCGCCCCTCTAATAAACCATGACGCCCCTATAATAAGCTTGTTCTCAAACGTCCAAGCAACTATTATGTACTAATTAATTAATATTTTTTTTCTTAAAGTTGGTTCTGGTTTTGGCTTGTTTCGTATCAAAAAATAAAAATAGGTTTATGCTTGTTTATTGAGTTACTTTTTTGTTGTCGTGGTGGTGGTATTACAGAGGGAGCAACGTATTCCTTCAGTACTCCTCACACGAGGAAGATCAGAATGGTCAAGGACGCAAGAGGTGGGAACAAGTTAGTTTTCTTAGTCCGGATTCTATCTGCACTTATCAACTTGGTTGCGTTTACTTCTCGTATTTGTATTTCGTAAAAAGATTTAGTCGTGAATTCACATGTAGTTAAATATGTTATGGATCCTCCTAGTCATGAATCAATTCCAGATTACTGATATCAGTCACAAGTTATACTGCTTAAAAGACGAGTACCAAAACGCAGTTTCATTTGCACGTAAGATGACTTGATTCACTGTGTTACAATTTGCGGACGACATGCTACTTTTTGTATCATCAAGGGTTTCTCTTATCCTAGAGTAACTTCCAGGGTATGCAATGTAGTTAACCGTCAATTTTCCGTCTAGATAAATTTGCATTATTCTGTTAGTGTCAACCTTTTACTGGTGCCTTGCATATTTGCTGAATTTTTCTTAAACTAATACCTCAAGAACAATTTCATTCTGCCAAAAATGGAAAGGATGAGTCTAGGGAGCTGCTTTCCTCACACCTTGTTTACACCAAACAATTTGAAGGATGTGTAGCTCATATCTACGTAGTATTCAAAAGAAGAAGCATGTCTTATCGAAGTTCATTAGATATATTGAGAGTTAAGTTTCTTAGATACTACTTTGTTCTTAGTTCCAAAAGTGAAGCTATTGTACCACAGCTACTATGAATGGGATAGATTAACCATTTTTATTCCCTATCCAAAGCCATCTTTACATTCACCTGCATTTCAATTGATGGTTTTTTAAACTAAAAAGAATAGATCTACATTTCTGGGAATTGAAAGTGGCGGTTAGAGTCTCATTGGTCACCTACCCGTATTTCCACGAGTATTCTCTTCGGAACTTTGTTGTTTAGTCCACTAAAACCGACCCAGGTTAATGAATTTTCTAGCAGGAAAACATATTTACTCGCTATTCCAAAAACGGTTTGAAAAAAGTAAAATTACTCTACTAACCCTAACATATTATACTATGTATGTTACTACATATGTAGTATGTACTAACATATGTTACTAGTTGTAATATGTTATATATTGATACTACATATTAATATTGATTTAATATGTAGTATGTTATGTTCAATACTGTTATGTTATGTATTGATACTACATGTTAATATGTAGTATGTTATATATTGATACTACATAGTAATATGTTATGTATTGATACTACATATCAAAAAATTGTTATGTATTTATACTATATATGTTATAAAAAATGTTACTACTAGTAACATATGTTACTAGGTACTAGTAGTATACTATACTAGTTTACTACTCCCCCCGTTCTTAAATAATAGGCTGGTTTCATGTACAAATTTGTACATGAAACCAGCCTATTATTTAAGAACGGGGGGAGTAGTACATAGTTACTACTAGAATAGTAAAGTAGTTACCTAATTTACTAGTAACATATTTTGTTACTACTAGTATACTTTAAACACTCAACTATCTTCCATTCCAAGAAGCATTATAATACTTCGTGGATATGGGTATGCATTATGCAGAGAGTCTCTTTCACAAGTTCAGTTGCTGGGAGGTAGGCGGCGGTAAGTCAATCCACATCTGAACAGATAAATGGATTCCAGGTATGGAACAAAATCTCATAAATTATTGTGGTGGTCAACTAAACCTTTTGACACTTGTATTTGAGTTGATAAACTCAAATACCAAAAAGTGGAACGTTACGAAAGTTAGAAACAATTTTGCTCCGGAAATTGCAGACAAGATTTTAGGAATTATACTATTCACTGATACAATTGGTAAACTGAAAAATGATAAACTAAGATGGTTACTTACAAACGATGGGAACTTCACTTTAAATTCAATGTACCGAAAACTTAAAAATCCGACGATAGATATTATTGATCCTGATATTAAACTCTTTTAGAAATCTTTTTAGAACTTAAACATTTCTCAACGAATACAAATTTTCTTATGGAAGTGTATACATAATGCTCTACCGGTTAGGAAAAAACTAGCTGAGAACAAGACAAACATAGACATGAAGTTTATTTTCTGTGAGCATAATTGTGAGTCTCTAAAGCATCTATTTTTTGAATTCCCATATGCAAAATCTGTTTCTTTGTTGCCTCCGGTGGTAGGTATAAATGCTAGTAATGATTTGGATTTCTCCTTTGCACAAATGTACTCTAACTGGATAGCAGGGGTATATGAAAATTATGCAATAGAAGTTATGGCCCCAAAATGTTGGTTGATTTGGAAGGAAAGATGTCTTCGAATCTTCCAATCCAAATCAACCACTAGTTTACAAATCTCGCTTGTTGTGCAGAGACATATAGCATTTTGGTCTCCCCTGTGACACTTAAACCAGGGAGTCATTTCTATCTCCTCATCTTTAGTACAAAATAAGAATGACACAAATAATAAAGGATGGTCAAAACCTCAAGCAAATCAATTAAAAATTAACTTTGATGCGTCTTGGACTGATTCATGTACTCCTATTGGATATGGTATAATTCTTCATTGTGATACAGGTGATGCCATACAAGATACAGCTGGGACTTTCAGTGCAACCACAACAGAATAAGCAGAGGCTCTGAGTCTGATGGAAACAACAACTTTGGAAAAGAGCATGGACTTAAAGAACTTCTGGGTGGAAGGTGATTGCCATAGGTTGATTCATTATGCTCAAGACAAGCAAAGTAACATTTTTTGGAGTAACCAAGGCTTAGTCGCAGAAGCAGTGAAAGTTCTGAGGAATTGTGAAAAAAAATTGGGTTTTCTGTTTAAGAATAGGAAAGGCAATGAAGTTGTAGACACTCTGGCAAAATAAGCACGCAAACGGGGAATATATAAACAACAATGGTTGATAATGGCGAAATTCTTAGTTTTTGTTTTATCGAAGGATGTATGTTTTTCAAATTCAATTTTTAATTCTAGATTTCAAATTAGGGGTAACAATCTGTTGCTAGACACCAATATCTCTAACCAGTTAGAATAGATAAGGGAAACCAATAGTTTGGAAAACCCGATGTAACTTTCTGTTGTTTCAATGCAAGTAATTTTCAAAATAAATAAATAAATATGTAGTATCACCATATTGATACTACTAGTATGTAGTAACATACTACTAGTAACACTTACATGTGTTGGTACTAATTAGATCTGGAAGGGTGTTTTAAGTATTTATAAAACACATTTTATAATCTCACAAAGTTTTTGGACTAGCGAGTAAATAATCTGGTCCAAAAACATGTTTTTGGACTAACTAGTAAAAATTCTCTAGCAATGGACTAGACAGTAACCAGGTCAGCAAGAACTGGACTAACCAGTAATTCCTATTATTCTCTTTCTTACGGCCAAGCTGCACGTCCAGCAAGTCTGCAGCACCAAAAAGTGAGCATTACAAATGGATTTGTCAGCATCCTAAATGCATTTGTTTGTTTGTACTTGTTGCGCTATTTATCATTGGTATAGTCCTTTAAAAAAAAAATTATAACAGTTATTGATACTGGTAAAAGAATTCTTGATGGAAAAGATGTACTATGGGTTATATGTATGTAATTATTCAAAGTAGAAAATAAATGGGAGCTATTCTTTTATGAGCTATATGTGTGGAATTCTAGAATTAAGATTAGGGTTATTTGGTTTTTGGTACTTATGTTTTGTCCAACATTAGTGTTTGGTCTAACATTTTTCCAACTGAGTCTTTGGTACCCGTACTTTACGTTGACCGGCGTTGACTGCGTTAAGTCAAATTTAAATTAAATTAAATTTGTAAATACCAAAATATCTTCTACTTTACTAATAATGACTAGCCAAGTCCTTAACTTATTATACCGAGTTACACCGGTCCAAACTAGCGATCTTATATTGTTTTTCACGAATTTTGTCTTTCTCTATCACTATCCATCACTGCTACCATCTCTCTGTTATTTTTCTTCCCACTGTAATTTCTTTTGTTGAAACCCATCACATAAATGTATCAAGCTAAGCTTTAATTTTGGAGATTTTGATGAAAGGAGAAGCCGAGGTTATGTAATTGTTTTTGCGGAGATGATTAGGATTTAGTTAAGGTTCAATTTGTGTTCATATAGAATTGATTCAATTCAATAGGGTTCAATTAGGGGTTTCAGTTTTATTAGCGTTTCAATCGCCGGTTTGATGAAAGAAGAAGAAATGATTGATTCTTGATGCCGATTCACTAATCTGATTCTGGATCAAAAGGGTCTAGCGAATCTTGTTTGTTAATTATTTGTTTCTGTTTCTCCAATTTCAGTAGCAGATAATCAACTATTGATGATAAGTGTGATTTTGTCTTGGTTTCACTTAATTTCCCAAAATTGGGTTTCAGTTAAATCTTGTTGTTGTGGTTTGTGAATTGGGTCGGTTAGGGTTTTACTTAATTTCCAAAAATTATATCGAATTTTTATTATCAAATGTAGTCAGCGAGTTTATCTGTGTTTCTTAATTTTGATTTTTTGAATGATGATTAACCTTATTGAGTGGTAGGGGTATAGTTGTTATGAATGATGAACTGTATTGAGTGGTGGTGGTCTTTGTAGTTTGATGATGGTGGTGTCCATCAGTCAATTATTTCTGAAATTTCAAATCTAAATGATTGATTGTTTGTAACCATAAAAAATTAACCATGTTTTTCCATTTATTTTCTCTTTAGTGGTAGATGGTGTAGTAAGGTTTGAATTCAAACAGGTTGGGTTAAATCATATATGGGTTCTTCAATTCGCAGTTGGGATGGAGTTTCAATTTGGGGAAGAACATCAATTAGGGTTCTCCAAGTTAACGTCCATGTTAACAGTGTTAACTAAATATGTTTTTTTTTGTTTTTTAAAATATTTACTAAACATAAGTTAAGACTTAACGGGTCAACGCAAGTCAACGTCAT
The DNA here is from genome assembly GCA_023529315.1 of Papaver bracteatum. Classification (NCBI taxonomy): domain Eukaryota; kingdom Viridiplantae; phylum Streptophyta; class Magnoliopsida; order Ranunculales; family Papaveraceae; genus Papaver; species Papaver bracteatum. The sequence continues at coordinate 1,158,753 of JAJJWX010002982.1, forward strand.
TTTCAAGTTCCAAAGCCTAAGGTGGAAAAATGTTAGACCAAACACTAATGTTGGACAAAACATAACTACCAAAATCCAAATTACCCTTAAGATTATTTTCACTGGTGGCAGCTCAGGCCATTATGAATGATGTTTTGTATTGGTTCAAAATGGATGTTCATCCCCATGAGAATTGGAGCTCAAGAAATGATTGAACAGATTTATTTGCAATCGTAGAATCAGTTTTAAGTGTGATTCTTTCCGTATAGAACTATGTGTCTGGAATGATGACCCATCAAAATTCCTTCCCTTCCGGAGGAGATACTGTGACAAATTTTGTGCATTCTCCTTTAATAAGAAATGAACACGCACGTAAAAAAAAAAATTCCGAAAATGTGGTCGTACCACATCATATGAGTATGTGGCCCCTTTTCTCTTTTTCTCGCACGTCTTGCAAATTACTCCCTCCGTCTCAAATTAAAAATCCTAATTGACTTTGTCAGATATTAAGGAAATCCTATAAAATATCGTGACTAACCCTTGACTAGCCCTATTTAATGTTATATTGTTACCAAAACTAAAATATGGAATAGATATATATATGGTGATAATATTTATATTAAATAGGACTAGTCAAGGGTTAGTCATGACATTTTATAGGATTTCCTTAATATTTTGACAAAGTCAATTAGGATTGTTAATTAAAGACGGAGGGAGTATTATTTTAGGAAATATTTTAAAATTATGATTATTTATAAAAAATAAAGGGTATATTTGATAGTTAAAGAGAAAAGTATATCTACAAACAGAGCGGACAGATAAAAAGAGACAGACCAAAGTAGAATTTAGGACAGTTAAAAAAAGACAGAGAGAGTAATTTTCATTCACATCGTTTACAGCTGCGTAGGACGGTGCTATATTCTGGGCAGTTGAACTCTCACCATGAGGTACATGATTTCACATTGTAGTACCCAGGTTTGAAACAGAAGGTTGTTGTCTTTATTTTTTCTCTGGAAGTACCTAAACATTTTTGTCTGAAAACCACAAACAAAACTTCATTAGCCTCACTACAATATTAGAGACCACCAATGAGTTACAAAGAATACTATTGGTCACTATGATTATTAATCATAATAGATAAAACCAAAGAATACTAAACACTATTCACACAAGTTTTAAAGAACAAGCAACAATAGATAAAACCAATTGGATACACATTTGTTCTTTAATTAACAGATCTTCAGGAGTTGAGGTATTGGATACTAAAATTGAAATCAAAATCAACAGTATATCAAAAATGGATGACAATTATAAGAATCGGGACAAAGTTTCACCTATTAACATAATCATTATAAGCCATGAAACAACAATTTTAAGTAGTAATCACTAATCAACTTAATTTTCTTACCACAGCAAAACAAAGCAATGACACCCACGGGCTGTTTGTACAATTGCAGTATCACTTTTCCCTTTAAATTGATCAATTTCTTCAAATCAGTAAGAAAGTATACATAAATTAAATGATTGCAGAAGAAAAATATCCAAAATTAGAGGTATGAGTAAAAACCCTTACTTTGAAATTGAATCGATACAGACGAAGACTGATCAATGTTTATCTGTTCATATAAATCATATACAAACCTCAAGTATAAGGAAATCATCTTGATTTCAGCGGATTTTCTCCCAATTTTCCTTAATTCTAGGGAAGTTTTAGTTCGTGGAACCGAATTATGCGCAGGAGAGGGGCACGAAGCTAAATCTGGAGAATATTATACGGGATTTTTTTTTTCCAGAAAATTTAGGGGGGGCCAGTGACCCCACTGGCCCCAATGTAGATTCGCCACTGCTTCAAGACTCTACAAATGTCTGCAAGACATTAGACAACTCTGCATAACTCCGCAAAAGTTTGCTCAATTCTGTATAATTCTCGTAAAGTTATTAATTTTCATGACTCTTTTTAAATCTCTACAAATCTACAAATGTATTTATTGAGTAAACCCCCGTAAGATACAGTAGATACTCTATAAATTAATGTTGTCGGACCATCAAAATTTATTAATTAAGCGAGATATTAATTAACCGATAAATTATATATTAATTAATACTCCCTCCGTCTTAAAATAAGAGTCGTAATTGACTTTGTCAAGATATTAAGGAAATCATATAAATTGTCATGACTAGCCCTTGACAAGTCATATTTAATGTTATGCTATTACCAAATTTAAGTAGAATTATTATGAATTTTATAACTACCCATAAATGTTTTTATTTAAAAAAGGAATGACAATTAATACAAAAAAATATTGAATGAATTTTTTCCTTATATACAGTGATAATATTTATGATTTGGAATTAAGTTTATACTAAAAATGATTTTATAGTTATAAAAAAATAAAGGGTATATTTGATAGTTTAAGGGAAAACTATGTCTATAAACAGAGCGGACATATAAAAAAAGACAGACCAAAGTAGAAATTAGGACGGATAAAAAAAGATAGAGGGAGTACTTTATTAACTTATAGATAAATTTCATATCAAATAAAGCAGCTTGAAGGGGAAAACAAGATAAGGAAAGACTAACTGTTGTTATTTGTTGTAATGAAGACGGTGCAGAGAGAAAATTCCTTTATGGATTATAGGAAAATATGCTAAACCAAGGTGCTTCAAGAATATAAACTTGAAAAGTTTGAACTGTGAATATCGTGCTAATAAACGAGCATGGATGACTGATGCACTATTTGAAGAATATGTTCGGCAACTCGACAAAAAGATGGCTACAAGAAAAGTTCTCCTGATTGTGGATAATTGCCCTCCTCATCCAAAAACTATTTAAGGACTGCAATATGTTGAATTATTTTTTTTGCCACCAAACACAACTAAAAAAATTCAACCTTGTGATGCAGGGATTATAAAAAACTTTTAAAATGCATTATCGTCGTCGATTTTATAGAGGTCTTTTGGAAGGATATGAATTAGGGGAGTCAAATCCAAAAAAAAGAAAAATGTGTTAGATGCAATGAATCTTGCAATTTCAGCATGGACTATTGATGTTCGAACAGGTACACTTACAAACTGCTTTCATTATAAACTTCGATCAACAGATAACACAAGTTTAGACAATTTGGATGAACATACAGACAGTGAAATCACTCAGGACTTGCAAAATTTGATCGAGAAGTTGGGCTATCGCAATTCAATGAATGTCGAAGATGTACTAAATTATTCAGAAGAAAATGAAGTTACACAGTTGTTGAGTGATGAAGAAATAATCAAGAAAGTTATGGGAACTGATAAAGATGTGGAAGAAGATGGTGAAAGTTCTACAATAGAGCCCCCTTCACGAAACGAGACTATTAATCCGGCAATCACATTGAATAATTTCTTGCCGAGCTATGAGAAAAAAACACCAAAAATTCTTACAATCATAAGAAAACTTATAGAAATTTAATGCAATATTGATTTTAGCAAAAGCAGAAGACAATTAAATCATTTTTCAAAAAGTCTTCGTAAATCATTAATGTATTGGATATATATAATGCATTATTAATTTATACTTCATGTGGGGCCTATATAGGTAATAAAAAAAATATTATCTTATAATTTTAGCGAATTATTAATTTAGCACATTGTCCCCGACTCGGGACCGGCCAAAAATATTATTTAAGAGAGTTTATTAAATAATTGAGTATTAATTAAAAGAGTTTCTACTGTAATTTGAATCCTGATCACATGAAGTTAACTCGTCTAGTTTAGGCAGCTCTAAAATTGAGACACTGTTCATCATTCGAGTCAGCCTTATGGTAGCTAGATGGCTCAAGGAAGAAGTGTTGGGTCACATTTTCTTGTGTCAAACTATGTACTCGGGCATCACCTTTGGATTTTTTCTTAGAGGCGAAGTCCCTACACTAACCACTTGTATCATACAAGACGAAATTCGGAAGCCCGTCTCCTTGTGTGCTTGCCGTTCAGTTAGCTCAAAACCAAAGAAAATTAGTTAGCTCTGCTCTTCCTGCAAACTGAAAGGAATACCTCTGTATGTAGTTCTCAGATATTATGTCCTTGTACATGTTCCCCTTGTTTAATAGGTCTGATTTAATACAATGCATCTGTGTCCTGGAATCAAGTAAAAAATGCTGAACAATTTTTGCTCAGCATTATATATGTCTGCTTTCAAAACATGTCTAGTTATCATCTCCTTAGAATTTGTATAGAGCGTTCCAATTAAGGCAACAAATTGAAACAAACCAGACAACCATGAAAATATCTACCGAAGAAAAAGGAAGAGCTAGTTCGAGTACATTCAACTGCTAAAAGATGACTAGAGTTTAGATATTGACAATTCCGCGTAAGTACGTATAGATAGCTAGAGGAAGGCCAGAAAGCTAAATGCCAAACCTCTTTCGAAGAAAGCATCCTCATCCAGCGCTGATCGTGGTTTCTGCTAGCCTGCTACTGCCTCCACTGAGACCTCTTTGCCAAAACCGCTGATTGAGGGGGTGCATCTCCTGTTGTTTTTGTTCATATTTTATGTTTGCAATCTCGTGGTGCTCACATTTTCAGAATGACAACGCAAATTTCGCTTTTTAAACACCTTTTCCACATGTTTTTTGCACCCACACAACTGCTGTGCGAGCAGCTTGATGATTCAATTCTCAGCTTGGGGAGTCAAATTAGTGCACTACAAGAGGAGAGCAAAACCATGAAGATAAGCGGCATATGCCTATTTTTAAAAGAGCCACCCAGCAGTTTTTATATCCAAACTCTTCGTTTCCAAAACTTTTTGCTTTACAGAAACCTATCATTGATATTGGTAACACTAATTTGAAGAATATATAACTGAGATGGTAAGTGGGAATAGGTGTGTTTTTGCCTGTGATTGGTTCTGATGGGAGGAACCAATAAAGTACAATATTCAAGGCTTGAAGCTATTGATGCTTATCGTTATTATGATTCATCTGCATTCATGGGTTTAAACTATGATATGTGATACTCGTCTAGTACCTCTACTTTAGCTGCAATTGAAAATGCAAGCAGCGCAAATATGGTGCCATGTAAAACAAGCCTGTGACCCAGTTAAGCTCAATCCAACTGCAACTAAAACTCTTGAGCAGAATGTAATGATATTTTCTGGTATGAATAAAATCTTTTCACTGAGTAGATTTGTTCTCTTGATGCTACAATACTTAAAAGAGAATCTTAAGAAATTCGAAGAGTTGCGCTAATGATTTAGCATTGTGAAAGGCATTAATGATTTGGTATAGTTACATAATCCCCTAGCGATACTACACCGTTCTTTCTCACTGGCAAACTGACTTATTCCTTCTCTTCTTACCCCCTCTAACACATGTAAGTATGTATCTATCTATCAAGTAGTAAAGTTTATTTGCTTTTCTAAAGGTCGCTTCCCACTCAGAAAACTCTGCCATCCATGCAGAAAGCTGGACTGTTAAAAGTTAGAATACGGTGAGATTTCGTAAACTAGTCAATCGAAATTATATCAATGTCCTACTAATTCAGCTACTTGAGAAGGACTAAATATTCATGAAACACTGTTAGATCATGACATTCAAGTCAAGTGTTCTAGCACCAAAATACCGACATAGTGTAAACCTATGGCCATCTCAACAGAAAGATGATTATAGGAAAGGTATTATTAGGCCCACATAGGTCAGGCAAGAAAAACAGGACGAAAACAAACCTATAAGAAAAGCTTGAAAGGCTACTAGAGTTCATACTTACCTGGACGGGGTCTATGGTTGATCAAGAAGGATCATGGCCTAGGCTTGTGACTCCCATTGCACTTTGGGAGGGCGCTGGCCTAAGATCTCTTTAGTGAGAGTCTACGTCATAATTTGTTTCTGAGGGGTAGGCGTACGCGCCGGCCCTGCCAATCTTATAAGCCCAAAAATTGTTAAATGGAACCTCCATTGTTAAACACCTTCTGACTGGCTTATTGTTCACGTAACAATTGCTAGCTCTCTTTATTTTCTTACCAATGAGTGATGGATTCTTCGTGTTAGCTGATTTGATCTTTAACCGCAAACCAGCCAATATTGACACCCTAAAATAGTCATTCTCAAAAGAAGTCTTCAAAGCCTTCAATCAAAATAACCAGTATCTATTTGTTGACGAAAGATTTAATTTGTATGCGATAGTTGGGTTGCTCAGAAGGTAAACTATGAACGTCGATTCCTTTGATTTATCTTTTTGTTTTTCAATACAAATATGTTTATAATGTTAGAAAGGTTTATTAGATGCTTCACAGATTCATGAGTGAGTTTTTGATGAACCACAGCCTGACAACCCAAGAAAAAACAATGACATTTTCCTGAGTCCTGAGCTCATAAACACCATAAGTCTCAACAAAGGCCTCCTACACCAAAAAGAAATAAAAACCATTTTTTCAATTGCTGGTGAATCTCATGAGAATCAATCCTAATATTATCACTCATCAGCATGTTTCAGATTTTAGATCGTAACTGGTTCAGAGATAGGGGAGCATGTGAATCTGGGGTGAGGAGCTATCTTTCTAGTAACTGTTCTGCTTTTGTTTCTCTAGAATCTAATGCAACAATAGGAATGTAACATGTAAGCTAACACCTTGAAACTGATTTTATTTTTATACTTTCACCTGGGAACACTTTTGATTCTTGTTTATGTGCACACAATTTCAATTCGTCAGGCATCGTGATGTTTAAATGTGTACTTTTCTTCAATTGTTTATGTTCTTGTTGTTGTTTGTATTCCATTTTACTTTTCCCAAGGGTGTTCTTGTATATACCCCTAAAAATACTAACGATACCCCTTTATCCCAGTACCCTTAAAGCTTCTCTTCCTACCCCGTCAAACTTTGAAACTGAAAGAGTAACCAAGTTTTAGCTTAGAATCTGATGGATTTAAATTAGACAAATTAAAGCAAATATTACAAGTGTTAGTAGACAAGGATGCAGGAGGTTCTTGCAGATATAATATTAACACCCATCAATGGACTTTAACAGTGGGAAATCAACACCACTGGCGAAAAGAAGTAATCATAATCAAAAGGCTGCTGAAGATCAATTTATAGTTGTACAGAAGTTTAAATTGTTTTTGAGAGTAAACTTCAAAAGCTATCTCAGGCAATTCATTAGATAAAAAAAGAAAGAAATCAGAGGTTAATAGTAGTCTTGACGAGCAATATCAGCATATCAGGCTAGAGCTAGCAGCCATCCTGATTTCATTTTTCATCCTCTCTTCCTCTTTTAAAGACTCTTCGAATTCCTTTAACACACGTTCCCGAAGTTCCTCAGGGATCAATACCGACGGTTTCCATGGACTCTGTAGAATGAAACATACAAGGCTCTCAATTACACATACAACTATCTATCTTTCAAAACGAGTTAAAGTAGGTACTGAAAGTTCTTTCACCTGCACACCCAGTGGTCGAAGCTTATGCATCCGCGGAATGACCCCTTCTGAGATGAATGCCGACTGTTTCTCAGTTTTCTTCAGCTTCCTTCGACTCTGTTAAATAAACATACAAGTCTGTCAATTATCTAACTTCTAAACCGAGTTAAAACAGAGATCTGAAAGTTGAGTTTTCACCTCAATAAAGCACACACCACGCACTTGTTCAAGCGTCTGCCGCCTACGAGGAAGGACCCCTTTTGATGTCAGCTCTCTCAACCTCGCACGTGCTGCAACTTTCAGCTCTTTTTTCTGACGCTTGACTGCTAGTTTATCCTTCTTGGTAGTCGCACGCCGTTGTGCAAGAATCGCACTTTTAAACATCGAACGTATTTTGCGGTCCTTGGGTTCTGACGGATCAACATAGGTCTGTAGAAAATATATTATAAACGATATAAGCACAATTCACATATACATAAATACAAGCACCAATATTAGAAGAAAGATAGAATTTGGCAAGATAGATCTTAACCACGGACGGAGTATAATTCAAAGGGATCTACTATTCCACTATTTAATAGATCAGTCAGTGAGGCTCAAAAAAGTTAGAAAGCCACAGAAAACATAAACCTTGCGATATGAATCCGTGTCAGCAACTGCAGAGAGATGACTTGCTCCACAAGTATCCACCGGGCCTTTCCAAATACGGTCAGGTGGTTCTGGACCACTCATTATTGGGTCGAAGAAGCGAGGAACCTCGACCTCTCTATACACCCCCTAGAAATACTAACGATACCCCTTTATCCCTGTACCCTTAAAGCTTCTCTTCCTACCCCGTCAAACTTTGAAACTGAAAGAGTTACCAAGTTTTAGCTTAGAATCTGATGGATTTAAATTAGACAAATTAAAGCAAATATTACAAGTGTTAGTAGACAAGGATGCAGGAGGTTCTTGCAGATATAATATTAACACCCATCAATGGACTTTAACAGTGGGAAATCAACACCACTGGCGAAAAGAAGTAATCATAATCAAAAGGCTGCTGAAGATCAATTTATAGTTGTACAGAAGTTTAAATTGTTTTTGAGAGTAAACTTCAAAAGCTATCTCAGGCAATTCATTAGATAAAACAGAAAGAAATCAGAGGTAATAGTAGTCTTGACGAGCAATATCAGCATATCAGGCTAGAGCTAGCAGCCATCCTGATTTCATTTTTCATCCTCTCTTCCTCTTTAAAGACTCTTCGAATTCCTTTAACACACGTTCCCGAAGTTCCTCAGGGATCAATACCGACGGTTTCATGGACTCTGTAGAATGAAACATACAAGGCTCTCAATTACACATACAACTATCTATCTTTCAAAACGAGTTAAAGTAGGTACTGAAAGTTCTTTCACCTGCACACCCAGTGGTCGAAGCTTATGCATCCGCGGAATGACCCCTTCTGAGATGAATGCCGACTGTTTCTCAGTTTTCTTCAGCTTCCTTCGACTCTGTTAAATAAACATACAAGTCTGTCAATTATCTAACTTCTAAACCGAGTTAAAACAGAGATCTGAAAGTTGAGTTTTCACCTCAATAAAGCACACACCACGCACTTGTTCAAGCGTCTGCCGCCTACGAGGAAGGACCCCTTTTGATGTCAGCTCTCTCAACCTCGCACGTGCTGCAACTTTCAGCTCTTTTTTCTGACGCTTGACTGCTAGTTTATCCTTCTTGGTAGTCGCACGCCGTTGTGCAAGAATCGCACTTTTAAACATCGAACGTATTTTGCGGTCCTTGGGTTCTGACGGATCAACATAGGTCTGTAGAAAATATATTATAAACGATATAAGCACAATTCACATATACATAAATACAAGCACCAATATTAGAAGAAAGATAGAATTTGGCAAGATAGATCTTAACCACGGACGGAGTATAATTCAAAGGGATCTACTATTCCACTATTTAATAGATCAGTCAGTGAGGCTCAAAAAAGTTAGAAAGCCACAGAAAACATAAACCTTGCGATATGAATCCGTGTCAGCAACTGCAGAGAGATGACTTGCTCCACAAGTATCCACCGGGCCTTTCCAAATACGGTCAGGTGGTTCTGGACCACTCATTTTTGGGTCGAAGAAGCGAGGAACCTCAACCTTTCTATACACATGCATGAAAACGGTATCATACTTGCAAATTTTGTGCTGAAATGTGCATTTAGCAATCCCTTCTAGTCCATGAGTAAGACCTTCTCCTGCAGGCTGCCCGTTAAAGAAGACAATCAGAAAATTGCTGCATAGAACATACTTTACAATAGAAGATATCAAAAATTATAAGCATACACAATTTGGAGTTCTAGACAGTTATTGCAAATTACTGTAGACCAAAATGAAGAAACTACTGTAGACCCCCAAAGAAACTTTGCTGATTTATAAATTTTATTAGCACAAAAGTAAATATAATTCAGATGCAAAATACACCAACCTCATTAATCTTCCCATAAACTCCACTCGCAGTCTGAATTTTTGCATCCTTGAAATTAGCAATTTCGAGATCTGATGTGAACATATCCTTTATAAAAGCAATTTTTTTGGATATCTTACAAGGAGTTCCAATCCGCTTTATTTTCTTAACTATCCTTGCAGCCTGATTAGTATCAACTACAGAAGCCTTCGCTAAAAACCTAAATGCTGCCCTGTGCTAAATAATCGAATAACAAACTTCTTTATCAGGGATTTATTATATATAAGTAGCACACAAATTACTTAAACCAATTTTTTTTAATTATTATGAACATTTAACTTGAATAAAATACATATTATATACCTTGTTGTCTGCCAGACTTTGCACAACAGCAAGTCCAGTATTGGGAGGCGCAAGAGGGCCCCTTAAAAATTGCATAACAGGGCCTGTTCTGGAGTGTCTGAGCAGACGATAGCTGCCATAGCAGTCATCTAGGGCATAAATAGGTCTAGTCTGGTACCGCCTCCAACCAACTGAAACAATGATAGGGTCCTTTGACTTCAATAACTTCAAATGCCAGCTATGTAACTCAAGTTTCGCCTGCAAGAGAAACAAAATTCAGTTGGGTTTACAGTAAACAGACGAAGTGTCTCAAAAGTAAAATCACAATCAAGCATCGAAGTATAATAACCTGAATACATCCAGGAGTTTCTTCTTCAAAAGTGACACCTCCAACGAGAATAGGCTGACAAGGATTATGATTTTTAACCATTTCAAATGGAACATTGTGGAACTTAAAGCTAACATAAGACCCTTCTCTGACACACTCGCACCCCATGCAGGTTAACTCAGCAAGACCGCTAACAACAGGAAATGGATCAGCTAATCTTGTCACACTAGCTAATAGGAAATCACCAATTCCAGCAATATGAACCTGGCAACAAACCTTAAGTCAGTGCGTTGCAAAATTATAAGTACAGTATAAATATGAAGGATGATGGTACAGATACAGTATACTATGTCACAGAACAAGACGAGTATGTCCACAAAAGTTGTTTCTAGTTTCAAAAAGTGACAGAACAAAAAGCAAGTCCTCGCCAGCTAACCTAGATACCCAGCCGAGAAAGAATTACCTTAGTTCCTTCCTCGATGCGACATCCTCGAAGGTACCCTTCCAGGATAATGTTTCTTGGGCATTCTGTATCCATTTGGACCGTCTCTTGAGGAGTGACATCTTTAAAATGATCTACCAGCATATAAGGACGTGCAGATCGCCATGACAAAGGATGGAATTCCATGGTGGATATGTAGTTTGCCAGTTCGCTAATTTCATACTTCAAGTACCTGTTAACCACCAAATAAGCTGAATAAGATGTTTCGCCTCGGGTTACAAATTGGTCTGACTATGAAAGAAAATAACTAATAAGATAGGCAGAAGAATTACGCAGTGTTCATCTTAGAAACTTACATCCCATTATGAAGACCAGATAAGCAGAATAGTTGTGCTTCTTTGCATATTTGAGTCTGAAACTGGTCCAAGAGGCTTTGCCGAGTCTTTGCGAGCACATCTTCTCTCTTGAAACTATCAAGATATGTAAGCACCCCCATAACTTTGGGCATGCCATGAACTTTCAAAAGTTCAAGGAACTCGAATGTTTCCTAAAATCAACAAAAGCGTACCAATCAGATTGTCCAACACTTGTGTATCACAAAAGTTGAAGGGTAAGAAACAAAGGGGCAATGGCAGACATACCATCTCAAACTTATAACCCGCATCGATGAGGAATACCACAGCATCAGCATACTTTGCAGCATCAATCATGCCATTGACATTATTCGGGCACTCCACAAACTGTATGCGTCTTTTGCTTCCTAATACCAAACACACAACCAAAAGCATCAAGAGACTATTGACTGGAGAATAATTCAAGATGAAACAATAAATAAATATACCTGCTATGATTCTAATGGGGCCTGCCATGTCGGTATGACTTCCCTCGGTATAGAAATCCACCAAACACTTAATTAAGAGAGTTTTACCGACCTACGACACAGAAATTTGTATTCAATAAACGGAAATTGTATTACAAAATATTACAGGGAGTTCAAGATCATATCATATGTGCATAGATAAGCCTATACATTTATAAATTCAACAGAAATAAGAAGAGAACAAGTTAAAAATAAACCCTAATTGTCTTCAATTTAAAGTACAACAAATTACCTTGGGAGGTCCGTGAACAACTATAAGGTATGGTGGTCGTTCTTCTTCGCTGGGACGATGAAAATCCATAAAATACGGATATGGATCGCTCTGGTGATGATCAGCTGAACCCTACAATTAACCCAAGATACATAAAAGTCAAAAAATAAATAAAATCAAAAGCCCTAAAATCAAAAGAGAGAGATGGATCGGATACCTCATCACAACTCTTCATATTGTAGATCTTTAAGTATGAAACACCATATTCGATGTACGAATCTTCTTGTCGTTGATTACGAGATGAAGAAGCCATTAAGACGGCGCCGGAGTGTACAGGGTGGGGAGGACTGAAAGGCTTAGCATTTGAGTGCCTTTTTTATCAAATGCAAACAATTCGATGGCTGTAATTTATTGTAATCGGGTTTTGGTCCGGCTTAGTCGGGTCTATGGGTCAAGCCGCACCGAACTGGACCATATGGCTCCCATGAAGTGTCTATGCTAACAAGCATTTTGTTGATTCTGGTCACTTCTCGTTGATCCTGATCCCACCAATTTTTAGAAACTTCTCAAAGCTCTTTTCGTCGGCTAATTGGTTGTTTGTTGTATCTCATTGTAACTCGTCCTGACATTATATACGCAGTCAATTATCTAAGTCAGTTTATGCAAAATCCAAGAACAGCTCATTGTTGTATCCTTGTATATGAGAGAGGGTTCCCATATCCGGAGCGTTTATGATGTGGTCAGACCACATTTTTTGAGTATGTGGCTCATCTTCAGTGACGGAGCCAAGACAATTTGACTCTGGGTCAAAAAAAAAAATTCTCATAGCGGCAAAAAAAAAAAAATAGTCGTGTTTCACTTTTAGTACAAGCGCTACTGGAGTTTTAGTAACTCTCATCGCCTTCTATGCATAAAACACAAGTTATAGCATAGATTATCTACCTATATTTCTATAGTTAGGAGAAGGAGAAAAATTATAGCGACAAGCCGACAACAAACATACCGCATCAATATGTGTTTACGTTCCATAATGTCTTAATTCAGAAGTAAATTAAATTAGATAGGTGTTGATGATAGATATGCATATCGTAAATTAGTTTAGGAAACACAGTAGTTGAGGTAGGTGAGTTCCGATGCTCTTACTCTGGCCTCGTGGAGTACCCACATCGTAGAATCAACTACAGAAAAATGGACGATAATTTGCTATCCTCTAATTGTCACAATTTTTATCGCTGACTGGTTTTGGGGTTTCAGACGAGGACTATCAAACAGTTGCCGAAAGATGTTTACAGTTCACTGCGTTCTTCTTTTTGACCTAACAAGGGTAGTGGAAGAGTTGATTTTTAACAGCATAGATGCAAATGCAACCAAGGTAATTGTGGGATTTTACCTAGAAGTGTGACTGAAAAGTGAAAAAATTCCAAAAATGTGACCAAATTTGAAATCCTTCCAGAAGTGTGACCATGACCGGTCAACGGACACATATGCCCTGGTCTTTTACGAAAATACCGGGTTTTGTCCTCAGATGTCCGCATATCGGGTAAGGATGTGTACACATCGCGTAAGGATGTCCACATATCGTGGTAAGGATGTGTACACATCAGGCACTGATGCCCCACCATGAATAGTGTCCGATGTCTACATATTGTATGTAGACATCCAGAATCTAGGCATAATCATTATATGTATACATCCAGAATAGTGTCCGAGTGTACGTAAGGATATGTACACATCGGACACTATTCATAAATATGTGGACATCAAGCCAATCATATGTGGACATCAGCTATAATGTGTAGACATCGACTATAAATATGTGGACATCCTTACCCGATGTGTACACATCGGGCTATAAAAGGGTACGTTGGGTATTAGTGAAAATCAGTCATACTTTTGGAAGATATTCATTTTCAGTCACACTTTTAGAATTTTTTCACTTTTCAGTCACACTTTTAGGCATTTCCTCGGTAAATGTTGGGGTTAGTGTTGGAACGTGCTATGTTAAAGTAGATGATGATGGACATGGCATTACTCGTGACGGGTTGGTGTTCGTGGGTGAGAAATATGCAATGTCAAAACTTCAATACTTGGCAGAAATAGACGCTGCTACCGACAGCTTTGGATTTCGGGGAGAAGCCTTAAGTTCGCTCTCAGATATCTCCTTGTTGGAAATTATAACAAAAGCTCGTGGGATGCCAAATGGATATCGTAAGATCATCAAGAGTTGCTAGTGTCTATATTTTGGAATTGACGATGACAAATGAGGTTATGGTACCACAGTCATTGTTCGTGATTTATTTTACAATCAGCCCGTTCGGAGGAAATATATGCAGTTCATCTCCAAGAAGGTACTGCATTCAGTCAAAAAGTGTGTACTGCGGATAGCCCTTGTGCATCCACAAATTTCCTTCAAGGTTAATGATGTTGAGAGCGGAAATGAGATATTGTATACTACTCCTGTTGGACGGTGCCTTATAGTTGGTTGGACGGTGCCTACAATTCTAGATGATTCTAGAATAAGGGTTTGTTGAGAGTCCAATTTTTGTTTGGAACTCTAATAACCATGTTTGGATGGTGGCTAGTAGGTAGGTGGGAATAAAACCATGTGAAAAATATTGGTTGGTGGAAGAGTTCCATAACTTTCCCTTTCACACTTGTAAATTCATGCATTCAAACAAGGTAGGTCTTTGAGTCCTAGTTTGAAGGCAAAGGAAGTCTAATTGTAGGCTAGTTCTAGTTTGTAAGCTAAGGAGGTAGAACTCAATTTGGAGTTGGTCACTTGGAGGCTTAGATAACTATTATAAATAGGCCATTAGAGAAAGCAAATGAACATCACCAAAAATTCTTGTGGGAATGTTATTTATGCCCCTACTATCCATGGGTCATGCACAAATACCCTTATGGATCTTTAATAATACCCCCGATGGAAGAATTGAAATTATGAAAAGGAAAATAATTAACATAATTCCATTTTTAACCTTTACTTCCTATACTTCTTCTTCTTCTTTATTCTCACTCGAGAAAAACAACTCTCTCCATCTTCATCTCCGTCGCCACTACAGCCACCAGCACCATCTTCGCCTCCGCCTCCGCCACCACCATCTTCATCGCTGCAATAATCAGCTTCATCACTACCTAAACCACCACCTATAGCACCACACCCAACTCTACGGATGGAGATTGATGTGTTGAGTAGTAGATATAGTGATGAATCAACGACAAAACAATCTTCAGTGAGAAATCAACACCACCACCACCGTATCTTGTACTGAAATTTTCATCGCCGCCGTCGTCTGATGAAGAATAAATAGATCTGGTAGTGAATTGATTTGTATCACCATCAATTCCTTCCAAATCCCACCACCGTCACCACAATCACAAAATTTATTACTGAATTCTTCATCGCCGTCGTCGCCTGATGAAGAACAAACAGATCTGTGAGTTAATTTATTATATTCTTTTTCTTTTCGGATTTGTATCTCCGTCCAATAAATCAAAATGCATGCTTCGTCGATTTCTAAATTGGTGATGGAAATGAAAGCGGATTTAGGTGTTATGGTGCGTATGGTGGTGATTTCTTTTTTAATTTATCGATTTATTACTACTTTCACAACTGTTAAATATAGTGATTTATGTTTTGATATATAGATGTAATTTATGTTTCAAGGGGTATCATTTCGTTCATTTCTTACTAGCATATTTAGACTAGTTGATCGTTATTGTTTCAATCTAAGGTGTTTTGGTAAAGCTTTATGGGAGCTGTGAAATGAAGTTTATGGAAAGAATGATTATATTGATCGTTAGACTAGTTGATCGTTTGTTTAGACTAGTTGATCGTTATTGTTTCAATCTAAGGTAGAAGTAGACGTTTTTGTAGGGGAGCTGTGCAATGAAGTTTATGGAAAGAATTATTATACTGAGTTTTCCTGTACAATTCAATTCATAGTTGAAAGAATCAGATGTGAAAGATATTACTCGTACAATGTAGGGTTTAGGATTCCCTACCCAATTGAAAACTTCACAACTTGTCAGTGACAAGTTGTCACTGTACAGATTACAAATGATGAGACTGATGTCTTTTTCGTAGACTGGATTCATTGCCCTTGCTAATAATATGCCTGTTTGGTGACAACATAACCTAGCCCACAAATGATGAAGGCTCTTGCTAGTACATAAAAGTTTATGTATTTTCTTTATCTTTGTCTACTGCTTTTCCTTATATGATCGTTGTGTCTCCAGGTTCTGACATTTTTCACCAGGTTAGTTTTTAACTTTTAAGCAACAGCTTTCCTAAATATTGAATATGGCTTCTACCTAGAGAAGTTGTACTAGTACTACTGCTGACAGTGGTGGTGGTGACGGCGGTGATTTGTAGTAGTAGTGGTATTAGTGACAGTGTTGGTGGTGATCTGTAGTAGTCGTAGTATTGGTGACGATGTTGGTGGAGTCTTGTAGTTGAAAGGTATCGTACACGAGATGGCGTAATTGGTGCTTAATTCGCAGTACTATGGAGCAGGTGTGATAGATGGTGGTGGTAGTGACATGTATAGATGTATATATTGAGATGGTACTAGAGATGGTGGAGGCATAGGTTCGCAGTAGTATGGGTGGGTGGATGTGTTGGAAGTTGTGATTTTTAGTAGTTAGTAGTAGTGCAGATGGTGGAACACCTTATGCTAGTAACTTATTAGTATTTTCAAGCACTTTAACCTGTGAAAATGATTGGTAATTGATTTAATTTGCTAATATTCTTAAGTATCTACCATTTCAACTATTTTTGATTAGTTCTCAGTGATACTATTTACATTTTCTATGTCTCTTTATGTCTTTTGTCTGTAACTGTTTTTTTGTTTTTTAGGGATAAGCAGAGTGGCTCTTACCTTTGGAAGAGGAGGAAGAAGTGGTTAGTGTGATGTCTCTTATAAGTGTTCTATATATCAATTGTTTGTGTACATGGTTATACCAGGTAATGTTGAAACAAAATCGAAGCATGATGCTTTCTTGTGGTTTTGTATAAATTGATAGATCGTTTGTGGTTATTCCAGACATTTATTACTTTCAGGAGTCCTTTAAGTCCATGTTCCCAGAGTCAGTACTGTTCTTCTGTATTTGATAACTCATATTTTCATTTGCTTGTTGTGTTCATTTTCTTACAGCTAATATTGTTAGTACATTTGATAGGTTTGCGTTCAGTTGTATAAAGTTATGGTATATCCTCATGCTTCATTTGCGTTCACTTGTATAAACTTTGAGTTAATTGCCTCCACATTTGAATGTGGAGAAAACTTAAGCTAGTTGCCTTCACATTTGAAGACAACTTAAGCTAGTTGCCTCAGATTCGGAGACAACTTGAGCTAGTTGCCTCCACATTTGAAGACAACTTGAGCTAGTTGCCTTCACATTTGAAAACAACTTGAGCTAGTTGTCTTAGATTCGGAGACAACTTGAGCTAGTTGCCTCCATTTTGTTTTGCAACTTGTTCTTGTACATTATTTATTGGAGATAACTAAAGCTAGTTTCCTCCACTTTTGGAGACAACTTGAACTAGTTGCCTCCGATATGGACATTATTTATTGGAGACAACTTGAGCTAGTTGCCTCCACTTTTGCAGACAACTTGAGCTAGTTGCCTCCTATATGGACACAACTTCAGCAAGTTGATTCCACATGGCGGCGGTGGCGGGCGCCGGTTATTGGCGGCGACGGCGGTTTTTGGTGGTCGGCGGCGGACAGTGATGATGGTTGGCGGCGGCGGACAATGGTGGTGGTTGGCGGTGTTGGACAGTGGTGGTGGTGGTCGGCGGAGGGAGTTGTTGGTGGACGGCGGCGGCGGTTGTTGCTGGTCGGTGGTGGCGGCGATGGTTGTTTGTTGTCGGCGGCGACGGACAGTGGTGGTGGTTGGCGGCGGCGGCGGATAGTGGTGGTGGTTGGCGGCGGCGGACAGTGGTGGTGGTTGTCGGCGGCAGACAGTGGTGGTGGTTGGAGATGGTTGGAGGCGGCGACGGAGGTGGTGGTGGTCGGCGGCGGTTGTTGGTGGTCGGCGACGGCGGTTGGCTGCAGTGGTGGTTGGCGGCGGTGGACAGTGGTGGTGGTGGTTGGCGGTGGACAGTACATTTATTTTTCTTCTTTGTTTTTAAATAGTGGTTAGTAGTTTTGTATATACACTATATAAAAGAGGGTATTTTAGTAATGTATTAGGCTTAGGGGTATTTGTAAAGTTCATAAGGGTATTTTTGCAAGGGGTCTCATAGTAGGGGTATATAGATAATATTCCCAAAATTCTTCTTTCTCTCTTAGGGTTTATATGTATTCTCCCTTGTGATAATATATGAATCTCTTGTTCTTCCCGTGGATGTAGGAAACTTGCCGAACCACGTAAATTCTCGTCTCTTTTCTTCTTTAGTTTGTGTTCTTGGAAATATTATGGAGTACCGTTTGTAGCTGTGCAAATCGCTTCCGCAAGGTTTTAGCGCAACAATTGGTATCAGAGCAAGGTTACGCTCTTAGATACGGGTACTCAGATTCCAGTTGAAGTGAAGGTATTTTTCTGAATATTGCTTGAGGTAATACTAATCTCAAAGGTTATGTTTTTTATCTATATTTAGTTGTTTGAGAACAATGGAGAACATTCAGAGTCCAAAAATAAAGATAAAGAAACAAAAGAAGAGATACTTCATTCTCATAGATCACAACTGAAGGTTGAAAAGTTCACCGGAACCAATAACTTTGGTTTATGGAGAACAGGTGCGCTCTTGTTCATCTTGACCTAGAAGAAGCTCTATAAGGTCGGCCAGCGGAGATGTCTGACAAGCAGTGGAACAAGATGAATAAATTATAACTTGGTTAGATTCGAGGGTGTTTAGCAACAACAGTAAGAGTTAATTATCATCACGAGACTTCAGCAAAGGATCTCTGGGAAAATCTAGAAAAGGAATACCTTGTGAAGAACGTGGCAAATAGGATACATCTTAAAAGGAATTTGTATCGCTATAACATGAAGAGAGATGCAACCCTAACTGAGAACCTAGATTCATATAATAAACTTCTTGCTGAGCTGGTTAACTATGATGAGAATATCAACGACGAGGAACAAGCTTTGTGTCTGATAAACTCTCTTCCTGAAAGGTATGAACCAGTGATTAAAGCTTTAATGCACGGAAAAGATAAGATGACATACGCCGAGGTCACTATATCATTGCGTAGTGAGGAATTCAGGAATATGGACCGTGAAGACTTGTCAAGTGAAGCTAACAGTGACTTGCTTCTTGCAAGAGGCCGTTCAATAGATAGGAGAAAGAAGAATGGTGATCGTGGTAAAGTTAAAGGGCATTCAAAGTCTGCAGAAGGATGAATGTGCATGGTGTCATTACTTTGGACATTGGTCTAAGGACTGTACCAAGATTAAGGATCAAGAGAGGGACAACACCGAGGTGAACGTTGCTAAGGCAAGTGAAGATTCAGATGAAGCTTCAGATTTGTCGCTGACTGTGATACCATCAACTTATATTGTATCTGACGGTACGTGGGTATTAGATTCTAGTCCTACTTATCATATTTGTCCTCATCGGGACTGGTTCTCAGACTTTGAAGAGTTTGATGGAGAAGTGTGTATGGGGAATAATCACACCTTCAGGGTGATTGGGATTGGTAGTATCTGATTCAAGATGCATGATGGTATGGTTCGGAAGCTGAAGGAAGTACGGTTCGTGCCTGCTGTGAAGAAGAATCTGATTTCGCTAGGAACTTTGGAAGCTAAGGGCTACAAGTTAGTCGCTGAAAATGGCATTCTAAAGGTGATCACTGGATCGTTGGTAATCATGAAGGGAACAAGGCATCATAACTTGTACTACTTAACTGGGAGTATAATAACGGGAGATGTGTCTATTTCAGAACACATCGAGACTGCAGCTATGGAGACCACGAAGTTATGGCATATGCGGCTTGGACATCCTGGTGATAAGTCGTTACATTCTTTAATTCGTCAAGAATTATTGAAAGGTGTTATTGCCTGCAAATTAGAATTTTGTGAACATTGTGTGAAAGGCAAGAAGACAAGAACAAGCTTTGGCACAACAATCCACAACACTAGTGGAGTTCTTGATTATGTTCACTCAGATGTTTGGGGTCCCTCCAAGAATGCATCATTGGGAGGGAAACATTGGTTCGTGTCTTTTATTGATGACTATTCTAGGCGCGTATGGGTGTAATAGGTTTTGCTTTTTAGTGAGTTTTATTGACCAAGTAAAAAAATAATCTTCACAAAACATGCAACATTGTATTGTGAAAGATGTAATTGGTTGTTTTTAGCATGATTGATAAGGACAAAAACCAAATATTTCGAGGATGATACCGGAACGTATAAGACAATATGATCATGATTGATCAATCACCCGTATTATATAAAGGAAATTGGTGTACCCACGTAAGAGAACATTATCGCTCTCTCAAGTACTATTACATTCTTTTTCCTGAAAGACCATCAATGTAGAGTTGTTTTGCGACAACTACCTACAAAGACAACAACTTTCACTCAATTCCCGATATAAAACCTTATTGACCGGGAAAATGTATTTGCATTCTAAAATATTTGTTTGAAAATTATGTTTGTTTATCAAAATCATCATAAAAAACTCTAAATCATGAATCTAAATTTCTCCTCCGATGTTTATAGAATATTTTTTATATTTTACATTATCAAATCATGCGACCTCTTGATGACAAATCAACAATATCAAATTATGGATCAATATGTATAGGTTTCATTCACTGGGTTAAAAGGTAGAGTAGACACAGATGGGTAGATCACACAAAGCAGAACATGACTGAGAATACTTCAATAATTTGGTCAAGAGATAAGGTCAAAATTTGAAGATTAACTTTCTATAGGACTAATTAGATCGGCTTCGATAGGAGGTGACTAAAATATGGATTAATAATAATTTTCACGTAAGACAATTACAAAACATAGTTTGGCTAACTCTGCCTAAGTAAAGAGCGGTCAAGATTTGCCCTTCCTCAATTGCTATGTTATGTGAGAAGAATGTGATATCTAAGATTGAGGTATAATTCAAATCTATTAGATTCATACCATTTACAACTGGATTCCTTGGAAAAAAAATGACGTGTTGTTATTATTATTACATGCAAGGGATACATTGACCACATTTGCGCAAATAGCTCAGTTCACATATGATTGGTGTTGCATGTACTGTATAGAATGCAATGAGTAATTTGAGGAAACAAGGCATCAGAAGCAGTGTCCGGAGTATTTTGGATATAATAACTTAGACCCGATGTAATACTTATGTTTTTTTTTTTTTTTTAGTTTTTCCACAATCTATTTATTTAAGAAAAATGAACATTGCAAATACATAACATCAACAAAAATTAGTCATATTGCATTTGACAATAATGGCTACTGATGGTCCGGAAATGACAAAAGAAATGAATTGGTGTAGAATAATTTTTGGGATATACAACGGATTACTTGATACGAATGAAAGAGCTATAACTATTTCGATTCTGAAATCACATAAAGTTCACAGTAGAAGATGACATCAAGTTTAAAGTTAGTAACAAACATAATATGGCTAACTAAAATGTTAAAAACAAACAAGATATATAAACTTAGAAAGCCGTGAGACTTGAAGAGGCCAATTTTGAAAATTAACATCTTAAAATGCAACGATCCACAATACCATAATTTTTTTTTATGAATATGTCAACTTTTGGCAAAGGATCTATTGAAAACCTATTAATTTGAAATATGATCATGGAGTACAATATGTGTTCAAGGTTCTTTATGAGGTAATGTGTCGCCAGATTGTATTCCAAGTGAAGGTAGGAACATACAGAAGTGACAAAATGTGAAAGACTTTTGAAGTTACCATAGCCTTCGTTAAGACGAATTGCTGGGCACAATATTTTGTTGAACATTTAATGGCAGAGGTTCGCATATATACAATCCCTTCGAAAAGGTAATGGGTACACATTTTAAACATTGTCATCTATTGGGTGTTGAAAAATTACAGGAAAATCATGTCACATTGGATAGTTTGTATCGTTCGTTCGATGCAAAAAATTATATTCTCTGCTTATTTGGAGTATCGACAACATGACCATGATAGATGAGTCAGCTGGAGCGAAATAGGAGCATGTTGATACTTTTATGGACGATATTGATTAGTTGATTTCACTGAGATGAGCGCTGCCGACGACATATTTCCAAAAAATATTTAAACTTCCATGTTCATGTAGAGCATTATCTCATTATAAGCAATAAACCTAAATAAAAAAGTGTCTGGAAGTTAAGATTATATTTCTTTCGTTTGAGCAAATCTCCGGCGGTAAAATATTAAAAGAAAAAACAAAGAAAAAAAGAGAGGAAAATCCAACTATTTTTATGACAAACACATATTAAATCATAAGGAGTTGATAAGTATTCGGGACACAAATTATACGATATATTAAAAATAAACCAACATCATGGCCCGTGCCGTTGCGGCACGGGTTAAGGGCTAGTATATATATAAAATTATCGGAGATAAAGTCTTTATCGCTGGAGACAAAGTGACTATCGCTGGAGACAAAGAGACCATCGAGCGATGGAGTCTTTATCGCTCGCTGGAAACTCCATCGTGTATGTCTATATGTCAAATTTGACATATTGGCATATGAGTTTGGCAGTTTGACATACCCATAATGGGTGCATATATGCCAAATACATGAGTTTGGCATATGCATAGGAAATATAGGAACTACATTAAAGTTAGCCGTGTGATTATAAGTTAGCCGGGGCCTGCTGACCTTGGACCCACAAACTCTAGGATCAAACACAGGCCCAGATTATGTTTAGCCGTGCTTAGGTTTAGTTGTTATGAATGACGCATTTGATTCCTAACAAACTAAGTAGCTCGGGTCAGGTACCAAAACCAAAGAAAGTTAATATATAATATGATTAAGAAATCTTCCTCCTTAAAGGCCTTAACAAATAAAGCTCTCACATTAAACGGTGATGAAACCCTCGCTTCCTATTGGCCTAGAAAGGCCTTTTCTAATGCAGCAGCTATGGTGAGGACACTTGGCATAACTTTATTGATTGTAATAATTAAAATTTGGTTACAGTTTGGATACATCAAATAATTAATTGTCCGTTAGTAACGGTGTTAAAAAAAAGTAGGTGGACAATACTTATGGTAGAATTTAAATTTGAATTATTTAGTTACACCATGTTTACAGTTATACTTAACTGTACTTTAGTAAGGGTGGACAAAACTCATGTCCAAACCGTTAAATAAATAAATTAAAAAAAAAAAGTGAAAAACTTAAAACGTGAAACTCTTAAAAAGGAAAGAGTTAACACACCAAAAAAAAAAAGGAAATCAGTTGAAATTAGGAGTTCATTCCCAAAAAGGAATTGGCCGTTCTTTCTTTACATATATATATGCTGCTGATCTCCGTCATATTGATGGACGTCCTGACCCTCTAATTGAACAACTATTGCTATAAAATAGGAATAGATCAATTTCAAATGATCACCTATAATTTGTTTGATTAATAATTTATTTAAGATTAAAAACAAATGGCGTAATATTTCATGAATTAACATGGAAGGTAGTGTTAGTTTGCTCCCCTTGTGACACAATCTCGCCCCCCCTCCCGCTTCGGCTCCCCTTGGCAAGGTTACCCATGAGGCTCGCTGGTAGGCTAGCACAGCAACCTGTTCAATTAATGTAGTAGTATGTCGTTGGAGGCTAGCTTATTAGGCTTCCAACTAGTTTCATGTAATAAATATTACCAAATTAATTATAAATTAAAATTATAAAAAAAAAAAAAAAAAAATTAATTGAAAAAGGGATTGGAGCACAGCTTGTTGCTCGGCTCCCATCCAATTTTTTGGTTCATACTGAAAATGAGCCTGATTCTTTTTTCTGGTAAATTTAGAGATTATTTCCTATTGATAACGTCAATAAATTGAAAAATAATAATAAATACATAACAGTTTGTTTTGACACTTGGAAACGTATGATTGTTTTAAAAAGAATAGGAAAAGATAAACAAGGAAACTAGATTCAATTTGGAATTTCCGAGGACACTTGGCAACGTATGATTGGGTTAAAAAGAATATGAAAAGATAAAAAAAAGGAAACCAAATTCAATTTGGAATTCGCGAGAACACTTGGCAACGTATGATTGGTTTAAAAATTACAAACTCAAAAGGAAAACCTAACATACCGTGTTTGGAATTTTATGGAAGTCCAAATTCAATTTGGAATATAATATCTAAAGGGGAAAAAAATCTACATAATTTCTGCGAAAATAAAATGATAAAATAAATAAAATATAAACATATTCTACATTTATTTAATGTGTTTGCCCGCCACACCAAATCAAAAATGTACCACAGGACGAAGTGAAGCCTCGCGCACACCAAATCAAAAATGCATCTCCACGGGGAGGGGTGAAGCCTCGCACACACGAAATAAAAAATGCAATTCCACGGGGATGGGCGTAGCCCCACGCGCACCAAATAAAAAATGCATCTCCATGGAGGGAGCCCCGCGCACACCAAATCAAAAATGCATCCCCACGGGGAGGGGCGAAGCCCCGCGCACACCAAGTCAAAAATGCATCCCGACGGGGCTGGTCGGGGGGAAGAACCATGCACACCAAATTAAAAGAAATAAAATGCCCGATGCGTAGCACGGGCACAAATCTAGTTGAGGTTATTACCGTATAAAATACTCTCAAGTCTCAACCATCTTAGCAACAATATAGTAGTATTTTCTTTGATCTACTCTTTTCTTTGCATGCGGTACAATCGTAAGAATAACTTCACCAAGTGGAGTTCTCGAAATATTCAAACTGATTAAGCACAAACATAAAAGTACAATTTGAAGTCCCAGTCACTCTAATTATTCTTACATGCAGAAGTGGAAAACCATGATTTGTTCTCAATTCTAGAAATAAAATGCGTGGTCTGGTCTCTACTCATGTCTTTGTAGATGATCTTTCAGCCAGATGGTGTACACCACACTACTCTAGCATCACCTCTTCACCGTTACAAAGATCATTCCAACACAGCACCACGCAAACTCTCCAAAGGACAATTTTCTCCTTTGGAAACAAAAATTGTGTTGCACGGAGTGGATAACTGCAACAAAAACTTGGCCCCACCAACCTCAGCCCATCCAGCCCATTTTCATCCTCAACTTGCCCTTCGTTCTCAAGCAATCTAGGCACAATAACACACTAGGATCTAGCTAACACTCTTTTTCCAGGTGAGAAAGTTCCAGGTCCATTCATAATCAAATCGTTCTGCATTTTATTTCTTCAGCTTGGATGTCCTGGACACTTTCGGCATTTTCATTCATAATCTCTCTTACACTTTCGGCTTTCACCATCACCAATTGGAACAAAGAGTGGTGCTTCATCAGTACCTGGATTTCATGAAGCAAGGAATGCGGAAATAACTTTGTTAACACAGACGTATGGAACTCAAACCTTGTCCTCCTCCCGACTTTATCTTGATTTTCTCTTTGTTTGCTTCAATATCAAGTAAGTTAGGATAACTAATTCTTATGTAATATGAGCCCTAAAAAAAAAACTAACTTTGGATTGTTAAGTCAAGGTTGGACTTAGGATAACAGTTATAATGAATATCAAAGTAATAAAAAAAGGAATTGTGCATGAGCACATAAAATTGATCTTATTATATCTGCATTTATATATATATATATATATATGACTCCCCAACAAATGTTGAGGTTCCCATAGAATCCACGACCAAGCTATTGTCATATACAGCATGTTCATTCACCCTGGTTTTATCACTCAATCTTTGTGAAACTTGGGATATCAAGACAAACTTGCCGTCTCGGAGAGTCCCATACAGTACCCTTCGTCTATGAATTAGCTTGTAGTTTTTGCAATGCATTTGCATGCATTGCTGATCTGCTGGAAATAGTAATTAGCGTATCACACATCCGCACACATCAACAGAAAATAATATTGATGTTTGTGGATGTGCATTTATAAGTAAAAAATGCAAAATAGTTATGCAACATACCTAAATGGTTACTTTCAAGATGGAGCTCTATTTTGACTATAGAGTGTCGTAACTCCTACAATAAAACCGCGACAAAAAGGGAATATATGTCCAAATTGCAATTTTGTGAATTTTTACAAAAAGTAGAAGATGACTACACATTTTTCAAAACCGTTACTGTAGCAAAATTTAGCTAATCTGATCATTAAGAACCAAGTGTTCCAAAATATGGCATAATTGTTATAAGTGTTCCACATTTTGCAAGTTTCATTGATAATCGCAGCATAAAAAAAGATTTTTTTTTATTCAAGCTTAGAAATTCAACACCATTGCGATACCTTGATCATATAAGTTGAGACCTTTATCTGGATTGATTTAAGAAGTACTGCAGCTGCTCACTGTTGAAAAAATGGAATCTCACCGAAATGCATGACTTCTTCATCAGAATGTTCAATCTCAATGGACTCTCCTTTCATATGGATGCTCACATTTCCTGAAACCGGACTCTGAGCTTTATAGGATGCAGCAGATCCCTTGATAATAATGAAAGACCTTCACTGTCAAAGAAAGATATTGAACGTAAATCTAATATATTTAGTTGTAGATGACCATAAACACTGAAGTATTTATTAATATTGAGAACGGTGCAAATATGGTTCCATGTATGTAGAGATCTCCTTCCAATGGGAAGTCTGCCCTGCTAATGAACATAGAGTCGAAAAAGCTTACCATAATTTGTATTAAAAAAAAAGAAGATAGCAAAGCAGTTTATGTGCAACCAACTATCGCAAGAACCCCTAGCGCGCATACAAATCTTTCGTCAACAAATAGATACTGGTTCTTTTGATTGAAAGCTTTGTAGACTTCATTTGAGAATGACTATTTTAGGGTGTCAATATTGGCTGGTTTGACGTAGAGTCTCCTTGGAGACCTTAGGCGCCCGCCCTCCCAAAGGGCAATGGGAGTCCCAAGCCTAGGCCATGATCCTTCTTGATCAACCATAGACCCCGTCCAGGTAAGTATGAACTCTTGCTGCCTTTCAAGCCTTTTCTTATAGGTTTGTTTTCGTCCTATTTTTTCTTTCCTGACCTATGTGGGCCTAATAGTACCTTGCTTTCTCGGGTAGAGAGAGGTATAATCATCTTTCTTGAATTACATACTCAGTTATATATGCTTTAGAACCCCGAACTTCATGATATACCCAAGTGTCTTTGCATCTAATTAAATTTGTAGATTTCCCGCTCGAATAAATCGAAGTACGTGGTGTAGTTGACAACCAAAGGCCAAACCCTGCAACACGAATCCGAACCATGTTGGTGTTATCCACAATGATTCTTATTACAGTGCAATGTGCCCGATTGCCTCCTACTGGTTTTTCCTCATAGCACTTTCGTGTGAACAAGTACCAGTGGTTCGGTTCATAGCCCTTGTAATCTTGCGTGAGCTTTTTAGGATGATGGTCGTAGAAATCGAATACTTCCTTCCGTATGTTTACTGGTAATGCTTCACCTAAATCTTTTCTGGCGAGATAGTAATGAATCAATATAACATCGATCTGTCGGTTTGACTTTAAAACCAGATGGAAGGCTAGCCAACTTCGCTTCATCATCATCAAAACCCTTTGGCATTGGGTTGATACTAGAGATGTTGGTCTCGACACTTGAAGAATAAGAGGAAGACTGTATATATAATAAGAGGAATGGACAACGAGAATACGCACTACGATGTTAAAATTACGGGATTAGCTTCTGCTATAGTTTGAGGATATGGGACACAATAAGAGACAAATGGGGTCCGTAGACCCACTGATTTTTGAAATTTCGTTACATAAGGCTTGGTTTATTTGTAAATATTGTGTTCTGTGGGGGCAACTATGATTGATAAAAGATTATAAGGTTAACGGGTCAAAGTCAAAGTTTTTTTTTTATTATTATTTAATGATCACCACTTTGTACATAAAATGGATACAAAAATATTGCAAAGCCTTCATGGAAAAAGTATCTACCCAGAGACATTCAGAACTTCATCAGAAAAGTTTACTTCACACATAGACCTAGATACATCAGTCCCTAAACCACTACTTACTAGGGGAATAGGAGACGAGGACAGAATAGTATACAGTATCTCATTTCCGCTCTCAACATCATTAACCTTAAAGGAAATTTGTGGATGCACAAGGGCTATCCGCAGTACACACTTTTTGACTGAATGCAGTACCTTCGTGTAGCTGGACTGCATATATTTCCTCCGAACGGGCTGATTGTAAAATAAATCACGAACAGTGACTGTGGTACCATAACCTCTTTTGTCATCGTCAATTCCAAATTATAGACACTTGCAACTCTTGATGATCTTACGATATCCATTTGGCATCCCACGAGCTTTTGTTATAATTTCCAACAAGGAGATATCTGAGAGCGAACTTAAGGCTTCTCCCCGAAATCCAAAGCTGTCGGTAGCAGCGTCCATTTCTGCCAAGTATTGAAGTTTTGACGTTGCATATTTCTCACCCACGAGCACCAACCCGTCACGAGTAATGCCATGTCCATCATCATCTACTTTAACATAGCACGTTCCAACACTAACCCCAACATTTACCTTGGTTGCATTTGCATCTATGCTGTTAAAAATCAACTCTTCCACTACCCTTGTTAGGTCAAAAAAAAGAACGCACTGAACTGTAAACATCTTTCGGAGACTGTTTGATAGTCCTCGTCTTAAACCCCAAAACCAGTCAGCGATAAAAACTGTGACAATTAGAGGATAGCAAATTATCGTCCATTTTTCTGTAGTTGATTCTACGATGTGGGTACCTCACGAGGCCAGAGTAAGAGCATCGGAACTCATCTACCTCAACAACTGTGTTTCCTATACTAATTTACGATATGCATATCTATCATCAACACCTATCTAATTTAATTTACTTCTGAATTAAGACATTATGGAAACATATTGATGTGGTATGTTTGTTGTCGGCTTGTCGCTATAATTTTTCTCCTTCTCCTAACTATAGGAATATAGGTAGATAATCTATGCTATAACTTGTGTTTTATGCATAGAAGGCGATGAGAGTTACTATAACTCCAGTAGCGCTTGTACTAAAAGTGAAACACGACTAAAATTTTTTTTTGCCGCCATGAGAATTTTTTTTTTTTGATCCAGAGTCAAATTGTCTTGGCTCCATCACTGGGGACACAAGTTCTATGTGTTAGTTTTGGACAAAGCTTATACAGGAAATGCATGAGGACCGTTACATAAAAAATAACTTCTTCGTATTTCACACATAACTAGTGAACAATGCAAGTAACAACTATGATTTTTTTTGTATAAGTATTCACTGTTTGTTCTACCGAATCTTAAGTTAGAATTAACTATATGTATGTACCCTGAATTCGAAAAAAAAAATGCTAAGAGGTATTGGAGAAAACTAACCGTTTTTCGTTGCGCATATTGCACAAATCTTTGGCCTGAATCTTCGATTCAAGAGGTGTTTATCACCAATTATCCCCTTCAATCCTCTCATCTGCTTGTCTAGTTGTTGTGTTATCACAACACAAGCAAATGGAACGATTATGAGTTTTATATATATTAATTGAGATTGGTTCTTCTGAGTCTAGGTCATTGTTGAACTCTACTTAAATGGTCAGAAATAATCAACCCCAATTTCATATTCGGTCAGAAAAACAATCGAGTTTCCGACAGAAAATACATAAAAGTGACAGCTTTTCGGTTCATAAATATGAACCGAATTTTTTTTATACAATCTGAAAATAAGAGCCGACTAGGTAAATATGTAGGTGGGTTGGAGATGAAATTTTCTTTTACCTTATAGTTAGGAAAATTAATTGCTAGATAAGATAGAGATGTCTTCCCATAAAACCACCTGTGAAGCTGACCACGTGACACCATGTACAACTTGTCTACTCTTCATCTTGGGATGTAACCTTATCTGAACACAACCATAAATCTTGGTGATACCAGGAAGGACCTAATTTTTTTATTTTTGCATTTAACCCACTAAATAGTTAGCATATAGTCCCCCAAAATTTCCATATTTCAATAATTACTTTTTCAGGCCCCTTATTCTTGAATTAATATGTCCCTGCAATGTTGTTATTGAATCAGTATTGTGCCTTCATTGATACATATAATCTTAGGGATAATGAAACCCCAAACTGATCTTTGGTAATGTCCTCCAAATTGTTGTGCTATTGTTATGCTATAAAATTTGTTAATGGAGGCGTTGATTACAATGAAATCCGAGCCGCTATGCGCAATACGAAACCTACACGAGCAATGAAACACAATGCGGAAAATACACAACTACGCAATATAGAAGCAAACACACAACACCGGAAATTACGTGGAAAAACCCCTCCAAGGTGAAGGGTAAAAAACCACGGGCAAATCTTCCACTATAATCAAACAATGGGTTACACACAATTCTCCCAAATTTGGGGATAAACTCTTCTTCAAGGTGCCTATAACACTTGGATATCAATTTGCCTAATTACACTCACCCCTAAGGATGGATCAACAATTCATTCATATATAATATGAGATTCACTATCAATTTGAGAATTAGAAGTGATTTGAGATACTTACTACTAGGGTTTGACAAACCCTAGATTTTTCCCCCTTTGAAGAGATGTGGAAATTGATCAATCAATTCTCCACCACAATCAACCAAAAGATCCTTCAACAAGAACCCTTTCTTCTCCTCTTCAAGATGCCTCTAATCTCACCAAAAATGGTGGCTTAAATCTCTCTATCTCTTTTTCTCTTCTTCCTCTCTTTCCCTTCTTCTCAAAACAAAGAAGAAAACCCGTGAGAATGAAAAACATTCTCCTGATGCCTTTTGTACACAAAACCAAAAAAAAGGCAGACCCTATGTAGCTACCCCCATTGGTTAAGGGGACTCCGGGACTATTGGGTCCATAAGGAGTAAACCCAACAATCTCCCCCTTACGACTTATGGCAAGGTACCCGTCACCACCAAACCTTCCCTGCTGCATAAATACACATGCTTGTATTTTGGTAGCGACTTTGTCATCATATCAGAACCATTGTCATCTGTATGGATCTTCTCAATATACAATACCTTCTCCTTGAGAACTTCTTGTATCCACTGATACCTAATATTGATGTGCTTGGACCTCGAGTGAAAACTAGAATTCTTGCTGAGATGGATGGCACTCTGGCTATCACAGTAAACGATGAACCTCTGTTGCTTAACACCGAGTTCTCTAACCAACCTCTTCATCCATATCATCTCCTTTCAAC
The DNA here is from genome assembly GCA_023529315.1 of Papaver bracteatum. Lineage (NCBI taxonomy): Eukaryota > Viridiplantae > Streptophyta > Magnoliopsida > Ranunculales > Papaveraceae > Papaver > Papaver bracteatum. The sequence continues at coordinate 1,190,095 of JAJJWX010002982.1, forward strand.
TCTCTGTAGCTGCAGTGTACTCTGCCTCTGTAGTAGACAATGCCACACATTTTTGTAACTTGGATTGCCAAGAAACAGCTCCCCCTGCATAGGTAAATAAGTAACCCGATGTAGACTTGAGACTGTCTTGAGCACCTGCAAAATCTGAATCTGTGTAACCAACTAACTCTGTCTTGTCACCTCCATAGTACAAACACATATTAGAAGTACCCCTTAAATACCGTAGTATCCATTTCACTGCTTCCCAATGCTCCATAGCAGGATTTGATAGAAATATGCTTACCACTCCAACTGCATGAGGTATATCCGGCCTTGTACACACCATTGCATACATCAAACTACCAACTGCGGACGCATAAGGGATTTTCTCCATCTTCCGTTTCTCAACATCATTCACAGGACATTGATCACGAGATAACTTAAAATGGTTTTCAAGTGGACAACTTACCGGCTCAGCCTTGTCCATATTAAATCTTTGCAACACCTTCTCAATGTAGCTTTATTGTGATAGCCACAACTTCCTCGCCTTCCTATCACGAGTGATCTCCATGACAAGAATACGCTTTGCTGCACCCAAGTCTTTCATAGCAAAAGACTTTCTCAGATCTGACTTCAACCTGTCAATCTTTTTCTTATCTTTGCCAACAATAAGCATGTCATCAACATATAGCAAAAGAGTAAGAAAATCACCATCAGCAAATTTTTGAATGAATACACAATGATCTGAAGATGTCCTCTTGTACCCGTGTTCCTTCATGAATGATTCGAACTTCTTGTACCATCTTCTTGGAGCTTGCTTCAAACCATATAGACTCTTCTTTAGCTTGCACACCATGTGCTCTTTGCCTTTGACATCAAAACCCTCGGGTTGTGCCATATACACATCTTCCTCCAACTCACCGTGAAGAAATGATGTCTTGACATCTAGTTGTTCTATCTCAAGATCCAAACTAGCGGCTATTGCCAAGACAACCCGAATAGAAGAAAATCTCACCACCGGTGAGAAAATCTCGTCAAAGTCAACACCCTTTCTCTGCTCATAACCCTTCACAACTAAGCGTTCTTTGTACCTTGGTTGTGAGTTACCATCTTCAGTCTTGATTCTATACACCCACTTGTTCTTCAGAATTTTCTGGTTCTCAGGCTTGTCAACCAAATCAAAAGTGTCATTCTCATCTAAAGAGCCAACCTCTTCTTTCATGGATTTCAGCCACTTATGACTTTCAGGAACACTAAGAGCTTCTTCATAAGACTCTGGTTCACCTGCATCTGTGAGCATCACATACTCATGTGGTGGATACTTTGTTGAGGGTAATCTGGTCCTGCTGGATCTTCTCAACTCAGCTTCTGGTTTTTGTTGTTGCTGCAGTTCTTGCTCAACATCACCCATTGGAATATCTTCATGAGATTCATCTTCATTTCTATCACCATCAACATCATCATCATGTTGTTCAAAAGTAGGAACAACTGGATTTGGATCCAAGGTCATATCATCTTGAAGCTTTGGCATCTCAATCTTTTCAAAGTCTTCAATAGTCTGATCTTCTAGGAATACTGCATCCCTACTTCTGATAACCTTCTTCTCAACTGGATCCCAAAATCTGTAACCAAACTTCTCTGTTCCATAGCCTAGGAACACACACTGCTTTGCTTTGTCGTCAAGCTTTGATCTATGATCTTTTGGGATATGAACAAATGAACTGCAACCAAACACTTTCAAGTGATCATAAGTAGGCTCTTTGTCTCTCCATACCTTTTCTGCTACTTCTCCATCTAGCGGTCTTGAAGGAGATCGATTGATCAAATACACAGCAGTATTCATTGTTTCACCCCAGAAATGCTTATGCAACTTGGAATGAGATAACATGCACCTTATTCTCTCAAGAATAGTGCGGTTCATCCTCTCTGCAACACCATTATGTTGTGGAGTCTTCGGCACTGATTGTTCATGACGTATACCCATGCTCTTGCAATACACTTCAAGTGGCCTAATGTACTCTCCCCCGTTGTCAGAACGAAGGCACTTCAAGGTTCTACCTGTTTCTCTTTCCACCATGCTGTGAAACATCTTGAACACATGAACAACATCATCTTTGGTCTTGATTGCATATGACCAAACCTTCTTTGAAGCATCATCTATGAAAGTAACAAAATAAACATCACCACCAAGTGTTTTGACCCTTAAAGGTACACATACATCAGAATGAACAAGATCAATAATACCAGAATTGGGCTTGGGTAAAGCTTTATGAAAGGAAACTCTAGTTTGTTTACCAACTAAACAATGAGTGCACTTACCCAATTGCATACCTTTGGCATTTGGAAAAACTTGTCGTTTGGTGAGGATTTGAATTCCCTTCTCACTAAGGTGACCAAGTCTTCTATGCCACTGCTCGGAGATTGAATATTTTTCAACATCATTCAACTCACCTTTCAACACCTTCACTTGTGTCTTGTACAATGTGTCACACTTCTTGCCTCTTGCAATAACCATGGATCCCTTTCTTAGCTTCCATTTTCCATCACCCAAGTGATTGTTGTACCCTTCATCATCTAACACTCCTGGTGACATTAGATTCAGACGAAGATCTGGTACATGTCGCACATTTCTGAGAACCAACGTACAACCAACACTGGTCTCAACCTTCACATCACCCATTCCTACAATCTTTGAAACACCACTGTTTCCCATTCTGACTGACCCAAAGTCACTAGCCTTGTAGGAAGTAAATACATCTTCATGAGGAGTAGCATGATAAGATGCACCTGAATCAACTATCCATTCTGAATCAGAACCTGCAAAACTCACACAAACATCATTACAATCTGAGAATACAATGATATCATCATTAGTTACAGTAGCTGCAACACCATTGTCTTGGTTATCATTTCCTTTCCCCTTCTTGTGTTCTTGCTTCGGCTTCCTGCATTCATTTGAATAATGACCTCTCGTATGACAGTTCCAACATTAAACTTCCTTTCGGGACTTTGATTTACCCCTTGACTTGCTACGGCCAACTTGTCTTCTGCCTTTTATTCTACCCCAATTTTCTGTCACAAGAGCTTCTGAATGAGATGAGTCTAGTGACCTTCTTCTAACTTATTCACTCAGCAAAATGCTAGTTGCAACAGTCATGTTCAACTTCTTTTCTGGAGCAGAATAACTGAGATAATTCCTCAATGGTTCCCAACTGTCTGGTAAAGTATTTAGCAACAAATAAGCTTGAACCTCTTCAGGAATTTTGAGGTCCATAGATGTAAGATGATTCATGATCCCCTTCATTTTATTTAAATGTTGCGCCATTGAACTCCCTTCCTTGTAACACAGCTTTCCAAGATTTTTGAATAGAAGAGCTTTTTCACAAGGAGACTGCTGATCATATATCTCCTCTAACTTGGTCTACAAAGGATATGCTAGTGTCTCACTAGCCACATGATGAAAAATGCTATCATCAATCCACTGACGAATATAACCAACTGCTTTTCGATTAGTAACCTTTCAATCGTCTGCACTTGTCGTGTCAGGCTTTACTCCCTTACTCTCTATTGGACCATAGAGATCTTTACAATATAACCAGTCTTCCATCTTCGCCTTCCATATCACAAAGTTCTCACCGGTCAAATTGACCATTCTATTACTAGTGCTAGCTTCCGCCATTGCACAGGATTAGCTCAACCCAAAAGATCTGATACCACTTGTTGGGGAAGGCTTACGAAATCCGAGCCGCTATGCGCAATACGAAACATACACGAGCAATGAAACACAATGCGGAAAATACACAACTACCCAATATAGAAGCAAACACACATCACCGGCAATTACGTGGAAAAACCCCTCCAAGGTGAAGGGTAAAAAACCACGGGCAAATCTTCCACTATAATCAAACAATGGGTTACACACAATTCTCCCAAATTTGGGGATAAACTCTTCTTCAAGGTGCCTATAGCACTTGGATATCAATTTGCCTAATTACACTCACCCCTAAGGATGGATCAACAATTCATTCATATATAATATGAGATTCACTATCAATTTGAGAATTAGAAGTGATTTGAGATACTTACTACTAGGGTTTGACAAACCCTAGATTTTTCCCCCTTTGAAGAGATGTGGAAATTGATCAATCAATTCTCCACCACAATCAACCAAAAGATCCTTCAACAAGAACCCTTTCTTCTCCTCTTCAAGATGCCTCTAATCTCACCAAAAATGGTGGCTTAAATCTCTCTATCTCTTTTTCTCTTCTTCCTCTCTTTCTCTTATTCTCAAAACAAAGAAGAAAACCCGGGAGAATGAAAAACATTCTCCTGATGCCTTTTGTACACAAAACCAAAACAAAAGGCAGACCCTATGTAGCTACCCCCATTGGTTAAGGGGACTCCGGGACTATTGGGTCCATATGGAGTAAACCCAACAATATGCAGGTGGGTTGGAGATGAAATTTTCTTTTACCTTATAGTTAGGAAAATAAATTGCTAGATAAGATAGAGATGTCTTCCCATAAAACCACCTGTGAAGCTGACCACGTGACACCATGTACAACTTGTCTACTCTTCATCTTGGGAAGTAACCTTATCTGAACACAACCATAAATCTTGGTGATACCAGGAAGGACCTAATTTTTTTATTTTTGCATTTAACCCACTAAATACTTAGCATATAGTCCCCCAAAATTTCCATATTTCAATAATTACTTTTTCAGGCCCCTTATTCTTGAATTAATATGTCCCTGCAATGTTGTTATTGAATCAGTATTGTGCTTTCATTGATACATATAATCTTAGGGATAATGAAACCCCAAACTGATCTTTGGTAATGTCCTCCAAATTGTTGTGCTATTGTTATGCTATAAAATTTGTTAATGGCGGCGTTGATTACAATGATTGTTTCATATTTTAATCTTAGGCTCTTCAAGAACCTTGATGACTGATCCCCCAAAACCAAGAACCTAGATTGTTGTCACATCATTTTCCAGCTCTTTACAGTTGTTTCCACTGATACCAGTGTTTTCAAGCCTTCACGACATATCTATCTGTGTTCGCGTAACTAGAGAATGGTATGCATTTTGAATTTAGCCACTTTTAGTTATAGTCCGATACTTGACTTTCATGGATTCTGGAAAGTTCGTAATAATTGTCTGAACTGCTAAAAATGTGAGTGAATGTAGTGTTTTCTCTTTTTTCGTTTTTGGTACTGCTGCTGCTCCTCTTTACGTGCCCATACTTGTTGCCTATGGTTCAGTAAAACGGTTCCTTTTTTTTTTTTTTTTTTTTTTTACATTTTAGGGTTGGTGGACAAGTAAGCTTAATGATCAAGTTATCATCCTTTTCTGGGAAAATATACATAATTCGTTCTTGCAATGTATTAGATTGAGGTCAAAATGCTGGAATTTTGTGTTGAAGCAGGTTTCAGACTGTGGAAAGTAGGAAGCTGCCATCCTGTGGTCGCGTTTAATATGGTCAATTTACCAAATGTTCAATTCTAGTAGTGTTATGACTACTAGTCCAAATGATTGTGAATTTCAGTGTTCTAGTTATTGTTGGTCACATCATCCAGTACTTGCTAGAAACCTGTATATGTGATCAGTTATTGATGTTGCACTAATGCCAACTAGTCCTGCCAAATGCAAAATCTATATCAACAATCTTCAGCCTTCTAGAGGGCTTTAGGTTGCTCATCCGTGAGTGTTTTCAGGGTTGTAGATTGTTGCATTGACTATGAATCTCAGTATTATCAAGTAACATTTACATCCATGATTTTTTTCCAGAAAAATCTTATTATCTTTCTAAGTACAAAAATGATAGTAATGCCGTCACATTTTGGTGCACTCCGGATATTTTTCGAGTATGGTGTTTGGTGTCAATAAAGATTGGAAGAAATATTTGAACATAATCGATATAAGTTTTAAGTTGCATGATGATTGGATTCAGATTTGGATCTTGTTTTGATTCCAGGGAATCCAGAAAGTGGCTAGATATAAAATTTAGCACCTTTTGGAACCGAGTTTTGTATCTCCTAAAGAGTGCAAAACCTGCCATTTTCAAGAAGCTCTACTGCAGTTATATGTTGGCTTCGAGTGAATTAAACAACCTGGAAGCCTACCTTCCTTCATATCATGTAGGTTTGGACACAGCTAACTTCCGTTTGAACTAGTTCTCCATAGAGTTTCTTATAAGATGCCTCTCCTTATAAACTTTTTCATATACGTTTCTCGTTACAATCTTAAAAGTTTATCTCATGATATCATATGAGGTCGACTATGAACCAGTCCGAAGTACACATATGTTCTCAAACTGTTAGTATTATTTGATGACAATGTTCTTTTGCCATCCATGTCATGATGTCAATAACATCCTTGGTAATTTAGTAAGTATCCGATTCTGAATAAATAACAAGTCACACAAGCAGATGCCGACATTGTCGTACTACAATGGTAAACTAGCAGCGTGATAATATCAATGAACGAGCTGAGTTAAAACTACCTCGACACTATCACCCATTCTCTACTGCACTCAACAGAAATCCCACTGATGGCCAATCGAACTCTATCCAGATTAGAGTACCAAACCTAAAGTTAACTATGCTCAGCTACTGCCATTTTAATTCACCACTAACAACAGCAGTGGTAGCTGTTTTATTTACAGATGAACAAGAAAGAATCGAGGACCAAAAGGTCTTCACCTGCAGAGTAGTTTCGATAAGTGAAGTAAGTACTCTTGGAGCACTGAAATGGAATGTGCCACCTCCAAGTGCATGACAAGAAGCTACCCGATGAGATCAATATGAAGACAAAGCATACGGAAACCAGTTCATAAATGTTACGATAGATAACTATGTAGACATATCTGCAACTTGCGTTTACTAAAAGAGATAGTCTCTCAATCTTTCTCCTGACGGCTTCTCTTAAATATAGCCCACAATATTATTAACCATAGCCCATTTTATTTATAGCCCATAATTGTTTTTCAATTTATTAACCATAGCCCAAATCATAACCCAAAATTTGTATATTCGATCCAGCTATGTTGATTCACCTATGAAAAATAATTCTAAAAATATAACTCGTACTAATCGAAAACTAAATATTTTCCCTAATTTCTTCTTCTAAACCATTCAACCGGACCTTTAACCCTAAGTCTTAGAATTTTAGTTCGCAAAGTTTTATTGAAAAATTAGTCAATTGAATCATCATGGCAAGAATCAATTATCTCAAGGTTAGTTAGAACTTAATTTCATGATTTTAATTAAATTAAAACCCAAAACTCCAATGATAAGAAATCATGTTTATGTACAGGTTTTAGCATTTCATGTTCTGGAACATCAAAGTGAGACAAAATATGGGTGTTTCGCTCATATATTGAACATGCAATGTGCCGTATTGAGACAGTTAGGTGTTGGTACTGTACTTCAAATGAATCAGAGGAAAAAAAAGCCAGCAATAGTGATCGTGAACCAGATTTTGTTGATTTAATGGTTCAACGATGAGAACTTGAAATTAATAAGAAAATGTTTTACTTCTCCTTATAATATCCGAAACAAAACTAAACTTCTAAAATTATCGAGAAGATTGAATGATGGAAGTTTACTCACGTATAATCTCATTAGAAAGAATCAAGAAAGAAAACCCTAAAACACCGTAAAAAAATTTCCTAGTTCACTGAGTTACCGAGTCTCTCACCTTATTGATAATTTGCTAGCCTGTTCGTGGGCTATGAATAATAATAGAAAAAGTCAAACTCTAAAATTTGGTCAAAAATATTTGACCAAAGTCAAATGGCCTATGGTTAATAAAAGTGTGAGCTATATTTAAGAGAAGCCCTCCTGACAGGCAAGGTGAAATGAGAGAACTCTATCATGATCGCAATGCTATATTTCTAAAACACAACCCCATGCAGGTCGGTCCTAATTAAGCTTGAATGGTTAAGTCGCGTGTATTAATAATTTTAGAAACAAACAAACAAAAAATTCCTACCGAACGGTAAAAGAATACAAGACAAACAAACCAAAGAAATTAAGAGAAATTAAGACATAAAAACTGTGTAATTCGACAGGAATATAGTCTAACTAGTAATAGTTGGAATGATTTTTTTGGCCGTAGCGTTATGGCAATTCGGTTATCCGCACCTAAAACCAACCCAGAACCATTTGCGCAATTCAATCGCATCCGTTCAGTTATGGGATGAACTTCACTTCAAGAGTTCTATGCATGGCCCAGGTACTGGTTGATTTATAAAAACTTGATATTAGCTTTTTATTCTTTTAACTAATTTGATTTATAGAAAGTTGAGATTTGCTTCTTCTTTGGCTAATTTTTTTTATGAACTGTAGCACCTATAGCCGTTTGCTCATTCTGATCACATCTGTTGAGTATATATAGGGAGGTTTACAATGAGCTGAACATATTCTTCTGTTATATACGAGGTAAGCTGTTTTTATTATCCATTGATAGATACCATAGTAATGCCAATAATATTCTTGAGTTGCATACAAATGAGATAGAAAGAATAGAACGGTCTGCATCTTTTCCCTTAAATGCACTTATTCTTGCAGAAACAATGCTCTTCCATGAAACCCTGTTACTCAAAAGTAGGTGTGAGATTTGCTAAAAATAATAGACTGGTTTTTATTCTTGTGGAAACAATGCTATGCCAGATCAGATACAAAGTTCTCAATTTTTTCATTTTTAATGCTGGATCCGTTCGGCACAGAGATCTTATTGCATTTCTGAAGATGTGTGAGAAATTAGATCAAGGCGAAGGTTATTGCAAAAAATGATCTCACAAATTCCAGTCAAGAAGGTGTTTATGCATTACTTGGCCTCAACAATTTTTGGGGTTATAAGATGAGCAGGGCCGGCGCGGATGCCTATGTTAAACTTAAGGTTCAACTCAAACTTAATTGTTGTGTATTCATCTCCAAAACTAGGAGGTATTTATATCAAATCAAAGTAAAGTAATTACAAAATAAATTACAAAATAATTGGGTGATTGATGGAGTAATTGGTGGAGTGATTGGTGGAGTGATTGGTGGAGTAATTGGAGGTGTAATTGGTGGAGTGATTGGTGGAATTGGTGAAGAATGGTTGAGTCAACAATTGGAGATTCAACACTCTCCCTCAAGGTGGTGCATATATGTCACAGATGCTCAACTTGACAAGTGAATCGTTAAAAAAAATATTATTTGATATGGCATTTGTTAGAATATCTGCCAGCTGTTGTGTTGTTCGGACATATGGTACTTCAATAATGTTTTCTTCTAGTTTCTCATAAATGAAGTTCCTATCAATTTTCACGTGCTTTGTTCGATCATGTTGAATTGGATTTTCTGCAATTTTGATTGCTGACTGGTTATCACAAAACAACTTCATAGGTTTTTCAACAGGGAAACCAAGCTCCTCCATAAGCCTCTTTAACCATAACAATTCACAAATGCCTTTCACCATTGCTCTGTATTCTGCTTCAGCACTTGATAAGGAAACAACCTGTTGTTTCTTAGACTTCCATGTCACTAAATTTCCTCCAACAAAGGTAACATACCAAGATATTTATCTTCTCCTGTAACCTTTACATCCCCAGTCTGAGTCAGTGTAACCTGATACATCAAGATGTCCATGTTTTGAAAACATCAAACCTCTGCCTGGTGCGGACTTCAAATATCTTAGTATCCCGGTGACTGCATCCATGTGTTGCTGACCCGGATTATGCATAAATCTGCTTACAACACTTACAACATAAGCAATGTCTGGCCTTGTATGAGAAAGATAAATCAAGCGACCAACTAACCTCTGGTATTGTCCTTTTTCTGCTGGTATTTGATCAGAACATTCTTCAAGACCATGATTTTGTTCCATAGGAGACCCGATTGGCGTACAACCAGTCATACCAGTTTCCTTCAACAAATCAATC